>CM061352.1:59023686-60235353 GCA_030867105.1 Liasis olivaceus | reverse complement strand
AACACCATATGTAGGGCATATATATAAACTCCTACTTAGATATGATGCAGAGACAGAACAAATTGAAAATTGCTGATAAAATGGATGCAAAACTATAAAGAAACAGTCACAACACAACAATGGGAAGAATTCTGGAACAAATCTTTAAAATTTACTCTAATCTGCAACCTAAAAGAAAACTGATACAAAATGTTTTACAGACAGTATATAACTCCATCAAAAATTTCCAAGATAGACAAATCGTACAGTAACACATGTTGGAAATGCCATGAAACAGAAGGAACATTTTATCAGATATGGTGGACATGCAAAAACTTTAAAAAATATTGGAGAGACATACATAGCACCATTCAGAGAATTTTAGAAATTAAATTTGAAATAAAATTACATTTTATTAGGTATAATCCCAGAATATATTAATTAAAAATACCATAATTTATTGAGATACATGCTCACAGCCGTGAGGATAAACTTTGCCCAACATTGAAAGAAAGATACAATACCAACAATATCTGATTAGGAATTAAAATTTGGAGAATATGCAACAATGGCAAAACTAACAGCATATATCCACAACAGAAGCTTAACTAAATTTTAAGCAAGAATGGCTTCCATATATACAACATATCATGCAGCAAGGCAAATACGAACATTTACAGTATGGGTTTTAATGAGGTTTAAATATTTATAAAACCACAAATCAGTAAGAGTACAGAGAAGGATGAAGTTAGATACCTATTTTCCTTTTCCAAGCAGCTCTCTTTTTTCTCTTTTCCTTTTTTTCCTTTTCTTTTTTAGTACTCATAAATAACAATAAATAATAATGCAGTGGAGATTTGAGTATTAAGTTCAAAAATACAAACTATTTTCATTTTATAAAATAATTCAATGCATTTTGCAACTTATCAATGTCATACTGAGCATCAACTACAATTTAAGCAACGGACCATAAAGAAGGCTGAACGCCGAAGAATTGATGCCTTTGAACTGTGGTGCTGGAGAAGACTCTTAAGAGTCCCCTGGACTGCTAGGAGGTCAAACCAGTCAATCTTAAAGGAAATCAACTCTGATTGCTCATTGGAAGGATTGATAATGAAGCTCAAGCTCAGATACTTTGGTCACCTAATGCGAAGAGAGGACTCTTTGGAAAAGACCCTGATGCTGGGAAAGATGGAAGGCAAAAGGAGAAGAGGACGGCAGAGGATGAGATGGCTAGAAAGCATCACTGAAGCAATGAGCATGAAATTGAGCAAACTCAGGGAGGCAGTGAAAGATAGGAAGGCCTGGCGCAATATGGTTCATGGGGTCACGAAGAGTCGGACACGACTTAACGACTAAACAACAACAAAATGCATTTTCTATTTTGAAAGGTTTAATTTACTTTAATCATCACAGCATTAGCAGTTTCAAGTTTCTATTGTATAGACACCACTGTACTTAGCTATTATTTGTATTCTACAATGTATTATTTGTATTCTATAATAAAGCAATTAATTGTGGGGGGGAGAAAAGGGATACCCTTTTTATACATTTAACTAACATCATAGTTTTGAAAAAGCAGAGTTCAAAGGGAAAAAAAAATTAAAACAAAAGCATAATTGAAGCATGAGCAACAGAAATTCTTCTGAAGCTAAAAAAATCAGATTTTCAAAAATCTATTCTTTCTTTGGAACAAAAATTCTTTCTCATAGAAGTGATTAATTTCTAGTTTTATAGGTTTGTACAAATATATATATCATTTGTAATTTCTGATACGGAGCCAACTGGGAATGTGATGCTTCTCTCTTAGATTACCATGGTTAGATTATTTTTTTCAGTAAAAATTATTTATCAAAGGTGGCCCCTTTACTTTTGAGGTGGGATTTGTTTGCAAAGACTAAAGTCAATGTTGAAACCAACAATGGCTATAATCAAGGGAGTTCTTTCTACCTATCATGTATTGAACTAACGAAGTGTGCAAACACTGCAGTCAGTTCTTCACAGAATTGCATTTACGTAGTCTGTACACCAGGTATAGCTAAGGCACACATGGGGATCAGCAGGGGGGCAAATGACTGAGCATGTGTGATGACAACAGAATTAAGCAATTGCAGTAACTTACACAGTTGGGCCGGATGTTGGGATGCAAACACACAATCATGGTGCATTTAACTGACAATATTTCCTCCCCCCCTCCACATGTCATCCTTTTGGTGTCATGATGGTTTGCTGTGGATGTGACTGAGCGCATAATCTGTTTTCCAGTTCCCACCCTCAAGCAAAGTAAAAATTCAAGACCTCCACAATCACCCTAGTTTAAAACTTGCCATTTTGAATGATATAAGAGAGACTCTACTAACTCTGGATAAACCTAATGTAATGTATTTTGCCTTTCATCGAATATTGGGGTAGGGTGGGGCCTAAAATGTCCTTGTTTCATTTTTAAACTTTATTCTGTTTATGTAAGTTTACTCTGAAATATACCTTATGAAAATTTGTTCAACTTGTAATGTTATTTTTCTTAGCCTATTACTCCTGAGAATTCCTTCTTATTCTGAAATCTTCACAGTATGCATAGTAACCTTTTTCAGCTTTCCCTCTAGATGAGTCAATATTGACTGGGACTTAACAGGACAGCACCAGGTACATGAATGCTGGCCTACAGTAGAGGCCAACTAACTCATTTTCTAGAGTCATGGCTTCTCTGAAGTTAGGTACTTAATTTGGATAGGTGATGATTTGTCTTACATTTAAAAAGATGGTTGGGCATAGAAAAGCCTAAGTCAACACAGAAAAGACACATCTCTTCTGATTCTTTTTTCCAGAGATCTAATAATTAGACCAACATTAGCTATGTTAATCTTTCTTTAGCAAAAACAACAGAATCTCTTATTGTCTTAAATATTAACCCACTAATTATTGTCTCATCATAGTCCACTTCATCAGGTGTATGAATGCATAGATGAAATGGGCTGTATTTCATATAAGCTCATGCAAAAATAGATTGGTTAATCTTTATGATATCACAATTTAAAGTTGTTTCAAATTCTTTGACCATTTGAATTGACTTACAGTAATGTTTCTCTGGGTGGTCCTGAGCATGTGCATGGTAAGGAAAAGAAAAGATTGTTTTGGCATAAAGAAAATAATGTGGATTGGCTCATCCATTTTATTCATTTTTCAGAAAAGCAATTATACTGTAGTTTCAAAACCATTTTCCTCTAAACTGAAAATATTACAGACATAACACATGTGTGCTTAGATTTAGAAATATTTTTATTTATAAAAATAAAGACTTGTTTTCCTCTGAACATGTTTTCACCCAAACTAGAACATTTCACAAAACACTTCAGAAATAAAAGATTTCTACAATATAAAAGCAGGTACTGAGTCTTATCATATCTTCTGTTGAACAAGAGTATGAGGACAACTCCCCTTTCAGACAAGATATACACAGTAATTCTTGCAACTGTTTTTCTTCTGTTTGTGTTCTTCCCAAAAGTTTTTGGGTTTTGCATTGTCAGCATCCCCTCAAGTTCTTTTTACACAGATTTAAAGAGTTTTTTTTTAAAAAGGACATCACATTTCTCTTATTGTTTTAAGAATTATAAAACATAATCCCTAATTCCTCTCAAATCATATTAGTTCAACTCTATTTAACTTCTGTAAGATAATGTTATTATGAAAAGAAATAGTAAACGTTAATTCAGGACTATATATTTTTTGTTGAGCTCAAAGCTCTAATTCTTTTCTGCTTTTTCTCTCAGAGCCAGTTTGCATGTTACATGATACTAAGAGAGAAAACCAGATACCCACTGTAAGGTTTAGAAAATAAGTCTTCCTAAATTGCTTCATAAACCCAATAGCTAAGAATGGTTAAAGTGTGTAGAGACATTTATATATACACACATGCACACCCACTCCTACCTGGACGGCAACAACTTTTAAATAGTGCAATCAGGGCAGAAATCAGTATCTTACAACTGGTATAAAAATGTATGCATGGGCATCCACAGGGGGGTAAGCATGTCATGCATATAATTATGTCATTATGCAAATAACATGAAATATTGTATCATCATGAAGTCTTAACATAAATGGCATACGATATCTTTTTGTCAGCCCCAAGATGTAGATTATAACAAGAAATCAACTCCACATTAAAACTACTTTTATATTAAGCTTGCTATAGTGATAGAATGTTGCAAGACTGGTTATGGTTTACCTCCTCCCCTTTTTATACTAATATGAATTAGGGAGGAGTTTGAGGTGTTTCTACATTCCTCCTTCTAAACAACTAAGGCAATGTTTGGTAATGGATCTCCCCTCTCTCTGTCAAGGTCATTCTCTTTACTCTCTACACTTCTCTGTCGTGGCATCTGCCGTTTGGAATATCATGCCCTCAAGATTCATCTGCCCTCCCCACCACCTTGACTGTGTTTATAAGAACCTTGAAAACTTGGCTCTTCCCCCAGGACTTGGAGTAGTAGACTGTCTGTATTTCTTTTGGCTAGAATGGTGATTTCCCCCCCAGACACTTGAGGTTCTCCATTTGTATTTTATTAGTGCTTTTTATTGTATGATGTCGAGAGTTGTTTTAATGCTGGGTGGCCCTATGCATTTAATGTAATTAAAATAAAATAAAACAAAATAGTCATAATGGTTACTACTAGACACCTATGAAGATTTGGCTGTACAGATGGTGTTCAGTTATAGTTTCATAACTTGTCATCATTTGTTATGTTGCCTAAGACTGCTGGGAATTAGTTCAGTAAGATCTGAAGAGACATCTGTTTCACTACCCCTGGTACATCTCTTTAACATGCAATTCCTGATTTTCTGGGGCAGATTCTTGAACCTGCCACTGCTGTGGTTACAACATGCAAAACCCTGAAGTCAGGTTAACAAAGCACAATTGCTATGTTCACATTGATATGACACATTCATACAGTACAAATCAACCATATTATGACTTGGCATTATGGTCTTATTTGGGCAACGTACTAAGACAATAGGTATGAACTTCCAACTCTTACACTGAATCATAAATTACTTAGTATACAACAACGCTAAATAATTCTATTAAACTTAGTAGTACTACTAAATTCTACTAAATTAAGGTGTAGCTTTCCAGTTTCTGTTGGACTGCAACTTTTATCAGCTCTTACAAACATGGTTAATGATGATATGACTGGATTTGAAGTCCAACATCTGGATAACATGTTTTCATCCTTACAGTAAATGATTATTCTGGAGACTTCTGGTGAGGTTTATGGTGGAGTAGATGTCCCTCAAGGAGCAGGGACGGAATTGCGGTGGCAATCGGCAGCCAGATGATGAATTCTGGCTGGTGCAGTCTTTCCAAATAAAGGAAAGAGCGTGAGATCATCCAATTGCACTCCAGACAGCTAGTCCTCATGAGTAGACTGTAGGAACTGAGATTTTTGTAGCTGGCTTGTGAGTTGAGCAGCTGGGCGTTGAGGGATTTCAACCAAGCTCACAGCTGTAATGCAGCCTATATAGACAGAAAGTTCACAAAAGCCTAATTTCTTAAGCACTTTTGGATGAATTAATTTACAGCTAAAGAGAGATTTTCTGAGCAGCAGGATAAGAGAATTCCACTTGGTGAGTCAACATTCTTTCTGGATTAAAAAGGAAGAAAAAAGGGTTTCAAAGTTTTAAAAACTTTTGGCAAAAATCTTAAAAATGAGTGGAGGTAAGAAATTTTAAAAAGATAAAGGGGATAATTATTCTGAAAGGTTATATTTTTTGGTGAAAGTGCTTTTGAACAAATTGGAATTACAATAGACGAATGAACCGGACCTTCGTGGGAATGCTTTTTGTTTACTATTAAAGAGTGCAGACAATTGGTGAATTTTACAAAACAAAAGATAAAGGTAATATAAGCCAGACTGTAATGCTGACTGTAACTACGGAGTGCCATTTGAGACGATTAAACAAAATATTGCTACAGAAAGAAGCAATAGTGGAGGAATGTAAAAAGAAATTAAAAGAATTTTTTAAAAATAATTTAGATAAAGGTACTGATATAACAATTATCTGAGATGCAAGTAAAGCTTTCATTAGAGGTTATTTTATACAACATAATAGTGAACTCAAAAAGAAGAGTCAAGAGAAAACACAAGCTATTTGGGATGAGATATAGAGAAAAGAATTAAATAAATTTCCAGAGAAGATAAGTATTCCTCAACAAATTAAGCTTTTACAATGACAGTTATCTATGTTAACAGTAAGGAAAATAGAGATAAAAATGAATGTCTTGCCTAGAATGTTTTTGTTTCAGACAATACTACTTTTGACAACTGATGTATCATTTAGACAGTGACAGGAGGATATATTTAAATTTGTGTGACGGGGAAAAAACACGACTTAAATATAAGGTGTTACAAGATGCAAAGGAAAGAGGAGGTTTACCTGATTTGAAATTGTATTCTGCAGCTTTCTGTTTGGTTTGGATGAAAGGTGGGTGCTGCTGAGAAATAGAAGGCTCTTGGAGTTAGGAGGACACAACTTGAGATTTAGGAGGCATGAATATTTGTGGTGTGATAAAGTCATGGTTAATGTAGATTTTAAAAATCATTATGTTAAGACGTGCCATATTGAGAATATGGAATAGATACAAATTCAGGTTGCGTCCGAAAATACCTTTGTGGCTCTCAGCGCAAGAAACATTGTATAGACAAGAAATAATAGGCAAACAGAAACGGCTAACCTATTGTGAAATACTAGAATTTTGTCAAGGGGAATATAGAATAAGAGAAGAACTGGTGGCAGAGAGATATAATTGCCAAAGGTGTACTTATTTACAGTTATTAGAAATATTAAAAGTAGACAAAAGAATTTATGGTTCTGAACATTATAAGACTGAGTTTGAAATAGAATTGTGTATAACTGATGAACATGTGATTGCTAAAATGTATACACTTTTATTGAAATTTGAAACAGAAGAAGTGAAAGAATGTATGATAAAGTGGGCTAAAAAGTTTGTAAATGTATGAAAAAGGAAAAACTGAAATATCACATTGGCATAAGTATTCAGACTCTTTGCAACAACACTTGAAATTTAGCTCAGGTGCCTCCCATTTCTCTTGATCATTGCTGAGCCGTTTCTACACCTTGATTGGAGCCCACCTGTGGTAAATTAAATTGATTGGACATGATTTGGAAAGGCACACACCTCTCTATAGAAGGCCTCACAGGTGACAATGCATACTGTACCAGACCAAAAGCCATGACATCAAAGGAACTGCCTGCATTGCTCAGAGACGGGATTATTGCAAGGCACAGATCTGGGGAAGGCTACAAAAAATTTTCTGCTGCACTGAAGGTTCCCAAGAGCACAGTGGCCTCAATATTGCTCAAATGGAAGAAGTTTGGCACAACCAGGACTCTTCCAAGAGCTGGTCACCCAGCGAAACTGAGCAATCGGGGAAGAAGAGCCTCAGTAAGAGAGGTGACCAAGAACCCGATGGTCACTCTGACTGAGCTCCAGAGATCCTGTGTGGAGATGGGACAAAGTTCCAGAAGGACAACCATCACTGCAGCCCTCCACCAATCTGGGCTTTATGGCAGAGTGGCTAGATGGAAGCCTCTCCTCAGTGCAAAACACATGAAAGCCCACTTGGAGTTTGTAAAAAAGCACCTGAAGTACTCTCAGACTGTGAGGAGCAAGATTCTCTGGTCTAAATTTCTAAAATTCTGTTTTCACTTTGTCATTATGGGGTACTGAGTATAGATTAATGAGAAAAAAAATGAATTTGAACGATTGTAGTATCAGGCTGCAACATAACAAAATTGAAAAAAGTGAAGGGGGTCTGAATACTTTCCGAATGCACTGTATATTCAAAAATAAATCCATTAACTTTAATGGGTCTTCCTCCGATCATAATAAGCATAGGCTTCCTGCCTCTGTCTCTCATCACATATACTTTGCTTCCATATTTGAATCAATGGAATAATTTTTACAAAACAAAATATTAAATAGCACATTTTCTGCAAATATCTAACCCAACCATCATGCTCAATGAAAGCAAAGGCATACTTAATAATTACAGCCCAGTTTACTTTATGCTGATGAGTAAGATTCATGATAACAAGTCACAATTGCTTCATCACATGGCTTCATTTTTTATTTAAAAATTGCTCTACTTCCATAAACTAAATCTCACCTAAAATCTCATTTTAAGTCCTCAGTGAGTAATATTTATGCACTGCTTTAGAAGGGTCATTTATTTAAAGTTATCTTGCTTCCTTTAGCCTGTTGTGTCTTTAGTTTGGGAAGTCTTTCTTTTAGCTGACAATGAAGTCAATTTACTTGTATTTTATAAGCAAAATTGTTTCACTGAATTGAAATTCCAATAAATGTTAGGAATCCATTTCTGCAAACTTCCAAAGACATCTTCAAAATGCCATTTCTGTTTTAATAGTTCCAAGGTCCAATTATTTTCAGGTATATTTAAACTTCTGCATAGTAAACTGAATGAACCTGCTAAAGGTTGTATCCTAATCCCAAAGAAAAGGCTGTGTCACAGACTGAAAATTGATAACTCTCTGAGCTATTCACACATCAAAGCAGCACTACAGAGTGGATTAATTCCTGCCACACATCAAAGAAAGAAATTAAATAGAATCATGTCTTATTTCAGAATTATTCTTTTCTCTACTGCATATATCATATTAAAGGTATTTCATTAAAGCTCAAGGCAATGGAAAATTAAATCACATCCTTGCTTATAAGGCACAAATATGATACAAATGTATGCTTATTATTTTCCATTTGTTATGGGAGAAAAAGAAATGGATGCCTAAAGTATTACTCCCATCATTTCTTGAGAAAAAAAAGGTTGGTAGAAATATTAACATGCATTCACAAAATAAAGAATGCAAATAACCATGAGCATGAAATAGTCAATCCTCCTCAACCAAGTCAACAATAGTTAATGGTGAAACTACAACCTTCTCCTTCTTGAAACAATTTCTACAATTATGCCAAATTATGGAATAGGAACTCTGCCAGAATTAAGCAGTGTTGCCAAACCTAGCCATGAGGGCATTCTTGCCCCAAGAATGCAATAATAACGGAAAATCCAGGAGATTCATTTTTTTCTATCCCAGCAATACATGTAATAGATGACTTTAAAGTGAGTATTTTAAAAGGTCTCCCCATATCTCATGTTGTCTCTTTTTTACCTATATTAAATCACATCTCTCAATTTTGCTTGGCAACTTCCATTAAAATAATATTTTATTGATTGTTCCATAAAATTAATTTCACTTAAAAATAATTTTGGACATTAGACTTGGATCTCACTTGGGAAAATCCAATCTTGCATGGAAATTGGCCACTTCAACATTAGTAGAAGGAAAAATGGACATTCTGTCAGCATGTTGGTTGCAGGCCAGGGAAAGATGGTGGTCCTGAAGATGTAAAACACTCCCACTCCGCTGACACACCAATGGACTAGGGAGGAATAGATGTCAAGCACAAAGATATTATACTGTACATAAAATTTGTTTTATCCAACATGTAATTTATACATGAACTACCGTTTGGAGTGTTCCTCAGTGTTGAAGAAGCTGAATTTTAACACAGGATAATGTTGAAGATCTATCAGTGTATTATAGCCCTGGTTCTGACTTGACTCAACAACTGTAAAAGTCAGCAAAAATAATTATTTTTTCAGGATTGGGTCACAGTAAACAGATAAAAAGGCTACAAAACAAATGGTATTTTTCTCATCTGAGCAAATATAGAACAGCTATTTTTCCTTTAAAAAAGGAGAAAAAATCAAATAAATCAAATGCAGCATTTTTGGGGTGCTAGAAATAGGTGCTTAACATTTTTTTGAGAAGTTAGTGTCACTTGATGAAACTCTGGACCATTGACATTTTAGACATGTATCAAAAGTAGCCTAAATTTAATGGATCAGTGGCATGTGTAATAGGAACAGGAATCATAATATGGCATGGCTATCCACTTCCTTGGAATAAGAGAGGGATGGAAAAATACGTGTTAATATGTAACTACAGTAGAATTTATCATGCATTTGTTCAGTTATGGGCTTTCTAGGTCAAATTGTCTGGAAATGGAATGTTCTAAGCAAGCACAAAGTTTATGCAAACTAATTTTGCTCATGTAGTTCTTCATTTTCAATTAGGATTCTTAGCAGGCTAGCCTTTCTCCAGCTTATTGTAGCAATTAATGCTATATTACTGAGTATGTAGTGCTCCCTGCAGGACAAGAGAGGTACTTCAAATAACTCTTACTAGTAATAGCAAGCATGGGACATATTAAGTAAAATTCTGCAAGCTTAATGCTTTTTTTTTTTTAACAACTACTTGTAAATTTAACTTTATATTCTAATTTATGTACATTTCTTTGTATATATGCTAGTGACAACTAAAGAAGACATGACATGTTTCTCTTTCATTAGTTATTTTTGTCAGTGTGCAAACTTAGTTCAAAATATAATGAAAATGACAAAACCCCCAAATTTGAAAAGAATATATTCTCTTGAGTGTAAAATTTGGCAAGAACAAAGGACTCTCTCCATAATTTTTTAATCAATCAAGTAACACAAAACAGAAACAAAGCACTGGAATATTCCTGTTCAAAAGAGCTCCAAATCCTGCCGACAATTACAGACACCTTACTTCTAAGCTGGTAACTTCAGGCACAGAGATGTGAAGTTTCACGTTCTGATCAACATATGCAGCACTCTCAGCACGCGTCACATTTTTTTGTGAACTATGAACAATTCAAGTCCTTAGAGAGGGGCTTTTCTGCTCCACTATGATTCAGTTATCAGAAAGTGGCACAAACAGACAGGCCGTGAAAGATACTTTGACTGTGAGTACGGCTCAGCAGCCGCCTTTGTTTAAGTTGAGCTACTGAAAGTAAACCAGACTGCATCAAAACTCCCAACCTCGACTTTCGATAGCAAGCCGTATGTCCGCTACATGAGGGAAAGACGTAGGGCAGCGTAATTGGGATCTTTGCTCAAGCATTATTCCTTCTGTTGCAGTGATTACAATTTTATGTTGCTACTGGTTAACGGTCATTTTTCAAGGGTGTATCAAACAAATCATAAGGAATGCCTTTGTTTTATAACAGAGCATTATGCCTGTCTGGCTATTAGTAAGGAAAAATCAAGTACTGGTTGCCAGGGTAAAATCTCTGAAATAAATGAAATATTAAAACTTCCTTCAGAAATGTTATTTTATCTCTAATGTGATTCAAAGGAACCAGTTTTGTAATTATGTATATTCAGTTAAGCAAATTAAATCTTTTGTATCAGTAGAAGAAACTGTTATTCATAGCTTAAATCCAATAAATAACACAAAGTAATTCTTAACTATGGGGGGTAAAACAAAATAATAAATACCTGAAGCACTGGAGCTTGTGATAGGAACCAGAGGGCAGCCCCAAGTAATGAATATCTGGATTCATTACAAACAGGAATAATCTAGGTCTACTGAATCTCTGCTCCTTTTGAAAGGAAGAGAGAAAACAAAATATATACTACACTTCTACATTCATATATTGGCTTTACAGTTTTTATCACATTTAGGACTTCAAACCGCATATAGGGCAAAACTAGAATATTACAAATACAGGACATTCTGTACTGCTGACTTTATAAAGCTATTTATACCACATTGGCTAACATCTCTTCTTGTTAACTTTATTTTTTTTTTTGTAACTAAAAGAATAACTTCTTCTGAAACAGATTTCTTATTGAAATCTGTAAACAAAACAAAAAACAACCAGGATTCTCTTTAAAAAATGCAAGCAGCATGAAAGTAAAAATGCTGAGAAAGCACATTTTCTTAGTCATCGAACTGCGAAGTGTATTTTGTTTAAAGCTTCTTAAAATTCTTCTGAGAATCTAGTTTCAATTTTCAAAAGAATACCTAGAAGCACTTGCAGTGTGATGCCACTTGGCAGTTTGAGGTTTTTTTTTAAAAAAATGGTATGAAAACACTTTGTCTTTCAGTAATAGTTAACAGGGCTACTGTGCATCCTTTGATAATAATTTGGAAGAAATACTTCAGATCTTGTACAAACTACTATTCAGAAAAGCAGCCTTTTTTCAGATTCTGAAGGAACCTGAAACAAAATGGCTGCTTTAAAGAACTGACTCATTAAGATTAATGTGATTCTTAAAGCAGCCACATTGTTTTTCAGGCTCAAATGCAAGAATTAACTAAGTTGAGCTACTTTAAGAAATAGCAGAAAGGTGCTATGATTGCATGAGGTCTAAATCATTTCTGCCATTTGCACAGCTTTAGTAAGTAGTAGTAAGGAAGTATGGACTAAGGTATTTACCACAATGTATTAAGGAAAAGCATTGTGACTTTGAACAAAGTACTTGGAATTATCGTTTAGTTCCACAGTTCCCAACTGTGTGCTGTAGCAAACTCACAGGGGCACAACAGGACATTTTAAATGTTTGTGCCATCTATTTGCGAAGCTGGGTTTTGCAATGTCCAATCTTTGTGATGCTGAGTTGTTGGCGGTTGCTGTGATAAAAAACAGGTACTGTGTGAAAATCAATGTGGAACAGGAAATGAGGGTGGAGGTTTCCAATCTGATTCCAAGATTTGAGAAGCTGTGCAGTGCCCAACAGGTACACACATCCCATTAGTAAGTAATTGTGGTTATTTAAGGATGAAACAAAAAAAATTTTTTTCCTTGCAATTTATGTGTATTATTTTTTCAAATGGCTACTAAGTTGTTAGGACATAAACACTTATTGTTTGAACCTAACTACAGTAGTACCTCAAGATACAAACGCCCCACCTTACGAAAATTTCGAGATGCGACCAGCTCCGGCCGCAAAAATTTACCTCAACATGCGAACTCCGCCTCCATTTGCCCTGCTGCCAGTGGTTGCAGCTTCCAAGAGGAAGTGCTAATGAAATCTGAGCTCCAGGACAAAAGCCCAAGGAAAGCAATGCAGAAAGAGGAAGTGCTAATGAAATCTGAGCGCGCGGGGGGGGGGAAGCTCCTGTTCCCGGCTGTGCGCGCGCGCGCGACATAAGCCTTTCCCCCCAGCGCGCTGATATTGCTTTCACTGTGCTTTTGTCGCTATGGAGAAAGGAAACAGCGTGGAGGAATCAGTGGGGGGGGGAAGCTCCCGCTCCGCTGTGCGCGCTACATAAGCCTTCCCCCCCATTGCTTTCACGGTGCTTTTGTTGTGCGCGCCAAGGGCTATGCACAAAGGAAAGAGCGCGGAATTAAGAGGAATCAGCGTGGGGGGTGGGGGGAAGCTCCCGCTCCCGGCTCTGCGCGCGGGAGCCTTTCTCAGATTTCATTAGCACTTCCTTTTTCTGCGCTAGGGCTGACTAAAGCGTGCCTGGGGAATTTCCTAGCCGTGCAACACCGGCTGACACATTGAACCTTATGGGGACATGTGCTTCAGGATGCGACCAAATTCGGAGGGCGGATTAGCCGTATTTACATTGAACCTTATGGGGAAATTTGCTTCAGGATGCGACCAAATTCAAACGGTGGAACGGATTAACCATATTTACATTGAACCCTATGGGAAAACGTGCTTCAGGATGCGACCAATTCGACTTGTGATCACAGTCATGGAACGGATTAAATTCGTATCTTGAGGTACCACTGTACTTAATAAATGGAACTGTTAGACATTTCTTCTGGCCTAGAGCTGCTGTGAAAAATTTACTGAGACGTTAATGGTGCTGTAAGCCAAGGAAGTTTGGGAACCTCTGGTTTAGTTGATGATATTTAAACACAATACAGTTCTATCAAATAGTTACTGTCACTGGGGGAAAAATGAAATAAGCGTTCAGCTGTTGCAACAATTTCTCCTGAAAATCATGAGGAAAAAAAGGCCCTCCATCTTCTCAAATGCCAGAATTCACGTTTCTTAACCAAGTAAATATGTTCAAGCAACTTTAACAACACTTAACAGCAACAGTTATAAATGTATACATTGGTGACTAGGACAATACAGCTTACATTCTCTCAACAGTTGAGAACTGTAACAGTATTTGCAACTTCTTTTACTTCTGGTCAATAAAGAAGTCAAGATAGCTTAAACTAATATAAATAATTGTCTTTAGAATAATTTAAAGTAATTCATCCACTGAAAATATGCACAGATATTTTATACATTTTCTACAAAAAACATACATTGGCAGTTAACATTAAGAAAGGTTATTTCACTAAGCTTAAAGGTGTTTTACTGAAAGTCTGTCCCCAATGAAAAATGAATGCCAAGAGAAACAATTCCGAAAGAAAGCTGAATATTTGAGATAATTTTTTTAACAATGTAAATTAAAAGTACAGATCAAGTTGAACAAGTTTACTTTCTAAGATCTATATGCATGCACAAAATCTAATATGAAAAATGACTAACAATTATTTCATGTTTTAAACTTTTGCTGTATTTCCAGATGCTATATGCCAGTTGAAATTCCTAACACACTTATTTGTATGACTCATTGATTCCAATGTGTTCACTAGTGACTGTATTTTAGAAATACAACAACACTGTCTCATGAATTAGAGGAATTTATCACAGGATGTATACATAAACAGGGAAGGCATCGTGCTTTGTAACAGATATCTAGCGTATCTGAATATCTCCCTAAATACAAAGTATATATTTCTGCTCCCAATGCCCCAGTTTGAATATTCTCCAAGACAACCACTCAGGAAGTTCATTCTGAAATCTGTCTCATGAGCCATTAAACAAACAAATGATAGCTTCCCTTTCTGAAAAGGATCTTTACGTAAGAATTTCTGCTTCCACCTCTAGCGTCATCAAAATTGTGACCTGCCATCTCTTCAAAGTCTCCTCGGAGCATGTCACTTTGGAACTGAGAACTTTATATAGTTCAACTTCGATAAGTCGGAGTATAGTCTGGCCGCCTAGTATGAATAATTTTTGGCTTTGGTTTCTTGACTACTTCTGTTGTTTCTTCTGCCTCAAGTTCCTCATCAGTTTCACATACATGGACCACCACACTAGGAGTAGTTTCAGTTGCAGCATGAAGTTCATACTGGTCCCCTAAAATGTATTTAAAAACAGTAAGTGATAATAGTACACTTAATAACAATGCACACATTTTCCCAGCTGAATGTATTGCAAATGGCCACTGATTAAAACAATTACAATATGGTGCTGTGTTTGACACCTAGCTGCTTGGCTCTCTGAATCCAGAATGCTGCTCCCAGACTTCCAGTGGAGAATTTGGAAATCTCTAACAGCTTCTCAGTTTTGGGAGAGCCATGAAATATTTTCTTTTATCACTTTTGAGTAAATGATTGCACTAAAATTGACTGAATTAGTTTTATATTAGTATCATATAAATTTTTTTCCCCTCCCTTTATGTTTAGTTTATTTTAATCTCGATAATGTAAATAGTTTCTTACTGCATTATAACTGATACATTATTTTTCTTTTTGTTTGTTATAGTTCACCAATAAAAGAATAAAAAATTGGCCAAAAAAAGTTAAGGATTGCACTGCTACTTCCTGATTGTCCCACTCCTTAACCCTGTTCCTAATTATTCCTTTTAAATTATCCTAAACTTAAATATTTATATTGCTTTACATTACTGTGACATCTAGGGTCATGTATCCCTTGAAAATGATTTAATTTTAAAAGAGGTTTTATTTACTTACTTAGCTTAAACTTTTGACAATTTTTAAAGAAAGTTGCACCAGAATAAGATTTTTTTAAAAAAAGTAAAAAAGAAACAATTATGAGTAAAAACATTATGGAAAAACTTTTTTACTGATGCATTCTCCTTTTCCCATCCATTTGTTTCCCCGATCTAAATATCTGTACTTTACACTGAACATTTAAGGTTATTGCTAGTATAAAACATAAATGAAAGATACCTTGAAAATGATTTAGAGGTGCTTTGGACCTCATGTGAGCACAGTAACTCTTTGCTAAAGTAGTCCAACGTGTTACCAGGTTGTGTGTGAGCCTGAAGAAAATATGCAACCTCTTTAAGAGCTGCATTTACTTTAATGGATCAACTCCTTAAAGCAGCATCATCTTTTTTTTCCAGACTTACCATATTTTTCCATCAATAAGATGCCCCCATGTACAAGACGACCCCCACTTTTCCAACCCCAAATTAAGAAATCAATATTTTAAAGATAGTGCAGAACACATTTTTATTTAGTAATTAGGTAACATTTACCTGATACACTCGGTGGGAGGAGGTCCAAACCGTCTCTCTGCAGCTCTATTTCCATGCTCTTTTGCATAACTGATTACATTCAATCACGAGTGAAACTGTCGATAGCTTGTCTCTGCAAACAGACTTCCTCCAATTGGTTTGTTCAGCATCAGCTGATGTCAGTTACATAAGGCTCGTGATTGGAGGAAGTCTGTCTGCAGAGACAGTATGGGCAGTTTCACTTGTGATTGGAGGCTCGTGATTGGAGGAAGCCTGTTTGCAGAGACAAGCTATTTCACTCGTGATTGGAGGCTAGCAATAGGAGGAAGCCTGTCTGCAGAGACAAAGTATGGGCAGTTTTGCAACCGCGCAGTTCTCTCCCGGGCTTACTTCCTTGCATAAGACGCCCTTCAATTTTTAGTGTAACAATTTTAGAAAAAAGTATCGTCTTATAGACGGAAAAATACGGTACATGGATGTCTAGAAAAAAGTTTGGTACTTCATGAAGTTAAAAGCACTTCTTTTTTCTGGAGTGTACATAATATTAAGTGTATACATATGCACATATATACACCGAAAAGTGTGCGAACACAGGAATATTAGGAGAAATAAAATGAATTTGAGTTAATAAGAGTTCTGATTTAAAATCTCTTACCTGGTCCTAATTTGGAAATCGCACAAAGAAGATCATAATTAATGGCAGGTGTAGCATCATCTGCTTGTTCCCAACCAACAGGGGGAGAAGATGGAGGAGAAATCAGGAACTGTTTCTCTGGATCAGGTGGTGCTAAATGTGTACTTCCAATATGCAAACTCTATAAAGTTATCAAGAAAAATAAGCATTCTTATACTGATTCTGGCATATATATAAAATGAAAAGATGGCATGTTGAGCTGTGCATAGTTTCAAAATTATTAGGAAGAAGTGCTTTGGACATAACATGAACATAGCATCTCTCTTCTATTTATTAAAAGAGCCTGACCTTTTTTAAGGCTTCTGTCCAAGTCTGAAAGAGAGATGCTGCTGCTTTAAGGAATCCACTCATTAAATTTAAGGTGACTCTTGTAACAGTGGCACCTTTTTCTCTGTATGGAAAAAGCTAAAATTTTGAAATTCCAAACTTATCAAAGTGGAAGACAGCTCATACATTAGCTTCTTTTATAGCCCTCCAAGGTTATCCACTGAAGTTAAAATGGGAGAGATTCAAGAAACCAATTAGTTGAATACTGTCAAATAATCTAAGTCTCTGACCATCACACCCTGTTACAGTAAATTACCAGGTAACACAGAAACCCAAAGAGCTGCCCAAGAAATAAATCAGACTCCTGGTCATCTAGCCTTACATGCCAAGAGGTGGGTTTTTCCCAGGATATGCTAGCAATTGAGGCAGGGATTTTTATTATTTTTTTTAAAAAAAGCTCAACAACCACTGATAGGATATTGTATTACATTATATTTTAATGTTTCAAAACTGTTATAATCACAAGAATACATATTCCAATTCATACCAAAAAATTACAGCCTCTTAAAACCAGGATAGTAAGATCAAGAACAGAGCATTATAACTTCAAAAAACCTGACCAAGTAAATAAAGGTAAAAAATATAAAAGGTTTGGGCATTCTCACCAAATTGTAATTAATAAGAAAAAGTTATGAAGGAGTTTATGCAACGACACAAGCACTCTGAACTTGGCTTGGTAACAAGGCTGGCAGTTAGTGCACTTTCATTAAAGCAGATAAAATATGTTCAAAGCAACTTCCTCTCCTTCAGTCCTTAGTACTCAGCTGCGGCATCTGAGCCAACTTTATAGGCCGCTCCATGTAAAGCTGACTGTAATAATCACATCTTCAAGTTAACAGCTCATAGATAACTATGGCCAGTCTATAACTAATTCTTGGTGGTTGGCAAGCCGGTTGTTGCTGAAAAGTCACTCTTTGCTACTTGTGCTTCCATGGATAATGATTCCTCCAAAAGTAACCCCAGACTAAGTAATGGCTGCTTCAGAAGGAATGCAACCCTGGCAAGAACAGGCAATCTCTCTAATTTCATACTGCCTTCATCTTGTTTTCATTCAGTGTCAGCTTACTGGCCTTCGCCCAGTCCACCACTACATCCAAACGCTGATCAAATGACTATAATACCTTCATACTTAGCTGTTTATGATGCATGCTTAGATGATTAAAAGAAACAGAGCTGGGTATCATCATGACAGCTCATTCCAAATCTCCTAATGATCTTGCCCAATTATTTCATACAGATGTTAAATATTATTAGGGACAAAATGTAACCCTGCAGAAATTCACAGCTTAACTGTCCTGTGGCTATAGTATAAACATCCAACATTATCTTCCAAATTTGATAGCTTTGCTGTAAGAACTAGGCAAGTGCAGTTCAAAAACAAATGGAGCCTGCAACTACAAAGGACAGATGCTAAGAACAACAACATTATTCTCCAAACATGGCCTTATAGGTAGAAATGGTGTACTGTGACCTGAGTTCTCAATCCACAAAGCTGTTCTAGAAGCATGCCATAGGTCAGGATGGCCAAGACTGATTCAGTCCCATAACCAGCCTGCATACTAAGATAGCTGATTATACTAGTTGTAGAAGAGGCTTGTCCTCTCCCATAGCAGGAATGGAAACACAATTTATCGTACTATTAGCAGGTTAGTAATGAAAACTGCAGGTCAGTATCTTATGTGTGCTTATTTAGAGTACAGTCCAAACTAGAAAAACAACTCCAAGAGCAAAATAGTGATTGTTTCTTATAAAGCATTTTGAACTGGAACACTAGTATCAACACAAAGCACATATATTGATAAATCTGCTTATATATACATCCTTTTGGTTTCAGCTGGTTTACATTAAAAAAACATCATTCTATATTACATTATTCCTTTGTAACTGATGCAATACACCCTGATCCCTCCAACATCATAGTGTAGGTGACCTTTGTTTCCATAATTTGTACATGGAATCCAAATTATATTGTTTGTGATGAACATTTTTGTATACACACAGCTCTTGGCTTGTGGATTGTTACTGTTATTTTATTCATGCACAAAATGGCACAGCTTTTGGGCATGTGTAATTTACTTGATTTATTGCCTTTGTTCTTGTATTTTAATATTGCATTTTATCATTTTATTGCTTGTACGCTACCTAAAGGACATGTGTTGTTGAGTGGCCTATATAAATAACTGAAACAAACACTTCAGGTATATTGTGTCCTACTTTAGACCCTGAGGTGGGGAGAGGAGAATAACACTCAGATCAAATCAAGCTCAATTTTTCTTTTCTTTTTTTTGACATTTCATGGAAACTTTTGTAGCTGAACTGCCAAACAAAACACACACACACACACACACACACACACACACTCTCATACTTAAGAGATGAATTGTGGTAATTTTACATCTCCCAGAATCCATAATCTGTTAAACAACTTTTAATGACCAGCTTTTATTTCAATTCCTGAAGTAGGAGAGCAAATGCCAGATCTATACCCAGCTTAGTTCTGACCTGCTACTCTACTTACAGAAGTCTCTATTAATACCACTAGAGAATCAATAGATAAATGTTTTTGGGAAAGCAGACCATGCAACATATTCCTTTTTCTTTCTGAAGGATTTCTGAATTCTTTAAACAGATATCAGCTAATCAAATAGTAGATCTGTGATAGATGAATAGGTTCATTGCTTAAAGTAGATAGAAAAAAATGGAACTTAGTTATCAATAATGTAAGTTCTACTGATTTCTAGCTCATATATTGAGTGGCCAGGGACGTACTCTAACTGCAGTAGAGGAAAAGGAAACAGAGCAAAAAAATAAAAAGCTATTAAAAAAGCTATTAAACTTTAACCAGTTACATTCCTTTGTCTTACCTGAGCAAAATATAGTTTCATTTCCTTTCCAAGAAATTCTGTCTTGTGTAACCGAATTTTAACATCAGCTGCTGACAAAGGACTGCTGAAGTTCAGCCTTATTCTTTTAAAACTCTTAAAATACTGAAAGGTGACATCTTTGTCGTATGTTCTAAACAGAGCTTCAAATCTGGCCTGAAAAATAAACATGCGAACAGTTAACAAGAATACAGTATTCCTGCCTGAAGCTTACTGATCCATAAATAAAGACAGAAGTATTTCAAGACAGTTTCACTTTCTGAACTAAGTACAATTCATAAATAATGCATCTGCAAAACCAAAACACAAGCACATTTTCTGTATGTTTGGGCTCCTATGCCTCTAAAGTTTTGAGTACATCTACCAAGAGCTTGAGCTTGCCCAACTGTTGTTACTGAATTATAATTTTTAATCTGATCACCAGAGAAAATGATTAATAACTATTCTGATGTATTTTATATTAATTAAATACAAATGCAGATAAAAGCAAATTCAGTGATCCACTTCCCTCTCTCACTTGCAACATCTCCTGCAGAACCTGACGAAAACTCTCTCTAACTTCTATACTTTATTTCCCAAATGCTTACGTGTCAGCTTGCAGGTGCTCCTAGGCAGTTTAGATTTTTTTCCCCCTGCCTGTCTGCATGCCTGGTGCCTTGTACTCAGCATTACACACACACAATTCCCCTTGCTACATCTAAGGCTGCAAAGAAGAACCATGTCCTCAAGCCAGATTCAGCCTGGGGCTGCAAAGAAAAAGTTGCCCACGGCAACCCCCTGGGCGGGGCAGCTGGGGAGCAGCTTGGAATGCTGCGACTGTTCCATTCTAAGCCCCCCCCCCCACATGATCCAGAGCGTACAGTCCCTGCCCTGTGGCTTTCAGTGCACACATACACAAAAACAGACACAACAGGAAAGCAGAAACACATATGGATATAACACAATACACTGCTACACAGAAGAAAAAAAATATGCTTCCTACTGCCACTGCTGGCAGAAGGACTAGAAAGAATTCAAAAAGCCACGCTCTGCATGATTTCCCTAACTTGTTTTCTCTTAAGAACATATGTGAAACTGCACACCTTCATTTTTTTTAAAGGGGTAAAGGCTCCCTTCATTTCTATATAATATATAGGCTCCCAGTGGCAGGTTTCCATTCTAATTATACATGAACAGTCTACATACTGCATCTACAGGGTCTGGGCTGCTACATACAAATTTAGGCAGAATGCCAAGAAGGGACTGAAAATGGCCTTCTAAAGACACTGTGTCCCTTGCAAGCCCAGTGACCCTTTAAAACTCATGCTGTGATATAACATATCTTTGTTTGTCTGTTTGTTTTTAAACTGTTAAAGTTACAGAATAGGGAACGGATCAAATTCAGAATCACTGGGAGGAAGTAAATCCTCTAATTATATTATCCATAATACACAAAAGCTATATGGCTATTCCACGCCTTAGCAACAACAGCAACAAAAAACAAGCTACTGAATTGAAATGTTTTAATTTTTAAACCCGGGGTGGGAGGGAGAGAGGGATTATTAAGGCAGCATATATACTGGTGTCATTAAATACCACTACTATCCATAATACTGTAAAATCAGCTCAATGTCCTTTGGAAGATTACCTCCCGTTTGGCAGGGCTGCAAACTTTACTTACATCATCCATTTCAATGAGAGTTATTTCTAAAACAGTAACTAAAATGTATAATTTAGCTAATGAGCTGCACTGTTAGCCACACAAATAGCAGTTAGCATTATTATATATACATAAAAAACCCTTAGCTACACTGAATGCCTTACTGACATAGGCTTTAACAGATCTATGAAAAATGTTCAAGAGATATATTTTTGTCACCATCATCCTGTGCCAGGAAAATCAGCATCAGCTACATTGGGAACTGTTTCTTACAAAATCAGAAGATCGATACATCTAACCCAGCCGTTGTCTTTCCTAGTCTTCCCTGGGATATCACAGAGTGAACCTGGGATTTCTGCATGAAAATCATATGCTACTTTACAGTCCTTTTTCTTGTTTGCTGTGCAGCTATGAACAGACCCACAGGTTATGTCTGGCAAGAAGTTGCAATGCTCTTTTGGTTGTATGAACAATTAGAGACGCTATATAGCACATCTCAGTCACATGTTCCAATATAAGAAATATGCAGAACCAGGGTGAAGATGGAGGGTATGACTTGATATAATTTAGTGAGGATATGCAGTTTGCTTCAGTATGTCTGAAGTTAAGTCTGCATTTAAAAGAACTTCATAAATACAACAGTTCCAGGACCCCAATAATAGTTTTTATTAGTCTGCCTTCATGCACTGTAAATCTGCCAACAACTGTCCTTCCACACTGAGGTACTGCATGTTTAGTACAAGCACATATTCAACCCAAATTTATTTTTCCAATATTTATATAAATAGATGCCATCCTAAAAATTTATGGTGGAAAAACTAGGAGAGGAACTTAGAAGGACATAGCATTTTTATATCTTTTTTATTCAAGTAACAAGGTATAATTATCTTATTTGTTTTAATAATTATTTTATTTTATTTTATAATTATTATAATTGTTTAAGCATTTATATGAAAATTTGAACATTCTTAAAAACTAAAACGTTCAGGAAAATGCGAGGCTGTTCTCTATTCTTTATAACTACAATTCTTTGAGGGTTTTTAAATCTTATTTTGAAAACTTTAAACTTCAGATTTGAAGGAAAGTTCTGCCATTTGCCTTGAGGTCCAAAGGATATAGAAATAGATGAAAGGAATGATTGTTCTTTAAAGTCACAATACCCATGTTTTTTTAACTCCCCACCACACCCCAAAGTACTCCTGCATCTCATTTTCATCAATGAGAATGGAGGAATAATGAAATTAAAAACAAATAAAGCATATAATAAAATATGGAAAATGAAATAAAATATAACATGAAATATGGGAAAATTAGCAACTATAAAGATTATAATGAAAATAATGCTAAATTCAGAAAATACTGTTCTTGCATATACTAAAAACTTCCAGTTATAATTAGAAGGCATTATTTATTTGTATGTCCCCAGATACATACACATCTCTGCTGGAATTTGGGAGGTTGCTTGAAAAAAAAATTTAATATTACTAGGCTACAAACCTATAACTTAATGGAAATAAATCCCACTGAAGTCAGTGTTGCTTTCTCTCTTATGTAGACAGATACACTGTTAATCTTTAGTTCACCGAACAAAACTGATATTCCAGTTATCTGCACAATGCCAACTACATATTGTTGCATTCGCAGTACACTCAGAAGCAATGTGTGCATAACCAATGGAAACATTTAAAGATTCAAATTTATCTTATATCCAGAAATACTTCAGAATTTGCAAATAATTAACAAAATATTTTGAGAGTCATGACGATCTTACAATCTAATAACATGAAGAATTTGTAAATCACACAAAAACCATCCAAGGCACATCAACTTCTCTATTTTGAAATGTTAACACTGCATCTGTTATTTTGCTTCACTTTCTGACCAATTAAATGTTCTCAACACACTCACTTTTCCCAGTATACTATATACCTTTCCCTAAAAAAGCTTTTGTCCCCAAAAGCCTTACCCTAATTTCAGGTTGACTGAAAATCTTGTTGTCTGCAACACAAGCAATTAAGGAACCAAAAATGTAATCAAAGTTCCTGAAATGCATTTTTGCTTTCTTGTAAAGACTGTCAGGAGCTCAGCACAAGACCAAGAAAAACACTTTTTGAAGAAGCAGTTCAGTACTGGAAAGACAGCTTATAAAGGAGACTAAGTCCAGCCCCTCAGCAAGAACAAAAACAAAACAAAACACCACAACCCAAAAAGCAAGTTTTAGAGCATCCTGTATGTGACAGCAAATTCCCGAACAAAGTCCTGCCACATACTTTCAGGCTGTCAGGGACAAAATGTAAGCTTCAACTGGAAAGAGGTGACGTAAGCATGTTAGTCAGTTTCCCTATGCTAATTAAGTTTGCTCTGGAGTATGGAAAAAACAGCTGAGGTTTTCACAGGCAGCTGCTTTATCAACTCCTCTTGCAGCATAGTTTCCATTGCTAGTAACTCCATTTAGCACTCAGACAACATACTCTTCACTTGAATAGGACAACCCACTTTAAGATGGAAAAAGTTACTATTTGAGGACTAAGGTTAGCTGCAATAAACAGTAATTAGCTGGCAGGAAATATTTCAAGACTTTGGAAAACTAAGAAGAAATTTTAGTCACTCTGGAGTCCAAGCCTATACATGTTTATTCAGAATTCAGCACCACGGGTCTTAACCAAACAAATACAGCACTCCTAAACTTGTATTTTCCATAATTGAGCTAGTTTTAAAATGAATTCTAGGGAAGAAAAAAAAAAATCAGAGCCAGGAAGTGCTGTTTTTTTCATGGCTAAGAGCCTCATTTTACATTACAGGCCCAACATCATCAAATGAACATTGTGGTCAAGTGGAAACTCATGTCTAGGTCTATCACCCCAACATTTTAACCACTACTTTCAATTACTGTTCCACACCCCTTTATTGTTGTAAAAAACAGTGGAATGTTTTACCTCCTTATAAATCCCATCATGTACTTCTGTGCAATTATTAAAAGGTGAAGATTTAACACTGTCAAAGCACTCATATGCAAGAAAGGTAACTTGAAATACTTGCATCCCATCAGCTCTAATTAAGGTCATGTTAAAGCTTTCAGTACAGGATTTTGATTACTGATGTGAAATGGGTAGACAAATTCAAAATGTTCACCCATTTAAAAATAAGGCAAATGACTTTGTGTGGAGATCCTCTTTACAGGTAGTCCTCGACTTACAATGACAATTGGAACCAGCATTTCCGTCGCTAAGCCATGTGGTTGTAAAGCAGGACCACATTGCTTAGTGATGGCAATCCCTACAGTCCCATTTGCCATCATTAACTGAATCCTACAGTTGTTAGGAGAGGTAACTTCCTGCCAGCTTCCCACAACCAAAGTCAGTGGGGAAACTGGCAGGAAGCTGCAAGTCACAGGATGGCAGGTAGGTAAATAGCTGCTGCCAGGTAGGGGAGGGAGTGAGGGGGTGCATGGGGGTACAGAGGAGGGTTGGGGAGAGTGTGCAAGAGGCACTGCATTGGTCAGGAAGGGTATGCAGGAGTGCACAAGAGGCACTGCATGGGTCAGGGAGGGTATATGGCATGGTTGGGGAAGGTGTGTGGGGGTGCCACACAGGTTGGGGAGGGTGCATGGGGGTGCATGAGAAGTGCTGTGTGGGTCAGGGAGGGTGTGCAGTGTAGGTTGGGGAAGGTACACGGGAGTGCATAAGTAGCCAACATGGTGAGACCACAGAGGGGCTGGGGAGCGTGTGCAGGTGGGGGAGACTTACCCCAGTGACTTGCGACCTTCGCTGTTGGCTTCCCATTTATTTTCTGGGGAAGTCAGCAGGGAAGGTTGCAAATGGTGATCACGTGATCGTGGGGTGCTTGGTGACCGGACATAAGTGCAAATGGGTTGCTAAATGCCCAGATTGCAATCACATGACCTCAGGGGTGCTGGGATGACTGTAAATCCATGGACCAATTGTAACCACCATTCATTCGGCATCATTGTAACTTTGAATGGTCGGTGAATGAATTGTCATAAATCAAGGGCAATCTGTAGTTGGTCACAAATGAATTTTGGCAAGTTGTCAATTATGCCTTCAGTATGTTTCAGTTAAGTCTCTCATCTAGCCTAAGTTTTAGAGTCCACAATATAGCAGATTTTTGTTTTAATTCCTCTGAGGACCAGATTGATTGAAGGATAGATATTACCTTATTGAAGTATCAAACTTGCCTGTTGAAATTCAGGTCTGTTGATTCTGGAGGCACCTTTAGATAGATAAATCTTAGCATATTTAAAGATTAGGAAAAAGTTAACAGCTTGTACTGAATGCCTTAGAATGCTTGTAGAACAAACCCTTTATTCTAAAAACAGTGATAACACATTTTTGTAATTCACTTTTGTCCTCCTTCCCTTCTGATACTTATCTTCATAGGTTGTACTTGAAATCCAAACTTTCATGACATGTTAATTCATGTTTTTCATTTTCCATCCTTATTCCTGTTACTCAAGTTTACTTATGAAATCACAATCTTAAAGCGTACTTGATCAAGTAGACTGATTACAAAAATGAGCCTTATTAAAAGGAAATTTTTTCACACTTACAGATAACTGTTATTAAAAACACTTCCTTATTTCACACTTACAGATACTGTTATTATAAACCCTACCTAAGCTTTCTCTAGAAACATTTTAAAACTGAAATAGATACCACATCCAAAATGACTTGCTTATTTTTATTATATTCAGCCTAAGCAAATATGTGTAACTTGAAATCTTACTCATCAGATTGTGATCCATTAGGTAGTAGCTATTTCATTTTACTATCCTTGTAATTTTTTGCTGACAAGTCCTTTGATCTACTGTGGAGAACAGCACATTTTGATTTTGAAGGAGGAAATTATTATTGGTGGAATCATGTGATACAGAATCTAGCTATTACTTGAAACTGTGTTTCATTAGACAGCCATAGCATGCTATTCTCAGAATTAAAGTAAGCTAAAACAATTTTAAAAATGAAAGAGAAAAGGAATTACTTTTAATTAATATTATCATGATATTGAATGTTTTGAGCCTTATTGCAAACATTAATTTGATTTGATGATTAAATTGAGCTTCCCTGCAAATGGCTAGAAATAACCCAGGAAGCTAAGAAAATACTATTTATTCCCGCTCTCTACACCCATCCCAACGTATACAAACTCTATAGTTTGTGGAAGCTCCACTGGACCCAAGTTATTTCATGAACAGAATAGCACTGGATCCAAATCCATGGTTCTGCATTTTCATTCCCTTTTCTACATATTACTATATGGAATATAAACAGGAAAGAAATGTAATTCAACAAAGTTGTCCCATGTAAGACTACCCAAATTAGTTTTATTGTCCTCAATATATAAAAAAAGAAAATACACAGTCCACAAAAGATTTCAAACCTTTTTTGAAAGATAGATTATTTACGACTTTGTTAACTGACCATTGCAGAGCTTCTCTTTCAAGCAGACAAAACCTTTGTGAAGGTCAAATATAAATCCAAGATGGTAAAAAAGAGAAGTACCATTTAGGTATTAATGTCTGCTAGGAAAAATGCATCAAATCACATGTATGAAGCACTGGGTATTAAAATGCAGAAAGATTCTGAACCTTAGTCACAATGTGAAGTCCGTTTGTGTTTCTGTGGCTGTGGAGTAGATTGTAAGATGTTTATTGGGAGACAGTTTATAGATATGTAGATTTAATGACAAGATAATTCAAGATATCAAATCTTTTATATGAAAGGACAATTATGGAATATAGATGGAGCAACACTTACCTTTTGAAGAATTGAGAATACAGCTTAAAAACAACAACAACAGAGCCATGTACAATAATTAAAGAAAAAAATGTAACTTTTCATTGGCTCCTTTTATCCAGCCTCCTGTTCAACTTGGAGAAGAATAAATAAATAAATAAATAAATGAAGAGGACATACAGCTCAAGCTAGCGGTTAAAATCCAGCTATTATTTATTTTAGTTCTCCTAAATTTCTTTAAAAAACACACATATCGAAGGGATGCAGACACAGAAACATTTGAGTAAGATGAAAAAGCCCAAAATTTAAAGTTGGTAAATCTGTTAGACCCGATACTATTTAATGCCACTGCCCACTATACATGATTAAATGAGACTTTCTAGGTGCAGAACAGATTTCAGGTTGCACAAGAACTATTAGAACAATTAAAATCATGGCTACTGCCCTTTGAAAATACATAAGCTAACAATCGACTGGTTTTGCTTTCCACATTGCTCTAAACTCACAAGTCCCATTTGAAATCAGAAGAAAATTGTGATAACCTTTAAAGTTTTAAGTTTAATTTTTCATTATTTACTTTTTCAAGCCCTGAAATAAAGGCCTCTTCTCTGAATGCTCTCAACCATAATAGTGTGGATGATAGTGATAGTTTTTTTTAGCATTGGCCCATCAGCTGCCCTCTGCTCTCCCAAGAGGCTAGCCTTGTGCCTACTTTAATATATTTCAGAACCAGGCAAATATCTTTTTATTATTTCAGGTTTATAAGCTTTAAATTTTTACCATTCTGTGAATTTAGCATGCTATTTCAGTAACATGAATAATATGCAAAATCTGAGTTGTAAGTATTTATGCATTAAAAGAATGTTGTCTTTTCTGGATTTCTTGGGTTTTGTTGTTTTTTTTTTTGGGTGGGGGGAAAGATTTAAAAACCAAGAGCTATATATTTCATGGAGAAACACTGTAAATGATTCATGATAAGTTCCATTTGTTTTGGTGACCCAGCTCCTCCACAGCTCCATGAAGCAAGCAAGACTATTTCAGTTATTACGAAAGTATACTAGCTCTGAGAATTATTATAAGAAATCACAATCAACATCAAACCAATCTTTCACAATCTTTGTTATCTTTGAAGAATTCTTGAAATAAAACGAATCTGATTGCTGGAAATTGGCTTTATACAAATAACATGAAACTTAGCAGCATCTTATCAACTTAACCACACAAATACAATCATGTTATTTTATTTAGTACTTTTATATCTTTCTTCTATCATGAAATTCAAGACAATCTACATGGGATTTTGAAGTGGTCTCCCATTATCAAATCCAGACTGATTAGCTTCAGAAGGATGATGTATCATTATATTGTACTCTGGCATTTCTTTAATTTTCAGTTGTAAATTGATAGTTAAGTTTTTTTTCATTGCTATCTACATTTTTAAATTGATTTGTAAGCCACACTGGACAAATATATTTAAAAAATCCAGCATATCAAATTAAACAACCACAAAAATACTTTTGCAAAAAAAACCCCAAAACCCTAAATACAGTAAACTGACCTTTTAGCTCCTAGAAAAAGAGAGCTGGCAGTTCTATTGGAGGCTTCTACAGTTTCAAAGTGATTGTTGTTAAAATCCTTCATCTACACTACTGCTGTCTGTCTTGCCAAAAGATGGCATTAGCAGAACAGTCTACCAAATTAATCTTAGCAGTAAGCATAGATGGTCCTTGAGATATTAAATCAAGAGAAGCTTTGAAAATTAAAACCAGCACTGAGGACTGGGCCTGGAAGAAATAGTTAACTAGTATAACTAGCACATAACAGCCTGAATTTTGTTCTGTACCAGTCCTTCCATTATACTTAAGAGCAATTCCAATAGAGGAAATAAAGCTAGGAACCTATTGTTACATGGATCACAATAGAAAAGTCCAAAATGAATGAGCCAGACATGGGGGGGGGGGGGGGGGAGGACTTGTCTCCAACCAGATTTTTCAAACTTAGCACCAGATCAGGAAGTATTCACAGGATTTAATCTTATCAGAAGACATCACAGGTAGCAAACGTTCTCTGAACCACAATGGTTAAAAAACAAATATTAGTCTTCTTTAACACAATGTACTTAGTTCAAATCAAGGACTGATGTTCTTCACCAGAATTATCACTGGGAATTTATAATGGATTTAGTCCACTTACATGGATTAAATATAAACACTCTCTCAGGCAAACATGATTTCACCATAGAGAAAGATGCTTTTCAATAAAGAATTGATCAACAGTTTCATAATAATAAGATTGGAGTAGATCCTTCAATAATCGCTTGAACTATTCTCCCAACATTCCTTACAATTGGTTAAGTTGATTAGGACTCCCAAAATAAAGTTCTGAAACGTCTAGAGGCCACAAGTTTCCTACCTTTGATATAGATGTTAAACTGCAAAAGTAACATCACAATGATGGCAAGCATGTAGTCACCAGAAGCTGAGCCTGACTCAAGGACACCTAATTAGGGAATTGCTGGGTAGAGGAGAAAAGAAAATGTTGACATGCACCAACCTTGGTCTACTCATCCCATCTGGATTTTGCTTCATCTGAAATCTGGAACAACTAAGGTATTCTGGGGTTTGGTAAATCCAAAATGATTTGGCAGAATGTCTGGCTGCAATTTGTTCCAGGTTTGAAACATTTTTTCTACTACATAAGCAACTTTACACCTAACTAATACTACTAAGTTAAATGGTACTATATATAACTCCCAGAGAGATGATAGCTTGTTCCCATATCAAATTCTATTGACAAATAACAGCAGATCCACTAGCAAGTTTTCTCTCACACAAAAGTGTCAGAATCATAAATACTAATAAAAAAAATTATGTAGATTTTAAAAACATACCTAAATGTGTATAATTCAATACAATTGAATAAAGTCACATTAATACAGCCATGTCACCAGTTTTAAAAATTGCAATTAATTTTAATTAATTAATGTAAATAAAATCTCAGATTACACCTCCAGGTGTTGCTAAATATAATTAAATAATTTGGTGAGCCTTCAGAAAATTATAATCAATATTTTCAGAATGAAATAGGGGTCTTAAGAATATAGGTGCTACTCCACATACAGGGTCCATGATGGAATGTCATCAGATAACCACAATACAGCCATGAAAAGTTGCTTGCATTTATATGTTGCCAGATATATTCTGCAGATATTATGCTAGTTATGCAAGTAAAAAACTGACACTCCTGAGTCTGTATGGATGGCTACAGATATACCTGATCCAGAGCTCCCTAATTACTTGGATACAGTCACAAAATTTGCCAGAGATATACAAAAGCAGCCAAAGAACAAGAAATGCAACAAGAAGTATCTCTACATGCTGAAATGATAAGAAGAATCAATTTGAAGTTAACTTATCATTCCAAGCAAATTTGCTTAGAATAGTAAAATGCACACCAAACACTAACACAAAATAAATATTCCCTCCCATTTGTGACATCTGAACTATTTTTCTCCTTTACATACAAGCCAGAGAGGAATGTATTTGATCAGTATCTAATAATCATATGCTTAAGCTGTTACAAAAGAAGGTAGACTGAGTACAGAATCTGTAGTCTAGTATAAGGTTAAATGTGGAGGGTTTGTCTGTGTGTGTGTGTGTGTGCGCGCGCATGTGCGCGCGCCTTTGAGTCAGTCCTGATTCTGGTGGCTAAATGAACAAATCCATGCATTTTTCTTGGCAAGATTTTTGGAAGTGGGTTGCCACTGCTGCCTTCTTAGAGCTGAGAATGTGTGACTGGCCCAAAGTCACCCAGCTAGCTTTGTGCTCAAGACTGGACTAGAACTCATGATTTCCTATTTACTAGTCTGGTACCTTAACCACTACACCAAATTGGCTCTCTAGATGTGGAGTAGTAGGCCCATAACTTCAGATGCTTAAAAAAACAGCCTCAGAAACTTTTCATCTTGCATTTTTAAAAGGTTTCCACATAATTTTCCTAGGCTAAAAAACAAACAAACCTGTATGTGCTTTCCTTTACGTTCATAAACGTTCCTGTTTGAGGAAAAAAATAAGTATGGGAAGCTGTTACCAAGAATGGTTTGCTGGAAAATTATAATAAATTGAAACTTGGCCAATAACTTGTGAACAACCTTTTTTAACGTGTCACATGAATGGCATAATAATACTATGGAAAGTCTGTTTCCTCATAACAACAGAATTGCATATCACTTTCCGTACATGCTTTACATTATATGCCAGTTTCCAGTCACCCTGGAAATCTTCTCACAGAAACTGTTCTTTCTATGGAAAATCCATGAAGTCTTTCCTTTAAGACCATCTGTTTGAGTTATAGATGCAGCTGTAATTCTACTTACAAATTCTCCAAAGTAATTAACCAGACACTGGGTTATTCCCATCATTGTAGCTATTCTTTATTAATATTTAAAATATTTCCATTACTTATTGTGAATGTTTGTGGTACTGTATATATGTTTTGCTTTTTATAAATTGAGATTTAAAATCAACACCTTGAATTGCAACTAGCAGCTGACTGGCAGCCAATGCAGTTCCTGAAGAAGCACAATCATTGTTGAGGATATTGGAACACATCCATCATTTCCTGGGCCACCATTCTGTAATTTGCAAGGAGGCTTTGGTAGCTCTGCGCAGAGGACATTACAGCAATCCAAAAAGGAGGTGACTAAGGCATGAGTGATTATGAGTAGTGCCTTCCAATGCAGGAATAGTCCCAACGGATGTAAACAATATATTGAAAGAAGCGAATGCCTATTGCATGTTCGCACTGGCTAACAGTTATAAACATAATTTTTTAAACAGTAAACACATCTCTGACATATTTTGATAAAAGGATCAAATAGACTCCATTGTTTCACTAACACCACAGCTGTGTTTGAATGTAATATAATCCATTGTTTAATGCAGGGATGGGCAGTCTGTGGCCCTTCAGACCTTGTTAACTCCTTGGCAGTTTGAGGATGAGAGGTGATTGGCACTGAAGTCTAACAACAACTGGAGAACACATTGCACCTCCCTGGCTTGAGAATGAGAATCAGCATGGCTCTCCCATCTGCTTTCATTTATAAAGATAAATTAGTGTAGCATTTTGTTCAGATTAGCTGAAACAAATTAGTTTCATAAACGATGGTGTACCAAGAGCTTGTTTCAATTCATTACACTTTGCTTGAATAGGAAAATTTGCCTTATCCCCTAAACTTTATGTGAAGGGTGAGTAATATATGAAGGGTTGGGGCTCTAACCTGGCTTCCTGATATTCTAGAGGTCATTCAGTGATGCTATGATATTACTGGAATGGGTGGGCAAAATTTTATTCAGCCTATTTTTTTCCAGGATGGAATGGGAATGGGAGACCTTCATGAGAAAACCATTTCCTTCCTCAATCTTAAACCCACCTCTCCTAACAAAAAACAACAACTGGAAGTTGTACTGAAGAAATATGTTCATTGTGCTGTCAAATCTCTATGGCACAATACAATTGGGGTATTGCAGGATTACAGGTTGCCTGCCTCGGTATTATGTATTTCCAGTTTCACTGTGGGCTAGATGCAAAAGACCATAGCCCTCCAGGTCCCACACAGCAGCTCTAAGAATTGGTTCCACATGAGATGATGAGTGTAGCTACCATTGTTTCTTGCCTGAAGAATGAGGTGAAAAAAAGAAGAGCCAGTGTGGTACAGTGGTTAAGGTACTGGACTGGCACCGGGGAGACCCAGGTTCAAGTCTACCTCAGCCATGGAAACTCACTGAATGACTCTGAGCCAGTCAAATCTCTCTTAACCCACAGGTTTGTTACTGTGGAGGGAGCGTGACTCCCAAACTCCTGAGCGAATAATGGGATATAAATCTAACATATATATAAATAAATAATTTCCCTTCTAAATTTCTTCAGGTACTAAGCTGGTAGCTATAGGTGAACAGAAATTCATCTACGTGAATTTCCACATAGGTGAATGCTCCATGAATTCAAGTGAACAGGCCATGTAAAGGAAAGATCAGTCTTTCCTTTTGTTACCCACCTGCAGTTTTTGTGCTAGCTGCAGAGAATGTAGTCTTTTTCTTACATCCATGATATAAAAACACTGTGCATTAATTTGTTTGGCTTCTATGATTCTCTGTAATGGAAGATTTTTTAAAAATTAGCTTGTAAAAAGGTAACTAGCTTATACTCGTATGCCCATTACAAGTGGACCAGCATAAATATCAAGCCTCCTAGGCCTTTCATACACTAATATTTCTTAAAACAGGCTAACATTATAAAGAATAAAGCAGAAATAACTTGTTTAGACTTATTTACATCACTAATTAATTCAGATGATCTAGCAGTAGCTCCCTGGCACCTAACCAAACTCGGGTTATTTCAAAAACCAAGACTGTACCTAGGTAGCACTTGGATGAAAGATAATGAGGCAATCCTGATTTGGAGCATGTGTGTATGTGTGTATTCCCAATAAAAGGTAGAAAGGGAGGGTAAATCCCCTCTGTACTGTTGCCAAGAAAACTACATGGATCTATCCATAAAGTCAGTAGGAGCTGAGGTCAACTCTAGGGAAGCTTTACCTTTTTAAATTTACTCCTCATTTTTGTTACATCCTACATTTCCATTTATAATATCAAAAAATAATAAATACAAATTAAAACAGTGATTCAGTCTATAGCGTACATGATGAACAGAATAACGTAACAGGATAGAGTTCAAGGGCTACCACCCACCTGAGAAGACCGCACCTCTTGTTATTATACAAATATTGTGCATGTGTGTCTTAGCAAATATTGGCCCTTCTTTAAATAAACATTTCAAAAGCTGCATAAATAACATTTCTGACACAGCTTCTTGGATATTTTTGATATTGCTTCCACAAGTCTAATTACTGTTAACATAAAATGTTATCATCTCAGCACTAATATATAGTAAGCTTGTAGTACAGAAACTTATTGGTATGTTCTGTGGGTTCAATCCAGCATAATTATTGTGGGCTGGGTAACAGTTCTCTTATTTGCATAATTTAACATATAGTTTCAGCAGCATAAAGGAATTCAGTCTTAATCTCAGTTGTTTCAGTAATTCTTTCCCATTTTTTTGATGTAAGAACAATTATTCATGTAATAAGTTATATTCTATTATTTCATTTTCTCCACTTTGGTTCTTTATCCAGATGTATACATTTTGTGTCTTTCCCTCATTAATAGAAAATACAAAAAAAATTGCTAGGATCATTTTTAACATACACTTTTTTTATTTTAGATCCTTTAATTACAAATGTTAAGGAACTAGAAATAAAATTACAGAGTTTTTGTGACTACTGCCATTTTTCTAAATGGACAGAAATGAATTTAAAACTTAAAAGATTATTTCTCTACAAAAAATATAGTTTATTATTTTAGATTTCCAAATGACAGTCACAAATAACTAAAAAAATAATACAAACCTATGAGAGCTTTTAATAAAGGAATATTTATATTCCAAATACACTGCACTGCCTTAAAATTAGATTTTCAAAAGATACCATCATGATGCACAGAATCCATTATCAATATAAATATACTGGATTTCATTTCACATAAATTTACTAAATTATTTTTTAAAGAATTAAATTTTTATCTAATTTTAATCTAAATATACTGGATTAAATTTCATTTCACATAAATTTACTAAATTATTTTTTAAAGAATTAAACTTTTATCTAATTTTAATTTTTAAAGAATTAAACATTTACCTAATTTACTATTTTTTTTCAAATTCTGCCCTATATTTTCCCATAGAAATGGAGCAAGAGATAAACATCCAATTCTATAGTTTCTCAATTACAACATCAAGATCAAATTTTGAAGCTTGTATCATTACTACCAGAGTCAGTGCCAGTTATGGCAGAAGTGCTCCAAGTGATCCTGTATCCATTCCCAGACCATAAAGCCTTCTTCTCATACTATCATAGCTGCTAATCTTAGGTTTACAGTTGATGTCTATTTACTTCTAAAGCAAATGTACAACTGCAATACTTATTTCATAAAACAAACAACAAAAAGAAGCAGTGCTTTATTTTCAATCAATTCCAAGTTGGTTCTTGTTGAATTCTGTCTTCTATTGAAATGTCTACATTCAGATTGCATTTATCATTATAATTTAGTGTTGTGTACTAAATTATAATGATAAGCAATAGGAATGAGCCTTTCATGACTTGCTATGTTTGCATGTTCTCCCTTCTCTTCCTCTGTGACTGGGAGAAGATACAATCTGAATTGTTTTGCTTTAGCTGATTCCTAATTTCTCATCTGCGATCCAAGAACTGTTTGAAAGAAATAATTCAATTATTAAATAAATACACTTCACAGCCAATTGTTTTTCTGGCTCCTTTAACAAAACATTTTAACACAAAGCTAGCAATCTGCTAAAGTAGAACTAATTCTGGTTTCTTTCTCTGGCTATACAGGAAAAGAGAGTTTGAACATGGCATGCCTAGATGCATTTTTTGCTCATTTATACACTGCAAAATTCTGGCTTAGCTTTATGTATAAATCAGCTGGGTCACTGCTGCCACATTGGGTAAATTTTAAAACCTACTAGGATCCTTTACCAGAGGCCTGGGAGTTTAAGGGTTCTGCACAGTATCTTAGCTGTTCCTAGCACTGCACTCTTCTGGACAGAAGCTCTGATGTTGTTCCTGGGATCTGTTGGAGCCACTCTCCCAGCTTAGGAGTCACAGCCCTGAGTGCTCCTATCACCACTGGGACCACTCTGACCTTTACTTTCCACATCCTCTCTAGTTACTTCTTCAGGCCCTGGTACTTTGCCAGCTTCTTATACACCTTTTTTCCTGATGTTGCTGTCACTTGGCACTGCTACATCTATCACCACTGTCTTCTGGTCCTTGTCTACTACCATGATATCTGGTTGAATGGCCAGTATCTGCCTGCCCATCTGGATCTGGAAGTCCTGCAGGATCTTAGCCGTTATTCTCCACAACCTTCTGTGGAATTTCCCAACTGGACTTGGGAGGGTCTAGCCCATACACTGTGCAGATGCTCCTGTACACAATGCCAGCTACTTGCTTGTATGCTGTTCCTGCCTGCATCTTATACCTTGCCACTATGTGTTGGACTGTCTCTAAGGCCTCTCTGCACAGTCTGCAATCTGGGTCCTGTCTAGTGTGGTAGACCCCTGCTTCTATGGATCTGGTGCTTAGCACCTGTTCTTGTGCTGCTATGATCAGTGCCTCATTGCTGTCTTTTAGTCCAGCCCTTTCCAGCCACTGGTAGGATTTCCCAATGTCAGCCACCTCAGCTATCTGTTGATGGTACATCCCATGCAGGGGCTTGTCTTGACATGGCACTTCCTCTACTTGAACTTCCTCCCATGTCTGCTGCTGCCTCAAGAATTCTCTCGGCAGCTCACCTGTGGGTGCCATCTTACTGATACTCTTGGATGCTCTGGGTTTCATCCAGGACAGTGGCTCTGGCACTCACCAGATCCCACCCACCCCCTTTCCGGCTGGTGTACAGTCTCTGGGTGTTGGACTTGGGGTGGAAACCTACGTACATTGTGAGGAGCTTCTGGGTCTTCACTTTGGCAACCTCCATGTCCTCCTTTGGCCAGCTCACTATACCGGCAGGGTATCTGATGACTGGCAGGGCATATGTATTGATGGCGTGGATCTTGTTCTTCCCATTGAGCTGGCTCTTCAGGACTTGTCATATCTTTTGGTGGTACCTGGATGTTGCTGTCTTCCTTGCCTCATCATGATTCTTGTAGCTGGTCTGTATGTCTGCTATGTGGCCTGCTGGTAGTTCCACCCCATCAGTCTTAACTACCTTCCCTCTCTTTACTACCATCCGGCCACACTTCTCCAGTCCAAATGATATCCCAATGTCCTCACGGTAGATCCATGTCAGGTGGATCAGCGAGTCGATGTCTTGTTCACTCTTAGCATACAATTTGATGTCATCCATGAAGAGGAGGTGGTTGATTCTAGTTCCACTCTTAAACTTGTATTCATACCCAGTCCTTGTGATTATCTGGATGAAGGAGTTCAAGCCTATGCAGAACAGCAGTGGGGACAGTGCATCACCTTGGTATATGCTGCACTTGATGGCCACTTGTGTGAGCTGTCTTGAGTTGACTTCCAGTGTTGTCCTCCACAGTCCCACTGAGTTCTTGAGGAAGGCCCTTAGTGCCCTGTTGACTTTGTACAGTGCCAGGGATTCACAGATCCATGTGTGTGGCAATGAGTCATAGGCTTTCCAGTAGTCAATCCAGGCTGTGCTCAGATTGGTCTGTCTAGACCTCGAGTCTTGGGCGACTGCTCTATCTATAAGTAACTGGTATTCTGAGCCTCTGGTGTTGTTCCCAATGCCCTTCTGAGCTGTGCTCATGTACTGGCCCATATGGTCCTGTAGCCTGGCAGCTATGATCCCTGATAGGACTTTCCATATTGTGGGGAGGCTGGTTATTGGTTGGTGGTTGGATGGTGGTGTTCCCTTGCAGGGGTCTCTCATGATCAGCACTGTCCTTTCTTGTGCTAGCCAGTCTGGGTGGGAGCCTGCTGCTAGCAGCTGGTTCACCTGTGCTGCTAGGCATTCATGCACTGCTGTTAGTTTCTTAAGCCAGTAGGTGTGGATCATGCCCGGGCCAGGTGCTGTCCAGCTCTTCACATTCTTGGCCCACTGTGGGATGTCTGCTACTGTGATAGTGACTGGTTCCTGTTCTGGGAGACTGCTGTGGTCTGTTCTCACATCCTGCAGCCACTTTGCACTTGTGTTATGTGTTTTCTTTCTCCCATACGTTTTCCAGTTCAGTTTCTGCGATTGGTGGCTCTGTTACTGCAGTTGGGAGTACACCTTGGATAGTTCTTTGGAGAACAGGGCATTTATCTTCTTGGCATCTGCTTTTCTACTGTATCTCCTTAGCCTGATAGCCAGTGCTGTAAGCCTTTGTTTAGCAGTCTCTAAGGCTTCAGATCGAGTCAGGCCCTTGCATTTTTTCAGTAGCTGAGTCTCTTATTCTTAATCTCCACACCATTCCACCAATTTCACCAGCTGACTAACTTTTCTCTTAGTTGCCTTGATCTTAGCCTCCAACCTCATTTTCCGGGGGGGGGGGGTTATTACTGCTGTTCTTCTTGATCGTGTAGCCAAGCATCTTCAGGACTATAGTGGCTGTAGCATATACCAGTTCATTGGTTTGCGTTATGGTGGTAGTAAGGATTGTTGTGAGGGCTTAATTGGCATCTTCTAGCATACTATCTGATGGTACTTCTCCACTGAGCCTTGGTAATCAGGCTCGAGGGTTGACCACAGCTAGTTTATCCATGACCCTATGCCTCATATCACCTGCTGTGTTCTGTAATGGAGGGGGTGGTGGTGATGTTCTAGCTTCAGGTGATGGCTACACATCCAATCATTCTTCTGGGTCTCCTTGAGTCTGGGATGTAATGTGTAGTTGGTCTATCTCAAGTTGTGAGAGCAGCTTCCTCTTCACTATGTTGAAGTGTTGGGTAAATAGCTATTTCTCAGTGCGGATGAGGGTCTTCTATCCATATTTCCCTCATATGTTTCATATATCCCCTCTCATTAAATATACTGTTATAGTAGCATTCCATCAATTCCAGGTTCTCTTGTCTCGTCCATGTATGGTATGTTCCAGTAGGCCACTTATTGTCAGATTGTCCTGGCTCCCCAACATCTGACATGGACCTTGTTAATCCGGGTGATGTCCGAGCCAACATGACTCTGTTAGTTTGTGTCACTCTCATATCTGAAGTAGGCAGGTGAAACGTTAGGATGTCTTTCCCCAAGGACCCCTACTGGTAAGGTAGGTAGCAGTCAGTATTTGAACCCGGTCTCCCATGTCAAAGGGTGGTGCTCTAACCACTATGCTATCCAGCTGCTCCAATACACACACACACACACTTTTGTGTGTTTGTCTGTGTCTGAGTATGTATATATGCATATATATTTCTAACCCAAGTTAGCCAAGTAAATATTTGTAGAAAATAAGTTAAATTACTTCTAAGTAGAATTAAATTACTTTTAGCTAGAATTCAGTATGAAAGATCTGTTATTTAAACAGCTTGGTATGCATTCAGTAACTTTTCTGCTTATTATTTGTGCCACAGAACTTTTAATACTGTATTCTTCTTAGAGACTTTAATTTTTTTAATAAGTTTTTCTTCCCTATTTGCCATTCCAGAAAATACTAGTTATAATCTCATTCTTTTATGTGTGGTACTGCCATTAAAAAAAAAGTAAACTGTTATTATATGGCACTTATTCTATTAAGTGCCATTAAAGGAATGTCTCCCTAGAGAGCAGAGCTTCACTGTACCCACTAACTACACATTGATCTTTATCATGTTATATGATACTTCAAAGAATGGAGACTAGCTGGTACAAAGAAATAATAATCTTTGGAATAATCTTCTTACAACTTCAAATGGAAACTTAGAATCATAAAAAATGCAAAGCTATAAATAACTTGTTTCCTTAAGCAAAAGCAAGAATCCAAAGTATGTTAATGATACTTGGGAGAATTTCCTCAGATTTCCTCACATATCCCTTTCCCCTCTATACTAGAAAATTGGGGTATATAAAAGTAAGTGAGAAGACGAACCTAGCGACAGATTAGTTTGGAAGAAAAGGTTTTAGTTACAAAGGAGGGAAAGATTTTAATTACAAAGCAGTTGACTTAAAATGAACATATTTTCACTTTCCACTCATTATTTCCCTGTAACATTCCCAAACTATTTTAATTATAATTTGAAAATATTTTTGCAAGACACTTGTCAGAAAGTATATTTTTAAACATTTACTTACTCAGACTTATAGACTTCTGCAGTACTGAGTCCCTGAGCAGCTAACAATTTCCCAATACAAGTTTAAAACACTATAAGATTAAAATTAGGATTAAAACAATAATCAAATAAAAGCCAATGACTGGCAGACTCATTCTCCTCCACAGCTGAAACACCCATTACTTCCCCAAAGACTTTATAGGAGAGAGATCTTATCTACGACCTCTGAAATGCCGATAGGAAGGAAGCCATCCTTGTCTTTGAGGGTAAACCGTACCACAGGAAGGGAGCCACTACCAAGAAGGCTTATCTCCAAGGCTCCCTCTTGCCAACTTTCCCTGGGGCAGCACCTGTAAGATGTGCTATTATTTCTCATTGGATGGATAGAATTTATTTATTTATTAAATTTATATGGCCGCCCATCTCATGAAAAGTAACTCTTTCATAGAAATCTATGAACCAGGCAGGTTCATAGGTTGCTATCATCTTTAACTGAACCTAGAAGCCAACCAGTAAACAATGGTGCTCTCACAAAAGCGGTATCATATGGGTAAAACAGACAGAACCAATCACCACATAGGCTGCCATATTTGCGCCTGCTGTAGATTCTTAATGGTTTTCAAGGGCTCCATGTTGAGCAAATTACTCTTGTCAAGATGTGAAGTGACGGCCTATGTCTACTGTAATAATAAACAAGGCTTCTTGCTTCGGGAAGGGCTGCAATTAGCACAAAAGCTGAAGTTGTGAAGGAGCCATGAGACCAAGAGAATCCCCATATTGTGAGTCTACCCTCTAGGTGGATTCACCACCCTGACAAGAGCCACTTCTGAATCGATACCCACTCTGTTTTGCTGGGATTAACTTTACACGCTTTTTCTCCATCCAAACCCTGAAAGCCAGGTACTAAGGCAAGACTTTGGCTGCATCTCCTGCTTGGCAATGGTGGAAATGTATACCTGGGTATCATCTGCATACTGATAATATCTCATTCTGAACTGAAGCATGACCTTCCCCAACAGTTTCACAGAGATGTTTCACAGCACGGGGAAGAGAATGAACTGTGTGGCACCCCATAGTGGAATCCCCAAGATCTTGACCTGTCCTTCCCCCAAAACCACTGACTAGAACCACCTGCAGCAATGCAGTACCTCCAGTCCCAATTCTCACAGATAGCTGAGAAAGATACCATGGTTGCTGATATCAAAGGATGCTGGGAGATCCAGCATGTTCAGGATAGCCTCACATCAGCTCCACCAGGTAGACCAGATCAGGAAATCTACTCCACAGGAAAGCTAAAATTACTTTTATTGAGAGTGGCTACAATAACAGAATCTTGCAAGCCTTGTTGTGCTGCACCTCTGCTCCCTTCTTATACTCCTGTGAATTTCATTTCATCTCATTGTGATCCCCTTCTGAATACTTTCTGTCTGTTGTGGATTTAAGATATATCTCCCCTCACTGTTTCAGTAACAGAGCTTGCACATCTCTGTCAATGTCATCTTCATTACTGAATGAAATGAGTGTGGAAAAGTATTGGTATTCTGCCTCTATTACTACCTCTGTGGAGGCTGGAAGCAAAGCTCATAGCTATGTCCAATAATATACATGTTTTGTTTTCTGTCAGCATCAGGTCTCTCTTCTATCATTTCATCTCATTAAGTCAAGTCAATCTCTGGATGTGCAAACAATGAGAGCCCATCCAGTTTTGCAAAGAGGAATACCACCCCATTATCCATCCAGTTTCGGTACGACAGGCCAGGTGTGCCCTCTCATCTGTAATTACATCATGGATGAGGGTAGCTTTATTTTAGGTAGACCTGGCATTAAATAGCACCAGCCACAGCCCAAGACTCCAAATGGGCACCTGGTACTTGTGACAAGGCAGTGAGGTCAGAAACGTCACATGTCAATGCTGCTTCCCCAGCAATGGCTTACCTCATGCCTCCACCATATTATTTATTTGTTATTTCCCTCTGCCCTTTACCATCTCAGTTCTCAATTCTATTCCTCTCCATTCCACTGTCTTCAACCACTGTAGTCCCATACCCTCTAGGGCACATGCCAGGGTACACTTCAAACAGCCCCTCAGCATCCACTGCACCACATACCCAACTCCTCCTACCTGTTGTCACCACCTGCCATATTTCTTTTCTCTGCCTGTTAACTCTGCTTTTCCTTATGTTTAAAGAGAGCAAGGTTCCTATGTATTCTCACTCTAGGCAAAAGCATACTACAGCCATTCCTGATTCCTCACCTGATGTAATGGCTGTTCCAATTCCGCTTCCAATCCTTCTTTAAAATCCCTTCAAATCTGACTGTGGCAATCCAATCTGCTTTCCAACATCCATCCAAAGTAATGCTTTGGATGTAAAAAAACCCCTCAAAATCCTCAGGACTGGGTTGGTCCAAACCCATCTCAGTCATTCCCTGACAAATAAATGGCACATGACTCCTCTCAATATTTATAATCCAGTTCTTCAAGTCAAATGGCTGCTCATTTTCACTCTTGAGGCTTGGATGTGATAGTAGAGTTAGCTACTATCTCTACTCTAACTCATAGCTCCAACTGGTGGCAGTCTGTCCAAACATGGCATTTGCCACAATGCTAGGTGCTCAAGAGGCCATGATCCTGGATCATCCATGCCATATCTGCTACCCATGGAGACATGGCACCATAGAACATACCTGCCACAGCCTCTGTTCCAGTCATTCTGCTCACAAGCACTTATAAGACCCACAGGGCTCCCCACTTGATCAGATTCCTGACCTCTCTCTCATTCTCATGCTATATTCCATTGCTACCTCTTCCCATACTTCTTACAACTCCTGTGCTGACCATCGTACCACACACCACCAAAGACTCTAAGAAGCATTCGTTTTACTTCCATTTTCACTTCTTAGTTTCTCTTTCATTCTTGCTTCTAGAACAACACCCCCCACCCCCCAGTACAGTGCTATAAACAGCCATTGTATGGCTAAATAATATTTTCCAGGTTAGCTGAGAGCTTCTGCTATTGGGTGTGTTAATTTTTTTAAATAAATAAATAAATAAAAATATTAAACAGAACAGTTCTGAAGGCTGAATATATGCCCATTTTCTTCTTCTTTGAATAAATGGTTATAGATATACATGGTAAGTTAACTGGTAATTATTTTTGAGGGTTAGAAGTTCCTGTAAAATAATGTGCAAGGAAAGCAAATATTCTGCTAAGTAGATTTTCAAGTTTTATAAAAACTGGGTTTTTAAAGCAACTTCTTTCAAAGAAAATTTATAAAACAAGCGGTGTTATTTCACCCTCTTGTGGTAGATCCAGGCATGATTTCATTTTCAAATTTTGAACAGCATGGGACCGTTAACAACACATAGCATTTCTGTACTGTGGCTTATTTAAGGAATCCAAGCTTTTTATATGCTTTAATTAGGAAGGAAAGAACCACAAAAAGAGTTTATTCGCTCAGAGCAATTTTAAGTAAGTTCTTAAAATCGTACCCTTCTAAGCTGTATAGTAAGCTGTTTCAAAGTAATTTGGGAGACTAAAATATTCCATTAGTTTAGAACAAACCTCTTCAGAACAACCTCACTGGTAAGAAGCATGAAGTGGTATGCTGAAAGGGCAGGAAATGCAAGAAACTGACCTTTCCCCCCCTTTTTCTCCCCACTGATCTCTGTCTGCAATCAAAGTGTATGATCATAGGGCCTTTAAAGGGAACAAAAGGTCTTTGATTCACATGGATCCAAGGCCATTTCTAGTTTGCTGCATAAGTGCTATTTTCAGAGTTCTGCAACCAACAAAATATTGCCAGCAATGGGTCTTTTAATTCTGAATGGAAGGGGGAGATGATGACTGTCCCATACCATTCTAATTTTCTCTAGTCACTGCATCTGAGAGTTAGGGCTATTCTGTTCAGGTAAACTCCTGAGCAAATTTACCTGGAATAAAGCTAATGAGTCTTATTTTAAAATGTTTATGGATTGAATTATGCATACATGTATTTTCTATTCTACCAAAAGGATGCAGGCATGATCAGGTAATTTCTTAAAGTGTTCATGAGTCACTGTACAATACTGTAAAAGAAGTGGCTTGCCAAATTAGATGGAAAATTTTCTAATCTGGGAGCAGGACTGTCAGCAGTGCTACTGGGCAAAAAAGTGTATAAAAGCACACTAGCTTTATACATTCAGACAGCAAATGCCAGCAGAAAATGAAGTGACAGATAAAAGTTGCTTAAATGGTAAAGCAAGGGAAAAGTAGCCTTACTTAGAATGTTGAACTTTTTTTTTCTGACACATTGCAGTAGTACATCACGGGGGCATACCATCATGAATAGTTTTGGACCGGTAACTAATGGTTTAGTGAGGGGCCATATCATTTAACAGAGGTGATATTATCCAAAAAAGTGCAATGTGAAAGAGATTCTTTTGATATAAACAGCATATATTTATTTGGCCAATAACTGCTCCACTGTATTCTCCCTCCCCTATAGCACTATCTGTAAAAGTAGCAATGTAGCACATCCAACAGTGGTCAGCACAACATTAATTTCCAATTCCCAGTGAGGTGAGAGCCAATCTATATCTTTCCAATGCAACATAACAAATTGACAACTCACCTACTAGAATCTTTGACCTAGCTGGAAAAATTAAACATACAAGAGATGATAATACATGCATTTCCTCCAAGAAGGAATCCCAAGATGAGAAGGCTCAAAGGCTTCTTTGTTACATTACGCTGCCATAGCATTCTGAGCATCCTATTTTGCTCAGCTGTTTTCCCTTCCTAACTATGTGAAGAGTCAAAAGATTCTTATCCAACTCAGTATGTAAGATGTTCTTGGGTGCTCACCATCCATGCAGAATGAGCAGCTGACATCTAAACCAACCAAACTGTTGCCTTAAGAATGCGCAAGTAAGAATTTCAGGCGTCCTTGGCACACTTCTTTCTCCGAAAGGCATGCACGCTCCCGTAAAGAATATTCACAACCACGAAAAAGACCCTTTCGGCTGCTAACCCTCATTTCACAGTGCTGTGTTCCTGGTCCACGGCAGTAGCTCTACTGCCTTTCACACGTTCACCTCCTCTGGAGCCATCTACAGCGGCAGATGGCTTTCCTGGACGGTGGTCAGGCCTGCCTTTCGGCCGCTTTCTCGAAGCCATGATCTTCCTCTCTGCCTGGTCTGTCAGTTCACTCGCGGGCATAAACAGACACCCTGCAACATGCGCATACACACGACCATCCATCCGCCGCCGCACTCGAAAGTGAGGCAGCTTCTCCACCCCACCTTTTCCCACCCGCTTGCCTGCCCGTCGGTTCACCCACCCTGCACGGGCCATCGGCGAAGAAGACGGCCAACGGCAGGTTGCAGGCGATCAGCGCGGTGGGCAGATCGTGCAACGAGACCGTCTCCATGTCGACGAAGTTCCAGTCCGAATCGAGCTCCACCGCCGCTTCCACCTCCTGCTTCGCCGCCTTTTCGTCGCCTCCTGGCTGTGTATCGGCAACGGCCGCTGCTGCCTCTGCGTCTCCTGCAGTTGCCGCAGCCCTCTCTTCGCTTTCGCCGCCTTCTTCCTCGTTCGGCTTCCCCTGCTCTTTCCAGCCGCCCCCCCGGTCCTCCATGCCGAGGGGAGGGGAGGAGCCGGTGGGTGGCAACAAACGCACTCGGGCTGGGCCCGGCCGAGGTAGGAAGAAGCAAGGATTATCGTCGCCGTCGCCGCCCTCCCGAAGTTAACCCCCTCAGCGGGGCGGCACGTCAAGGCCCGTCCCGAGCCAATTAAATTCCTCGGCTCCAGTTCAACAGGTGACCTATCGTGAGGCGTCTCGACTCCCCAGCAACCATTTTAGGTGAGGGCACTGCCCGCTTTGCTTCTCTGCCTCTTTCTTGGCTCCCTGCTTCGCAAAGAGTCTAGAACCTCCCTCTGCTTTCATTGTGTAGAAGCAGTAATTACGAGTCCCGAAGCCTTTTTCAGATGAATGGGAAAGGCATCTTCTACCTTTGTAGGCCATATTACTGAGGCTTCAGGCTCCATTTAAGTCATTTATCTGGTTCTTAACCTGATGAAACTGAGACAGCCCTTCAAACATTTTATATAGACTATAACACTGTTTTCACAGCGTTGGTCGTTGTCTGAAAATACCCCTATAAAGATGCAAATCTTTCTTGGGGTGCTGTATATTAAGTTCACTGCAACAGCTTTATTGTTTTTTGTTTTGACGTGGAGATGCTCAGAATGATTAGATTGCAATCCTTATCCTCTCTCATTTGGAAGCAAATGCTTAATGCAAAGAGGATAGTAATAAGAGTCTCCTCTAAGTTGTTGACACATTTATATCTTACCTTCTGTGCATCTCCCTTCATTGTATTTCCACAACAGTAGCTTTCTTGAGGTAGGTTAGAGCTGAGAGAGAGACGGATCCATACCTGGCCAGTGAGTTTCTATGGCAGAGGGTGGATTTGAACCTGGGTCTCCCTGGTCATAGTCTAACCCACAACTACTGTATCACAGTTTCTATTACTATCAGAAGGGTAGGGAGAAGGCAGTAACGGCTGTTGATTTGAATAGCTTTAAAACTTAAGTGTGTTTTTAAATTAGAAAAGTGGAATAAAAATGAAGTGCAAGAAGTCAAATCCATGGAGGCTACTGTTATCCCTGGCTACAATCATGAAGTCTAAGTATCTGCGGCAGTAAGCCTCCCTACCAGTTGCTAGGGAACAGGTGTGGAGGCCTGATATAAGCTTGGCTATTCTGGAAACTGAATGCCCGTCCATTTTTATGTACATATAATGGAAGAAGGCACTGGCAATTTGTACTGAAGTCTATATGCTGACATAAATGTGCCCCAGACTCAAGATTCCACATTCAGGCATTTACTGTATAGGAAGTCATCACAGACAGCAAATGAGGGCAGTATTTTATCAAAGTCTGCCTCTAATAAATAGGGATACTTTTGTTTGTTTGTTTAAGGCTGGGATCTGATGCCCACAAATGGAAGCAACCAAGTTTATTTACTTACTTAAATTTCTATCCAGCCTTTCTTCAAAGAGCTCCCTTCACTTTATCCCCACAATAGCAGAGCAACTCTTGTGAGTTAGATTGGGCTGAGAAAGAGTGATTGGCCCACAGTCACCAAATGTATATGACATGTTTATAGATTTTAAAAAAAATAAAGGGAAGGCAACTATCAAAATAAGCATGCTTAGCTGATACAGAATGAAACGTGATGTTGAAAAATGAAGCAACAGAAGACCAATCAGATGGATCTGTCAGAATAGGCTATTTTCTAGTTCACGCTGAGAAGCTATTTTTAAATATTTCCAGATATTAGAATAAGAAATACTCATACAAATCAGAAACTCAACATCTTATCATTCTTTTCTAGACATTGAATATCTCTTATTTACATCTGATGCATCATTCTGACTAAATGTTTCCTTCTGATAAATCATTGTGGTAGTATTTCTGGACTAATACTAAGGTAAACATCCTGGGCAGAGGTACTTCCCAGATATTTGGGGGAGGTCTGATTACCAAATTGAATGCAATCTGCTGTATTGAGACGGTTTTTAACTCAGAATAATACATACTGCATTATTAGATACTAATGCCAAAGGTATATTGATCCTTCTGGAATGCTCTAGATACAAATATAATTATCTTGAAATGTATTAATAAAGCCTATGCACATGATCCTTAATATGTTTATTTTGAAGCAAGTCACATAGATTTCAGTGGAGAGAGAGTAAGCCAGAGTGAGAGCGTTGTAAATTAGATAAACAACATTCAGAATATCAGGATATCACAAATGATCAAATACTACCATCTAGTGGTAGTTGGTGAAGTACACATACAAATGGAAATTTGTTTATGGCAGCAGTGCTCCATATGAGATAATGGAGCCATTCAAAAGAATGGCTACAAAATGCATTTAAACTTATAGTCTATAATAATACACAGTTTATGTCAGGCCCAGCCCAAGAACAACGGCAAAATAATCCAGTTGAATTCAGTTCCTTTATTTGCTTACATCATATAGACAGAATCTTGCCAGACTAAATCTATACTATTGCAACAAGTGGATATACCCTGGGAGATTCTAGGGAGTGGCTATCCTGAACCTCTTATGCTTCCCATGCTCCCCCTGTGGACTGTGTTGTCTTTTGTCTCCTTTCCCTTCCTGGAATGCCCCCCCCCCCCCCCCCCCGGATAGCCTTGCTCTCTGTTGCTATCAACCACATCACCCTCCCCTTCACAGATACATTCCATCATAGTTTGATAAATACAGCTATATTTAACCTTACCCAGTTAATATCTGGTTACCCACTTAAAAAATGCAGAGGAATTATCAAAAATCCTGATATAATTGTTCAAAATAAATATGGAACAAAAGGAAAGTATCTGTTTAATTGTGATATACGTGCACACATTATCAAGCCACCTTTTGTATTCCACTCTCATGAATCTTCACCCTGTTTTCCTGTTGCTTAAACCACAATGCTTTTTCCTCTTGCTTTTTCCTCTCTTTCTTCTTTTTGCTCCACTTTTCTTGATATTGATGATTATCAGACACAGATATGAGCCTATGCCATGGTGATTAAAGATAGTGAAGGTATTTCTATGATCTTATTGCACATGGCCACCAGCATTGTTTTTTATAGCCCAGACTAAGGGCTGGAAGAACAGTCCATTGCATGTCGTAAACAACTGGCCAGACATTTTCATGGATAAAGTTGCTCATATTTGCTCAAAACTGGACACTAGATGGCTAGAATCCAAGGAATTGACAGGTTGGTGTCTTGTAGTATTATCTGGAAGATACCGCATTTGAGCCTTGGATCTTGAGAAAGTGGACAAAGTCCTCTGTGATCCTGCCTCCTGTTGGGAGGATCCTTGCCCTATCTGGTTAGTTCAAACCCACCAAAATGAGACATAAGATGACCAGCAACAAGGTGGATAGACTCAATTACAGTAGTGATGAGTGCACCATTGAAAGAGCTGAAGCACCAGGTTAGGGACAGATCATCATGGAGAACATCAACAATGACTTGATGGCATATAATCAATAAGTCAATCAATCAATCAGCAAGGCCTAAAATGGTGGAGTTGTAATCTCTGATAATTACTATATAATATTAAGCTGTATATAAGATAATCACTCTAACTATTTGCAACAGCAGTAACTGGTTGTGATAAATTCTTTCTACTAGTTTTGCCAAGCTAAGCTAACAAATTTAGTTTTGTTGTCTACACAAACTAAAAGAATTCAATTCAAAGGAATAAATGGCATAAACTTAGACAACATTCAGAAGCCAGTGGGAAAATTTCAATCTTCTAAAACACTCTCATGTTTAACTAAGAGTCAACATTTTTAAGGGTAAAAAAATGGAAAGGAATATTTCAACATTATAATACATCAATCAGAATTTATCAGTACGTCTGACTGTATTTAGGAATAATCAAAAGCATTTTTGTGTGTAAATCTATGCTATAGAAAATTAGCATAGGAAAACTAAAAATCTAGCACTATCAGTAGGTACTGCTATTGTGAATTGTGTATGGGTTCATGCTTATCTTGTGTATATTTTAGCTTTACCTAGAAACACCAGGGAAACACTTCTTATTTCTTAGTCTTTTAATCCCACTGTTTACATTCTCTCTCTCTCTATTTCTTTGTGGAAAGAAAAGGAGAGAGAGGATAACACTGGATTAAATGGGCTTTAATATATTAAAAGTTGCAACATAATACATTTGTTAGTTTTTAAAGTGCCACAAGTTCGTTTTTCATTTTTAAACCTAAAGCTGACGTATCTTTCAGTTGGTTAGAAGAACAAAGTAATAAAATCAATGCATATACTTTCCTTTTTGATCAAAAATACTAAAATCCCCTGATGTCTAAGTTTTGGACATCATAAAAGAATTGAATGTATGAGTTAGAAGAAAACTTATACAGTAGGTCCTAAAATACCGATCAATGCAGGAATCCACTAAGCTATCACATACCTTTCATTCCATTGTCTAGGTACAAAAATATTTAATAGCACTGAGCCAAGGATTATGTCCTGGAAACCCCACTTAATACTTTTTTCCATATTGATGCAAAATTATTTCTAAGCAGAACCCTGTGGGTGTAGTTTTTCTATTAGTTGCAAATCCACTGTCTGGCTCAAGTTTATCCATAGCCATGAGCATATCATAAGACCTAAATGCCTTACTGAGAACAAAGTTCACTACATCCACAACATTCCTAGTCTACCAAATTAGTCTGTATGTAATAAAAATTGATAAGGTTAGTCTGACATTCCTTCTCCTTAACAAATCCAGGCTGGCAGCATGCTTTTCTAAAGAGTCTCAAATATACTGCTTCATAATCTGTTCTACTCACTTGCTTAGCATAGACATTAAACAAACCAGTCTACGGTTTCCTGGGTTTTCTCTCTTTCCATTTCTGAATAGTGGGCTTATGTTTGCTCTCCTCTAGTCTTATAGTACTTTACTAGTTCTCAGGTTTTTTTTTTTTAAGGATACATTTAGTACATTTGATATCATGTGCCAGCTCATTCAACATCTAGCCCTGGAAGACTGCATTTGTTTACAGTAGCATGGTATGTTCTTATTACACCTTCATCAATCCTGAGCGATATGCCTCCACTTTTCTACAATCATATTAGGAAGGGGTCTCTCCTCTTCTGTGAGGAAGGACAGACACAAAGTAGATGTCAGCAGTTCCTTCTATTTATGCACTCATCATCTTCCCTGCACAACAAACCATCTTACTGACTCATTTATACCTGCAAATCCCTTATTATATTTTGTATACCTCATCTTACTTTAGCTTTTCTCATTTCACCCTGAGGGTATTAAAATATGACTTCGAATTGCTCTTTAGTTATCAGCTCCTGCTTCCATGTTTCCTTTTTGCTTCTTAGCTTGAAACTGAGTTTCAACATTTTAAAGCTTTGTCCTTTTTTCCTTCTCATGGGGACCATTAGTGGCTGTGCTTTCAGTATTTGTCTTTTTGGGACCTCCCATTCCCTTTTGATTGGATTACTGAACACTCTAAGACTTCAAGCTTACTATGCTGCTAACTAATGAGTTCTAACATATTTATTCATGAAAATCCTACACTGCTGGCTCCATATCTTAAATAATATTTATGTCTCAATGCATACAGTGAGCAAATCTGACTTGAATTCTTTTTATACCACATAACCTATAAAGTGTAACAACAGATTGTTCAACATTTATTCAGGGTTTTTTGTTGGTTTGGTTGGTTTCTCTGTGGCTTCACCATATTGGCAAGCTTGCATAGTGGCACATGGGCTAAACAAATTCTTATCTCTTAACATCCTTCAGAAATTGCTGTGGAAACAATTTTTGTAACCTTCTGCCTATACAAAATGTGTTTTACCAACTACACCCCTTTATTAGAATCATTATATACAAGTTCTTAATAGTCATAGTGGTGCTAGAAGAATTGCACTTCAGCCATAATCTTTCTATGCTCTCTTCAGTGCTTTAATCTCTTCAGTGTAAGTATCTAAATCCAACCTTCAAAGACACCTCTTTAAAACATGAGTCATTTTCTATACTACTTCTTAGATCCATATTTCAACTGGATTCCACATTTATTAAAAAAAATGGGCTTGTCCAGTGTTAAGCACTTTGTAATCTCCAGAATTAATTTCCACAATAATGTTGTACTTTTTTTAAATGTGGGGTTTATTTTGCTTAATAATATTATAGCTTCTTAACATATTATAGGACCAAAATAACCTCTGAAAAGTCATTTACTGACCTCTCCTGAAAACTGATGTCTGTATCAATGTCCTACATTCTTCTCCTTGTTGCAAAGATAATTTTTAAACTACTTTCAAACAACACTTTGCCTGACTCTAGCAATTATTTATAAAGCTAATCTATTGTTTCACAAAAAACTCCTGAACATTCATAAGTAAATATTGCTAATCTATTTAAGATTGTATGTATCTGTCCTTGAAATTCTGTCTCTCATTTGTAACCTACTTAATTGTTAGGTGTAGCCTTCATATTTTTAGAGAAAAAAAATATGGGTTTTAAGTTATATTTTGTATATGAGTTAACTAATTTGAATCATATAGGAATGATAAGTATTTAAGTAGCTGCATCAACATCACTGCAACTGCTTTTAAGGCAATCACCTCAAGATTAGAGCCTTTCAAGTATCCTTGTGTATGTTATTCACAGTGGCTCTTCTGAGATGTTCACGTGACGGAATGAAAGTCACTTAATTATCCTACGATTTGATTATACTGGCCACTATATTAATGAAAAAGCAACAAGTTTATCAATGTTTCAGTGATGTCTGTGCTAGCAGAATCCAGACCATGTAACATTATTCTGTACTTTCAAATAACTCAGTGATACCATATTAGATAGGATCTGTGAAGGGATACTTTGGGAGTAACAATTCTGTAGTTGCAGTAGCCACATCACTGGTTAACGTTGCACTATATAAAACATTATTAGCCACAAAAGATTCTGCTGTAATAGTGCAATTGTGTTTACTTTTACTCAGTATAAATCTGTCTTACTTTGGTGGACCTCTGTTTAGAATTGCAGTTTGAAACTGTTAGTCTTTCAGGTACCACTGGACTCTGCTGTATACTCCAAAACAGAAAAGGAAGCAATCATGAAAAAAAGTGCAAGAAGCATTAATTGTGGCACATTGAAACTCTCCTCTCATTTTTACATGATTATTTGCCTTGATTGGAGTTTTCATTTTCTAATTGTACCTCATTTTATAAAACTTTAACTTCACAGAAGACAAAAAATAGTTTGGATTCTGGTATGCATGTCATAGTACTGCTAAGCACAAATTATAGAAATCAACGCATTAAAGAATAGATGCAGTCTTTACTGCCAAAAGTATCAGCCAGGTAGAGGTTTCTCCATTTATGGTGATAGTGGTGAGTCAGAGAACCAATGGCACTCTACATATCTCCCTAGAAGTCCCACTGAGCTTGGTGGATTTTATTGAGTAAACTGTATACACTCTTAACTGGGAATATTTCTTGGTCGATGTCACTTCTTCCAGGTGAAAATATTTGTCCTTGTAGTCCAATTGTTTTGTGCTGTGATTGACAGTGTCTGCCCAAGATTTCAGACAGAAATCTTTTCCATTACCTGCTATTTTATCTTTAAAACAAAGACAAACTAAGCCAGATTCCTTCTGCATCCATTGATATGTTACCTCATTCAGTGATGGCACATCTCTCTTCTGTGAATATTTCTAGGACTGCCTTGTAAGGAATTTATAAAAAACACAGATTGCCAGTAAATCCATGTCACCAACTTCAGACTCCCACTACGTAATTTATGTGCTAAGCCATCATCTGCTTTGCTGGGTTTTAATTTAGTGTTCTGGGACTCCAGCCTTTTTGCTTTGTAAATTATACAGTTAAAGCCACCATGGCTCAGTATAATTCTATTTTTTTGTGCATTTATTAAAGATATTTTATACTGCTTCAGTATCAAGTGGCTTATAGTAATTTAATACACAATAAAACAATAATCATACAAATAATATTATATAGTGTTATTAATATTAAATATAATCCTGACATTTAATATATACTAACATAATGAAATAATAATTATAGTAATAAAACCAGAGTACTGTAAATCATCTGAACTTAAAAAACTCATTGCATACTGAATTAACTTTACCCACTCACACCTCAGTTCCCAAACACTCTCTGAAAGAGTCAGGTCTTCAATATCTTTCTAATGCCAGGGCAGGGATCTTAAGTCTAGGGAGCTGGCATTCCACAGAGGGGAAGCTCCTATAGACAACATTTACCTCTCTTTGTATCTTATGAGGAGCAGGGACACTCAGCAAGCAGTTTCTACAGGCACAACTTGCCAGACTGATTCTCTTTGGAGTAGGCAGTATCAGAGGTAGCCAGGTGCCAAGCCATGTAGGACTTCAAATGTACAGTAGTCACCAGCACTGTGAATTGCACCTGGAACCAACCAGCAGCCAATTGGTGTTATGTGAAAATAGTGGGTTGCCTCAGTTTAGATGTGAACTGCTGCATTTTGCACTAATTTCAGCTTCCAGATGTCTTCAAAGGCAGTCCCATATAGAGCACATTGCAGTAGCCCACTTGTGAGGTGATAAGGGAGTGAGTGACTTTGGCCAGAGTCTACTGGTTTAGGCACCCAGCCAATAAATAGCATGAACCTAGAGAGGAAACAGTTTCTGACAAACTGAAATGGAGAGATCTGCATTGCTGGTGAAGCTGGGATGAGGTGACCATTCTAACTTCACCACTATAGCCAGTGCTATGAATATTGTCACGGGCAATTCAAGAAATCCAGATGGACAAATGTGAGTTTTATACATGTAAATTTTCTGCACAGAAGATTCCAGTACACTGTAAACTTTCCATTTTATTGCTGCTGCTTTTAGGAGTGAGTAGCAGTTATATCTTCAGAGGGACAGAGGCAATTTTTGGCTCTTTTGAGTGGGCTTTTTTTTTTTAAAAAAAAAAGTAAAGTAGGTGTATTAAGATTACTGGAAACTTAAGATCCACAGTTTGCCAGGCTACTATTTTTTCAAAAAACCAAATCACATGATGGATCATTGCCCACCCCTGCCAATAGTTTCTATTTAAAAAGCTTGTAAGTAGCAATCTATATGCTGTACATGAGGGTTGAGTTGAATGTATTCATGGCACATCAGGAAATGTCTCTTTCAATGTGCATTCAGCATCTGTGCAGATGAAAATATGGAAACCTGAATCCAGAGAGGGACAGGACAGCCCAAATCTATTCAAGCACATTTCATACAGATTGCCCCCAAACCATTTTCTAACAGGACAAGGTGACTGCCTCTATGTCTCCAGTTATAGGCTTGGTAGCATTTTCAAAACTAGATAAGGAACCCAAAATCAGGTGGAACCCTAAACAATACTTGGAGAAAAGTGCACGCTTACGTAGGAAGCTTGGGGATAAATGTTCGGCCCCTCTTTGCTCCTTTTCCCGTTTAGGCTCTTCCCCTTCAGTGTCCTCGAAAGACAAAGGTGAGGACAGCAGCTTCACCGGTAGCTCTTGAGCATGCGCGCGCCCCTCGGGCAGGCTACCTAATAGAGAGTAAAGAATGTGACCCTTGGGGCTGGGCAAGTCTTAGTCTTAATCCCACACGGAGCGCGGGGAAGACAGAGTCGCCATTGCGGGAGGGCGAGCCGGCCGCGAGCTCGGGCGCTCTTAGCAGAGAGGAGGCATACCTGTCACCTGCAGCCGGTCAGTCTTTCTCCTGAGGAGGTCAGCATGGCAGAGGCGCAAGGGTTGCTTGAACCGTCAGCTCCGGCCGAGAATGATGAAGAAGCGCTAAAGAAAGGCGGGGACGAAAATGGAGCGCCGGTGGACGCAGACGAAGAGGAGAGGAAGCAGCGCCCTGCCTGCACCGCCGAGGAGGGCGACCCTCTGAAAGAAGCATCTGAAGAGAAAGCCTGGGAGGAAGAAGGTGGGAGCCACGGGGCGAGTCCTCTGAGCCAAAGCAGCGGAGAGACCACCCCAAAGACCGAGGACGAGGACCAGGCGAATTCAGCGGGGCGACCTGCGGAGGAAGTTAGATCCGCAGACAATCCGAGTGCAGAAGGAACAGCCAGCTCCGAAAGCCCCGAGGAAAAGTCTGAAAGCAACACCTGTGCCGAGGCTACTGTCCCCGAGCAGCCTCCGCGGCCAGCGGGAGAACCGGCCGGGGGCCGAAGGGCAAGCCAAGGCGAGGCAGGCGACGCAGAAGATGCCCCTGAAGGAGAGGAGCCCGCGGAGGAGAAGAGCGCAGCTGAGCAAGAGGGGCTGCAGATCCCAGGAGAGGAAGAGTGCGCCGGGGATGAAAGAGAGGAAGACAGCGCGGAGAAACGCTCCGAAAAAGTATCTCCTGCAGTTGCTGAAGGAGGAGGACAAGAAGAGGACGAGGCAGATGGTGACATCCAACTGGAGAAGCAGCTGCCGCCAGCGGAGAGGTCAGCGCCGACCGGAGAGGAGACTCCGCGGGGAGACAGCCCTCCCAGCGATACCCCCGTTGAAGAAACTCCGGCAGCAGAGGAGAACCTCGCCGCGGAACAGGCAGAAGTAAACGAGGAAACCCAGGCAGTGGAAGATGCCAGTACAGGGGAAGCTGGCGCCCAGGACAATCCTGAGGCGAGCGCCGAGGAAGAGGAGGAGCAGGAGCCGCAGTCCGCGGATTCTGGAGCGACGGGATCTCCGGGAGAGGCTGATGAACGCAGCGGCCACATACAGCAGGATGAGCCTGTCGACAGATCCGCCAAAGGGGCTGAAGAAGTAGATGCTTTGGGGCTGAATGGCGTGCAAGGAAGGGAAGAGGAAGAAGCGGCTGTAGAAGGGGAGCAGGCGGTCCCCCTCGATGCGCCTGAGGAAGAGAGACAGGAACATGAGATTTCTCTCTTCGTAAAGGTAAGGTTGCTAGATCAGCATTTGAGTCGTTAGCGGCTGCAGCATGTTGTTCTCAGGCCCGCAGCTCCTAGAATCACGAATAATGAAAATGGTAATATTGTAGCTTGCTGCTTTTTAATGAAGCTACTTGAATAAGCCACAACTTTGGGCCAATTGGATAACTGTAGACTTTGGACTTAGAGAACATTTCTTTAGTTAGTAATTTTTTCCCCCTTCAAACGGCATTAAGTTTGCTGGTTCTATACAGTAACACATTCTATTGAGTGGGAATCTGTATACCTGCCCTGAAGTTATATATTGATGGCTCCAGTGCTTTAGAGATCACATCTAAAGCTTTGATTACAAATTCGTGCTGGGGATTTAGTTTAGAATATCCACAGCGCTTTGGTAGGGGGGACACAATCAACTTACTATTTAGTGAATTAAATATAGAGATTTGAAATATGTGAGAAACTAAACACTGTATAGTTATTTGGATTGTGCCCACCTTCCCAGTAAGATTGTGAGAGCTTTCATTGCTGGTTTTGAACTTGGGGGTGCGGAGAGGGAAGTATAGTAAACTTGGGACCAAATTCTACTGCTGAGCTTCAGAAAGATCTATGGTTGATAACAGTTTTTAGTTTATTGTTATTGCTGATAATAGTTTTGTTTTTCTAAAGTATCAATAACTGTCATTTTGAATCCCAAAGAATACTTTTAGAAATAAGTTGAGTTGAAAAAACCCCTAGAAGTGTACATCAGAATGTTCACTAGAAACAGCAGAAAAAAAATTAAAAGAGTTGTGTAATGTGTTTATGTTGTGGGAGAAATGGCATAAACATGGGGTGTTTATCTACATATCATGTTTTCCAATCAATATTTTCCAATCTGGTATCTTCAAAACGTATTCAGAGTAAAACTTCTAGAATTGCCAGCCGGCAATACATATGGAGAACAGACAGAGAGAGCATCAGATTCTTGAAGGCTGCAATAAAAATCTGTTCTATTTTCATCAACTTGATAGTTTGGGACATATGTTCATGGTAACATGAAAATCTTATTTATTCTTGCATGGAGTATGCAATCTATTAAATAGCAAAAAGGTAGTGGGAAATATGAGAAGCTTTAACCCAAAGATTGTCAGATTTATATTATTTTTGATGTTACAGTTTACAAATGTGTAGATGATTCAGATGGGTGACAAACCATGCAGAGTGTAAAAGCATGGGCATGGAGTTCACTAGAGAGCTTTACAGAAGAATGACATTTCACGTGTTTATGTGAATATTATTTAGACTGTTTTATCCAGCCATGAGAATATTATCTAGACTAGAGTCTGCTACTAAGATTAACATAAGAAGAGTGAGAAAATTTTTCAGTGATTTTCATAATCAACTCCTATTTTAATATAGCTACTATATACTCTGGACTGAACAGTAATTGTAAACTAACAGTAACTAACCTCTCTCATGGCACCTGTCTTTGGAACAGCGTCCCCTTGATATATGGACCCTGCTGGCCTTCCTGAAAGCCATAAAGACCTGGATATTGCCTTGGGCACTGGGACCAAGGTGCTAATGGAGCTCTGATGTGGGTGCAGGTTTAGGGGCCTCAATTGCTACTTCTTTTAAGCTATTTTTTAACATCATGGATTGTGATTGTTGCTTTTATCTGTTTGTCACCCAGAGTGCTTTGGTAGACAGGTTAAATAAATAAATACACGCATACTTACATACAATAATTCAGAAGAAATTTTTTGGACCACATGCAAGCACAGCACCTGTCTGCTCTTCAATAAAGTGCTCTAATTTTTTTTCAGGTTGCTGATAAAAAGTACTGCTGCTTTAAAAGTTTCATTAACTTTAATGAGATGGCTTCTTAAAGCATTGGTCTCTTTGTTTTGGCTCATTGAAAACATGAAAAAAGTTGGGCGTTTAGTGAACAGTAGTTAGGTGCTGCACATGCATAAAGTCTGAAGCATTTTTTTTTTCTGAATCATTTTCTCAAGGGCAGGTACAGCTGTGATGACTAACATTTCAATTTAGAGGCATAAATTGCTTTGCTTCAAGTAAAGAAATATTTAAAGACTTGTAATCGGCACAGTTTACAGTAGGAAAATGATTGTGCTAAGTATATATAACAACTCAAGGCTCGTAACCTAAGGATAAGGCCTTCCTTTCTGATTGTGTGACCACCTGAAAGTGAATGATGGTAAAGATAGGCATGGCATATTGACCATAAAAGTGCTGGGTCCAGAATTTCATTCAACAAAAAGCTTTCTTGTTGTTTTGTAACTGTAGAATCACATTTCCTGCTGACAAAAATTCAGATCCATATGTACTCTACTTGTTTCAAGAGTAAATCTTATGCTTGCATTTAAATTGGCACATATATTACTGTTAGTTTCCCAGGAAGGATCTGGATCAGCTGTTTCCACAGAACATTCCATAAAAATATATTCTTATGTATTCTTGTTCTTGAAAATTGCAGTTAAAGTATTAGGCAAATATATATACAAATTACCCCAACATGAGAAGCGTGTGCCTCATAACTGGATGTGAGTCCTTGTTTGTGAAGTTGGGCTTTATGGATCAGATGGGATTGCTGCTTTTGTACCAGCCTCCATGCTGCATAGATGCTTCCCTGCCTGAGATCTTCAGTGCTATGGCCAAATTGGTGGTTCTGTTCCCCAGATGTATTGTTCTAGGAGACTTCAGCCTGCCCAATCTGAGGTGGTTTGGGATTTCATGGCCTGACTCACTCAGGGGGTCAAATACTGGATCTAGTTTTTGTCTCAGGGCAGTGGCAAAGTGATCTGGAGTTGGGGGATGTTACCTTCAGTCCCTGTCATGGACAGATCACTCGAAGTTCTCTGTGGCTGCTTGTGCTACGGGGAGGAAAAACCTATTCAACATGTCCACCCCAGATGCCTCATGGATCTCGATAGGTTTCAGAGGGAGCTTAAGGTTGCTCAGCTCAATTGAGGCCTTGTTATTGCTTGGAATATGAGAGTGATGGTTGCTTGGATCCACCTGGACTGTCAGTGTGAATGGATACTGGAGGTTCCCAGGTTCTCAGAGGAATTTCAGAGGTTAGATGGCAGAAAAGATGCCTAGAGCACTGCTGAAAGAAAACAAAGAACAAATCTCACTGAACACAGGTAAGAATCTTTCTTAAGATTTCCTTGTGGTGATAAAAATGGCAAAACTTGCTTATTTTTCTGCTCTTATTGCATTTGCAGATAATCTGCTAGCAGTCCTGTTTAGGGTGGCTCATTCCCTCTTGGGTAAACCTTTAGGGGGTCACTTTGAAGACTATTCTAGGTATTTATTGGATAAAATCACTCAGATCTGCTCAGAGCTAGACTCTGGCTCTGTAGGTCCTATGGAACATCTACATGAAGCTATTAGATGAGGTCATTTGTCAGCAAGGGGTTAAATATCATCAGTACGCTGATGATAATTGTACATTTGCCTCTGGCCATCCAAGTGATACCATCAAGGTACTCTCCCAGTGCCTAGAGGCTGTGGGGGCTGGATAGAACTGAGCCAATGGACATCATAATTCTAGATGTCAGACACATCAATTTTATGGTTAACCTCTTGCAAATAATAAGCCTGTATTAGAGAATGCAAAAAATCCCAACAGAAAATGTGGGGCTCCATAATGCAGCTTAGGAAAAGCTGGAATTATGAATGCGTTTCATAACCTTCATGTGACTATGGTATTTTAAGCTCCTTGGGCTGCTTCCTATAGCATTACTTATTTAGTTGTTTGTTTGTTTGTTAAAATAAAGTGATTTTTTCCCAATTTGCATATGCATAAAATATCTGATCATTTATGTAATTATCTGCCAACATTTCTTTTCAATTATAATTTGTTAAAAATTATTTGTTATGTATTTGAAATTGAGAATTTAAATACAGATTTATTTATTTATTTATAATTTATATTGAATTCACATTTAAACTGGAAGTTAAGTTCCATTGGAGAGAGCCAGTTGGGTGTAGTGGTTTAGGCACTGGACTAGAAATGGGAGACCATGAGTTCTTAGTACCCACCTTAGGCACAAAGCCAGCTGGGTGATCTTGGGCCAGTCATTCTCTCTCAGCCCTAGGAAGCAGGCAATAGCAAACCACTTCCAAAATCTTGCCAAGAAAACTGCAGGGACTTGTCCAGGCAGTCACCAGGAGTCAATAATGACTCAAAGGCACCAAAAAAAAAAAAAAAAAGGTTCTGTTGAAGTCAATAGAGTTTTGATATGATTTGATAGAAATTACCTTTTCCCACCCATTTATTTAACACATATGATTTGTTGTAACTATTGTCTTTGCGTTGGGCAGGCTTACACAATATGTTTAACCAAATCACTTAAAAACTTAACAGCCGTGCTCATGGAGCATGCTATATTTGATTAGTTTGAACCCTTGTCTCTTTTTTATAGGGTGTTAAATGCATCCTAGGGATTTTTTTTTTTAAGCTCTGTTGTATCTGAAGGCTTGATTCTTAATCTCCAATTTGCTGGAGACTAAGCTAAAATAACCCAAGCTTTGTGACATTACTGGTACTAATTTATCTTGCATTGCATTGCATTAAAAATTCCACTTTTTCACCAGTGTACTTCAAGGCAACCACATAGTTTTCTTAAATATTTCCTCACTGAGACAATGAACATATTTAATTGCAAGCTTTAGGTGGAAGATGGAGGAATTTTATTAAGTGACCTATGCAAGTTGGCTGAGGTGATTTGAAAGTACTTTATTGACTTCTAAGAATTAAAATACTTCTGGTTTTGAGCTAGTAAATAGCTTTGTAGTAGGAGTTAGCAAACTTTCAGGGGGTGGGCATTAATTTGTTTTAAAAATGTAATAGCCATAACCTGCGCATTGACGCCTTGTAAGATTTTTGACATTTATTTAAAAAACATGGTCTTATTTAATTATGAAGTTTTGGGATACCAAATAGAGGTATTATAGATGCTGTGGCATCCACAGGTGCTGTGATGCTTACCCCTGCTTTGTAAAAGATGAAAGGCTGAACTGCCTGGAAATTCTGTCCTATACGCCTCAGTAGGAACAAGTATTGGGGAGAAATTTGGTACTTCTCTGTATCCACCCTGGTAAAAATGATTTCCTATAATTTACTGTTGTGATGCCTAAAAGTTTCACTACATTACTTCTAGCATTTCCCTCAGATATATTATCAAACTACAGCAGCCTTCCTCAATCTGATACTGGACAAAATTGTTGAGTGACAGCTTCATAGTTTCCAGCCTGCATCTGGAGGGTATCTTAAGGAAAGAAATATCATTCACTCAGTATTTACGGTATGCAACAGACTTCTTCTGCTGTCTCTCTTCTCTGAGAAGTAAAAGTATAGGTTCATTCTGTATGCTAGGGAAAGGATTACCTCCCCAACTCCCCCACCCCAAATGTATGCAGCAATTTAAGTAGTTGCTAGCCCAACAGTAGGGAGTGCCAAAGAAAATGTTGAGAGTAAAGGTCACTTGAAATCATAATGTACTCTATAGGAAACCAGTTGTCTGTCATCTCTTTGGAGCCATGTAACACTGGCATCTTGTTATCTGAAAGGATCACACAGTGTTTGTTCTTACAGCCAAGTTATTTTGAGTGCTGTTGTAGAATGACATATGAAGGTTATCTGATTTTTGTGTTGATAATAAAAACCCATGATGCCATAAAGAACAGTATGGATTTCCATTTGCTATGTTTACACCTGTATGAATGAAAGGGTGAAAATGTTTTCTGCCAAAAGATTACTAAATCATCACTTCTGCTGCTGATAAACTTGCTTTGCTTATGCCCTTCCCCTTCTTCTGGAAATAAGAGTCCTGGGAAACACATGTCTTTCCCACCAGATTTTAGGATACCAAATCTGGGCTGTCGAAGTCCAGATGACCACATAGATGGCAGCAGAGAAATGGGGAAAATGCTTTGCTTCCATGTAGCAGTTCTCCAGATTTTTGCAGCAAAAATGTCTATGTGAAATATACTATATCTCACTGTATAAAACATTTTTTTTAAATCATAGTAAAATAAAATACTCCTGTAGATTTTTAAAATGTTGTAGGCTTAATCATTTTTGTGCACATGGAAGTTTCTTCTCTTCACCTTTTCATTAAGTGGCCATAGAGCAGCCTTCTTCAGTCCGATGCACTCTAAGTGTAGTATACCTTATACCATAATCAGTTTTGTTCTGCGATTACCTATTCTTATGTACTTTACACATTATTTATTAAGTTTATACTGTCCGTTAATTCTGCTGCCAAGATAGAAATATAACAAAGCCCTTCCCTATAGGTTTATTCTAATGTTATTCTTCTGTGTCTAAATAATTGTTTTTGTTGTATATGAATATGGTTGTCCTTTTAGATTGGATTTCAGCTGTAGTTGAATGTAGCTTCTAAAGTAAACTTATTTTTAAAATGTTATGTAACTGAGTGAATGATTGAGAAAGAGTGTTGCTAACCACATAGTCAATACCAGTATTTCTGTCTCAATTATTCCTGCATAGGAGACAAACTGTAGGCTATACAATATTGGTGCAGGAGAGCAATTAATCTGATCTATGTGTTCAGGATATGATCCTCCAGGGAAAATGAAAGCTTGAAGTTCAGTCAGGGATAGCACAAATGAAGTAGATTACTGTCCATTGAGACAGGAAGGGTTTACTGGCTAATACCTCTTAGCCAATACATCTTTTTGATATATTAAAGAATTGTTGTTATGGAGAATTGAAAACGTTTGTAGCTATCAGACTCTGAAGCATATATTCCTACTTCTTTAGCTTACCTGTGTGGAATATTTGTATATAATGGTTGGAGGGATGAAACTGAAAGTTTTGTGCTTTTTTGTGGGGGAGTTATTTCTGACTCCCAATGTGAGGGAAAGAGAGTGAAGCTCTCACTCAACAGTGTCTATGTGCAACCGTTCCTCTGTTGTATACTGCTAGTGGGGCTATTCTGGTGCACTACCTGGGTGCATCCTTATTAGTCTGCTACCTCAGAATCTGAAATAGAGGTGTTACGTCTCTCAGATCTATTGGTCCACAGTGTTCTTTCAGTATCCTTAAAGCACTTTAGATGATGCAAATGGAATATGAGATTATACTGTTATTTACTTAAGGCAAACCTTTCTTTGCCTCAGAGCATCTGAAACAAAGTTTCTGTAGGACCTCTCATCTGGCAGCACTTTTTGGTGTTATATTGCAACAATTTATTCTCTGTGACTTACAAGACAGCCATTTAACCTGGAATTGTAAGAGATGGTATCTGAAAAGCTAAAGCTTAGTGTGGATTTAGGTTGGCAAAAAGTGCTAAGAGCTACAGACAGTTTTCTTCAGATATGCTTAAAAAAAAAGAATCAGTAAGCCAGCTACTTGAGAGCCAGACTGGTGTAGCAGTTAAGGCACCAGGCTAGAAACTGGTAGACTATGAATTCTAGTCCTGCCTTAGGCACAAATCTATCTGGGTGACTTTGGGCCAGTCACTCTCTCTCAGCCCTAGGAAGCAGGCAATGGCAAATCACTTCCAAAATCTTGCCAAGAAAACTGCAGGGACTTGTCCAGGCAGTCTCCAGAAGTCAATGCTGACTTGAAGGCATACCCCTCCCCCCCAAAAGTCAGCTACTTAATGTAGACAGCCAAATGCTAATAAAAATGTGCAGTGCATTGTATCTGAAAGAGGAAAGGTGCTTTAGTGCAGTTGCAGATGTGCCTGACACTTTTGTCAGTTTCTCTTTAAAGAAGCTGCATCTTTTCCTGGGCTCACATGGTAGCTGTGCGATTCTAAGAAAATGCACTTTTGAATTAAGGAAGCATTGACAGGATGCAGCAAGTTCCTTTGGAGCAGACTTGAGTGTGCTGTTGGTTCCTCTTTAATTCAAAGATATGTTTTCCTGAGATCATGTGGCTATTGTGCAATCCTAGGAAGACAGGCAAATACTTTAAGGAGGAACTCTTATGGTATAGTATATGTACCTTTGCCCATCCAAGGCACCTTTTCTGCTTTGGATTTGAAGCACTGCACATCCCTCCTAACAGGTAACAACAACAATAGCAACAACAAAGGCTGAACTATTTAAATCCTATTTTGGATTAATTCTCTTCCACAAGAGGAACTGTATTTCCCCAGGGCAAATTATGAAGAGCAGGATGAAGGGACAGGATTGAATTTGAATTTGAGAAAAACATGGAAACTTCTTTATTTTGAGTTTAAATATCCAGGATCAGATTAGTTGCATCATAAGGTACTGAAAGAACTTGATGATGGTCTGGATGAATTATTATGTATTATCTTTGAGAAATCCTAAGAATGGGTAAAACGAAGGGACCTTATTTTCTGAAAAAGGGAAAAAAAAAAAAAAGAGAGATCCAGGAAAGTACAAACTAATACTGATACCTGGGAAAATCATTAAAAAGTTCATAAAGTGGTTAATCTGTAAACTGCGACTTGCAATTCTACTACCAGCTTCTCCATTGACTCTGCTTGTTGGAAGCCAGCTATGAAGTAGGCAAATGGTGATAACATGACCACGGGGTGCTACAATGGTTGTAAATGCCCGCCAGTTGCGAAGTGTCCAAATCTCGATCATGCGGCCGCAGGGACACTGCCACAGTTGTAAATGCAAGGACCATGGACTTCCAGGTGAGGAATGGTGAGCTAACATGTCTCTGAATAAGCAGAGACAATGATGCAGCCACAACTGAAGGACTGGTGAGTAGACCAGTCTCACAGAACCTCTCCAGCTAAGGAGAGTATGGGAGATTGCTCAGTTGTGTTCCAGACAGCTACTGCTTGCAAAGAGACTGCAGGGTAGTGGTTTCCGGCTGGTTTGAGTGCTGGGAGATGAAAGATGTTACACTCTCAGCTGTGGTGGAGCCTTTTTAAGGACACAGGGTTTGCTAACCTCACTTTCTAATCACTTTTGGAAATTACTTATTTAGCTATCTTAAGGGTAATAGAGATCTTCAAAATGACAAATTTGCAAAGCCACCTGGTGAATTTACCTTCATTCTAGAACAAAAAAAAAATTAACTATAAGCTTAAGAATTTAAAGAATTTGAAATAAACGGAAAAAGCTAAATAAGATTTTAATTCAAGAAAGTTGTAAACAAATTAAGGGACTAGACAAATTTGGAATATTAGAACTTTTGCTATAAGATTTTGGAAACAATTATATAAATAGCACCTTCTTGGGAACTAAATTGTTTAATCTACCTTAAGTCATAACAGAAATTCAAGACTTTATGATTTCAGAAATTAGATACTAGAGGGGATTAAAGATTCCAGGCATAAAAGGAAAAGAGAGAGAGACAGGCTTGCCTTTGTCTTTGGTCAGCATTGGGACAAAATGACAGAAAATGATATGACAGTTGAAACACTCCAAGAGATATTTGAAGAATGGGGACAGAAACTAGCAGCTACAATGTCAGCAATGTTCATTGCTTCTATGGATAGATTATGAGACTATGTCCAAAAGTTATTTAAAAAGAAATGCCAGATCTGAAAGATAATACCTTGGAAGATCTACAGGATAAAAAGTTGAAACAAGCCTTATCTGATGCAGAAAAATTAGAATATAAGAAATTGTTGAAATACTGGAAAATGAAAACATTGTGGATTATAAAACAGAGATGACAGTTAAAGTGGAAATACAAATGATAAGCCAAGAAAATGACCTGGACAATGATTTCTTATTGGATTTACAAAAGAGGTTTGTTAAAGCCTCAAAGAAGCCTCTCAAATGGGAAAAACAAAGAAAAGAAGAAGAAGAGAGATCAGATCCTATGACAACATCTGAATGAAATAAAGATTAAGATTCCTAGAAGTAAAAGGAAGGAGTACAAAGTTGGTTTGTTTGACCAAGGTTAAAAATAAGACGTTTCTATAAAATTCTGGGAACCCTTTATGGACATTCAGGACTGAAATGTTAATGATTTATGGATTTGCATATGGATAAAGGATGGGTTATAGGAAGAAGATATATTTGCATATCACCTTATAAGGGGTGAAGAATTACTAAGTTTGTTTGTAGTTGTGATGAAGATCGGAGGTCACATCTTTATTTATTTTCTTCTTTTTTCCTTTTTTCTTTTCTTGCACTTGTTATTCTCTTTCTTAGTTTAGTTTGTATTGTCTTTTATTATTGATTTTTAAAAAAACTTTCAACAAATATTTATTTATTTTATTCATTTATTAAATCAATTTATATAGCCACCCATCTCACTACAGGCAACTCTGGGTGGTGTACAACAAAGCTAAAAACGGTAAAATACATTAAAAATATATAAAACAGAATAAAACAGAGAATAAAAGGAAGTTAAAAATAAGAGAGCCACCTCACTAATTCCCCCATCCCCTGGAGTCCCCAGGCCTGCTGGCATAACCAAATCTTAAGGGACCTCCGGAAGCTCAACAATGATGAGGCCAATCTCACCTCACCAAATTAATTTTTTTTTAAAAAGTTAGTGTGGGGACCAGTCATAAAGTTACTTTTTCAGCATCGTCATAATTTTGAATGGTTGCTAAACAAGGCAGTTGTTAAGTGAGGACTACCTGTAATGAATTTAAATTACAGGAAGACATATTCTATTTCATGTTTAAACAAGGTAGGGAATGGCTGCAGAGAATAGCTTCTGGAATATTTTCCAAGCCCTCCTTAATAATTGTTCTGTTCTAGGCTACATGGCCTGGAAGATGAGGAGCTCAGAATGGAGCAGTCACCAACATTTTGAGCCACTGCCATAGAAATGTATTTGGAGAATTCTTCAGGATTTTTTTCCTCCATGGTGTCCAACTGGATTAACTCAATTTTTCTTTTGCCAGATTCTCCTCCCACACCAAATTTGGTCCAGTTCTGTACAGTTTCTAGAGAGTTATACTGCTGAGAGACAGGAAGAAATCCAGAGTGAGCCCCAACCCCTTTACATAATTTCTTTCCAGAATTTGTTGGATTGAAAGAATAAAAAAACCTAACTCAAGAGCGACAGTGAAACCAAAGAGGAGGTAGTTTGCCTTCGTTGTATGCGTTCAAGCAAAGGCTGGACAGCCATATGTTGGGACACTTTAATTGGGATTCCTACACTGAGCAAGGGATTGGGCTAGTTACCTACATGGCCCCCTCCTACTCTCTGATTCCCCAAAATATAACCTCCCAGTAGGAAAAAAAAAATCAAGCATGAGGAACAGTTATGTTTATCATCCATTATTGATTTCATGTAACTATTTTAAAACTTTCTCAATATTTAAATGTTTCATGAAGGGTATGGTTTCTTTCTCACACTGAAGACTTTTATTCATAATATGCAACCAAGGCAAGTAGAAACTTAAAGATATCCTGCTCACAAAAAGGAGGACTATCTGCTTTTCATGTTTAAGTTCACCATTTGGTTCTAAAGCAGAGGTTAGGATGATCAGTGTTAGATTTTTTTCCATTTTTGTCTCATGATCACTGACGTTTTCAAACTCCCTACTTCTCGTGTTATTAAGGGTATTTGTTCACAGCTCATTATAGATTTTTATTTTAAATATTTACATTAAGGATAATGGGAAACATGTAAAATGTGAGGTATCTTATGTGTAAACCATAAAAAGGATATGTAATTAAAATACCAGTTAATCTCCTTTTCCCAGCCCTATAATGTGTTCCAGAATACAATGCTCTTTTGTTAAAATAATTCCTCTTAAGAATCTAACAAGGCTATATTTTTTCCTTATTTTCTTTTCCTTACTGATGTATGATCTTTAGTTGGTCTCCTGCCATTTTATTAAATACGGATTAGAAATAGCATTGGTCTGTTGGAACCATAATTCTTGTAATAGGATAAATAGCAAATAAAATTTAATTTGTTGCTTGTGCACTCCTGACCTTTTTGTACTGAGTTTAAGACAAATACAAAAAATAAATAAAATAAATGGTGTTGTGGATTCGCTTGGGGAGATGGTGCCCAAACCAGACAAGAGGCTGAATAAGTCTCTTCAAAAAGCATATTATTAAAAAATTAAAAATCCTTTAGCATAAAGATTCCTCTACAATGAAAAGAGTTTGTTTTGTTTTTTTCTTAGCCCTTATTTTGTTTTTCTTATTCCCAGGAATTATTCTTATTTTCACCCTGTGTTGTCCTATTCAGCTCTCTATCCAGTTCTACTTTATTCACCATTCCATAGTCTATCCACTTATTATGGCCCCGTATTCCCAATGCGATATCTCCTTTCCTACTACATGTATCTATTTAAAGTATCTCAATCTATTTTTCCTTTTAACTCCATCTAGGATCTAAACTCTTGAGCCCTTCAACTTCCCCCCTAGTTCTTCCCACCCACTCTGTCCCACAGTCACTTGTGGGGTCAGTTGATTGGGGCCTGAGTGGAGGCTGGGGTTGTCTGCTTCTTCCTTGTTTCTTGAAGGCTGTAGCAGCTCTCAGGGATTTAGTTCTCTTCAACACCAGCGACTATGACTTCTGCAGGATTCCCTCCTGTCCAATTCTTCACTTTGACAGCATTTGGCCTCTGGAATGTCAGGCTTCCTGAACCTTCCTGCCTTTCGCCAGCCCCTTCCAAGCTGCAGAATTGCTGGAGCTGGTTGCGGAGTCACTGACGTTATGGTGGCTGGTCATGTTACTGCACCTTCCGATGCCCGCCTGTCATCTGTTCTCATCAGAAATTCTCTTCTTTCTGATGGGGTGGGAAACAACAGTCCAACTCCCAGTTTCACCATTCAGCTCCCTTTTCTCTTTGGAGTGGCTTAAGCACTTACCCTTCTTTGTTTTTATTTGTTTAACACTGCTCAGTGTTCCTCCAGGGCTGAGGAAAGCCCTTCACCCCCTCCCCCCAAGTTGTTCAGCTTGATTTCTGTTTCTGTTCTTTCTCTCTCTCTGGGTTGTCTTTTTTATGGGCCTTCTTCCCATGGGGCGTCTGTTTGCCTTCCCTCAATTGAACTTTGGTTTCAACTGAAGCTCTTTCTTCTCCCCCACCAGCCATTGGAGCACATTTGATTTCCTGCCACTGGCAAAAAGAACCAAAAGGAAGTGGGAGGAGGGCAAACAGGGACTTGCCATCAGCCACTGTTTCCTCCTTCTACAAATGGGTTGGGCAATACAGAGAAGTAACTCCAACCAAGTTTAGTTGAATGGTAATCATGAAATGGTGATCTAAATCTTTTGGGGAATTTGGGAATGCAGAATTATTTGCTCTTGAGCTATGTAATTTTAATGCAGTGTCTTGTAAAGGAGTACTACAACCCTCAAGATGATGAGTGACACGTGAATGAAAGTTTATCATGCATATGCCAATTAGGTGTTGCTACATAGTTTTAATGGATCCCCAAAAGTTTAACAATTTGCGTTCATACATGTCCCCTTATTTATCTACCTGTAGTGCACTTCTGACCATTCAAATATATATATATCTCCCCAGCCACACTGAAGGCTTTTGGGGATGAATTTGCATAAGTAGCGTACCCTACTGTACATATTACCAATACTTGAAATGATAGTGGTCATATTCACTGGTGCTCCAAAAACTGATATTATTTATTGTCTATCAAGAAACCTTGATTAATTCACAAACATGAATGCTTTGATTGATGAAAATTTAACTTCTACATTATAGCCCAGACAGTACAAGGAAGAGTATAATATTCCCCTGAAATTTATATATTTCATACTTCATATATGTAAGAAAAAGTGAACACTTTTTTCTTAGTTGAGAATATATAACTAAAGAATAGCAGCTAGTTAACATGTTTCTTCATGCTGTAAATGTAAAACTCATTGTTGACAGCTAGTACCTTCTCCACTTCCATGTCTACCCCCTGAACTTTGACACACCCTTTTTAGCTAGCTTCATATATTACACTAAGCCATTTTAATGGGTTTGTTGGATAAGCTACAACTGGCAGAGTTCACCCAGCAAGTTAAACTATAAGTCAGGCATGGCCAACCTAAGGATCTAGAACCACATGCCAACCTCAAACTACTTTTTTGTAGCCTTTCAACTCTCAAGATTTTTACTGTGGGCCATACTCCAAGAGGTGAGTAGGGTCCAGTCGTAAGCTAAATTTAATTTAAATTTAATTTAATTAACTGTCAGGTTCAGCCCAAAGAACTCCACAAGAGTTCTGTTGCATTTATTAGCTTCCACCTCAAGACAGAAATCTCTCCAGACTGAACCTAAGTTCCCAAGCCAGCAAGCCACAACACCGTGAATTCCTTAGGGTGGTGCCAGTCTCAACTTCTTAAACTTCCCACGCTCCTGCTGGGGGCTAAGGAAACGCTTATCTCCCTGAGTGTGGCCTTCATAACACCATTCCATTCCATCACATTAACATTAAATTAATAAAATATATTTAATATGTTTATAGACTGTTAATTTTATGATTGTATGGAGACTTGAATCTCTATTATTGTATATTTTAATCTGAAAGATATCTATCTTCTGTTTAGCTGCAAAGGTCTATAGGTGAACCTGACAGGAACAATACTACAGCTTTCATTTAATTATTATTTGGCTGGAAGAAACAAGAGAAGAAACTGCAACAGAGCAAACTATATCAGTGAGGCTGCAGTTACATGAGACTTGAACTGTGTGCATCATGCAGTAATGATTGATTATCTTAAATTAATGTCAGTAGTTTAACTAAACATTATTCTTGTTGTAGGCTGGCAGTGATGGGGAAAGTATTGGAAATTGCCCATTTTCTCAACGCCTCTTCATGATTCTATGGCTAAAGGGTGTTATTTTTAATGTTACCACTGTTGATTTGAAACGGTGAGTTATAAGTCTTATGATCTATTTATTTTTAATATTAAGTCTTTGGAAGCTTCCAGATCAAGAGTTCATAGCTCAAATTACTCAGAGAGACATTTGTAAATTTTTGCTAACTCCTAGTGACCTCTTATCAACTCCTTCACTCATGAAATAATTACATGTTTTTGCCATCAAAATCAGTGAAAAAGTGTAGAGATTTGAGAGACATGGAAAGGTACAGCAGAACTTGAAACTGAAGTAGAAAGGAGAAACTGAGAAATTAGCATGAGGAAGAAATTGTGGATAAAAGGAATAAAAGACATAAAGGAGCAAAAAAGCACTAGGAAGAAGCTTAGAGTTATATAATTTCTTTATTTGCTTTATTTCCAGTATTTCTATATGACCCCAATTACACATCTTCAGACAAAGCAAATAATAAAAACAAATAAAGCCATAATAGATGTAACTCTCAAAAAATAAAATTTAAAATAGCCCTCTGCCAATCAGTTAGGAAGCGAAGTGTAGGTTTTAGTCTCCAAAGGCCTGCTGGAAACACCATGTAGGTACTGCTTTCTAACAGATGACTACAATGAAGGCTAGCTAGATTTTGGGGGCAGCATATTTCAAAAGGTTGAGGCGGTGATAGAGAAGTATTGGTTTTGGGACCCTATCCTTCACATCCTGAACTGAGTTCTACAACAGAGCATTAACCTGTACCTGCCTTCAACAGATGAGATTGGGGGCATGAGAAGAGGATGGTAAAGACTTCTCTGCATCTGCCAATGTTTGGGAAAAGAGCATGGAGTATTTTAAATAGTATGTGGTATAAATTCTGAACCATTTCTCCTGTCTGTTCAGAGAGTGTCAGTTGTCCGTTTTGGCTGCCATTCCAGAATTACAATAAAGATTTAGTTCCTAGCCTTGCTTGTCCATGCTGTAACTTGGTAAAAAAATCAGGAGTTTTTCCAAAACAGTGACTATTATCAAAGCATTTTAACCTCCCTAATTACTCTATGGTGGATCTTAAAGTGACTGTTTTGGAAAAACAGGATTTGAGTGAGAAATTGTTGAACTTGCATACATACAAGGTTTCAGGCAATTTCAAAAGGTCTCAACAAGCACAATGGTTTTTAACACACTACAGTTTTTTAATTGATAAAGTATTTATAATGTTTCACATTTAACCTTTATCTGTATAACCAACCTATCTTCCCCGTCCTCCCCTACCCTCCACCTCACCCTTATTTAAATCCTAGTCAAGCCATTCTATGCATCTGATGAAGTGAGATACAGCTCACAAAAGCTTATGCCTTTTAAGAAAAGGTGTCAATTGGAAAAGATGCTACCAGACTCCTACTGATTTTTTGCCATCGTAGACTAACATGGCTCTCCTCCTATAATGTCTGATTTGTGGCTGTGTCAGGAGATGACATGAGGACTGACATTGTGTTAGCCACTTTCCCAGTCAGTTGATTTACTTCTGGGTACTAGCAATCCATGGTACTCTGATGAAAGAGAAAGTCACTATTTTTGTAGTCCTCCTAGCTGCCATGACGACAATGGAAAACTATATTTCCCTGTTTCTTTTTTCCCCCTTTCCCCCCAAAATAATGAAAAATATGTGGTGGCTTGATTAGAGCTGGCACCATCTAAAATGTCAGAGGGGAGCTCAGTCAACCTGTCCCTTTCTTTATGTTGGTCAGAATGCTGAGAGGAGACTCATTCTTCCAAAGCCATTCTAGGATTTCATCTCTCTTTCAATTTCCAGATGGGAGAGTTGTTTCTCTGTTAGCCCTTTTGCATCTGTCTGAGTGACATAGTTGATACGTTTTGCTAACTCCCTCACCCCCGGCCTAGTTTAGCATGTCACACAAACGGGGTCAACATGTCTATTTAGACTGAACTAAGTGTGATTTATTCCGATAAATGTACTTGAATGCTACATTGGCAATCACTATTTTAAATTCCAAGACAGGTAGCTGAACTAAAATTCAATAATTTGCAGTTAGCCAGTTTTTGTTTTTATTTTTTGCTTCCCTCAAACAAGATATTTCTTTTTGTGTAGGAAACCTGCAGACTTACAGAAGTTAGCTCCAGGAACAAATCCTCCATTTATGACTTTTGATGGTGATGTTAAAATAGATGTAAATAAAATTGAGGAATTTCTAGAAGAAAAGTTAGCACCACCAAGGTATAGTATTCTGCTGTGCTATGATTAATTTGATATTATAGAGAATGGGTGTTGAATATTCTTAAATCACTAGGTATCGAGAGACCATGGATTGAAAAAGATTAAATATGGCTAATGGATGGATAAGACATTTGACTGGCATAGACAGTTAAGATCTATTTCAGGAGTCTCAAATAAAATGCTGAAAAACAATGAGATGGAATGTAATTTTTGTATGTTAAATTTTTCAGATATCCTAAACTTGCACCAAATCATCCAGAATCTTACTCTGCAGGAAATGATGTGTTTGCTAAATTTTCTGCATTCATAAAAAATACAAGGGAAGATGCCAATGAAAGTAAGTATTAAAAACTTTGTATCATTACTAGTGAATAGTTATAATGTTATTCATTGATATATTTGTATATGGCACTTAGCTTGGCTTCTAACAGGATTAAATGGAAGTTCATGTGAAGAAACTTTTGTTTCCATTCTCCAGTTCCATACATCCCCCCCATGCAAAAACCCCCTATTTGGATAGTATGTGTAAAGTGGTATTTTAGGACACAGGAGTCTCTACACAATATAGTAGCTATGCCACCTCATTTATTGGACTTTAATCCATGTTTTTTTCATAGTAAGGGAAATTAAAGCATAGAAATGTATATTTTGAAGTCTGAGGACACTTCCACATGGGCTGTTGCACTGTTCCAGTTTCCACAGATGCCATGTCATTTGTGTTTGGCACCTGCATCTATTAACTCAGCTATAGGAAATCTAGAATTGCAAAGACAAAAAAGTGATCATTCTGTTTGCAATAATAACGTTTTTGCAGAACTTTCAGGTTTGTTTGTTTTCCTAGGCTTCTGCTAATGTAGCATTCAAGTTGCAGGTCCCATAAAGGAGAAGGGTACCTTGATTTACAGACCTCCACAGCAACACTCAAAATTGTTTTTTGCATAGGATTAGACAAATGGTCAAAAGGAGCTGGGACTGATCTGGGTTGTTTTGTTTCTGTACATGTTCTTGCAGGTGTTCCAGCATACACAGCCTAAGTAAAGAGAATTGGGGGTAAACTGATAAAGAGGTCATTCTCTTTTACCCTTTGCTTTAGCAGGGCATTAAATACAGGCTGTGGCTTCTGGATTTTTTGTTTGCTTGATTTTGGAGTCACTGACTCAAAAATGTTTGGGATGAGTTTCTTTTCTGCTTTGATGAGTGCAGTGGGTAGTGGGAAAAAGTCAGGACCATCTCTCTCACACGTTCTACCCTTGAGATGACCTTCAGCACCCTGATCGAGATGCCTTTCTATAGCCATTTATCTCCCTCTTGCCTTGACTACATCCTCTCAGCAATATGCAATCTTGGTTTCAGCCCCTGGGAGGGAAGAGTGCTTGGCTGCAAAATTACCCCAATGCTATCTTATCATTGTAGCTAGCCAAGGACTTTTATATGCAACAGCAGCTTCAAAGATACCCCTTTATAGTAATTTTATTTGCTTTTCATTTTCTCTACCCCATGCTTTTATTTATTTACTTTCTTTTCTAACTGATAGCTAATATTCTGTGGCTACTGATCGTGCTTAATCATCTTCATCAACTTGTTTGTTTTCTTTAGGTATTATTAGATGTTAAGAGCCCTCCTCTACCTGATTCGTCCTCCATTTCACCACCTGCTTTCTCCCTTATATTTTCTACTCCTTTATTCTCTTCTTTAACATTACAATCTTTATCCATTTATCAGTTCAGATTCTGAGTGCAGGGCTTGGCTGAGTGGCCCCACCGTTTTGGATTTTATATCTTCTCCTTTCTCCCATGTGGACAGCTTTGTCACTTGTGGTGCGTGCGTGCGTGTGTGTGTGTAGCGTGGGGAGTACTTTTTACAAGTTATTTTCTCAAGATCTTTTTATCACAGCAAGTATCAGATTTCTCCCTCCAAGTATTCAGACTGTTATCTTCCTCTTCTTGGGTAGTGCTGTTTTGGCTACATAATTACCAGTGTACAAATAGTGAATTCCACTATTCTCCTTTTTCTTTGATTCTAGATTTAGAAAAAGCATTGCTTAAGGCTTTAAATAAACTGAATAATTACTTAACTACACCCTTGCCTGAAGAAATAGATGCCTATAGCACTGAAGACATCACTGTTTCCACAAGGAAATTCCTAGATGGTGATGAACTCACATTAGCAGATTGCAATCTCTTGCCAAAACTTCATATCATCAAGGTTTGTTTTTTTCCTTTATATAAAACTAAACAATGCATGCAAGAATAATCCCTCCTATTCATTTGTTTCATAGTGAATGAATACTCCAAACTATGTTTATGTATGCTTTTATGCAGTGTTTATGCCAATATGTCATATAAACCATTTTTAGAAAATTATAATTTCAACTCGGATTTATCTCACATTTAATATTTTAAAAATCCTTACTTTAAGTTTAGTCTATTCTATCCCTTCTGTTCAAGCCAAACAGTTAATGAAGAAGAATGACCAAAAACTATGAATGTCCTTTTTTTTTCAGATTACCTGTTTTTCAAAGCGTAAGATCTAAAATACTTTTTTAGTGCTACATTAAAGTTCATTTTGTACAATTTTCCATCACTATATTTTTGCTTTCTACCAATTCCTTAAGAAACAATACTCTGTTGATAAGCCTAATGATTTCTTCATTTATCTTTTTTTTTTTAAGGTTGTGGCAAAGAAGTATAGAAATTTTGAATTTCCATCTGAAATGACTGGTATCTGGAGATATTTGAATAATGCATATGATAGGGATGAATTCATAAATACATGCCCTGCAGATCGGGAAATAGAACATGCCTATTTGGATGTTGCAAAAAGAATGAAATAAACCAAGAATGTTCTGTGTCTTATATTTCTTCTGTGAGTGTGATTTTTTTAAAGAAATCAAAAGCAAACCATCCGTTCAGCAGCAAGGTTTTTAAGCTATGAATCGGAGAAATTTTCCGGGTACAACTATTTTATTAATCCACTTATTGAAATATATAGTATGTGGGATTTTTTTGTATGTTTGTGTGTATGTGTGTATGTGTAATTATGGATATGCATATGAACTAGACATATATGCTGTATGTTAAGTTTGATCAAAGCTGACATTTGCAATAGTGACATCTAAATTATATAATAATTACAGGTTTTAGGCTTCTGATAGTTATCTTCCTACATCAAGAACTTGAGAGGTTATGTAGGGTTAAAATTTAAAGGACTTAACTGGAGCTATTTTTCTTTGTTTTGCTTCCAAGTCTAATAAGAACACTGAAGAACAGTTATGTATGTTGTCCTGCAGGTAGATTTCTGTTTGAATTGATCGACTTCTAGTTACCAATCACAGCTAATTGCTTGCAAATATCCATTTTTAAACATTGATAATAGGGTATGGAGGATTTGATATAATCCAGCCTCTATTGGCATTGGGAATAATAACTAAAAGACTTCAGATAAGTTTATACTGTATCGCATCAGGCTCCGGGCACCACAAAAGTAAATATAAATAAATAAATAAATATCATACATTTTAGCATTTTCACCCTTGATATAGTGAGATTCCATTATTTTCTCTTGACATTTCTGGAAGACTTCAGCATTCTCACCTGAAATTTATATATTAACACCAATGCCTTGCTATATTTGGCAATATATTTTGGCCTTATTTTATTTTAAATTATTTTTTATTTGGCTTGAAGACTCTAGAGCAGTGTTTCTCAACCGTGTCAACTTTAACATGTGTGGACTTCAACTCCCAGAATTCCCTAGTCAGCAGTGTGAGTTGAAATCCACACATCTTAAAGTTGTCAAGGTTGAGAAACACTGCTCTAGAGGCTGGGTGTGCCACAAATTCTTTGCTGCCTGAGGAATTGCATTGGCAATTTCTGGTCTGTTGTGTTTCGTCCATGGAGGCCCAACAACAGGTAGTTGCACCTGTGTGCTTGTTTTACAGAGATCTCGACTTCTTTGGAGAATTCTCATTGCACATGTAAATGCCAGTTTTCGTATTCCATGGCATAATAATCCCAAGTACTGCTGCATCAACTTCCAAGTATTTAACAATTCATTTACCTACAAAGCAGGTGCCAAAGCTCCTAATTTCTACTGTTGGCTGCAATGAAAGTTATTAGTGAGGGAAAGCCAGACAGCTGCTGGAATGGCCTTATTGTGGAGCTCATAGCCCTTTGACTATGAGGATAGTCAGAGACATTTTAAATGGAGACAACAGATTCCTGTTCTCATTCAAATGTATTACAGTATCTGTTTTGTTTCAGAACTATTGCCAAATTGATTGAGTGAAGTCTTAAAAAGAAGAAATTACTTCATTTTCTCCCTCTCAAGATACATGGAACAAAGAAAACAAAGAAATCCCTTGGTTTAATACTTTGGTATAAGGACAAAAAGAAGCTGCTATTAATTCTTCATAATATTTGCATCTAGGAAGATGACTTGTCAGAGATATATTAACTTTTCATAAACGTTGATTTAATACTTTGGATGCAGCAACACCCACCCAAACTGGTTTAGTTAAATAAACCAGCTTCATAATACAAGGCATGTGGTTGGTTTCTTTGGTTCACATTCTATGGGAAAAAAGATTTTTAAAAACCCATAGAGGTTATTAAAACTGAACTGGCTGAGTACATTGTGGTAGCTAGGAATTAGAAGTGAAAATTATTTCATCACAAGATGCCTACTTTCTTTCCAATTTTACTACTGGCGTGACATTTCAACTTTTTCAACTTTTGCACTGTATACTCGTATCTTGTTTTGCACTCATTAAGATTAATTTAACACATAATGAAATTATTTTTCCCTTCCCCTGTCTGCAGTCAAACCAAGATTAATGCTATATTTGATATGTTACACAGGAAACAAATATTACTGCTACTTTCAATCTGCTGAAGCATATATAAACAATACATTAAAACATTGTAGTTAATTAATATACCTCACATATTTGAACAGAAAATATACAAATTATGATTTAAATATGTTGATCTGTATTTTAAGTTTGTACTGATTTTAAGTTTGGAGAAAGGGAAGAATTAGGAAACCATCTGGATCAAAACTATTGAATTTAAATATATCTCATTGGTTTAAATGGAAGCATTAGCCATTTGCTTAATATGACTCCATTAGGTCCGATGCCATTTCAAAAAGTGTAACCATAGTTTATGGTGAAAAAGAAGACAGACATTTGTGTTTTTACTAGATCTGTAGAAGAAAATTGAGCAGCTCATTGTATAAGTTACACTTTCATAATCGGAAACAAGAAAGATAAAGAAAGAAAATTGAATCAGCATATTCTTGGAGTACTTTTAGTAAAAAGCAAGGTTATGCAAAGTTCTAGTGCTTGGATTAAAAAAAAATCACTTCATTAATTGCAGAAAATTCAGATAATTGAGCTAAATGTATGAAATTGTTATTACTAGTACTAGTAAGTTAGTAACTGAGATAATACTTTATCAATATGCACCCTGCTGGGAACAATTGTTCTTGGCTACTGTGTCTTTTATGAATGACTGATTAAAGAGATTCATGCATTCATTACTGGCATAATATAGAAAAGTAGGGCTTGTATTTCAAACACTACATAAAACAAAACAAAACAAAAAGATAAAATTACTATCACAATTAGCTATCCTATCCAGTATCACCAATTTCCTATGGTCCTGCTAATCAAGTACCAAACCAGCACCTTGTCACTTTACATAGCCATCTATAAGTAGAAGCTGACTTGATTTTGAAAGGTACTCGTGGATTCTCACAGCCTGTTTTGTTATATTCCTCATTGTATACTTACCTTGAAGTACATTTTATTTCTGAACAGAACTGGCTTTTTAAACAATGCTCAAGGGTTGGTGAATTTCCTAATGCCATCAACAGTTATCCTCTGACCCAGAATAGAACTTGTCCTGCTCAAAGTATTCAGCTATATTTACTATTTATTGCATCTTTCCAAACAGTATTACCAAATTAAGCATGTCAGCTGTTTAACATGCTGATTGCCATGTTACTACTACTGTTACTACTGATGTAGTGAATGACAGTATCTCACACAGCATGGAAATAGAATTTTCCAACTAAGTGTGTTATGAACCATAATATATTCATTCCAGGACTCCCCACTTCCTATGGATTGCTGTCATGACAGCATTTAAGGCACAAGAGCCTGGGAAACCTAATTTCCAAACACACAATGTTCAATGGCACACAACTGCACATATGTTATACAGGTAGTCCCCTGGTTAAGAACGCCCAGTTTACAGATGACCCATAATTAAGAATGGAGCCTATTGTAGCAAAATTCGAGTTAGATACACAATGATTCAAGTTAGATATACAATGTTCAAGTTAATTACACAATACTACTTATACTGTATTATACAATAATACTGTTCTGGCTTACATTTCAATTTGACTTAAGGACAGACCTTGGGAATGGAACTTGTTCTTAAACTGGGGACTGCCTGTACCAACACTGAAAACTACGTTTCTCAAAGTTCTTGGCATCTGTGAACTTTGCAGTGCTAGCTTTCTAGATAGGAGAAAAGAGAAGTCTGACTTGCAGAGTGCTGCCCAGTTGAACTTTCTCAGATGTCGAGGCTGCTACTGCCAAAATGGAAAGGCTCAAGGTAGTGGCTTGAGGTTCAGAGATCTGTGCATGGACTTGGAGTGGCATTTGGACCACATTGCACAACTGTAAGAGTGTTAGGAGCATTAAAAATTATAATGTTGCAGCTGGAGACAGAAAAAGCAGTGGAGGCTAGTAGTTTTCTGAGTCTAATTCCAAATTAAGCTGCAGGATATTTACCAGTCCCAAGACTGGGATGAATGGAAGAGCAAAAAATTAGTATATGTGTATAGGCCATACCTATAGTCCAGCTCTATTTTGGGTACTACTTGTAGTTAGATGTGTTGCAATAGCATCGAAAAGCAGCCTGTGGATCAAACGAAGTGCTAAGAATAATGACATTCCAAGCTATGAACATACAAATTATTGGACATCCTAGGCATTTCCCAGCATCTTCTATGGACAACCTCAGTCCTGGAGAGTGTATGTCACTTTTTGTGTATTATTTGAAGAAACACCTATATTTTGCCACCTCTGTAGTCTGACAGTTGTCATCCAGAAAGATTTATCACTTTTATTCCTGTCAAGATTCCATTGATATATCATGGTTCATATAAAAATTATTTTATTATATTATTATTGTAATTTTTTAAAAAAATGCTAAAAGGCTTAAATACTGAGACATGTTTTAAATATATATGAGCACAAAGCACATATGGTCAAATTGCTATTTGTACGAATCACTGCTGTGGAAGAAGTCTTCAGATTCTGAAGATTTCATTGTCAGGCTTCGATTCCTTAATCACCAAAATGGTTTGTCGATTTGACACTTTTAAGCAGCTACTTGCTTTGCACACAGTATTTCCAAAAACAAGCTGGAATAGAAGAAAACATCACTTAAAAAACCCAGTTAAAATATGATTCACATGAGCCTGTCTCTAATATAGCTTTTGTTTATCTTTGTTCGTGGAATACATTCAGTTGGCCATTCACATCTATCTGCTTTTGGGACCCCCCAACCCGGAACCTTTCAGATACACTGAAATCCCACTTCTTGGCATTCCCATCATTCAGCCATGCTGACAGGAATTCTGGGAGTTGCATTTCCAACGTGTCTGGTTAGTAGCAGGTTGGGAAAGTTTGCATTGACCTATGATTTACTACCTGCGTTCTCCTGCAGCTCCCGGCTTTTTCTGATCAAAGCAAAACTAGCAAGGCTCTACCCACTTTCACTGATATCAGAATGCTGCAGGCAGGGATAAACTTCCAGGATATGAATGGTCTTCCTGCAATCAGTGGCTGAATGGAATAATGGCTGGGACAAAATGATGACTCCCAAGATCAGTCGATGTAATGTATCAAAAACTTCAGAATCCAGACCTCTATGCAACTGGATCGTGGCATTTCTTAATTTTAATTCAAGCCTTTTGGTGTTTACACTAGCACTGTTTTCTGCCAGAAGACGTACCTCTTTTCTTTGATTTCTTGGAAGGCTGGAGTGTTGCTTTTTGGAAGTTCTTCCTAGTTAAAGGATAGGTTTTCAGGAAATCCTTGCTTGGTTCAACAATACCTTGTTGTTGAGAAAAGTGGGGACTAGTCTGCCCTTTACTCAACACATCCTATCCAGAATGTAAAAAAAGAAAAAAAAGCAGAAGGGTTAACTGCAAAAGAATTCCGAAGGCTATTCTTGAAACAGCAGCTTTGAGAATGTGTATTGATATTCCCTTATTTATGGAGCTACATCATTTAGCTCAGGTTTAAGAAATCTGTGTTTCCATGTCGTCTGGAGCTGCAGGTTGTTTAGCAGCATTAAGAGAAAGGACAGTCCTAGGTATACATTTTTTGTCATTTGTTTGTTTCCAATTAAAATGCATTCCTCAGATCCTCAGAACTCTTTGCTTATGTGTGCGAAGATCCTCACAGAAAGAACTATTCTGATAAACTAATTTGTAATTATATCCCTAGAAAATATGCTTTTAATTTTTTTTGCAATGTTAGAATATTAGTGAAAGGGGGGAATTTTTAGAAAGGTGGCAATTTCTTACCCTTTTGATTGTCTTTCCAAATATCTTTGCATGAGCTGAAAGGTAAATGGGAAAATGAGTTAAAAATAGAATATTATCATTTGACACTATGCATCAGCATCTATGGCATGGTGTATGTTTTAATTTGCAAGCACTGCAAAAAAAATTTCAGAACAGAATAATTTTGACCATAGTTCCTTCTCTTTCTCCACTAGGGCATTATTTTGCTTAAGCTCACAGGATTGTTGCTGTGGGGAAAATAGGAGGAGGAAGTAGTATTAGATATGTTTGCCACCTTGAGTTGTATAAAAATAATGAAGGCGGCATAAAAAAAATCTAAAAAAAATACTAAAATACTAAAAATACCTTTGTCCAGCAATATATGTATTTTTTTTCTTTTCTCCACATATAGTTAAGAGACACTGACTGGCTTGTCCTTCCCTTCCTTTTCAAAAGGCAGGGAAATTAAAAAGGCAGCAAGAAGCAAGTTAGATCATCAACCGGTAATGTCCTTAATTGTTTAATTTAATTGGCAATTTAACAAATTAATTGGCAATGCAAATCACAGTCAATGAAAAAAAGTATTACCAAAAGTACATTAAAAACACCAATATCATTACTTGGGCTCTGTTCAGACTGTAGCATAGCTCACTTAATTATAATCATCCTAGTTCTTTTTCTGTTCTTCCAGGATTTGTTGTTTCCCTAAGTCTCATCATGCTTTGTGACATGGGATTTTGTAGGGGAAGAACAATTCTACTGAGCCTTTGACAAGCCGCCTGCCTTTTCCGATTCATCCTATCAGAGATGAAGTATGGGAGAAGCAGCATTCACTGTTAGTCCAGGGTTTCTCAACCTTGGCACTGGAGAGATGTGGCATAGTACAAATCCTTTATTTTGAAATGTCTTGGAGGTTTTTCCTGTGGAAGATTTGACTTACTTCGAATTTAATTATAAAAGAAATGTGAAAATAATTCATTATATCATTCCAATTATAGGTGTTGGCCCCTTGAAATGCTCTGGCACTTGGAACTTCTTTTTAGCTAATTTAACTAAGCTAAAAATGTTTAGCTGAATAGCACTGTTGCCTTGGCTTTCCCCCCTTTGCTGATAAGTTTCTTTTATTCCTATTTTCCATGCCAACCCTAACCTTTAGTGGGATGTAGAACAAAGATCTGGGCACGCCGAGTCACATTCTTCTTTTAAAGGCCTTCAGTCTCTCAGCAATAGGGTTACCTTCAGCTCTTCAGATAAGTCTGCACACTAAGTTGTGTTTATACAGTTTCTGCTCCACAGTTAAACAAATATGGACTTCCTTTATGTTTTTATATCAGCATGGGGGTGGTTAAAAACCATAAATGCTTAACTCAGGATGTCCTTTGTGGTCTTAGAATGTTAGTGCAGCTTTGGATATATACATTTCAAATGAATGGATAAAGCTCTGAATAAAGCACTAATATAGAATGCTGGAAAGCACTAATATAGAATGACCCTCTTTCTTTTAAAATATATTCAAACTGTTGTTGCAACCTGTCATTTTAATGTTACAATAGATTTTAATGTTAAATCCAATTTCAGTAGTCTGTCTGTCTATCTCCTGATTTTTCAAAGCATGGTGCATTCTACTATATACTCATTTAATTAAAATATCAGACTAATTTGTACCTAAGGACATAATTTGTATCCAAGAACAATTTGTTTATATACTGAATTTGTCTCTTACCCTTCTGCAGTCAAATGCTACTTAAACATCATGTAAGATAACTCAAAACCAAATTATCCATTATTGTTATTACTACTACTACTACTACTATTATTATTATTATTATAAAAAACAACATAAAATCACAGCTGCCAATTCTTTAGCTGGTGTTGGCTTTCATTTGCATCTAATTCTTCTCAAGAACCTAGGAAGTTGTAATGTATCGGTGTAGTATATTTGTGGATCCACACAGTGTGGCCTTTTGTAATTGACAGATGGAAATTTTGTCAATGCGCAGATTTTCTAAGTGCATCCAAGGCTTTTTGGATGGCACTCAGTGTGCCAATAGCCACTGAGACCACCACTGCCGATTTATGCCATAATCTTTCAACTTAGATTTTCAGATCTTGATACTTTGTGGCTTTCTTCAATTCTTTTCTTCTATTTTACTATCTCCTGGTATTGCCACATCAATTATCCACACTTTCTTCTTTTCAGTCACAGTTAAATCCTGGTGTGTTATGCGCCAAGACTACTGTATCAGTTTGTATGTGGGAATTATTATTATTATTATTATTATTATTAGTAGTAGTAGTAGTAGTAGTAGTAGTATCTAATCTCATTTCTAGACACATAATAAGACAAAAATTATTTCTCAAACTCATATTGGACAGTCATTTTAATTCATTACAGAAATACTCATATTGTGATAAATACTGGTGGGCCAAGTTTTGTGACCTACTACATGAATTCAAAATCTTAATATAATGGAAATTGCAAAATACAGAGGCAATCAGTAATATTTTCCCCCCCCAAAATCTTACAGTCCGATCAAGTAATAATGATGTCTTTGTATGTGTATAATCTTAGAATGGAAAAATGTAATGGAATTATCCAAGTATTAATATATAAACACATTTGTGTTCAATGAATTGATTACCAGTTTATCAAGTGCCTAAAAAGAATGTAACCAATTTGAAATGATAATACCATAAATTAGCTAGATGTAATTAATCTATTGTAATCAACAATATATTATGACTTCATGCACAACGGTCTTTTGTTTACTTGTTTAGTTACCTTGAAATTTTGTGGTTTTGGTAATTAACCTGTGGTTGGTACTTTTCTGTACTTCATCAAAAGCTGATAAAAATCCCAAGATGGATTTTTGTTGATTAGGTAAAGTTTCTTCCTCAACTTTTTGGTTGTTATCTGGGGGGGGGGGGGGGGGGAAAGGAAAATAAAGGAAAATATCTTGGACTATTCTGTTATGTAAGGAATGGCCAACTTTTCAATAATCAACAACAAATATTGCAGTCATATCTGTTCTTGTATGGAAATAAACCTTTTTGTACAAAGATTATCAGTATTAAACTGATGCATTTCTATAGGTTCAGACTGATGTTGCTCTTTGCTACAACGCAGCACACAATCATTTAACAATACCAAAACTTTCACTTTCTCAAAGCAGGTAACAAAGACAGACAAGATCCTAAACTGGTACTTTGGGAATAGAGCTTTAGCTTACCTTCATGACTGTTGGGCATCACTAGTGGAACAATTGTCTGAATGGCTGAAGAAATGGGTATGATGACCAAGAGACTAACTAACAAGAGATGAATTTCCATAGTAAGAAAACAGGAATATTAGGGTTCCCAGGTCTGTACTGTGATTGCCTTTTCCAAGGTTTCTCAAGACTCCCTCATTCAAGTTATCTCTCTCTTCAAGTATACTGCACTTGGCATGGACTTTTAAACCCTTGTTTCCTTCTGTGATTCAGAAAATAAATCTCCAATCAAATGCTATTTTACCAACCTGCATTTTGACATTTGCCAACATGTGTCTTTCTATTTCTGAGGCTTGCTTTGTGCCTTTCTACTGATATTCTCCAACGTCAATGCTCTTTTCTCTGGTTAAGCAAACACATTAACTTTATGTTATCATTGCTTGAACAGAAGAACCTCTAAAATGTATACACAAACTTTGGGCTAAAGTAGTAAGGGGAAAGGTCAGGTACCACAGACATAGAAAATAACCTTAGATTGTACAGTGTCTCCCTTTTGACTTTTAATGGGGATGCTCATAAAGAGCAACATTTTCAAACAGGCTGGTGACGTCATTGGGTAACTTAGCAAATATCTCAGAACCAAACAAGTAACAGAAGTGAGCCATAGGGAGGCCAGTGCTAAAGCAAGTGATTAGATAAAATTAGGATGAACAAATCATCCCAGAATGACTTGTCAAAAGTATGCCTAATCTAATAAATAGCCTACAAAGTGCCAAAGACACATCACTTTTTTGACTAGTAGAGAGATTTCTTTTCTCATACTTCAGAAGCTTTCTCTGGCTGGAAGATTACCTAATTTAAAATAGCTGAGCATGCCACAATATTAGAACAGTTCAGAGCAACTGATCTTGTCAAACAGTTAATGACATTAACACATGTATTATTGTGCAAAAATGCACTAATTTCTATTTTGAAGATACAATACTGTGTGCCAGAGCATATTAATTTACAAGAATAAAATAAATCTTACGGCAGAATTTGATTCTCTATATGGATTGACTGGTTCTATACTGAGGGTGCGTGCGTTTTGCGGTGTAACATGCTTTGGACTGAGGGATAGCACTCCAAAAGATGTGGCAGAACCTGGGAAGAAAGTTACATTGGTTGAATTGCTATTTTTAAAAAGAAAATGAACATGGTATACATAGTATTTTTCCTCATGAAATTAGCAATTTTCTTCTGCCATATTATATATCATGATTATGGGGTTTGTTGTTGTTTAGTCGTTAAGTCGTGTCCGACTCTTCGTGACCCCATGAACCCTATTGCGCCAGGCCTTCCTATCTTTCACTGCCTCATTTCATGCTCATTGCTTCAGTGATGCTATCTAGCCATCTCATCCTCTGCCGTCCTCTTCTCCTTTTGCCTTCCATCTTTCCCAGCATCAGGGTCTTTTCCAAAGAGTCCTCTCTTTGCATTAGGTGACCAAAGTATCTGAGCTTGAGCTTCATTATCAATCCTTCCAATGAGCAATCAGAGTTGATTTCCTTTAAGATTGACTGGTTTGACCTCCTAGCAGTCCAGGGGACTCTTAAGAGTCTTCTCCAGCACCACAGTTCAAAGGCATCAATTCTTCGGCGTTCAGCCTTCTTTATGGTCCAGCTCTCACAGCCATACATTACTACTGGAAAAACCATAGCTTTGACTATGCGGATCTTTGTCGGCAAGGTAATGTCTCTGCTTTTTAATATGCTATCTAGGTTTGCCATAGCTTTCCTCCCAAGGAGCAAGTGTCTTTTAATTTCATGGCTGCAGTCTCCGTCTGCAGTGATCTTGGAGCCCAAATAAATGAAGTCTGTTACTGCTTCCATTTCTACCCCTTCTATTTGCCAGGAATTGATGGGTCCAGATGCCATGATCTTAGTTTTTTTAATGTTGAGTTTCAAGCCAGCTTTCGCACTCTCCTCTTTCACCCTCATCAAGAGGCTCTTTAGTTCTTCTTCACTTTCTGTCATTAGGGTGGTATCGTCTGCATATCTGAGGTTATTGATGTTTCTCCCTGCAATCTTAATTCCGGCTTGTGATTCTTCCAGCCTGGCATTTCTCATGATGTACTCTGCATATAGGTTAAATAAGCAGGGTGACAGTATACAGCCTTGTCGTACTCCTTTCCCTATTTTGAACCAATCGGTTGTTCCATGACCGGTTCTAACTGTTGCTTCTTGGCCTGCATACAGATTTCTCAGGAGACAGGTAAGGTGGTCTGGTATCCCCATCTCTTTAAGAATTTGCCACAGTTTGTTGTGATCCACACAATCAGAGGCTTTTGCATAGTCAATGAAGCAGAAGTAGATGCTTTTCTGGAACTCTCGTGCTTTCTCCATGATCCAGCGAATGTTGGCAATTTGATCTCTAGTTCCTCTGCCTCTTCGAAACCCAGCTTGTACATCTGGTAGTTCTCGGTTCACGTACTGCTGAAGCCTAGCTTGTAGGATTTTGAGCATAACCTTGCTAGCATGTGAAATGAGTGCAATTGTGTGATAGTTTGAGCATTCTTTGGCATTGCCCTTCTTTGGAATTGGAACGTAGACTGACCTTTTCCAATCCCGTGGCCACTGTTGCGTTTTCCAAACTTGCTGGCATATTGAGTGCAGCACTTTAACAGCATCGTCTTTTAGTATTTTAAATAACTCAGCTGGAATACTGTCATCTCCACTAGCTTTGTTGTTAGCAATGCTTCCTAAGGCCCACTTGACTTCACTTTCTAGGATGTCTGGCTCAGGGTCAGTGACCACACCAGCATGGACATCAGGGACATTAAGATCTTTCTTGTATAGTTATTCTGTGTATTCTTGCCACCTCTTCTTAATCTCTTCTGCTTCTGTTAGGTCCCTGCCTTTTTTGTCCTTTATCATGCCCATCTTTGCACTAAACGTTCCTTTGATATCTCCAATTTTCTTGAAGAGATCTCTAGTCTTCCCCATTCTATTCTTTTCTTCAATTTCTTTGCACTGTTCATTTAAGAAGGCCTTCTTATCTCTCCTTGCTATTCTCTGGAAATCTGCATTCAGTTGCTTATATCTTTCCCTTTCACCCTTGCTTTTTGCATTCCTTCTTTCCACAGCTATTTGTAAAGCCTCATCAGACAGCCATTTTGCTTTCTTGCATTTCTTTTTCTTTGGGATGGTTTTAGTTGCTGCCTCTTGTACAATGTTACAGACCTCCATCCATAGTTCTTCAGGCACTCTGTCTACCAAATCTAAACCTCTAAATCTATTCATCACCTTCACTGTGTACTCACATGGAATATGATCTAAGTCATACCTGAGTGGTCTAGTGGTTTTCCCTACATTCTTCAATTTAAGCCTAAATTTTGCAGTAAGAAGCTCATGATCTGAGACACAGTCAGCTCCTGGTCTTGTTTTTGCCGTCTGTATAGAGCTTCTCCATCTTTGGCTGCAAAGTATGTAATCAATCTGGTTTCGGTATTGACCATCTGGTGATGTCCATGTGTAGAGTCGTCTCTTGTGTTGTTGGAAAAGAATGTTTGCTATGACTAGCTTGTTCTCGTGACAGAACTCTATTAGCCTTTGCCCTGCTTCATTTTGTACTCCAAGGCCAAACTTGCCTGTTATTCCGATTACTCCTTGACTTCCTACTTTAGCATTCCAATCCCCTATGATGAAAAGGACATCTTTTTTTGGTGCTAGTTCTAGAAGGTGTTGTAGGTCTTCATAGAACCGGTCAACTTCAGCTTCTTCGGCATCAGTGGTTGGGGCATAGACTTGGATTACCATGATGTTGAATGGTTTTCCTTGGATACGCACTGAGATCATTCTGTCATTTTTGAGGTTGTACCCCATTACTGCCTTTCCCACTCTCTTATTGACTATGAGTGCAACTCCATTTCTTCTAAGGGTTTCTTGCCCACAGTAGTAGATATAGTGGTCACCTGAATTAAATTCACCCATTCCCGTCCATTTCAATTCGCTGATTCCCAAGATGTCGACGTTCAATCTTGTCATCTCATGTTTGACCACATCCAGCTTGCCTTGGTTCATGGATCTTACATTCCACGTACCTATACAATATTGTTCTTTACAGCATTGGACCTTCTTTTCGCTTCCAGATACATCCACAGCTGAACGTCCTTTCGGCTTTGGCCCAGCCGCTTCACTCTTTCTGGAGCTACTTGGAATTGCCCTCCGCTCTTCCCCAGTAGCATATTGAACACCTTCCGACCTGAGGGGCTCATCTTCCGGCGTCATATCTTTTAGCCTTTTAACATTGTCCATGGGGTTTTCTTGGCAAGGATACTGGAGTGGGTTGCCATTTCCTTCTCCAGTGGACCACATTTTGTCAGAACTCTCTGTCATGACCTGTCTGTCTTGGGTGGCCCTGCACGGTATAGCTCATGGCTTCACTGAGTTACAAAAGCCCCTTCGCCACGACAAGGCAGTGATCCATGAAGGGGTTATGGGGTTTAGGGATTTATATTTTTAGGGGTGTTTTTTCTCTCTTTTTTTCCTTTTCCTCTATTTTTATCAATTATCAATGATATAGTGGAGATTTTCTATTAAACTCAAAATGCATATTTCTTTTATTTTATACTGTATCATGAAAACAACTCAATGTACTCTGCTTTGTATCTCTTACTAATGTTATATTGAGCATTAATTGTATTACTTCAGTAATTATCTGTCCATCTACTGTAGAGATATTATCTGTTTTGGAAATGTATCTCTGTCTTAAATAAATAAAATAATCTATATTTAAAATATGCCCTAATGTTCCCTGTAGGCCCAAGACTCCTGTGGCAAATGATTAGGATTTCTGTTGCATCAAGTTATGTTGGTTGCCTATTCCCTTTCACTCTCAAGTGGCAACGCTAGATTTGACCTTTAAAAATCTAAACAGTTTGGGATGTTACTACCTGCAAGAACCCCTTTCCTTATTCAAATCTGCTTAAGATCATCTGAGTAAGGAGCAAAGAGATCTCATTTGCTTGAAAATATTTCCTAACTAAAATGTTTGTATGTGAAAAGTTGTGAGTGAAAGACCCATCCTCTGATATACAGGTGAAACTCGAAAAATTAGAATATCGTGCAAATGTTCATTTATGTCAGTATGGCAACTCAAAAGGTGAAACCAATATATGAGATAGACGCATTACATGCAAAGCGAGATATGTCAAGCCTTACTTTGGTATAATTGTGACGATTATGGCGTACAGCTTATGAAAACCCCAAATTCATAATCTCAGAAAATTAGAATATTACATGACATCAATAACACAAGGATTGGAAATAGAACAATGTCGGACCTCTGCAAAGTAGAAGCATGCATATGTACTCAGTACTTGGTTTGGGCCCCTTTTGCAGCAATGACTGCCACAATGCGGCGTGGCATGGATGCTATCAGCCTGTGGCACTGCTGAGGTGTTATGGAAGACCAGGATGCTTCAATAGCGGCCTTCAGCTCCGCTGCATTGATCGGTCTCATGTCCCTCATCTTTCTCTTGGCAATGCCCCATAGATTCTCTATGGAGTTCAGGTCAGGCGAGTTTGCTGGCCAATGAAGCACAGTAATCCCATGGTCATTGAATCAGCTTTTGGTACTTTGGCAGTGTGGGCAGGTGCCAAGTCCTGCTGGAAAATGAAGTCAGCATCCCCATAAAGCTCGTCTGAGGAAGGAAGCATGAAGTGCTCCAAAATCTCCTGGTAGACGGCTGCGTTGACCCTGGACTTAATGAAGCACAGTGGACCAACACCAGCAGATGACATGGCTCCCCAAATCAACACAGACTGTGGAAACTTCACACTGGACTTCAAGCATTGTGCATTGTATGCCTCTCCATTCTTCCTCCAGACTCTGGGTCCTTGGTTGCCAAATGAGATGCAAAAGTTGCTCTCATCAGAAAAGAGGACTTTGGACCACTGGGCAACAGAACAGTTCTTTTTTTCTGTAGCCCAGGTAAGACGCTTCTGACCTTGTTTGTTGTTCAGGAGCGGCTTGACAAGAGGAATACGACATTTGAAGCCCATGTCCAGGATCCGTCTGTGTGTGGTGGCTCTTGATGCACCAACTCCAGCCTCAGTCCACTCCTTGTGAAAGTCCCCAACACTTTTGAATGGCCTTTTCCTGACAATCCTCTCCAGGCTGCGGTCATCCCTGCTGCTTGTGCACCTTTTTCTCCCACACTTTTCCCTTCCACATAACCTTCTATTGATGTGCTTTGATACAGCACTTTGGGAACATCCAACTTCTTTTGCAATTCCCTTTTGGGGCTTTCCCTCCTTATGGAGGGTGTCAATGATGGTTTTCTGCACAACTGTCAGGTCAGCAGTCTTTCCCATGCTTGTGATTCCTACTGAACCAGCCTGAGAGACCATTGAAAGGCTCAGGAACCCTTTGCAGGTGTTATGGATTCATTAGCTGATTAGAGTGGGACACTTTGAGCCTAGAATATTGACCCTTTTCACACTATTCTAATTTTCTGAGATTGTGAATTTGGGGTTTTCATAAGCTGTACGCCATAATCATCACAATTATACCAAAGTAAGGCTTGACATATCTCGCTTTGCATGTAATGCATCTATCTCATATATTGGTTTCACCTTCTGAGTTGCCATACTGACATATATGAACATTTGCAGGATATTCTAATTTTTTGAGTTTCACCTGTACTTTGCTTTTGAGCAATTCTTCCCTCAGATGTATTCTGAAGTGTGTTCCCCATGTATTTTAGAATATTAGAAAATCAGGCTTCTAAACTGCATGGGGAAGGATTCATTTCAGAATCACTGTTTTCTTGGGAAAACTCAAAATCAAAATAATAGTCTACATTTTCTGGGGAACTGCAAATTTGTCTCAGATGGCATTGCTCTAGCCTTGCAACCTCAAGGAAAAGAATAAACTTACAGTGATGCGGTCCTTTCATATCTGTGTTGCTTCCTTTTTTACATATAAATGGGGAAGAAGAGTAAAATATTTGCATGATCTCTGTTTCTCTGATACTATATAAACTAGGATCCTGTGCACAAGTTTATTAAGATGGCAGTGATGTGCCTGATTGTGCCTTCAGTTCATCTTGAATAGTTCAGGCAACTCATTCATAATTTGTTCAGGTTATCCTATTCCTTGCATCCTGAAAAAGTTCCATCCAGGATGCTGTGTCAGATTCAGCTGAGCTGGGCAAATCTCAGAATTCAACAAACTGGCAATGCCACAATTTTTATTTCACCTAATACACTGAGAAAGTTTAGAGCCAACACAAATTTCTCTTATCCTAGCTAAAGTTCAATGAAAAAAAGAAGTCCAACATTTCTCTTTCAGTCAGGCTGAAAATTCTATAAGCAAAATATAACTAGAATGTGCACATTCCTTTTTCAGTCCCTAGATCTTGATAGATGTAATGAACTTCTCAGCTTCAACTCAGCAAAACATCTCCATGTAAACCGAGGAAATATCTGCTCAGTTCATAGCAGATGAGCACACTTTTCAAGGTCTTGTCCAAACCATATTGATTCACCAGCAGACCAAATATCTTCAGGATCTACAGCAAATAGTTCAGCTCTGTTTGGACTATAGAGTTTCTTGTAGTTTGGAGATTTAGTGCCTGAACCAACAACAGTGATTTATGTCAGCTTAATTCTTGAAACAGTGGTTTTTGTCAGATTCACTGCATACTTTTGTAAGTTGTGATGGATTCTAAAGCACTAAGCAATGTAGCATAACTATTCAAGTGTGGGAAGTGTACTTTCTACCATCTTATTCAAAAATTCAACAGAGTACTACTATGAGATTAGCCTGATATTAGTGGGGTTGACACAAGTGTAAAAGTAATGTAGAATAACCTTTTCCCAATCTGACTACCTCCAGCTGTGCTGAATCTCCAAATATATTGCAAAATCTGTAATAAAAACTGTATTCATGAGTAACTGAACCATGGCTTATTTAATCATGGTTTATTGAGTAAGCCATAAATCAGCTGGGTTCATACAATACAGTAATCCCATGAACCATGGTTTATAAATCAGGCAGTCAAATTGTGGGACTCCAGTACTGCTGAAGCACCATGCCCACTCTTCCTTCCTATTGCCATAGTAGCTAGGGTTTTTTCATGTTGTAATTCAGCAACATCTGAAGTATAGTGAATATACAGGATGGATAGAGGAAAATCTGTTGCCAAGGCAATGATCAGATAAATGAAGTTTGAGCCCAGATCAAGAAAGTGGTTTACAAAAACATGTCAGAACCCCCCCCCCCCCAATTCACATGAAGATAAAAGAGAGAGGAAAGGAAGCACATTTATACTTGCAATATTCTGTTATTATAGCTGTTCCAATAAAAGTAGCTTTAGGTCTACATGGTGACTGTTTCTTAGTCTACCTTATAGGGTCGACATGGGGTGTCTGAAGTTGGCTATACCTATTTATTTATTTATTTGATTTCTATAGCAGCCCATCTCAACAAGTGACTAGATTCAGATATGCTAACCCACAAGAAGCTATGTTTTAGCTATAACAAAATCAGCATAAAAATGAAGCTAGCATTGACGTTAGAATAAGAAGTATGAAAGCTAATGTAACCAGCAAGGTAAAAACTACTATAGGCCTTTTCAGTCATAATGGCTATTAAGTAGAGGTAGATGGAGGTCCTCTGCAGGGATGAGCTTCCTGATGGCCAAGTGTTGGGACTGAAGCTCTGTGGGGTTCAACATCACACCTACAGAGAGATCCCCTGCTTCAGTTTCAAAACACAAATGATGGGCTCTGGAATCTATAGGGCTCTAATGGTAGGTGAAAGTTAGAAAGTATGGTCCCACAAAAAAGTGTAAGTGTATAAAAATGAAGTGAAAACAGTTGAAAAATATGCTGTTATGCACATTTCGTCCTTTGTTAATGCTAAGTTAAGCAGACGAATAGAGGAAGGTCTATTCATACATTTCTCAGTGTCTATAAACAGGCTACTGCATAACCTCCTTATATTATGTCCTACCATCAAATGAAGATTTATTTTTAACAAGACAGACCTTTGGCCTGTTTACTTGATTTTAATTCTTCTTTTCTAGGACTCTAATAAGACGTCTGGTGGCAGACTTGACTCTGGGATAGGGTAGAGTATTTTAATTTCTAAAAGTATTTTGTCTGAATTTAATTTTTATTACTGTGCTTAGTTTTGGAAAATCTATGGAAAATGACCTTGAAAATAAACAAGAGTAACAGGAGAAGCTGTCCCTGTTGAATGTTGATTTACATTTGCTGAAGGCAGCAAAGCCCTGTGGCATTCCTTGAGCTCTGCATTTAGAAGATGAGGCTAGTTATTTAATAATGTCCTATTCAGCACAAGGGCCAAATTATCAGTACATCACTCTTCACTTTCCATGAATGCTTCATCTATACCAAGATTGCTTTATGGCACTTGTTTCCCTCAGTGTTTTACACACATTACATTTAGTTTGATTTGTGTTACAATCTTGTCCAAGACTTCCCTCTAGAGGTAAAGCAGCAATTTACTTACTACTGATAATGAATGATTTAAAAAACAGGAACTTGGAAAAATTCTTTGCTGAGAGAAGTGTAGAAGTTTAAAGTCAATCTAAACTCCACCTATTCTTTTTTAGAGCCAGCAAAGTCGTATGTATTTTAGATACAAGGAAATCATGGTCTGCAAGTAGGCTAGGTTGCTTCCAAAGGCTGTCCTTGTGCAAGCAAAGAGGCTTGCTTTCAAAATGCAAATAGTGTGTGTGTGTTCCTATGTGCAGGTGCCATGCCCAGTCCTCTATCCTTAATTGTATGTATTTCTCATCAATCAAAAGGATTCTCTAAGGAACACAGCAGCTTTTCAAGATGGATTCTTACATTGTCTATATTTCCAAGATTGGACTGAATGGAAGGGAATAGAAACTATTGTCAAAAAGTAATCTTGACTAAAAGTAAATTGAAATATTATAATTATACAAAGAAATGGAATGGGGATTTATCATTAGTACTTTTTAAATTTACATGGAGCATTGTAGCCAACATTCTACATTTTCTTTTGCACACTCTCATCTAGTCTTGTCTGTTTATACTTGTTAAGTTATTGTTGTTGCTGTTATTATTATTAGATTTTTATCCCACCTTTTTTAATAAGTTGGCAACAACCAGAAGCCAAGGCAAGGACTGGCTACAATCACATGAAAATATATATATGGAGTCCTTCGTATAAGTAGTCCTTGTTGAATGACTGCTCGTTCAGCAACCATTTGAAGTTATGATGGCACTGAATGAGTGGTACTTACAATCAGTCCTCATAGTTGCAGCTGTTGCAGCATCCCCTGTGGTCACATGATCGCGATTCAGGTGCTTGGCAACCAGCTCGCAATTACGACATTGCAGTCATGCAATCACTATTTGTGACTTTCACTGCCAGCTTCCTACAAACAAAGTCAATGGGGAAGCTGGCAGTAAGTTGCAAGTCGTGGTCATGTGACCGCAGGACACTACAACTGTGTAGGATTCACTTAATGATGGTAACTGGGACTGCTGCAACTGACATCGCACTTTACAACTGCATTGCTTAGCAGTGGAGTTGCTGGTCCCAATTACCATAGTTAAACAAGGACTATCTGTAGAGTAATGACAGGGCTGAACCCCTAGGATGAAAGATTGGAGGTCTCATATCTCCTCTCCCAGAAGCTTCCTGGATATACACTCCCAGCCAGCCCTGCTTTCTAGCCTTGGTACAGTATGGCTGTTTGGTGTTTCCTGGCACTACCACATATCTACTAGAGCAGTGTTTTCCAAACTTGGCAACTTTAAGATGTGTTGACTTTATCTCCCAGCCAGAAGTCCACACATCTTAAATTTGATGAGTTTGAAAAACACTGTTCTACAGGGATGCCTTGACCTGGTGCCCAGCAGCATGTGAGATCCCTATTCACCTTATAGGCAAGTCAAAGAAAAAGAGATTGATATAAATGAAATAAATTCTACAGCGCCATCTCCTAACCTTGCAGTTTGAGGCATGTGACTAGGACATCAGCCCCCCACCCCTCTGCTTTGGAGATAGATCAATCTCACAAACAATAAATAAAAATATTTATTAAAAATTGGGAGAAAAAAAGTGAGAATCCTTTTATTGCTTTAAAACATGCAATGGCAAAGGAAGTAAAAATACGGAGCTGACCAAGATACAAAAAGAATTTTCAAAAGATTTCCAAAAGAAAAGATAAACACTTAAAATTAAGGCTCAGAGCAGATCATAAGATGGTATATTACCAAAGTCACACCATCATTGTGCTTGTACAGAGAAAAATAAATATCAGAAAAAATAAAGATTTCAACTAGCAGGCACATGCAGCAAAGTAAATAAAAATTCTAATAGCCTGTTCCTGGCTAAATGGGACTGTGCTAATGGTTCAACAAAAACTTCATAATCCATATGGGGATGCAAGCTCTGAGGAGCCGAAAAAGATCCTTTATGGGTCTCTTGAAAGCATTCTGCCAGCATACCCCACAATCCCGACAGCACCCCCAGCTCAGGCTGCCTTAATGGCCCAAACAATGGGACAGAGCTGGGGCAAGACTAGAGCCGAGTACCTCAGGCATGGGGGGTCAACAGTCTCCTCCTCCTCCTCCTCCCCCCCAATGTGACACAGTTACCAGTCAGGGAAACCAGGAATGGGGGGGGGGGGGGGTCTTCCAGTCGTATGGACAAGGAAGATTTTCCACCTTCTCAGAAGATTTCACTTTCTCCAGGGAGGAAATAGCTATGAAGGAGGGAGGAAAAGGAAAGCAAGGGCCAGGGGCTAGTTTTCCTGCAGTCACCAGAAGTAAAATGGCCCTTAAGGAAAAGAAGGGACAGGAGGAAGGGGGGGCGAGAGGGGGGCAAGAATGCTCCCTTTGAGAGAACAGGTGGTGGTGAAACCTAATGGTGAAACCTCTAAAGCCTATGTATATGTCCCCTTTTCCACAGCAGACCTCTTTAACTGGAAAACTCATACTGACTCATACTCTAATGACCCAGAATGGATGGCTCAATTGTTTGAGGAGATTATGCTCTCTCACCAGCCAACATGGGGAGATGTAATGCACCTATTGAACGTTCTCTTGATGGAGGCGGAGAGAACCCTAATTTGGCAGGCAGCCAGAAAATATGCAAAAGATAGATGGAAATTTGACAATCAGACTTATATTCCAGTGGAAGAAATAATAAAAGACGCCAAGCCAGTATGGGATCAGGGCCAAACTGAAGAACACCAAAGGTTTTTGTCCTGCTTCTGTGAGTGCATTCTTGAGGGGCTCCGAAAGGACTTCCTGAAACAGCTGGCGAGCCACAAAGTGTATGAGGTCTTGCAAAAAGCAGATGAGAATCCAGCTGATTACCTTGAACGCCTTATGTGAGCCTACCGGCAGTATACAAACTTAGACCCGGAAAGCAAAGGGGAAAAACCATGCTTAATTCTGTATTTATTCAAAATTCAACTCCTGATATTAACAGAAAGCTGAATAAGATGGATGGGGCTTTAACTGCCCCTATACACACCTTAGTTGAAGTGGCTTTTAAATTCTTTAACCACAGACCTCAGGAAGAACAAAAGAAACGGACAAAGGATAAGAGGTCCCTCATCGCTGCCTTATGGGGCATTGATGAAGAGGCAGGAAGGGGAAGAGGGAGGGGCAGAGGCTGAGGAAGCAAGCCTTCCCTGAGAAGAGACCAGTGCAGGATCTGCAGAAAGATGGGGCACTGGGGTAAAGACTGCCCGGAAAAAGAGAGAGGCGCCCAACTAGCCCTTAGAACTGAGAATAGCACCTGACGGGGTCACGGGGTCTTTGCTTTACCACCTGGGGACCCCGTGATGGAATTGATGGTGGGGGAACAGCCAACTCAATTGTTAATAGATACTGGTGCCACGTATTCTGTTTTGACTGACATCCCCCGAACAAAACCCACTTTGTCAATGGCTAAAGGGAAAACTGTGGTTGATGCCTCAGGAAAAATGGAAAAGATGGCCCTGATGGAGTCTGTGCCCATAGAAGTAAATGGAAAGAGGCTAGAGCATCAGTTACTTTATATGGACAAATGCCCTGCCTGTGATGGAATGGAATTATGGAGGCCAAACTCAGGGAGGAAAACATGTTCTTTCATCTCCTGAGGAGTGGGGGAGAGATAAGAGGATGAGGATGGCACCTCCCTGAGGAATTCACTATGTTGTGACTGGTGTTACTTGGGAGCTGGGTTTCAGTCTGGGAAGATTGATGTCAGGCCTAGCCCAAGGAACTCCAAGAGACCATGTAAATTCAGTCCAGCAATGTTTATTAGCTACAACCTCCAGCAAGAATCTTCCCAGACTGAAACCCAGCTCCCAAGTAACGCCAGTCACAACATAGTGAATTCCTCAGGGAGGTGCCAGCCTCATCCTCTTATCTCTCCCCCGCTCCTCAGGAGATGAAAGAACATGTTTTTCTCCCTGAGTTTGGCCTCCATAATTCCATTCCATCACATTACCAATCTTTTGGGGCGAGACTTATTGATGAAATTACAAGCTAAAATTGAGTTCTCCGAGGATGGCTGTACAATCCAATTTGGTAATCCAGAGGCATGCAACTTTATTTTAACACTTAAAATCCCGCCATGTTCAACTGGATTAGATGAAATTATACAGGTGAAACTCGAAAAATTAGAATATCGTGCAAATATTCATTTATGTCAGTATGGCAACTCAAAAGGTGAAGCCAATATATGAGATAGACGCATTACATGCAAAGCGAGATATGTCAAGCCTTACTTTGGTATAATTGTGATGATTATGGCGTACAGCTTATGAAAACCCCAAATTCACAATCTCAGAAAATTAGAATAGTGTGAAAAGGGTCAATATTCTAGGCTCAAAGTGTCCCACTCTAATCAGCTAATGAATCCATAACACCTGCAAAGGGTTCCTGAGCCTTTCAATGGTCTCTCAGGCTGGTTCAGTAGGAATCACAAGCATGGGAAAGACTGCTGACCTGACAGTTGTGCAGAAAACCATCACTGACACCCTCCATAAGGAGGGAAAGCCCCAAAAGGGAATTGCAAAAGAAGTTGGATGTTCCCAAAGTGCTGTATCAAAGCACATCAATAGAAGGTTATGTGGAAGGGAAAAGTGTGGGAGAAAAAGGTGCACAAGCAGCAGGGATGACCGCAGCCTGGAGAGGATTGTCAGGAAAAGGCCATTCAAAAGTGTTGGGGACTTTCACAAGGAGTGGACTGAGGCTGGAGTTGGTGCATCAAGAGCCACCACACACAGACGGATCCTGGACATGGGCTTCAAATGTCGTATTCCTCTTGTCAAGCCGCTCCTGAACAACAAACAAGGTCAGAAGCGTCTTACCTGGGCTACAGAAAAAAAGAACTGTTCTGTTGCCCAGTGGTCCAAAGTCCTCTTTTCTGATGAGAGCAACTTTTGCATCTCATTTGGCAACCAAGGACCCAGAGTCTGGAGGAAGAATGGAGAGGCACACAATGCACGATGCTTGAAGTCCAGTGTGAAGTTTCCACAGTCTGTGTTGATCTGGGGAGCCATGTCATCTGCTGGTGTTGGTCCACTGTGCTTCATTAAGTCCAGGGTCAACGCAGCCGTCTACCAGGAGATTTTGGAGCACTTCATGCTTCCTTCCACAGACGAGCTTTATGGGGATGCTGACTTCATTTTCCAGCAGGACTTGGCACCTGCCCACACTGCCAAAGTACCAAAAGCTGATTCAATGACCATGGGATTACTGTGCTTGATTGGCCAGCAAACTCGCCTGACCTGAACCCCATAAAGAATCTATGGGGCATTGCCAAGAGAAAGATGTGGGACATGAGACTGAACAATGCAGCAGAGCTGAAGGCTGCTATTGAAGCATCCTGGTCTTCCATAACACCTCAGCAGTGCCACAGGCTGATAGCATCCATGCCACGCCGCATTGCGGCAGTCATTGCTGCAAAAGGGGCCCAAACCAAGTACTGAGTACATATGCATGCTTCTACTTTGCAGAGGTCCGACATTGTTCTATTTCCAATCCTTGTGTTATTGATGTCATGTAATATTCTAATTTTCTGAGATTGTGAATTTGGGGTTTTCATAAGCTGTACGCCATAATCATCACAATTATACCAAAGTAAGGCTTGACATATCTCACTTTGCATGTAATGCGTCTATCTCATATATTGGTTTCACCTTCTGAGTTGCCATACTGACATAAATGAACATTTGCACGATATTCTAATTTTTCGAGTTTCACCTGTAGATCAAATTGTCCCCTGGGTGTCGGCAGAGGGGTTTCCAGGACGGGCGAAGAGAGCCATCCCAGTAAAAGTACTGTTGAAACCTGGGAGGGGCCCTGTGAGAATAAAATAATATCCCTTGAAATTGGAAACAAGAAAAGGTCTCCAGAGGGCATTGAAGTCCCTTACTGCAACCAATTTAGTGGCACCCTGTGAATCTGAGTTCAATATACCATTCATGGGTGTTCCAAAAAGGGAGGGGAAATATTGTTTGGTTCAGGACCTCCGGGTCATTAATGAGTTAACACAAGATATCACCCCTGTAGTTCCTAACCCATACACCTTGGTGACCCTTATCCCAGGGACTCATGAATATTTTTCATGCCTGGATCTTAAGGATGCATTTTTTACTATTCCGCTTGATGAGGCATCCTGGAAAATTTTTGCTTTTACATGGGAAGCAGTTCCCGGTTGTGAGGAAATCCCCTCTGGAAGGTATTCCTGGTGATGCCTCCCACAGGGGTGGAAAAATTCACCCACCCTCTTTGGAGAAGCTTTAAGTGCCATCCTTTGGGACTGGACTCCACCGACAGAGTGCAGAGTGATCCAATATGGTGATGATATTCTGGTGTCTACTTTGGACAGGGATTCGTGTAAACTAGCCACGGTAAGTCTCTTGAACTTCTTGGGATATGAAGGGTTCAAAGTTTCAAAGGACAAGGCACAGATCGTGCTCGCTGAGATTGTGTATTTGGGATTTGTACTTTCCAGAGGCCAGCGGCAGCTGAGTCAGGAGCGTAAGGAAACAGTCTGCCGGGTGGGGCTACCAGAGACGAAAAGGCAGTGGAGAACTTTCTTGGAAATGACGGGGTTTTGTAGACTTTGGATCTCCAACTATTCCATAATTGCTAAACCTCTGTTTGAGGCTTTGAAGGGGCCAGGCGAATGGGTTGAGGCAACTCCTGAAATGAAACAGGCTTTCACAGCATTGAAAGAAAAGCTCCTTTCGGCGCCTGCATTAGGATTACCCGACCCGGAGAAACCATATGAACTGTTTGTACATGAGAGGGACGGAATTGCACTGGGGGTTCTCACTCAGCGGATTGGGAGCTGGTGGAGGCTGGTTGCCTATCTCTCGAAGCAATTGGACCAGGTTGCAAAAGGCTGGCCGACGTGCCTTCGAGCGGTGGCAGCTACCGCACTACTCTCTAAGGAGGCAGGGACATTCTCCCTGGGTGCTCCGACTACAGTTCATGTGCCTCATGCCGTCACAACGGTGTTGGAGCAGAAAGGGAGTCTGTGGATTTCAAATGCCCAATTAGGGCAATATCAGGCAGCCTTATTAGACAGCCCGGAGTTGCGTTTGGTAACCAGTACTTGTCTCAACCCGGCTACCTTACTCCCAAAACCACAGCCAGATGATGATCCGATTTTACACGATTGCATTCAGACTATAGATCAGGAATTCTCTAGTAGGCAGGACTTGAGGGATGTCCCCATTAGCCACGCTGACTGTGAATTCTTCGTTGATGGGAGCAGCATAGTTAGGGATGGGCTTCGGCGAGCAGGATATGTGGTTGTAACAGAACGGGAGGTAGTGGAGGCTAAACCCCTCCCTCCCAGCACCTCAGCTCAGCAAGTCGAACTAATTGACCTCACAAGAGCTTTGGAGTTGGGAAACAGGAAGAAGACCAACATTTTTACTGACTCCAGGTATGCCTTTGGAGTACTTCATGCCTTTGGAGGGATGTGGAAAAATAGAGGGTTTAGAACAGTGGAAGGAGAAGAGATTTTCTTCTTCAACTTATCACCCCGATGACCCATTAGTTGCCAGTCAAAGTTTGGGGTGCCCCCTTTGATCTTCTGATATTTATTGTTTCATGGAATGTGGAGGCATCACCAGAGCATCTGAAGGGTGTTCTGAAGGCTATCAGATTGGGGTCAGTTCCTCCCATATCTGTATGGCCTCAACACTTAAGGAGACAGGATGTCTGCCCAATGTCTTTCAACAATAACAGAAATGAGAGAAATGTGTGAAGGTTCATGAACATTAGTTTCCTTGTCATCCCTTGACTCCCCAAATGTAAGGAAAAAGATGAGAGAAACTGAGAGCCCTTTTTCATAAGGTTTCAGATTGTAAAAGATAAACTCTTTCCCTCTATGGAAGGGGAGGTGCTGGAGGAACGTCCTTGTGTTGTGTGCTTCAATCCATGACTCAGTCAGGAAGATGTTCCTTGAGACAGAGGGATGAGACAGAAGGATGTATGTATATTCCCTCTCAGGGGAAGAGCTGTCAGTCTTGTGAATGACAGGTGGCATCAAAACAAGTATCTTGAGAAATGTGAAAGATGTTAGACTTCATTTTTCACTGTCAACCATGGCTTTAGAGGAAGAGCTAATTAATAATAGGTAATAGATAAAGCTATGACTCCATAAATCTGGGTTCTGGATTCTAATGTCAAACTCCAGACTCATTAGATAACTTTAAATATTCTCTCTCTCAACCTCAGTACACCTCACCACCCCCAGTATAATATAATTAACTGATTTCTTTAGGATGGATGTAACAATGTATGTGAATCTGCAGACAAATAATCTATATTATTATAGCCCAATGATGCTGCAGAAGTGAGAATCCTTTATATGCTAATCTGAAGCAGTAATGTGAATGATATACCTGAAGCATATTCAACTTATTTGCAGTTAATTGAATCCATTCTTTGCATTGATTTCATATAAAAACAAGAATCTTTTAATTTAGTTCTCTGGTACTCAGTGAAAGATGACAGAATTTGGCATGCAGCCACCCAGACTTTCCAAAGTTGTGCCAAATCTAAATGCAATCCTGCATATTTATCAGCTTCAGTGGGTGTTGCAAATGTAGGATGGTAGGTTATTTTTTTTTTATAACTTATTTATTTCTAAGATTTATTTACCAGTTCAGTTCAAAGGGACTCCACTCAATATACAACATAAACTGTAATAACAAAATATTGTTATTGTTACATCATCAGATATAATGATAATACAACCAGTAAAACCAACCATTCTGACACTGATGTCCTATACATTTAACATCCAAAGACCTTCTGCAACAGCCAAGTTTTCACTAGCCTTTGGAAGACCATATGAGTACGAGCCAACCTTGCTTTATGGGGCAAGTTGTTCTAAATAATTGAAGCCCTCACAGAGAATGCCTACTGTCTAGCTCTCACTTTTCATACTGTGTCATAGTTGGGGACCTTCAGCAGGTGCTGCCTGATGGTCCAGCTTGAGCTGGTAGAAGCTATCTGGGAAAGGTGGTCTCCTAGATGCTGAGGCCCTGAGCCATATAGAGCATTATAGGAAGTGATTCAGCACCTTGAACTACATTCAGAAACACACCAGTAACCAAAGCAGTTCCCACAACAATGCTACAATGTGGCAGTTCCAGGACTTTCCAGTAGGCATGAAGCCCACTGCATTTCGGATCAGTGGAAGTTTATGTGTGGTCTTTAAGGGCAGACCAATATAGAACTTGGGGGATAAAGACATGAGTGATCATCCTCAGTGCATCCTGTTCCAGATAAGAACAGGCCCAACTCTGGCCCAGCTAGTACACCAACTGAGCAGAAGGCAAGCCTGTGACTCTTTCAAAGCTGCTGGCCTGGAACTGCCCTCTCCCTCAAAGAGGCATTGATCACACCTGAATCTGACTTCCTATCCCCTCTCTTGCTGCCCTTGATCAGGGTGAGGGATCCTGTTCATGTGTGGCAAAGCCTCACTTCCTTAATATAGGCTCAAAAACCATTCAGATAACATGACTAGACTACCTCTGTCATCTGTTCAGATTCTGTCCACCCGGCTTCCACATACAGCAAATATGATCAATTTTACCCATCAAATGCTCATCAGTCATTATCTTTATAATCCCATCCTTCCCTTAAAGGGCTTGCAGTATTTCAAATAGTGTAGCTGGCTGATATTCCGCAGGTGTAATAATGGCAAAGTAATCCCATTTCTTTAGCCTTATCACCAGGGAGCATTTGAGATCTGACCAGGTGTTCAACAAATCTGCTTTCCAGATCACTGAGAAAATTCCCAAGGTAAAGGCCAAATCCAATATTTGGCCAGCTTTGTGAGTCTGACCCATGATGGCCTGGGGCAAGCCCAGGGTTGTCGTGACTGCCATGAATTCTCAAGCCACCTCCAATTCAGGTAGTGGAGGTTAAAATTCCCCAGGACTACCAGCCTGGATGTATCAATAGCCATCCATACAATGAGACTCATTAGCTCAGGAAGGGATGCTAATATGCAGCTGGACAGAAGGTACAATAACCACATCCCTAATTTGTTCTCACATCCAGATTAGTGCTAGACAACAGTGTTTCTGACAACTGCCAGATTTTCACAGTACACAATTATTACTCTGCCTTGGGGTCGTGACAGATGCAATGCCCAAAATCTAGTCAGACAAATCTCAGTGAAGGATACTTCTCATTTCTCATCCAGCCAGGCTTTGGTGATGCATGTTAGGTTTGCTGTCTCGTTCATAGTTTTGTTGTGGACAAGGTGAGATTATTGAAGACAAATATGGCATTTGGGTTAGCTGCTGACCTAGTTCAAAGGCCCAGCACGCCGGGGCTGAAGGATACATTCTCAGGCTGGAGAAGCATGTACTGCTGCCATTTTCATCATATTCAGAGTATCACATACCAATGGCTCAGGTTTTTCAGGAAATATCTTTTATGATGGAAGCTCAAATGATAAATGAGAGGAAAGACTGGATGTTACCTCCCCACTTGTTAAATTGCTCCCCTCTACTACCTATATGTATCTGAACTGGGCCAAGATTCTCAATTGAGAATGAACTGTGTTTTATTCCAGAGTGCTTTATCCACAACGCATGACATGCCATTCAGATTCAAGGACAACAACCATCAATTTTTATTAATATGGCATTTTATCGATATAAAGACATTGGGGGAAAGCTTTCTTGTGAGACTGAAATTAAATTTATCCTGAAAAGCTGGCATTTAGAGGGGAAAATGTTGACTTGATATGTCAAGAGAGAGATGACTTTCATTGCATGTTAAATCAATGATACCATGATTCTAAAAGTTTGAGACCAAGCATTATTTATGTCAGATAAAAAACATTTATTTTAAAGCCTGTGTATCAGATTTATCCCTTTATTTTACCTTTTTCTTACAATTTTTGCCATTCCCAGACAATGACTCGTACTGACTAATAGTAGTCTGGGAAATTCTTGGTCTCTGCAGTTTTAAAGAAAGAGCAAACTTGTGTGGTCATGAATAAAACATTTCAGAGAAGATCTATAGAGACTTAGGTTGCTTATTTAAATTCAGCAAATGCTTCAAATGCAAGTAAGCATTTTTCTGTTCACTGATTTCAGTGAGAGTTAAGGACACCAAAGTGAGAAATACAACAAAGTACTTAGATGGAGGAGTGCCTGAAAGACCCCAATATAAAATCCCCAGTCAGCCACAAAGCTGACTAGTAACTTGGGACAGTCACTATTTTTTTGCCTAACCTACCTCACAAGCTTGTTCTAAAGATAAATTGAGATGTAAAATTGTTGCTGAAATTGCTCATCATAAAGTGATATATCCCTCTCTTCTCCAGAATTTTCTGTATGAATAATAATAATAATAATAATAATAATAATAATAATAATAATAATAGAATGACTGTGTCAAAAGAAAGCAAAGATAGTACCAATAGGCACCTCAGGTGCAATCCCAAAACATCTGGAGTACCACTTGAACACCATCAGCATTGACAAAATCACCATCAGTCAATTGCAAAAGGCAGCTTTACTTGGAACAGCTTACATCCTGCGATGATACCTTTAATACCATCAAACAACATCTGCCTATCCCAGGTCCTTGGGAAGGACTCCATAGGTGGATAAAAATGCCAAATCTAGCCTAACATCTGGCTGACTGTGCAACCAACAATAATATACTGCTTGATTCCCAGTAACGGGGTAGTTTACAAATTGTTTAAAATATTAAAAACAAGAAAAGAACAAAAGACAAAAACAAAGAATAAGGATGGCAAGAATGATAAAGCAACCCACACAATCTAAAGTGGGCTTCAGTCACTTTTGCCAAAGGCCTGGGGGAAGAACCAGGTCTTCAAGGCTGTTCAACATATCAGTTGAATGGGGGCCATCTGGATGTTGGCAGGAACCTCAGACCAGAGGGCAGGCGCTGTTACAGAGAAGGTGTGCTTCAGGTACCCTGATAGATGGCATTGTTTAATCAAAGGAACCCAGAGTATGCCAACCTTCACAGATCAATTTGGCCAAGCAGATACTATGGGAGACAAGCAGTCCCTCAAGTAACCAGGCCCTGTGCCATGCAAGGCTTTATGGGTAATGACCAACACCTTGAATCACACCTGGAAGCAAACTGGCAACCATGTTTCACAGGGCTGGGAGACGCAGAGCATACTTCATCACCTGAGGATAGGCGGCCAGCCCTGCCATTTGGCAGAACGTAGCAGCTGTCCAAGGCTGCGTTGAGGTATCATGATGTCAACAAAATTTATTGATGGCTGTGTATTCCCACAGAAAGATCCTTGTGGAATTTTCTGTCTCAGGTGTCAAAACCTTTGGAACTATAGGCAATCCTCGACTGTTACGCATCTGGTACTAAGGGCACATCTTGCAAAAAACATACAGAAAACTTTAGGAAAGTAAAATTTGAGCTTTTCTCTCATCAAATTGAGATTTAAAGATTCTCCAGAACTGCAAGATTTCCATTTTTCTGGGAGTTTCCAAACTTATGATGAATGAGAGATTAAGCTTCCCTGTTCTTCTGGGGTTCCCGTAAGTGCCAGAATAATTAGCAGGAATTGGTTTACCAGTGAAATAAATTCCCCAGAGAGACGTTGGACAACTTCATTGGCTGTGTTCCAGCAGAGGCTAGACAGCCATATATGACACCCTTGTGTGCACTGCAATCAAAGCACAAGCTTGGGTTCACAAAGTTCAGTGAAATAATGAAGCAATCTGATGCTTATATACTTCTCAAACAGTTTATTTGTCATTCATACTAACTGTAATATTGAATGTACAGAAGACGTTGTGGTACAAAGAAAGCAAGTTTCCAGTAGAAGTAATGCAACAGTCCAGCTGCTCTGCATGCTACTCGCAATAAATTCTCCTGGACACACTGACCGTGTTATGCAGAAGGGCCTGCTCAGATATGATTTCTAGAGACATACTTGAGTGGGTTAAAATGGATACCTGTTCTCCTCCTATGGAAGAAAATGCTATTGTTTGGGGGAGCCCTTTCTAAAAGTGACCCATAACAGCCGTATCAGGAAAAGGTGTGGCAATTGCTGTACACAGTACAAGCTGATCATAAATACACCCAGGAAAAGTTGGACTCACATGTTCTAACATAGATTTCAAAAGCAGCCCAGTTTGCTATTTACGTTGTTCAGTCATCAAATTTACCACTTCACATCTCCTGAAACATTTCACTTTCGTAACTTGGGTCTGCTACTTTTCAAATACCACAAATAACCCACAGTTGCTTGCACATTCTCCTACAACAAAAAAGCAAAGACCTTTCAATGTGCCACATAAAACCATGCTTTAACTGTTTACAAAGTAACTAAAACAGTTTATCTCAAAACCTAAAATAATTAAGTTGGAAGAAAGTTCTCTACAGTATTTAACAAAAGTGAATTCAGAAAAGGTGTTGTAAATGAGGAAAATGTCAAATACTTACAAGCATTACCAATATGTTCTATGAAGCCTTTAAAACTTATTTACATACATAAATACAATTAAGTCTCATGACAACCTTTTTATGACAAGCAGAACAAAATAATTAGTGGATAGTGTTGGCCAAGGGAAATCAAGAAAAAAGTTGTTAGGCACAGAAGAATGTTAGAAACAAAGGTTGGAGGTTTTTTTTTTTAAAGCAATGAGTAACAAATATCTTCTGGGGACAGTAATGAATATTTTATTTATAATTAAATTTATAATTATAATTATGCTTGGCCTTTTTATACAAATCTTAATATGCAGGAATAAATAAGAACCATTTGCCCCACTGAATTATGATATAGGAAAAATGTTATTTCAACAGCAGTGTCAGAAGTTTTTTAACCCCAAACACACAGCCATTTGAAATAAGTCTTAATTTTTCTTTTTACAAATAAGTATGTTTATAATCTCAGCTGTGGATCTTGTCAGCCCAGCAGGTTATTTATTTTTTTTAAATCAGTTCAGCTCAACTGAAACCAAATTCATTTCAATAAAGCAGTCACTATTTATTATTAAGCCAGGTACTTTATGATCTGTTTTACAAGATGGTAATATTGTCAGACAGAAAAATCAAACAAATTGTTGTAAAAGGAACAGGCTTTTTTCAGGATCAAAAGAAACTTCAATGTCTAATTGATTTGCATAAATACAGAACAGCTGATGCTCTCCAAATGTTGTTGACTTTGATGCCCAGAATTTCCAGCCAGCATGCTGGGCACTGAAATCAGACACATCTGCAGAACACCAGCTTGAGAAAGGCTGAGTTAGAATATACCTTTCACAGAGCTCCAGATAAGTTTTAGCTTTAATACATAATCAGCTTTAGCAAGTTTGATTCCTTTTTTTTTAGAAAAACAAAGCACTCCAAGCATGGCAACAGTAAGTGTCAAAATAACTCTTAGTTTTGTTAGTACAGGAATTTGCCTCTGAGGTGGGCACTTTGTAAGATTTAGGGCAGCCTTCTTGAATCTGGTGCCTTTCAGCTATATTGGATTTCATCACCCCAAATGCCAGGTTAGGGATGGCTGCCATATACAACTAGGGCAGATTATTCACCCAGTTTGTTGCAAAGAATACAGTCATATGAACCTCTTCCCCAAAAGTGGAAATATCACAGGGGTTGCACACTACTCTTTAAAGACAGGCAAAAATACTGGATTATAAGTACATCCCTTGCAACTGTTCCTTCTGAATGACATCCAACAGAAACCCAATTAAATTTATTATTTCAGCATGATGTGATGATAAGCCTTTATATTTCAAAACTTCTATCTTTAGAAGTAACTATGTTTTAGTACTTCTGATCACACATCAATGTTTTTCAGAAGAAAATCAAAAGTGATCAATGTCTTATAAAATTAAAGTCCAATGAAGTGTTTTTTTTAAATCACTGAAAATATTTATAAAACCATAGCAATTATCCAAACTGGATGGGGATGATGAGAGTTGACATCCAACACATCTGGAAGTTATCAGGTTGAAGAATGTGGATTCTCCATGCCTTATGGTCAAATACGTACTTCAGATCCTGAATATATACTCTTAACAGTTCATTGGCATTTGTTTGTGACTAACTCCTTTTCAGATTCTAATACTGACACTATTGTGAGAAAGACAGTTTGGAAAAACAAATCTGGTTAGTTTTCTGGGGGGAAAAGGGAATGACTTAGAGGAGGCATCTTAAATATTAGGTAAAGACCCCACCAGGGGTAATAAAGAATTAATACAATAAAGTGGGAAATAAGTAATTGATAGTACTGTTATTTTTTAATCTAGGAAATGCTATATGAATTTATTTCCAGGAAGATAGCTGAAAGGTATGAAAAGGTAATAGTTGAAACATTAGACGCAGTGCTCTCAACTTAAGCCCTTTCTACATTACCCCGCTATTTTCTGAATGTTTACGATATACAAAAAAGGATAGAATGGAAGGCATGTAAGAGGAAACCAGCACACCTGCGAAAACTGAGTCACAGCTCACGGGTAAAGCACACACTTTGCATGCAGACGGACCTTGGTTAAATCTCTGACACTGCCAACTGAAAGGAAGATTAGCAACTATTGTGAAAAGCTTCTGACCATGGAAAATTGCTACTGATAGCACATCAAGCATCAGCAACATGGTGCCTATGGGCACCATGGCACCCTTTAGACCCTCAAGAGGTACCTTTTGTTCAAATTAAAGCAGTTTTTAAAAACTGCTGAAAACTTCATGAGACTCCTGTGAAATTGTACCAATATCATATGAGATTGCTAAAGATTTTGCCAATGGTGCTCGATGCCAGAAAAATTGGCTGACTCTAAAGTAGATAATACTGGGCTATGTAAACAAGTAGCTGATCTGGTATAAGGCAGCTTCCCCAGTTCTTGTAAGTTTAGTGCATCCTCTGAATAAATGCAAAGTGCTTACAGATGGTCTCCTGCCACTTTTCATCTGAACCTGGCTGGCATCTATAAAACTGCATATGCCAACCAAGCACTTAAAGCTAATCGGGTTCTCCAGAATCTTGCCCAACTCAAGCTCAGTGTTTTTTATTATTACACCCTCAGAACATAGCTCAGAGTGCTAAAATGGATTTAATCCAGTCTGTTTCTGGAAGAAGCTACTGAATTGTGTTTATTGGGGCTTATTCCCAAGTAAGAATATATTTCTGCATAAATTTGAGAAGTCTGCTATTAATTATTAATGGATGTGCCTAGATATGAATTCTTCTAATAGAAATTGATAGCATGGCGTGGCCTTAAGGAGTACAATTGTATTCAGATCCCCCATAAACTAGTACTGTTTAATTTAAGTGATGTCTTATTTGTTTGAGATGTATTAGAAAACAATGCCATTTTGTAAACAACTACCAGGTTGAGTTATTTTATAAAATCCAAACTAAACCAAACAAAAAAGCACACCATACTAAAAACTGGCTACAGGGTAGGATATGCAAACATAATAATCATGCCTGTTAATACATTACCCTTTCCAACTATGAAAACAGTTTTGTAAGATGCAACATATTCCAGTCTGCTCTATATTCTAATATATACCCAGAGCTGAAGCCCACACTCCATACGACCCAATAGTTCTTCAAGGTTTATGTTTGGACCATAAGTATCCTCAGGAGGCTGCAAGTTTAAATATTGAAATGATGTCAGGGAGGGGCTGCTTATGATTTTAAAGTATATTCCATGTCTCTTTCTACTTACAGAAGGATGGGGTGCTTTTCCTACTGGGAGAGAAAGTATCTGCATTTTTCTTCATACGTTAGGAACAGACATTTGTGTAACCATAAATTACACTTCGGTACCCAGGCAGTGGTGAAATGACATCTTTGGAGTGGTGGGCCAGGTTTCTTGACCTTATTTTACCCATTTGGATTGTCCCCCACCCCCAATGTGTCTTAAATGTAGCATAAATGTTTTTATTAATTTTCCTCTGAAAATCAGATGATTATGATGGACACCATTATTTGACAGGTTGCCTCTGAATTTTGGTGGGGACATTGGGAGGGACCCAGTGAGCCAAAAACAGGTTCAGTGGCCTCATGTTGCCCACAACTCTCTCCTATAAGGGTGCAAAGTAGCTGAGGATGAGAGAATGAATAGATGCTTAGAATGAATAATCCCACCCCTCAGTTATTACTTTGTTTAGACCTGCAGTTGTGTAAGGTTGCTCTAAAAGCCCTTTGGATTGTGTGTCATGGGGGGGGGGGCTTGTTCAGTGGACTTGGGTCTGCATAACTGTGGTTAGAGTTACAGCCTTAAACAAGCTTTTAAATCTCCTACTAGGGCAAGGAAGAAAAACTGGGATGTGTCATATTTGACCAGAATGTGGATCTTACTAGTTATTTAAAATGCTATTTAGTTGTGTTTGTTTGAATTTTTTACTTATATTGTCTTTAAGAAAGTTGATGGAATATAAACATCACGCTGTACTGGAAATTCCCAAGTATATACTCTGAGACAAATCTTTGCTTCCAGTGCCCCAGTTAGCATTCAGTAAACATTTTACTTTAAGACATTATTTCCATCATAATAACATTTTCAAAGAAACCTGGGTTCTCAACTGGATAAAAGTGACTTCATTTAAATGACTGATGAGAATGAAATGGAGCTAAATGTAAACAATATTTCTAAATAATTAAAAGTCACATTATCCATAATTATTCCAGCCATTTTATATGTAATAATTTTAAACTTTGGTTGCTACAAAATGCATGTGCTTATCTTCAAAGCATTATTTAAATAATAAAGGCATCACACACAAAAATTCAATGCAGAGCATAAATATTGAGCAACTCATCATGTACTTTTTCAGTAGTTGAGAAGGACTATAGGTTGTCACTCCTTTATATTAAAAAAAAATTAAATTATTTCTTTAGAAAAGAGGCTTTTGTAGATGCATTTAGCTGACAAAGTACAAGAAAAATGAGCACATTAAAAAAAAAAGATTAAATCTTTTTGCAAATTTTAAGGTGCCAAAAAAGGAAATGATATGTAAAGAAAGATGAGTTACAGCTCAAAAAATAATAAAAATAAAAATAATTCTTGTACTCTTTGGAATATACAACTTGATTAAAAAATTATTTCCAGGATATAAAAACTCTTATTCACAGCATTGCTAAATTAGAAGCATTCACAGTTTCTCTTTGAGAATCTTTGTATACTTCCTTTTAACTTACATGTCAAAATGATGGATTAAACTCATTAAGATTGTGTAAGACTGAATGCCTCAGCACCAGATGTCAAACAAAATACTTTAAATTTTGAAGTCTGAAGCTCTGGACACATATTGAATATCTATCCTTCTTCATATTTATAGATAACATGAGCGAACAGAGCCACCATCTTAAAATGTTATTATTTTCCAAAGTTCAGTCTCAGAAAGAGTCTATTTATGGGAATATCATCACTTCACTGAGCAAAATCAGTCAAAGAACATCATAGCAATATTTCCAGAAATACTGACTTCAGGACTGATTGCTTTTCTGTGTGAAAGATAAACATGGCAGTGCTCTCATTTGTCATATAAAATGATGGACATTACCAGATTAAACACCTGTAATAATAATTCAATATGGTCGCCACACTGCTTCTTCTAACCTTGCTGTGGTTCCCATATTGGTGGGGGAGTTGCTATGACTGCCTTCAGTGTCCACAACATCATTTTGGTTTGGAAGGTTGGGATTGAGTAGAGTAGATCCTGTGGAAGCATTAGTGCAAGGAGGCAGAATACGTGGGGGAGACCGATCACCACCAGACATCATGGAGAATTGGTAAGATCCTGCTGATGTTCCATAGTAGAGATGATATGAAGGAGAGCTGGTCTGAAATGGGCCACCTTGAGCCTGAGAAGAACCTGGATATGGAGGTGGTAGATAAGTGTGATATCTGGTGGCAGTGGTCATGGCTGACATGCCAATTCCTATTCCTGAGCTGACTGGGGTTGGAGTATAGGTGAATGCTCCAGGATAGTGCATACGAGGATCAGAAATGGAAGGAATGGCAGAAAATGGACGATCAATTCCTACTCTTGGATCACTGAACGCTGTTAGGTCAGAAGCACCTGGTTTGGGAGAAAGGAAATAAACATACTGTAAGTAAAATACATGACTTTATTGCATTGAAGAGAAATCATTCTGGTACACAGGTGGCCCTCATCCCCTGCAGCCTTATTACCTGCAGTTTTGCATATCTGCAGCTGATAAATATAGACCAGACCTCATTATCAGCAGTAAAATGTTTTGTGTATCTGCAGTCTTTGCCATGTGGTTCTGTTGAAAGGACGCCATTTGGAGTGGTTTTTGTGAATTTTATGCATGCACAAAATGGCAGATGCACTTTTGCACCTGTCTAAAGTAATTTATTTGAGGTCTCATATTCACAGTTATTATGCTGGATAACTGAAAAGATTTGACAAACATAAAGTGGTAAAACAAAATATTTTCTATTAACAATGAAGCATTTGTAATGCTCTGGTGCTTGAATGCTTTTGAAATGTATGCCTTAAGTAAAAATGAATTAGAAAGCCATGATCTCTAGGGTACAGTATTTCTCTCCACAGTGTGTTTTTAAGTATACAGATTATGTCTAGTTATTATTGGAGACATGAATATGAAGTACATTTTTACCAATCTTGGAATAGTTGTACTATGGAGATGTTCTGTTTCTAAACCCAATGTTAAAGTCCTTCACTTAACATTCAAAGTCATAAACTTTAGCCCTAGTCGCTCAGTAATCCTGCTTGAGATCCTATTAGGGAGAAAACTGACCTTGCCTCTAGAAAGTGGGAGTTGCTTTAGCTTTGTCCCACTATTCACCAGTCCTGTTTCAAATAGCCATTTCTTTGCTGCAATTATCAGTCAGGTCCAGCTAATCAAAGTTTGCTGGATATCAAATCAAATATATTCCCTTGGCAGCAGAAGAAAAGACCAAGGATCACATGTGATTCACTTCAGAAATCTTTTTTTTCTTTTCTTTTTGCATAAACCTGTTCAGGTAGGATAACCCCTGGAAGTCCTTCTTGGCTCTATTTGTCATCTGAGATGTGGTAAACATAAACCCAGAACTCAGAGCTGGATGTTGAGCTTTAAGTGAAAGTAGAGAATGATAACTAGATTATGGAGTGATAGGGGCAAGCCACGGAGCACTGGGACAGTCATATGTTTAGCAAGCAAGAAAAATATTTCAGTGTTAACATTTGCAGGTCATGTTTGCTTTGTCAAAACAAAGAACAATTTTACCCTGAACAGATGACTACTATGTTTGAGCAATTATTTAGGAAAGTGCTGACTATTCATTTCCTTTGGCATTCCAAGCAAGAATAGTGTTATTGGGGGATATAGCTTGAAATATATAGGACAAAAATATTTTGTCCACCAAAAACTTAATCATTTTAGTAGCTGCTTGGAACTACCGCTCCTTGATTTCCTTTTCCTTTAGTATAGTTTCCATCCTGATGCATTATGTAAATGCCTCAAATCAGGCACTTAATGGAAAATGTTGTAATATTTCATTAGTGGGGGTGGGGGTGGGGGGTGAATCAGGTTTGACTGAGTGCTAGTCTCACTAAAAACAAATCAAGCAAGAACCTTTCTGCACCTTTCACATGAAGTGACCTAACCCACCATCAAACTTAGAAGAAGAGAAGCCCAGTCAGAGCAGCTCTTCCCAAATAGGCAAGCACTTCTGTTCATTTTGCAGGGATCCCTTAAAGACTGCCGTGTGTGTGTGTGTGTGTGTGTGTGTGTGTGTGTGTGTGTGAGAGAGAGAGAGAGAGAGAGAGAGAGAGAGAGAGAGAGAGAGAGAGAGAGAGAGAGAGAGAGAGAGAGATTCCTTGGTACAGTGGTTAAGGCATCAGGCTAGAAACCAGGAGACCATGAGTTCTAGTCCTGACTTAGGCACGAAGCCAGCCAGTCACTCTCTCTCAGCCCTAGGAAGGAGGCAAGGGCAAATCACTTCCAAAAAACCTTGCCAAGAAAACTGAAGGGACTAGTCCAGGCAGTTGCCAGGAGTCAAAAACTGACTTGAAGGCACAAAAATAAATAAATAAAATAAAAAACAGATGAAAGTATTTGTGAACTTCATTCCTCTCTTCCTTACTCCTTTCATCTGGACTAGATAGAGTATTGGCTGCTTGGTCAACAGAAATTCATGAAGTTTGAAAATTTGGGAACTGAAAGCTTTTTGAATAGCTTGCTCCCATTTGAAATAATGGCTGAACTTCAGCTCCTTTTCCTCTGCTGATTGAATAACTCTCACTTCCTCTCCAATGCCTCCCCCCTCCAACAGATGAAAGATAATGGCCTCTTAAAAGAAAGCCAGGAGACAGGCTCCAGTTAACAGAGACTTTGGCTCCCCTTCCTTGCCAGCTATTGCAAGGCATTAAAATAACAATAAAGCAACCTTTCCTCATGGCAAGCCCTCCTCAGACACCGTGTGGAGTCTGCCTAAAAGGAATGTATACATGCAGAAGGGAAAGAGCCAGCAAGGTGGGAGAAAGAAAACAAAAACTGCCTGCCCTGGGACTGGATTAAAAGGGCGCTGCAGAAATAGTGTCGTGTCAGATTCTGAAAGCTTGTCAGCCAGGTAACCAGGCCTCTTTGATATCCTTCAGCAAGTTTCTCAGAAGGTTTCTGTGACAGCCTAGAGTTGTAATTTTGGATGTGCCACATATAATCACCATCTGCCTTTCTTCTTAACAATGCTACTGAACACCTGGAAATGCCTCCCTTGCCTATCAGATTTCAAGTCTAAATGTCAGTTGTAAAGAGGACTGCCACTTTTCCCCCAGGAAGGTTTCTTGTGCTCATTGTAGCAGCTGTGATAGGCAGAAATTCAACTGGTGAGGCTGTTACCCAGCAGGGAAGTATAGTACAGTAATAGAAATGTAATCTGCTGAACATCTGATTGCCACACAACTGGTAAAAACAGAAAACACCTCTCAGTTATAGAGCAGTGATGGCAGGATGCTGTAGTTTTGCAACTTCTCAACAGTTGCAACTGTGGCTGTAGGTTGTCTTGTAGAGGGGAAAGGGGAATTTTCCCATCATGCTGATGAAATGATGAGAAAAAAATATCACCCACAAGCTTATATTATTCTTAAATCACGCAACAACAATAAAGTTAGCAACCCCTATTCAGGTGTGATTTACTCAAGCTGAAGTCAGTAAAAGTGCTCCAACCTAGCAGTCTTGCAGTGCTTCCTATGAATCATAAAAACCTGCTTGGCTGGAGTTTTATGGTATCTTTTATTTTGTGGCCATACACACATATACACACTATTTTTAACCATGCACACACAGAGAAAGACACATACACACCATTTTTATACACCCTCAATATTTTAAATACAATTTTAATTTATTTCCATGTTCTACTATCCTCGGTGTATAGCATCCAGGCAGTTTAGGTGAAGGGAAGACTACTTTTATTTTCAATAGACAGACATACACACAGAACATTATTGAATCCATATTGTTCAGTCGTTTAATTAAAAGACCCAGTCAAAGCTTGCATACTTTATTTACTTGTAGATTTACAGTGGTGCTTAAAAGTTTGTGAATCCTTTTGAATTTTCAGTATTTCTGCACAAATATGACCTAAAATGTGATCTGTTCTCCACACACCTTAAAACTAGATAAAGAGAACCCAATTAAACAAATGAGTCAAAAACATTATAGTGGTTCATTTATTTATTGAGGAAAATGATCCAAAGCTACATATTTGTGTGTGGCAAAAGTATGTGAACTTTTGCTTTCAGTAATTGGTGCACTCCCCTTGGACAGCAATAATTGCAGCTAAACATTTCCAGTAACTGTTGATCAGTCCAACCCATTGGCTTGGAGGAATTTTAGCCGATTCCTCCTTACAAAACAGCTTCAACTCAGGGATGTTGGTGGCCTTCCTCACATGAGCTGCATGCTACAGGTCCTTCCACAGCATTTCTATAGGATTAAGATCCTATAGAATTAACTTGGCCATTCCAAAACATTAACTTCCTTCTGCTTCAACCATTGTTTGGTTGTATGACTTGTGTGTTTTGGGTCGTTGTCTTGCTGTGTGACCCACTTTCTCTTGAGCTTCAGTTCATGGACAGATACTCTGGCATTTTCCAGTAGAATTTGCTGGTACAATCCAGAATTCAGTCTCATCAGTGATGGGAAGCTGTCCTGGTCCAGAGGCAGCAAAGCAGGCCCAAACCATGATACTGCCACCATCAGGTTTCACAGATGGGATAAGGTTCTCATGTTGGAATGCAGGGTTTGCCTTTCACCAAATGTAACACTTTTCATTCAAGCCAAAAAGTTCTATTTTGATCTCATTCACAGAATATTCTTCAATAGCCTTCTGGCTTATCCACATGGTCTTTCACAAACTGTAGATGGGCAGCAGTGTTCTTTTTGGAGAGTAGAGGCTTTCTCCTTGCAACCCTGTCATGCACACCATTGTTCAGTGTTCTCATGATGGTGGTCTCATGAACACTGACATTTGCCAATGCAAGAGAGACTTTTAGTTCCTGGGGTTCTTTTAGACCTCCTGGAGTATTACATGCCTTGCTTTTGGTTGGTCTTGGTTGGGGGTGGGGGTAACAATAGCGTTGAATTGCCTCCATTTGTATACAACCTGCATGACAGTAGACTGGTGGAACTCTTTGGAAATAGTTTTGTAACCTTTTCCAACCTGGTAAGCATCAACAACTGTTTTTCAGAGGTCCTCAGAAATTGTATTTGTTCGAAGCATTACACACTTTCACATACCTGTGTTGTGAAGATCAGACTTTGATAGTGAATACCCAGAATTCTGTTCTTTAAATAAGGCAGGAACTCCCACCCTCACACCTGATTATCATCCCATTCTTTGAAACCCCTGACTTTAATTTCCCCATCAAATGAACTGAGCATTCTATAGGTTCACCTAATTTTGCCACACACAAATATAGCTTTCTATCATTTTCCTCAATGAATAAATGAACAAGAATAATGTTTTTGACTTATTTGTTTAATCTGGTGCTCTTCATCTAATTTCAGGACTTGTGTGGAAACAGATCATGTTTAAGGTAATATTTTTGCAGGTATATTGAAAATCCAAAAGGGTTCACAAACTTTTAAGCACCACTGTATACCCACCTTTCAGGAATTCAAGGCAGCATACATAGCACTCTCTTTTCCCACAACAATCCTTTGGGAGGTAAGTTGGGCTGAGAGAAAGTGATTGGCCCAAAGTTACCCAATCAGGTTCTGTGCTTGAAGGTTGACTAAAACCTGCCCACCCTCCCCCAGTGCCAGTCCAACACCTTAAACAATCCAACATCCTGGCTCTCTAACTTAATGTTGTAAAAATGGGTCTAAAGATTCCAAATATTATTCTGCTAATATCACACCTCTGGTTATAAAAATGTCTTGGGCCAGAGTTTCTTTTCCACTCTTTTTATTTGTTTATTATATATTTATCCCAGTCAAAACAACAAAATACTTTTTGTTCTAGAAACTGTACAAGAATTGTTATGGAGGAGAGAAAGAACACAGCTGGGTAGAACCAAAATTCTTCTTGAATTGTATTACAGTTAGACACCATAATTCCTGGGAAAAGCTGCAGCATTTTACTTGGAGGAGTTCAAGGGACAAAACTCTCCAAGACAACTTACTTGTCAGCCGGCTTGAAAGTTCTGCAGAGAGGGATGTCATTCCACTAGCCCGTCCAGGTGAAATGGGTGTGGCTGGATGAACAGAAGAAGTTGCAATTGATCCCAGATATTGGTAAGATGGATCATAAGGCCATGGAGGAGATGGCTGAAGTTGCCTTGTATCTGAGATGGGAAAAATTAGTATGAAGAATGGTCAAATACATTCCTTAATCTAATATTAATCATAGAGCATCGATTTCTGGTGAATCATCTAGTTGCTGTTTATTGCAAGGATTGTTGCAAAATATATGCCTGCTGATTGTTGTGTTACTATATGATACAGCAAGGCACTTCTTTTCTAAAGCTGACATAGTATAATATAAATACTTTAAATACTGTGAGATCTCAACAACACTAATAGATCACATAACACTAAAATCACACTGGCTGAATGGAACACAATCCCATTTTAAATTCAGTGTTCTCCTTGTCAGAATAAGGCTTAGGACCTCAGGATTACCTCTCCCTCCATGAACCTGCCTAGTGGCTTATATCAGCAATAGAGGCCCCTTTAAGCATAGATGTCCATGGGGGTGGGGGTAGGGAAAAATTAGGGCAGTGACAAGACATGGGCTGCAATGTTGGGATGCAAACTCTGCCCCTTAGGCACCTACATGAGAATGCATCATGATACAATTACAAAAAGGTGCAGCTTGCCTTGTGGCATCACAATGCACATTTTATAATTTTGGCATCATCAAGGATGGCCAAGGACACCTACACTTTTCAGGTAGCCCTGTTGCCAAAAGCTCAGCTATGTGGCCCATAGTGGTTCCCAGACTCTGGAATGCTTTCCCCAGGGAGGCGTGTTTGGCTGTGACTTGCCCAGCATTTAGGAAAATGGCAAAAATGCATCCCTTTTGCCTAGCTTTGAATTAATTAATTTTAATGATCTTGACTTTAATCCTAATTTTCTTGATTTTACTGTCCTTCTTTACCTTTTGCATTTTGTTTTACTGATGTAAGCTGCCTTGAGTGCCTACATAAGCAAAACAGATATACTTGTAATAAATAGATAAATAAGGATCAGCATGCCTGCTTTATTTTAAAACTCTATTTGCAGATATACTGATGGTTTTGAGGAAGGGAGGAAACATTACAAGGTGCAAATATCAGTATATAAAAGTATTCTTTGCTAATATAGCTCATCATATCAAATTACAAAGGGTCTTCCTGGTCAGACCCCAAAGAAGTATTTATACTTAATTTATTTATTCAGTGTTACTGAATTACCTAGATCAACAAATCTTGACCATACCCAATAAATATCACAAATCAACAATTTGTGTAAGGCTCACCAGAGGAGCGCAGGATACTGTCCTTACCCAATTTTGTACTACATGCTTGTTATATATACATATTTATTATTCCAAGTTTCTCATATGAATGGACAAGTTAATTTTTAGCTTTAATATCTAGAGTCCTAGCATGTTTTGCTGCAATGAGTTTGGAGGGGGGGGAATTTTAGAAATTTTATTGTTAAAAACTGCATATAGTAGCTTTATAATTAGGTACCAAACAAAAAACAACAAATACCCTCTGTCAAACATATTTTCTTAAATGGAAAGCTTTGAGTTACAGGTAGTCTCCAGTTTAAGAACTAGTTCTGTTCCCAAGGTCTGTCCTTAAGTTGAATTTGTATGTAAGCCAGAACAGTATTATTGTATAATACTCTGTAAGAAGTATTGTGTAATTAACTTGAACCATTGTGTATTTAACTTGAACCATTGTGTATTTAACTTGAATCATTGTGTGTTTAACACAAATTTTGCTACAATAGGCTCCATTCTTAAATGTAGGTCGTCCGTAAACTGGGCAACCTTAATCCATGGACTACCTGTATTCCCATGCATCCTCCAAGGAAGTCACTTACACAGAAATACTATGGCTGGCTGAAGAGTAGTTTGACAATTTATCTAATTAGCCAAAGGAGAGTTCTTCAAGGAAAAGCTGTACAAGCATGTGGGGATGGTCTAAATTTCCTGTCCCATGCCAGACTAGACTAAATGGCCTATACCTCTGATCCTACAATTCATTCATCATTTGGTTTATGTAAATTCACTTTTTTCTAGTTTGGGATAGAATGCAGGTGAATCTCCATCTCTTCAACTGCTAAACCTAAATGTTAAAAGCTTTCTGTCAGAATACACCAATATGTGGAAAATTCTGCAGTCTTTGGCTGTGTTCATACCACATACTGAAACAAAAACCTAGCCATGCACATCTTAGACTAGTGTGTTCTGTAAAGTCAAAAAACTGAGTTACCTAAATGAAGCATTCTTAATTAATTTACTTAAAATATTTACAGTAAGGATTTTATAGCAGTAAATGGGTAAATGTATTACAAGAACCCATCCATTTTCAATTTCTGAGACCAGGATACAATGAAAACAGTGTGAAGCCCTGTGCAAACCACCACAATATGTAGTGTCTATTAAGGCTGTGGAGTGCTTCGTATTCAAAGGCATAAATGTGCCTTGGGGACCCAGGGCGTGAATGTAACACCTATCAGCAAATCTTTAGACCAAATCTGTCTTTTCCCAAGATTGTGTGGCATGCAGCCACTATTGACCTGCACTTTACCATGAGACATTTAGAAAAGAATTCAGTTCTATAAATCCAGGAATCTGGGAACTATCCTTGCAAATCACATTAAGTGAAAACAGAACCTATTTGGACAGATATCAAACACTGGACTGTCTCTAGAAGTCTGGCTTGCAGAACTCAAAATTGCAGTGACAGCTGAGACACTACTTTGTGTTTCCATTTGTTAGCACTTCTGCACCACTTAAAATGATGAGACAATGACTGTCCTTTGAGAAAACCAAATCAAAGGGTCCTGACTTGGCTTTGTGCTTAGCCTGCTGTATGCAATTGTAACTCCACAAAAAATATGGGTGTAGGACAAGAGACAGACTAAGCTGAACAATTTCTTTTTGTCTAAAGTTCTTTGTTAGGAGATGGCATTCTTAACTACTAAAAATAGATCAAGCCAAGATCAGAATATGAGAAGTTAGAGCAACTGTGAATGGCACTACATGAAAAAGAGATGCTCTATCAGTTTTGTCTATAATGATCCTTACTAAAGATCAATCACCTGCTGCTAAAGACTTGGTTGATGATCCCAGATCAATATGTGAAGGTTCAGAGAAGGTTCTAATCTGAGTTACTTTCACATGTGCTCGCCTATAAATTTCTTCCATTGCACTTTCCCATTAATCTGCAATGATACATATATATACACATATAATCTTTATAAATTTATATAATGTGTTTAAAAACATTCTTTTTCAAATCATATACTACCAAAAATACTTTGAAAGTTTTGAGCAAAGAATTCTATTAGGATATCTGAAGGGTGCAAGTTCAGTAGATAAGTGATAATGTGCACATTAAATCAGGAAGTGCAGATTCGATCCTTCTATAACAGAAGTCCCAAAGATTAAATTCTTCAAGCAGTCCTCAATTCAACCTTCCCACCATGGAAGTCTTGATAATTTTCAACTTTCCTTTCCATCCTAGATTGCCTGTTGCTTTATTCTTCTCTCCTCCTTAACCTAGGTTATTTTTCTCCAATGTTTTTATTTGCCCCTGCTTATTTTGTTCCCCCTGATATCTTTTTCTAGCTATGCCCCTTATCTATCCAGGGTCAAAGCAATTCAGCCAATCTGTGTCACAGTTTTCCTGATTATCCAACTCTTGTGTAATGGGCAGGCAATTATGCCAACCACTGCTGAGCAGCTTCATAGGTATCAGATCAGGAGACATCAGCCTTCTCCAACCTGGCAATCTTCAGAGGTGTTGGGACTGCAACTTCCAGAATTCCCCATCCTGGCTAGGAATTCTAGCTGTTGTAGCCCCAATACATTGTGTGTGTGTGTGTGTGTGTGTGTGAGATAACTAGGTGAAGACTAGTATGGAACTTCAGAGACAAAGCTATTGAATCAAATTCCAAGATCACAGATTTCTCTATTCTGCTGGCTTCAACAAATGCAGGGTATGTTTCTGGTGCAGCTCCCCCAACTTTCTTCCCAAAACTCCAGCCAGCACAGCTATAATGACAGGGAATTCTAGGAGTTGTAGTCATAACACACGTGAAAGCTACCAGGTTAAGGAGGCTGCTTACACACACACACATACAAGGTACATATCAGAAATTTGTGTATTAAAAACAGGTTTTCAATATATTTTAGACAGAGATAAAAGGAGCAAAATAAAGGATCATCTTGATGATTCTATTATCAATTTACACCAATCTGCAGCCTACATACAACAGTGCTTTTCCCTGTAACAAGTACTATTCATTTCTGCATTTTACAGTATGAGAAAGTATATGTAAACAATTACAATTGCAATAAAGCCCTTCAAGGTGAGAACTGAACTACAATAATTCACAATGTGCTTAGTTACACTCATGTTCTATGTGTCCAGCTTCCTGTTAAACTAGCTATTAGATATAAAGCATTCTACCATCATTCATGCCCCATCATGATTTACAGCCACAGAAATTTTATGTTCAGTTTCTTAAAAACAACAACCCAACAACCATAATTAAACAGTGCACATGTTGCATAATATTTAACACTTTCATACAATAAGCTTACACACACACACACACACATAATGTACATATGAGAAATTTGTGTATTAAGAATTGGTGCGCTAAATGTTTAGGAAAAAGGAAGCTCCACTGTTTGTTGCCTCTTAGGAATGCAGGGATTTTTTTTTGTAACTATCAGTACACAGTTCACAGTACAAGTTGGAATATGGGACTTATAATTGGTGGAAGTGTATCTTCCAAGAAAGCTACTGCTGTTTTCTTTTTATACTGACCATTGGGTGGCAACAGAGAGCTTCTTGCACAGTCTTTTAAGCACTGTTCAATGCTTAGTTTGATTCATCTTCAGATAATTATTATAATTAAGTACTGTGGTAGCTCCATAGTGTCATGGTTTATGTTGATTTATCCTACAATTTGACATCTTAGTCTCAGGAATGCATAATCTGCCAAACCAGACTGATGTATAGATATCTCTTGTGTCTACAGAACATAGTGCACCATTCTAAGGATACAGAATGCTTAGCTGATAGGTGGCAGAAAATAGATCTAGGTTTTGTAACAGTGCATTGTAGTAAATCACAGCGAAAAGCATGTAACTCTCAGTTACCTAGCCATTATCTAACGAAAATCAAATTATTTCCTAGAAAGCTAAAATATGCCTGCCTTGAAATCTGTAGAAAATGAGCATATGACGTTGTCCAAAACAACTGTAATTCAATCTATAGCATATAGAACAGGAAAGTATTTTCACATTATCTAGTGATTGCAGAAAAGGGTATTTTTAACTACAGTATCTATGGTTTCCTTAAACTCCCCCATCATGTCATTGTGTTTAGCCATTAATTCATAAATAATAATTCAATTTGGATATAAATAAATGAATAAATGGTATTAGAAGGGAACTTTAAGAAATATGCATAAAGCAAGCTTGAAAAATAAGTGAAATGTTGAGGTGTTATTTCTATATTCCAGCCTACAGTTTTTACTATCTGAAACTACCTTCCCTGCAAAGAGAGACAGTCAGTGAACTCTCAGAATGGCAGCTTGCCATCCTTTGGAAGCATAAAGGCTGCCTTTGGAAGATGGTTATTATTGCACAAGCCAACCCAGCATTTCACTACAGGTCAGATGTTGCCTTTCTTTTTAGCTTGGCAGCATTTAAGGAGGCTGGATGTCACAGTGATACAACATGTTGCTGGAATAATTTTTGAGCAGAATGTGAATCAGTACTAAAGATTATATGTCAGTAACTGCCAGGATAACACATACCTTTTGTAAGAGATACAAGCCCACATCCCTGCAAAGAGCAATAATTGGTTTTCTTTTTCTTTCTTGTTTTCCTGAATGCCTTTTTTAAAAAATGAATTTACAGCTAAAGGCAGTATGGAAAGAGGCAATACAAACAGCAACCAATTAATTTGTCAGATCTGCACATTAATTAGTTTCCTTACTAGTATGAATGAATCATTGCAAATCTGCTTTTGTCATTTTAACTAGCAAGTATCATCTGACAAATACAATCCACCAAGGAACGCAATTTCTTTATCATTTTAAAAATAAACATTGCGAATAAAATATAAAAATATTTTAAGAACTAGAAAACTACCAGAAAGAAAGATAAAAAAATAAACACAATTTGAGATTCTGTGGCAATAATCTATTAGGAATTAAATTGGTGGAGACCAAATGTGAATAAAACAGTATTTACTTAAACTTTTTTCAAGAATTTTGTTCTTTTGTTGCTTATTTTTGAGCCAATGCTATTTCTAATACTGTTAACTACCATTAGTGAAAAGAAAGAAAAAAGTGTACAGTATGTTCATTTTCAACTATTTTGTCATACCACTTTTTATATGAATGGCTATTCACTAAGGTTTTCAATTTCTTAAAAACCTTCAGTCAAAATGAGTAACTAAATGATTGGTACACATTACTACCAGAGAGGTAATATGTACCAATCTGATTATAATTCCAACAAGACAATCTAGAAAGACTTCGATTAATATTACACATTTCATTTTCATTCTTGACAAGTTGTTGAAAAGGGTGTAAAAAAGAATTTATACCACAAGGAATTGTAAGCTTGAAGAATCCATTTCCAAGAATTTAGGAAGAGTCTTGAAATAATTCCAAAGGTTCTGGCTGCATTTAATATAAGAGATTTATAAAATGTTAACAATATTATTTTATTCTTGTCAGTTGCTTTAAATTGCACAAAAAAGGGAAAAGAATGGATATGAGGCATCCCTGGTTTGGAGTTAGTAAGGAGCAAATGACAAAAGATGCATTACTACCTCTATCCATTTTGTATGTGTTTCTGACATCACACATACATATAAAAGCAGCAAAGCTTGCATTGTCTTTTTATCATTTTGATCCTGCATATACAGCTGTGTGTGTATCTTATTTTCCCAAATATTTACATATTATCACACCAACAAACTTGTCAACTCTTAAATCTCTTCATTATCTTATACCCTCTCCAGTTTGATTGGTTTAATATATATTTTTTTAATTCTCTCTTTACTTTACTTGGGCTTCCCACTGTTTCCTCATTATCTAAGATACATTGGTGGACAGGTTCGTACATGCTCTTGCAAGTATTTATGGGCACAGCCTGCACTCATAACAAATCAGTTATCTTAATTCTAGCTCTGTATCCTAAATACAGGATGAGGTCAACTGAGTGCTTCAAATAATACATTTTATTTGGGCCTACCCATCCAGAACTCAGCCTTTGAAGGTATGCTTTTACACAGTCCTTCCATCAACTCCAGCTGGCTGATTTTTTTCTTCTTCATATTTTCCTTCCATACAAATAGCAAAGCCATGACGAATCCTTGCCTAATGCTGCCTTTTTAATGACAGTATCATTTCCTGGTAGCTGGATTACTCAGGACATTGAAAAAGGAGAAGTTTACTAAAAGACAACTTCATCACTATGAGTAGTAGGCATATAACATAAATATTGACTTACCTTTGAGAACACCAATATGAGGAGCTGGAAAATTACAGAGGAAACTACAGTTCTATCACCAGCTATTTCATTATGGAAATTAGTTTTTCTTAATGCAGCTAATAATGGAAACCTTTGCTCTGTATGTTGATATAAGACATGTTTGCATTTTATTTATTTTTCTTTGTTTATTTAAAAAAACCCATTTATTTATTTAAAAGCAAACATATTAAAAAGATTCCAACAACTTCTGTATACGTTGGGGTAAAGAGAAAGAAGAATTTGGCCTGTTGTGTTTTGCAAAAAAGATAACTTTTCCCAAATTGAATCAAAGGGCACTTTGCTGGTATGTCCCAACACCTCCCATCCTGTGTATGTTAATTTTTTCATAAGAACAGTTATCCATAATTTTTCATACGATACAGTCTCCTAAAGATGGCAGAAATCCACTATCATCATCAGGGGTCTACTATATCCCCTGAGGGTGTATATTGGAACCACAAAACACAATTATTAGTACTCAGTTAAAAGATCATGAGAGGGATTGCCATCTAGGACAACCTGAAAAATCAGCAGTAGCGGAACATAATCTGCATCATATTGCATATAAGGTCAAATTCAAAGATACACAGGTATTGGCAGCCACATCAAACTACCATGGGTGACTATACAGAGAGGCCATTGAGATCCATAAACATTCCAACAACTTCAACAGAGTCTGAAAATCAATAAAGCATGGATCCCGGCTTTATGCCACGCCAAGATTAAATAATTCTTACCTAATAAAAAAAATCTGCAGCACCCTCACTAGAGAAAACACCTAGCAGTATCCTAGCTCAAAAACAGTCCAATCTGGAACCAGCTCTCTTGGAATTCTCCAAAATAAAATAATTAAAAGTATCCAAGGAACCAGCTAGCAGCCTGGCTCAAAGACAGACCAGTCAGGAACAGGTACTCGTGGAATTTCTTCATAGTAGGCCAACTGGACAAGAAACCATTTAGAAGCCAGCTTTCTTGGACTCCCATGACATGGACCAATCAGAGATCAGCTTGGCTGGTTCAAATATAAAAGCCCAGTCAGTCCATTTCAGTTGCCTGTGAGCTGCTGAGAGGTATACCACAAAGCAGCTCACCTTGCCTCTGAAAGTGCGAGCCCATCTGCTGGTGAAACATGAGAACAAAAGAAAACTAGACCATGGCCATTCAGCCTGAAAGGTAATCACTGCTTCATTGATGCCAGCTGTGAAGGCCTATACCAGTATATTTTGGTTAGAACTGCTACTATTTTTTCTTCTGTTGCTTCCCATATTTCTGTAGATATTCCATCAATTTTTCTAGCCTTCTGACTTGGTAATGGTCTAACTTCATCTTCTAGTACTAGAAATTCTTGTCAATAGGGAATATCTTCTAAGGTATCTTGGATATTAACATCCCTACTGTGCAGAATTTCAGTATACTCTGTCCATATTTATTTGATCTTCTTTAAATCAGTTATTATCTATTATCCTTTAGCATAGCAATTAGTGGTTAGAATCTCCTTCTGAATTCTGAGATCTTTTGGAAAGCTTTCTTTGTTGTTCCAAGTCTGTTGCCATCTTCAATGTCTTTATAGATGTTGTAAATACTGCTTCTTGTCTCTTCTAACAGTTCTTTGAAATTCCTTATTAATTTCCTTCCTGAGGTCTTTCTCTCTTTCTTCACTTTGGCTTCTCTTCTCTTTTTGACAATTTTCACCATTTGTTCTGATATCCTGTTGATTTTTTGTGGCCATTTTTCACATTAATCTTTTACAAATTCCTTGATTTCATTTCACAATTCCTCTGGTTCCCTATCAATGAAGTTCAGAACTTCAAAGAGATTCCTGATGTTCTCCTTGCAAGTGGTTGGTAAACACCATTTAAACATATCATGGAAAGTGGGTGTTTTTTTCCTTTCATTTTAGCTTGATTTGGATCATGTACACGAGCAGTTTGTGATCTGTTCCATGGTTTGCCCTTGGCTACATCTTTACTGTTTATAATGGCATTCTTCTACTTCCTTGTAGAAATAATATTGTCAATTTGATTTCTGTGTGTTCCATCTGGTGATGTCCATGTAGATATTGTTTTGGTTATTTGAAGACTCTGTTAGCAGTGAAAACATCATTGAATTGCCAGAAACTGATATATTCTCCTGCTTATTTCTGTTTCCTAGGCTATGCAGTCCAACTATGTTTTCTTCTTTGAGTATTTCCAGCTTTGGTATTCCAGTCTCCAATCACAAGCAACATATCAGTCTATCAATTTCAGACTGAAGTAATCCATAAAACTCATCAACCTCTTCTTCTGTATCAGTGGTTGGGCATAAACTTGAATAACCGTTATATTAAATGGTTGTCCATGAAGTCTAGTTGACATTATTTGGTCAAAGACTGTCCTTACTGTATTCTTCCTGACTATGAAACCAATGCAATTTCTTGCTTTTTGTGTCCTGAATAGTAAACAGTATGATCTTCTGAATGAAAGTATCCAATTCCATTTCAATTTACTGATGCCCAATGTGTAGCCAATTCATTTCACCTTTCACTGTGTTGAACTTCCCCATGTTCACGCTTCTTACATTCCATGCTTCTATTGTAATTCTATGTGTGCAGCTTTGGATCTTCTTCTCCTACATGGCAACTAGATGTTTCAAAGGCTTTAATCTAGCCGTGTCATAAACACCATCAGCACTCTGAAAAATCTTCACCTTCTGCTCAGTAGTATAGCTATAACATCCAGTTCTGTATCATCAATCATGTTATCTAGTCTTTTCATGTGGTTTTCTTGGTATAATGCAGGAGTGGTTTACCACTGCCTTTTCCTGTGCAGTATGAAATGATGCCTTTGCCATTGTTCCTTTGCCTCCTATTCTGCTGCTGCCTGATATAGGTGTCTGCTTGCTTTATCTGGGAAGCTGGGATGACCTTTGCACCTTGGGTGACCCTGCTGGGAGTATATATTCTTGGTTTACACTCCTGGCATTCTTTGTTCATCTCTTCCAAGAATACTCCCTAGCATGATGAGTCAACATGGAAATATATGGTGTTTCAGTGGGATTTAGTAATATATGGCAGATCTGAACTCGGAGTTTTTTCCCCCTCCATTGGGAAATCCCAGCAGCTATTCAATTTTTTTTTTTTCAAATGGTTTCTCTTTGCTAGCATGATGGATACTGCTGGCAGAAGGGATTCATGTATCATCCACAACTCCCAGCATGCCTCCCAGATCTGAAGATTTTAGGGGGAGGGGGATCTGAGGGGGGCAAAGCACAGTACAAAAGAAGAGGAAAGTATGGATATAGAATATCAGACATAACCTTCTGCCTTTTTATACTGATGTGATATAATACCAAGTCCTTGCACAGTATTGAAAAGACCTCTACAAGAATCATTGTTTTCATTCTATCTTCTTTGTTGCATCCAACTCCTGCTAGTTGTGAACAGAAAGCATGTTGCTGATGCTTTTGCATCCCCTCTGATTCCTAAGTGGCAAGTAGTTGGCTGATACTTAAATAACATCTAAATACAGCTTGTTTATATAAAACAAAACATACAATATATAACATACAATCATAGCATGTTATATAAAACATACAATAGAGGAAAATAATCTGTGGATGTGCAGATGGGAGGAAAACCTAACATTTGTGTACAAAAATAGGGCAAATCAGGAGATGTAAAATAATGGCATCCAAAATGTTGCTGTTGCTCTCTGTTTCTAAACCCAGAAACTAAGACAGCTTATGCAGCAGCTGCAAAAGTGGCATTACGTGGTCGTAAAAGTTCTCACTTAGCAGCAGGCAGGCTGCTGCATTCTGTATCAGTTTCTAATTCATATTTAAAAGCCACCCTATGTAAAGTCATTAGAGAATGGTTTAGAGCAGTGTTTTTCACCCTTGGCAACTTTAACATCTTAAATTTGTCAAGGTTGAAAAACATCGGCCTAGAGGTAATGAGGGCACAAGTTACTGTTGCCAAGGCCCATTGCTCCAAATAAGATGTAACTGATGCACCAACCGAAGCTGACAAAGGCTGCCCTGGCCATGGCTTCCAGCTGCTGTGAGTTGAAGAACACCTCAAGTTGTAGATCCTCTCCTATGAGGGACTTCCATCCCTTCTAGGCCCAGTAGGGGAGTTGAGAGGGAGCCAGATCAGTTTTGGACAAGCAGCCCTTTTAACTGCATTTTCTCATATAACTAATAAGTACACAGAGTTATAATGCACCTAAAGTTTCAGTATCATTGCCAAAGTTACTTAGGTTCTTTTAAAAGGCATGAGTACCTTTAAGCAGTGACCTAATGCCCCAATGTTTGCTTTTAATTTAGAGCTGCTGTGGTTTTACTGAGGCATTAAAACCATTTAAGAAGTCCTGGAAAAGCCTGGGCCTTTGAAATGACTTTCACAGGAAGCTGAAATTAGTCCATTTTAAATTATATCTCAGGTTGCAGGCCTCAGGACCTAAACAGCAAGCAAACTGTAAATATTAGGTTGCTATTTTTGTTATGATGCTGAGAGACCTGCAGTATTTGGAAATTCTTAATGCAAGCATTTTTTAATTGAAGAATTTGCGACAGTTTTATTGGACTATTTCTTCTATATGAGAAGAAAAACTTGAAAACCTGATCCAACTGCATCCCAAAAGTTCAAAGCCAGTATTAGACCAAAATATCACAACGTTAAAATCTTAAACTATGAAAAATGGCTAGTTTGATAGTTCCTAACAAAGGGTAAATCTGACCTAAGGATGCAAAGCTTCATTCTCAGCTTTTGCTTTTTGTAACTGGTAGGCGTGGAAAGTGGAGAGGGCAGAGAGAAAACAACGTTTTCTTCCTTAGAGGAAGGCATATGGTGGGGGAAGTACACAAGTGCAAGTTCCTCCAGCAGAGAGGGGGAAAAGCCCTCTTTCTGGAAATTGCAGTGGCAGCTGGAGTTTCTAGCTCATTGGAACAAGCTGCCATCCAATTTCCTTTGCAGATATGAAACTGTTGGGCTGCCTCCCAAATCAGGAGGATGGTCTTCCCTCCATTGAATCCTATTATTTGTAGCTAGTGATCAGAGTGCAGACCAACTCCTTATCATTAACTTCAATAAAATCCCTAACTGTTCCCTCTCTGCTAAAATATGGCTTGTTGAAATGTCTTTTGAATGAGAAAAAGTGTCATATCTGTAGTGATAAGTTATAATGATCAGTAATACTTAGTGATTCCCAATTAATGTAAATCAACATAGAAAGTCTTCAAAAATAGAGAGTGGGGAAAAAGTAATTCAACAAGGCCCATTTTTCCTTTCATTTTCAAGAGTACCACTCTTCCTAATATATCTAATAAGGGATCAAAAGTGCTTCTCATTTATGGCTCTCAGTGTCCAATTTTTTTTAAAAAATGGTTCTATTCCATCTTTCTCTTATCTGTGATGAGAATAAATGGAAGAAATGATGGAAACTCAGGAGCATAACAAATAACATACTGTACCTCTTTTCCACTTGTCCAAGTTGGCCAGAGCAGGCTTAAATAAGCAAAATGCTTTGAAAAAAAAATATTGCAGACGACTTCTGCCTAACAAATGGAAAATCACATATATATTGCTCACAGAACAAAACATTTCAGGTTCTGCTGGATGTCTAGTTTTATAATTGTGGTCTGCCTCCAAGTTTTAACATATGCTTCAATTATGTCAATCTTACATTGTGAGGTTGCTTTACTATTATTGATAGCTGTAGAACAGCTGTTTTTTCGTCATGGTCTCTATGATTCATATATTTGGGTTACTTTGGAACTTTCTAGACAATCCACTTCATGGCAGCTCAGGGCTTTCAATTTGTTTTTGAGCATCACAGTCCTAGCACATTTAACCATGTTTACTCAGCTTATTTTCTTTCATTATCATTTTATTACCTACTGTAGATACTTACTCTTACCCCTACTAGATCTACAAAGAATTACTTCTGTGCACCACTGCAGACACCTGGTATCTGGCTTAGCCCTCTATCTTAAGGCCAGCACTGCAAGAACCTACTTCCCTTTCAGGTAGACCAAAGCAGTTTTTTTTTTTTTTACATCATGTGGCCAACAAATACACTGATCATGTTGGATCAAGTACAGTAATGGGAACAAAACTGTTAGTGTAGAGTCTGTGAACATGGTCTTGTCTTCACATAATTCCTATCATATTAGAGTGTAAGGAATGTGTTAGGCTTTTCTCAATGGGCTGTGTGACATTTTGCCCTGCAGCTTCCCTTGCAAACTACTCCTAAATACATCTCTGTTCCTACTTTCCCTGCAATTCTTATTATAATCGATTATGATTTAAAAAGTATATTTTCAAAAGAGATGTGTGAATAGCTTGCAGTCCTAAAAGTAACCCAGTATAGACTTAAACAGAAAAAGATTCCATTCTGATGGGACAAATTGGAAGGAGTGATTTTTACTTTTAAACAGCAGAATTCTGTGTAGAAAGCAAGAGAATTCCTGGAAGAATTCAAAGAAGAAATGGAGGAAATATAAATGGATGTGACAGTAACAGACGAGACTACACAAAAGTCTCAGCAGGTGCAACAGGACATTGAAAAGGATGATACTGCATTAGGTGCTAGAGGTATTGACTTTTCTAAATTGTTGGCCTAATTACGGATTACAAATGTTTAACGTGGAATATAAATGGAGCAAATGCTTCTCAAAAGAGAGAAAAAAATTATTACTTGTAAAAATTAAAACAAGATATAATGTGCCTAAAAGAAACATGTGTTAGAAAAGAGGATACAAAATATTTGATTTACTAAAATTTGGGTAAAGAATTTATTTCAGCAGGAACATGCAGATAGGAAGGAAGGAATGAAGGAAGGAGGGAGGGAGGGAGGGAGGGAGGGAAGAAAAAAGAAAGAGAAAGAAAGAAAGAAAAGAAAGAAAGAAAAAGAAAGAAAGAAAAAGTTGCTTTTTATATTAACCCCCAACTATAACCAGAACTTACACTGACTGATGAATATGGTAGATATGTTGGGGTAGAAGTTAATCTGCATGGGGTTAAGACTCTGATAATGAGAATTTATGCTTGAAACAAGGACAAAGTAACATTTTATAAAGGACTTATGGATAGACTCAAGGATTTTCCTATAAATATTAGTGTCTAATGTGGGATTGGTATGGGGCGGTTTCCCCACAAGAAGACAGAACTTCTGAGAAAAATATTAAAATTATACAAGGTACATTATAAAAAGTTTTCTTTGATTTGATGAATAATTTAGAGCTTGTTGATACAAAAATGACAATTCAAAGGAGTATGCTTATTTCTCTGAAAGACACAGATCATTTTCAATAATAGATATGATTTGAATTTTTAAGAATTTGGCTACTAATGTTCATAAAGTAGAGATACTACCAAAGACTTTCAGAGCATAACCCAGTGAGTTTGGTTTTTAAAAAGAATATTAGTTCTTTCAGATGGAAGTTAAATGAAATGCTATTACAAAAAGAAATAATAGTAGAGGACTGTAAAAAGAAATTAAAATAATTTTTTGAAAATAACCTGAATAAAGCACAGATGTAAGGATAGTTTAGGACACAAGTAAAGGTTTCATGAGAGGCTATTTTATACAATATAACAGTGAATTTAAAAAGAAGAGGCAAGAGAAAATACAAGCTATTTTGGATGAGATAAAAAGAAAAGAAGAATTAAAGAAGCTTCCAGAGAAGATAAGTGTTACTCAACAAATTAAGGTTCTATAGGACAATTGTCTATGTTAGCAGTAAGAGAAATGAAAATAAAAATCAGTTATGCATAACAAAAAATTGAGTTTGCAAATAAACCAGGGAAATGGCTGGCATACAAATTACAAAAAAAAGAAAAGAAAAGAAAAAAAAAAGAAAATGATATTAAAATCACAAGAGGGAAATACTGTAATAACAGATAATGTGAACTTGTAAAAACATTTTATCAATATTATTCTAATTTATATAAAGGACAAGAAATTTCCCTGGAGAAAATTAATGAATATTTAAATAAACAAAATTTACAAAAGATTACAGAGAAACAGAAAGAGATTATGAACAGACCTGTAAGAATAAGGGAAGTTTGTGAAGCTATAAAAAAGATCAAAACAGGAAAGGTGCCTGGACTAGATGGTTTACTGCAGTGTTGTCCAAACTTGGCCACTTTAAGATGAGTGGACTTTAACTCCCAGAATTGGAGGCTGGCTGGGGAATTCTGGGAGTTAAAGTCCACTCATCTTAAAGTGGCCAAGTTTGGACAACATTGGTTTACTGGCTTATTACAAATGTTTTGAGGATGAACTCTTACAACCTTGACAAAATACAATGAACTCTATTTTACAGAGGGGAAAGATGCTGGACAGCTGGAAAGAAGCTATATAGCATTAATAGCTAAAGAGGGCCAAGATTTGACTTCAACAAGAAACTATTGGCTGATATCATTATTGAATATTGACTATAAGTTGCTTACAATGATTTTGGCTGAGAGGTTAGAAATAATTTTGCAAGAATTTATTCATGAAGATCAGTGTGGGTTTTTACCTAAAAGACAGTTAAGGGATAATATTAGAAATGTGTTGGACATTTTGGAATATTTGGAGCAATGTAATGAAAATCAAGCTGCTCTGATTTTCTTAGATGCAGGGAAGGCCTTTGACAATTTCAACAGGGCTTTCCTGTTTAAAGTTTTGGAAGATACAAACATTGGAGAAAACTTTATGAAATGGGTAAGATAGAAGAGAATATATGTAACTCAGGGTTGTACTGTGGAGTCCTTGGGGGTTCTCTGAGCTTGGTTGTTTTCTTGCAAATGTTTCGTTACCCAGCTAAGTAACATCTTCAGTGCTAGAATGGAGTGGAGTTTGCTTTTCTGTTTATATACAGTAGCTTGCCCTGCCAGTGTTGGTGGGAGTGGGTCCCCACCCCATAGTTCCTTGATTAGGGTATTGTTTACTGCTTGATTGTATGTCTGGTGTTAATCTTGGTGTTAATCTCTGCTTATCTGGGCGATGGTTGCTGATGAGGAGGTGTTCTGGTCTTTTATTTCCTTTTTATTGTCTCTTTTGAATAGTGTGTAGATGTTGTTTATCTCTGTGTGCCTGTTGATGGCTGCCTTGTCTGAATATCAAGCTTCCAGGAATTCCCTCGCATTTTTGGATTTAGCTTGGTCTAAGTTGCTGACAGTTTTCCCAGTTGAAACTATGGTTAAGTCTGTCCATGTGTTGTGGGATTAAGGAGTTTTCATTGTGTCTTCTGACTGCTAGTTGGTGTTCAAGGATGCGCTTTGCTAGCCTTCTACAGCCCTTACACTGTATGTTGTAGATGACTCCTGTTTTTTCTTCTTGGGCTACTGGGTCTTTTGGTTTACTTAAGATGTTTTGGAGGGCTTTAGTTGGTTTGTGTGCTATGGAGATGCCATGTGATTGTAATAGTCTGTTGGTTGTTTCTGAGACATTTCTGATGTTTTATCCTTTTCATAGCTTGTGTTGTAGTAAGTTGAGCGGTCAGGCACTTTTTGATAAAGTTGCATGAATATCCATTTTGTTAGAAGATGTTGTATAGGTGTTCTGTTTCCTTTTTCTGCTGTTCTGGGTTGCTGCAGTGCATTTGCAGATAAGCAGAGATTAACACCAAGATTATCACCAGACATACAATCAACCAGTAAACAATACCCTAGTCAAGGAACTACGGTGGGGTGGGGAGAGTAAAATATTTGGGTATCACTATGACATTGTATGTTATTTCAAAACAATTATGTTAGGACATGGAATGAAATTAAAAAGGACATGCTAAGATGGGAGAAACTACAATTGTCACTGTGAGAATGTCTGTGATAAAAATGAATGTTTTGCCTAGAATGATGTTTTTGTTTCAGACAATACCTATTTTGACAACTGATGTACCATTCAAGCAATGTCAAAAAGATATATCTAAGTTTGTATGGCAAGGGGAAAAGCCACAAGTTAAATATAAAGTGTTACAAGATGCAAAAGAAAGAGGAGGATTGAGTCCACCTGATCCGAAATTGGATTTTGCAGCTTGTTGTTTGGTTTGGATGAAAGAATGGGTTTTGTTGAGAAATAAGACTTTTAGAATTAGAAGGACATGATTTGAGATTTGGGTGGCATGGATACTTGTGGTACGATAAAGTCAAGCTTAATGTAGATTTCAAAAATCATTATGTTAGATGTGCCATATTGAGAATATGGAATAGATACAAACCCAGGCTATGCCCAAAAACACCTTTATAGCTCTCAGCATAGGAAGTGTTTTATAGATGAGAAATAATAGGCAAAGATATATGGTTAACATATGAGATATTAGAATTTTAGCAAGGAGAATGTAAAATAAAATCAAGAGAACAACTGATGACAGAGGGACAAAGTTGTCAATGGTTTTCTTATTTACAGTTATCAGACAGATTTAAAGTAGATAAAATAATTCATGGTATTGAACAATGTAAGACAGAATTTGAAACAGGACTGTGTACAAATGATAAACATGTAATTGCTAAAATGTATAAACTTTTATTGAAATTTGAAACAGAAGGAGAACAGATCAAGGAACGTATAATAAAGTGGGCTAAAAACTTTGGTTATAATATACAGAAGGAACAATGGTTTTTGGCAGAAGCAGCAATACCTCATATTTTAATCTTAAAGATCGACCAGGTCTATAACACTGAAGGTGGTCTGTCAGGTACCCTAATCCCAAGTTGTTTAGAGTTTTATATTTCAAAAGTAAAACCTGGGCACAGCATTTTGTACCAGCTGCAGCTTCCAGACCAAGTAAAAGGATACATTTACATAGAACACATTACAGTAATCTAAAAATGAGGTTACCAGTATGTGAAAATTGTAGCTGTCCCTGTCAGGGGCAAGTTGGCAGAAGCTGTTTTGGCCTCCAGTGATGATCATAATTCTTGGAGTACCCTAGAACAACTCCCTGATTCTTGTAACCAAGAACCACTGACACATGTGGTCTTTGTCTTCTCAGGATTCATTCTCAGTTGACTGTTTCTCATGTACCTTGTGCTATGTTCAGACATACACACCTTCTCCTGATTCAGACATTATGAGGAAACTGAACTAAAACCAATCAACATTTTGAGGGTCTTGGCAAGTAGAAAAATAGCAAGTATGGTACAATCCTCAAAGAGATGATCCAAAGAATACTGCGAATTACAGTATCTAAAATCACTGAGAGATCAAGCAGAGGCAGTAGAATTATGCTTCCTCTCTCTCCCACAAGAGATTATCAGCATGGCTGACTTTATTCCAAAACCAGAACTGAGTTCAGACTGAAAAGGGTTGAGATAAGCAGTGTTAGCTCTGAGAAACCAAGATAGACACAGGTAAAGAAAACATGTGCAGACTAAATAGCTACAATGTCTGTTCATGGCTCAGACCTCAAAAAAATGAAAGTGTTTCATATGATTAGATGAGATGGTACACTGGACATCTCAGTATATACTGCATCAAAAGTAGAGTTACAAATAGGAATTACAGCATATACTCTAGCTGCATCAAGGAAAATGTGAAAAAGGGATCTGTTCTAGAATCCTTAGGAAGGTAAAGGACAAAGTGAAAAGTTGTTTTGGTTGACTTCTATGGTCTCCTAGCAGTGGGTCAGAAGCTAGAAGGTTTGGGACCTAGGACAGTGTAGTAGAACTTTCAAATCCTCTGTTTTGTGTTCAAAACAAAACACATTTTTCATTTTGTGCACACCCCTACTGAATAATTTTCTTGGCAACAGTATGGAAGTAGTTTACCCCTGCTTTCTTTCTAATGTTATTTCAACTTGCTAGTTTAGTCTACTGCTTTGGATATTCCTGTCAATCTCCTATTCAAGTACTAACTAGGTCCCACTGTGCTTAGACAAGGTCAATCAAGTGTTGCCACCTGCTTAGACTAATCTAATCAGTACCTGGCTTTTCTGCAAATTTTTTTTGCTTCAATCTTTCAGTATCAATCACTTGAGAACACAGTTAATGACCAGAAAACTAGAGGAGATTAATTTACAGCAAATAAAGTAGCATACATAACCTTTTGCAGAGCTTACTTACTATTTACAATATAATTGAAGAGAGCCCTCCAAGAGCCCATCAAGACCTCATGGGGTGGGGGACTTATGTGATCTGTGGACTGCAGATAACCTATAATTGATATATGGTTAGTTTTGTTACTGCAGAGATTCTTAGGTTTCTTTGAATAACAGCAAAAACAGAAATAGTATCACTTTATATAGGATACTACAATGTTTATATTTAAATAGTTTTAAACTTTTAACAACATAACACTGCTTTCTTTCCTACTTACATGTTAAAAATACAAGCTAACTAAAAATGGGTTAGCTTCCAATCAGATTAAATCCAAAAAGGTATGTTTTCCCCTCCTTCCTTTTCAAACTGCTGATGTATCTGAATCTCTGAGTCTTAGATAATACTTGCTGAGATACTTGAAGGCAGACAATTACCATGCTTTGCAAGCATTTAAAAGATTTGGGCCTTGAAGCAAAATACTGTTTACTGAAGAATGAATATGCCCCTTGTACTTAATACAACCAACTATGTCTGAACACAAATATTCTGGATACTGGTCACCATTGGACTCTGGGAAGGGTTTATAGGTATGAGATAACATCAAACTCCTATCTTTATTTCATTACTTCAGGCTCTTTGCTGTATTTTAAAACAAGAAAATGCAAGTATCAACAGAGAAATATTATTATATTTTTTTAAATATTTACCTATGGCAGTATTTAGTCCCTCTTTTGTTGCTGTCATCGTTGCCTGTGTGTTCTTGACCATTCTAACAAGACATACTATTAGATTTTAACTTAGTGTCAGTGAAAAGAGTTCAAAAGGGTCAGGCCATTTTGTAGTTACTAAGAATCCAGCTTGCTATTTTTGGTTTGGTTGCTAAAGTACAAATCTCATAGAGGAATTGTCAGTGGAATAGTAAAACTCATGAAATTGCTAATGGAATTGCACCTCAATATTTCTGAAGGATTCCTCACCCTCAAACAATGCCACTGATGTTTACAGATAAAAACAGTATCTAGAAAGACTTAAAATACTCAATGGAGAGACCTCCTACCTGCCCAAATATTCATGTTGGACAGTCTTACTCTGCATGGATCAAGGAATGGAAGCAGCAACAAGCGAAGAAATAAATCAATAGGTACATCTTAATCCAGCCTTTCCCATAATTCAGTGAATAAACCACAAATGGATGGATTTATTCATAAACCTAAACTATAAACCATGTTTGTAAAAATAATGGTTGGGTTCATGCTAAGCTCAAACTTTTATTATATCAAAGATTAGTAATATGTGATCCCAGCCACATTCTCTCCTTCACCATGTTAATTTAGGGATTTGGAGTCAGTTTTTCATTTTCCAATAGCAAGTTTGTTTCAGCCCATTTGCAAATAGTTACCAAATAGTTACTGACCACGGTCTTTGTGAAAGGTAAACCTCATTCTTAGATGTATTTTTACACATTACATGTGTATTTTTAACTAATCCAATGGGCATCACTCAAACTTGTCTACTCCTCAAATAAAAGAATGCTGCAGAGTAAGCATTTCCTCTATTTTATTCTTTATAAGTTTTCTTTTTTTCTCTAATATATGACAGGTTTGTCTTCTTTTTCTGTTCTGGAAGTGCCTCTAACAAAGCCTTCATTGTTTCAGACAGGTGTGAAACTGGAACTGATTCACAGCCAACAACCTGGTATCAGAGCCAGCTTTTAAGTTAAAAACATGCACCAGCTATCTAGAAATACCAACACAGCCATACCTATATTCAAATTTTGGGGCTTACGTCCAACAAGAACTAATTAAACAAACAAACAAAAAGTTGGCTGGTGTGGGTCTTCTGGGCTGTGTGGCTGTGTTCTGGAAGTTTCCTAACATTTCGCCAGCATCTGTGACCGGCATCTTCAGAGGGCAGGAGCACAGATAGGAGCAGTTCTCTCTGTGCCCAGGATGATGGAGAACTGCTCCTGTCTGTGCTCCTGCCCTCTGTGCCCAGGATGATGAGAGAACTGCTCCTGTCTGTGCTCCTGCCCTCTGAAGATGCCGGTCACAGATGCTGGCGAAACGTTAGGAAACAAAACTTCCAGAACACGGCCACACAGCCGGAAGACCCACACCAGCCATCGTATTCCGGCCGTGAAAGCCTTCAACAATACACAAACAAAAAGTTTTCAATTTATTAAGCTAGAAAGTCAGTTTGATGTAGTGGTCAAGGCACCAGGCTATAAACTGGGAGACCATGAGTTTAAATCCCGCCTTAGGTATGAAGCCAGCTGATGACTTTGAGTGAGTCACTCTCTCACAGCCCCAGGAAAAAGGCAATGGCAAACCACTCTGAAAAATCTTGCCAAGAAAACTGCAAGGCAGTTGCCAGGACTCAACACTAACATAAAGGCACCAAAAAAAAAAAAAAAAAGCTATACAGTAATGGCACAGATAATTGTAGCAAAATTTAGATCACTATGAAGGGACAATTCTGTATTCTAAACATTTTCTGGCTCCAGTCTAAATCATCTGCTAACTGACTGGTCACCCTCTAGTTCAATGAGATGGATAATGATAATTAACTTTATCATCCTGGAAAACAACTCCCATGGAAATAACTGGCCTTCCACATGTTGCTCTTCCCATTACTGACGTATGAATGAAAGTCCTGAATGTTTTTCCTAGTCTAACCATCTAGGACTGTTTTGTCTCTAAACTAATTCATCTGCCACATCAGGCATTAACTAAGTGGTTCAATTTGAATTAAATATGCAGACGGGCAGGAGGCGGGGATGAAGCCTGCCTGGTGGCTGATTAGCAGAGATAGTAAAAATATATTATTCTGGATCACATGAAAGTTGACAAGATACAGCCCAGGCTAACCCCAAAGGAATAATATAAGTGGTTCCAAAAAATTGAAAACAACCAAGCTCATAGGACATCCACTGAAAGATAGTCACACTGGTCTTTTGTTGTTATGTATCTCTTTGTGAAGCATTAACTTTCATTCTTTCCTTTGCAACCAAGTCCTTTCTTGCAGTTAATACTATAACAATGAAAGTTCTTTCCATTAAATAAGGAGTAGGGGTTGCTCAGGGGATATTGGGGGCATGCTGTATGAAGCAAATAGAAGGTAGGACCAGATCCAAAGTGCATATGGATACTCATTTTCAGATGAACCCTCACCCCATTTTTTTCTAACATCCTTTATTTCTTCCAAGCAACAAGCTACAGGGAAGGTAGCTCTTATCAGAAGATAATCTCTTCAAAAGGGAATTGAAATGAACCCAAGCAGCACATGCATCCACAGGGACCAGTAATCTAAGCAGTAGAATTCACATTTATTTCCTTTCTTCTCAAGATATGAGTCTTCCAAGTTGCCTTTTTATATAATGGGCCTAACCTGTTTCTTCAGAACAAACAGAGAAAAAAGCAGTGCGATTTGGACCATGTACAAACATCGAAATAGTTAAACATGCACATATACCTCCCAAAATTGTTTTCTTTTCTTTGAACCAAAGTTTGAGAGATTAGTCTCCACATCCTCTGAGAAATTCATCATCATCATCATCATCATCAATTCATTCAATGAATTTTAGTCTTTAGACTGAGTATTTTTTTTAGATTTTTTTTATCCTGCCTTTATTATTTTTATAAATAACTTAAGGCAGCGAACATACCTAATATTCCTTCCTCCTCCTATATTCCCCACAACAACAACCCTGTGAGGTGAGCTGGGCTGAGAGAGCGTGACTAGCCCAAAGTCACCCAGCCAGCTTTCATGCCTAAGGCAGAACTAGAACTCAGAGTCTCCTGGTTTCTAACCTGGTGCCTTAACCACTAGACCAAACTGGCTCTTTTTCTGATAATTCAGGTTCTTACCAAGAACCTAGGAATCATGGAAGCATTGCTGTGGTTTGTAGGAAGTTCTAAGCAAGATGGTTTTCTGAAAAGGCAGTGGTGTCAAGTCTGGTAAAATTAAAACTTCCAAATATTTGCTGAATCCCTTTGATGTGGCTTCAAGAGCTCCAATTACTATTTATATACTGTACACTGAATTTTTCTTCCAAAGTCTTTCAGTTTCAATTTGCAAATCCTGATATTTTGTTACTTTTTCATTTGTTGTTATTAGTTTGCCAGACTTAACAGGTTGTTTGTTGTCACTTTCTCTAGTGAAAGAGGTTATTCATGTCCTTACCAATAGCAGAACAACATACCCACTACTGTGGCCTGCTGGTGGTTGTCTTCCTGTCACACCACCTACAGTGTTTTATGATTTCTGGTTGAACAGTCTTAAGCCCAGCTGCAAGTATGGTTCAATGACATGAGATTCAAGAATATACATGCATACATACATACATACATCCTACAGCATATAAGCCAAAGCAAATATATTTAGACTACATATCTAAATATATTAGACCTAATGATAAAAGTCAAAGCAAATATATTTAGATGACATATCAGAACAATGCAAGGCATTCAAACAAGTTAGCATGAATAAAGCATCCCTCTTGAAAACACTGGGGCAGCCATGTTCTCCAGAAGGTTTGGTGTGGCTTCTTTGAAGCTTTCTCAGGTCATCTCTACATGCCTGCACATGCCCAGTTGCTTTGTTGGCAGACCTAGAAGTGTTGACTCTGCAAGCCCTTGCATGTGCAAAATAACTAGGGAAAGGCTTTGAAGCAGCCGCACTGAGCCCTGCATGAGCTGCAGCTGCCTTAGCTCTTCAAGGAGGGCACGATGCTCACACCAACATGCTTTGTGAAGTGCCCCTTTGAATGCTTTCTATAGCTCTACTATACACACAGGCACATTCTCCTTTCTTCCATTATAGGAACTCAGCTACATGGTTTCACTATAATTCTATTACACCTTTCTTTTATTATAATCAGCTGTTTTAAAAGTATTTGTAAGTTTTTTTTTTTTAAATAGCACAATTATAGATATTTTACAACAGATCTTATGACTAATTTGCAATTTAAGTTACAGAGTCGGCTTTGTCTCTAGAGGCCTCAAACCTAGTGCCAGCCCCAGACTAGCCCTAAGAGTTTTGGAGACAGGCATCAATAATACATCAGCAGATGGTAAGCTACTAGTTGACTTGTTGCATTGCTTCTCACTAATGAAGACAGAGATCCACTTGAACAAAAACATGTGCTACCAAAATCCCTCAAGCTTTGGCTTTCCATCCACCTATTTTGAACTTCATTCAACTTTCATGTCAATATGTTCCATTTGGGAATACTCACTATTCCTTTGACCAACTTGTCTTGACAGCTGGAAGGGCTTCACAATGCTTGTGGCACACTGTATATCATTGTTATTAAGATTCTATCATATACAAAAGCCTTCTCCACCCCTTTCATGTAGTAAATATCACATCAGATCTGATCTATATTTTCCTCATACCTGATTTTTTGTGTGTGCTGCACTTGTCCAGTTTGTCTCTTATCTTCTACTCAGAACCTGCATAAAAGACTCTCTATCATAAGTACATACCTATAGGTATCACATCATATTGCCAAAACAACACAATGTGCATCATGACATCATGGCATAAGCACCACTGTTTGTACTTTGTAAATATGTAACAGGAAGGGAAAAGGTTTGTCCCATGACATACATTTTGTCACTTGCCCCTTCCCCTCTCCCCCCAGGCACCTATGCAAATGCCTACAAGGCCACCTGGGCTGCTACAAACCCTGGATTCTCTGTTCTGTAAGCAACAGAGGGTAGACAGTAAGAGTTCATATACATATAAAACTATATGTTAGATTAAGCACATCTGCAACTAGCCATTTTCTTTCTTTCTTTGAAACAGCAGGGAGCATCTAATATTGGATCAGGAACACAACAGGTGTAATTCCCTACCCCCATGCCTCCTCATCCCTCCTCACAGCTAGAATTTCCAGCAGAATCTTCTACACAATTTTAGTTAGCCAGTAGAAAAATCACCAATAGAAGAATATCTCTATATGGAGCCAAGATTTGTGCAATCTTTGTGGTGGAGAGTGAGGTAAAAAGCAAACAAACAATTTTCTATACAATATGATGTTTAAGTCTATTCAAAATAAGACTGGCATGTACTGAAATCTTTCAAACAATATTCAGAACAGCTAAATACCATCTCTGCTTTATTTATTTATTTATTCATTCAATTTATATAGCCTCATATCTCACATAGGTGATATGGGTTGAAATGTGATGTTATAAAACCACAAAATAAATAAATCCTGTCATGTCACACATTATTTAATTTACACATCATAATTGACTGCATATTATGTTGACATTCCTTGGGTCATCAGTCTTCAGTTGGTGTGCCAGCATCCATAGCTACACTACCTATCAGTATATTGCAAATTGGGACCAAAGATAGTTTTTGACACTGCTATAACAGAGACAGTCTATGTGTACCACACAATCCTGTACGTATTTACTCAGGATGTAAGCTGTATTGAGTCAATGAGACTTATTCTTGGATAAGTAATATAAGATTTCTTTGCCCACATTTCTGGGAAGAAAATGCAATTCATCTACTTGAATTCATCTTCCTTTTCCCAATCTCCAGATTATATTTCCCAATTCTCTTCAGATACATTGGCCTATAATTCCCATAATATTAGTTGGGGATAGTAGAAGCTGTAATTCTCACACATGGAATACTGTGAAGACTGTGTTTATTTAATCTATTGGTTGCAATCCAGACAGATCCTTTGGAAACATCCACTTAAGTGAAACCATGAGAAAATTTGCCTTTTTCATGTTTTCTTTGAGCAGCACTTCCAATGGTTTACAAAGTATCTTGGAGATCACCATGAAGTGCAGCTACTGGTTGCTTTTAGAAACCAAACAAGTCAAGGGCACTGCAGAGGCCACAGAGCTCATAAGATGGTTTTTTGGACTATATCCCATATAACCAAGGATATGCATGCCATTGAATGTGTCTTAAGCTAGAGTCAGTGAGTGTTTGCTTTTAAGGTAAGGCATTCTTATTTAGTGATTTTTGTTGTATTTACCATGGGAGGTAATATGAGCTCTGTTATCAAACAATGAATTGTTCTGCCAAGAAGGGGATTACAGTGAATTAAAAAAAAAAAAATCTATAGGGAGAAACTGGATTTGTCAGTAAAAACGATGAGAGATTTTATTTACCAGAGTTTTGCAACCTGCACCTTTAATCTTCATAACAACTGAGTTATTCATGGCCAGTGATGTTTCAAAAGCCAATAAAAAAGATTAATAGTGCTGGCACAAGATCTCAATTCTGATGTGTCCAAACCCCTTTGAGTATGTCTGCAGTCCTCTATAAGAAATACAACATTTCAGGTTATATTTACACCACAGGTAAATTTCACATGCTTTTTCTACCTTACACTGACACAACTCCAATAATATATTCTATTTATTCCTCCCGAACCCCTTCCTCCAAGGAGTTCAGGGCACAGTGCAAGTCCCCCCCCCCCCCCGCCCCACCACAAGTGCCACTATTTTGTCTTTACATCAATCATGTGCAGTGGGTTAGTCCAGAGATAATAGCTGGGCCAATGTTACCCCATGAGCTTCCTGCAGGAGTGCAGATTTTTGCAATGTGTTCCAAGGAGATTCATTAGACCATACTTCTAACCAAGCCTGAAATGTTGTGATAAGTGGAAGGAAAATATAACCACCACTGTCTTGACTGAGGTAGGAAATGAAATGAGTGAACAAAACAAGACAGATGATTTTCTCTTTGGTCAAACTGTGGCAAACTTTGGGTTTGGAAGGGAGCAGAGAAATACCGGCTTTGTATCCTACTTTCACTTTTTTCAAGGCCACATCCTAACAATTTCTTCAAGAAAAAGCTATGTACAATTGTGCAAGTAAGCAAATAAAGGCAGTGGTGATTACACGTAACTTTCTGTGTTACATCTTGTATTCTGTATGTGTATATTTTAACCTGAAATGGTTATGAGAGATAATACATTGGTTAAGAAAATAAATCACATGCATTTAAGTCCTTTTTAAAGAAACAGTCTGACTAGGAGGTCTTAGACAAGCCTACCTCTCTCAACTAAACTCCCATCCTAATTTTGTATTTTAGACTCACTAATACTATTCTATAATGCTGTTGTAAGGATACTAAGATAACACATATATCAAGTGCTTTGAGCACTTAATTCACCATTATACTGATCATGTCATATTTGGCTAGCTTTGCAGAGCTGGCTGTTTCCTTTCCCAAGCCTTCAGGATGATTTGAGGATAAAAAGTATTAAAAATAATCTCATTTTGCTTATTATATGGTAAGCATCTCTTTCTCTCAGTGGTGGGGCTATTTTTAATCCAGCTTTTTACTTGTTTGGCTAGTTTTCCTAACTTTGAGATGTCCTGCTAGGTGGCAACAAGCATAGATGCTAGTCCTTTTCAGACACTTTGATTACAAGATCTGATGTGGCCTACCATGAGTTTTTTTCTGATTATTTCCATGCACACAGAAATATGCCACATGTTTTCTCCTCTATGCAGTAAATGGTTCTACATCCATAGAAAGTCAGCAAATCTGTTCCTTAGATTTGTCTCCCACCTTAATAAGGCATAATGTAGTTTATTTATGCTGTTTGTTTTATCACTATATACAAACCCATCCATTGTGGTTTCTTTCTTAGATGGCTTCCTCCATCACACTATGACAGAAAACAATTAGCTAAATTGTTTTTATTGTTTTCCTTGCTTTTAATGTTGTAAGCTGCTCAGAGTTGTGCGGAGTTGGGCAGCCACTAAATTGAATAAACGAATGAACGAACAAATAAATAAATAAATAAATAAGTGGCTAGACAAAACACATGGATCCTTGGTAGACAGACAATAAAAGAGAAACTTATCAGGTGGTAGTACAGGTAGTCTTGACATTCAGGGCTGAGCCTAAAGACCAACTGATCCCACTGACAGTTTGGACAGTTCAAATGACCAGGAAATGGCAGGTAACAGGAACAGCATACATAGGCTAAGCATAAACTGACATGAGCAGACTGAGATCCAATGAAATTGAGACAGCATCCTTTTCTTCTTATTTCTAAAGAGAATTTTATTGTCAAGGGACACTCAGCTGGTCACATACAGGGTTATGGACAGATGTTTAATGGTCTTTACTTTAACATTATTATATCCTATTATATTGTTACTTCAGTAATATATAGTGAGATTCAAAATAAGGTCATAAAGTTCAGACTACTTATCTAGTTTTATATTTATATTTAACAGAGCTAAATATTAATTTTGAATGGTGTGCTAGGTAAAAAAGTTGATATAGCCAACTGAGTTGATGTTACTTAGTATTGGTAGAAAGAAATCTTTTAAGATACTGTACTCTCAATTTTGGGGAACTCTTTGTGATGGGGGGAAAAAAATCTCTTTTTACCCTGATGCCAACAAAGTATTGTAATTTTCTCCAGCTGATACAGTGTAATAGTCTAAGAAGGAACTAGAATTCCCTGTGAAATGCATACATAGGAATATATCAGAACATCTAACAGCAAAAGTGCATGAGCAAGGCATTTTCTAATTCAATTTTCCTGAATGTGTTTCTACAGAAAAAGTGTTCTTCTAACTGCAGCACGATACATGCTCGCTTATTCCTCTCCTCCTCCCCATTAGTTCAGGTTTAATAGCTTGTAAACATGAACAAAAATTGTTCTTTATCTTACCACAAATACGTTGAAAGCAATAGCTGTTATTATTTGCTAGTTAAAAGGTCTGCACAATGTTTGTAGTGACAGAAAACAGCTGGAAGGAATTCTTTTTGATGATTTTATTGTTTATTAAGAAATAATAAACAATCTCTGGATGGAAGTCACTGGATAAAATCTAATGTTGCATGAATGGAGGTCTGTTCAGATCACAGGATTTTCTCCCTTTCTCTTTCCTATCTGAACCTCTCCTCATGAGTTAGCAGTTTTAACTTTCCAGAGCAAATTTTGAAGCCATTTAGAGGACTGGATTTTTCCCCCCCATCTTGTTCCAATGAGGGAAACAATTGTGCCCATGGAAGGAGACTTGTGCTTTCCAAGGAGCGTGATTTTCCACAAGTATCAGGAGCATGAAGCATAGCTATGACATGCTGTGCCCCAATTTCTAAAAGCAACAAATGGGAGTTGAGGGAAGGTGTTGCCAGGATGTAATCTGTACTTTTTAGCTGTCATACACATCTAACAATATAATATGTATTTAAATAATTTGTTTTCACTTGTTTTTATGGTTTTATTTCATTTGTTTTATTTTTATATTTATTAGTTTTGAATATTGCCATAAACAGCCAATTCTCCTGGTAGTTAACATCATAAAGACATAAAAGATGTTACAACATGAACATAAAACTCATAAAAATGTCAACCAACCACCACCAAAACACAGATAGCACCATCCCATCATTCTATAAATTCTCTCTGAAGAGTTCAGTTTTAGTAAGCTGCCAGTTGGACTATCACAGAAAAGTACTGTTTCTGGCCCCAGACTCCCCTTGCCTTTTACAAATGCATAACTGCTACTATCTTCTCCTACAAAGAACATACTGGATGTATCAATTCTATTTGGAGGTGAAGACACCTGTGGGTCAAGCCATAAAGAGTTTTATAGGTGAAAAACAACACTTTGAACACTGTTACTCCCTAATAAGTAAGCTGCCAGTTGGACTATCACAGAAAAGCACTGTTTCTGGCCCCAGACTCCCCTTGCCTTTTACAAATGCATAACTGCTACTATCTTCTCCTACAAAGAACATACTGGATGTATCAATTCTATTTGGAGGTGAAGACACCTGTGAGTCAAGCCATAAAGAATTCTATAGGTGAAAAACAACACTTTGAACACTGTTACTCCCTAATAAGTGGGCTGCTGAATTTTGTACCAACTGCAGTTTTGAGTGGTCCTTAAAGGCAGCCTTAAATACAATGCATTAATAGCTTAAAAATGTGATGATTTGGGCATGAGTAACTATTGTCAGGACTTCCTGCTCCAGGTGGGGCATCTGGTACACCAGCTAAAGCAGGGTGCCATGGCCTCCACTTGCCTATCCAGCAGTAGCCTTAAGGCCAGGGGAATTCCCAAGTAGTAAACCTGCTCCTTCAGGAGGAGTGCCATGCTGTCCAAATTTAAAACCATTGTTGACAAACAACTGTTCTGAACAACAAGTAGCTTTGTCTTGTCGGCTTATTTTGTCCTATCTAGCCCAAAAAACACCCTCCAGGCATCAAGACCTCCACATTATCTCTGGCTCAACCAGAGATAATCATCAATGTAGGGATGATACCTCACCTGACCCAAGTGATGACCTTTTCCAGTGCTTTCATGCAGACATTAAAAAGTAGGGAAGAGGGGATTGAGTCCTAGAGCACTCCACAAGAAAGCACTGAATTAACTTCTCCCCCATCATCGACTGGAACTTCCTGTTCAGGAGGGAGCAAAACTATTGTAAAACAACATCTCCAATTCCCAACCCTTGCAGTTAGTCTAGAAGGATACCATAGTTGAAGGTATTAAACACTGCCAAGCCAGGCAATGGAGCAATGGTTGTCTAGTATGGCCAAAGTCAAGTCCAGGGAAGACCTCTTCAAGAAGGAATGCATAACTGCCTCCCTCAGGTTGACCAGCATCACCTTGTCTCTTAAAGATTTCCTGGACACAGGCATTTACATTGCCCCAACCAACTGAAGGAACCAGGAAGGGCATGGATCTAAGTTACAGGTGGCAAGGCTCATCTCTGAGAGTAGGCCATCCACAGGCTGAAAGGAGTTTCAGATAATATTACAAGACATACAGAGTTAAGGCTTCAGGAAATGTGAACAACTTTATCTGAAATGTTTTGTGGGAGAAGTTCCCATAATCTGATGGCAGACCTTCCCACTCACATCACCCCCAACAGGGAGTGGGCCACACTGAACAGTGCTGCTGGACAATCTGATGATGCAATAAGGGTGGAGAAGTATTAACATTTCAGTGCCATTATTGCATTAGCTGAGTCAGATTCTCTTGTCTACCTCCACTGGTACTCCAGACATCACTTCTATTACTTCATCTCCTGAAGGTCCTTAGTAAATCAAGGAATTCCCCAAGATCATCTGACAAAAGCTGCTTGGGAGCAACACGCAAAATATCTGGGTGGTTTCCTGATTCTAGAGGTCAACAGGCACTTAGTGAGTAAACTCTACAGATTGCTAGAAAAATTCTCAAACACCATCTGGAATGCACCCAGATTTATAAGACATCTAAGGAAGTACTATTTCAATACATAATTTTAACATGAATTGTAATCTTCCGCAAGATCCTTTGGATAAAGGGAAAGCTATAAATACTTTTTAAGTAAGTAAATCACTAATAGCAGTTGCTCATAACCACCCATAAGACATAAGAGAAGGAAATAACTTGAACAGCAAACACAATTAAAAAGGAAAAAAGAAGTGGTTACTGACAAGAGGAACTAATTTACAATTTATTTTTTGGAAAAAGTTAAGATTTTCTTGAATTGAAGTGACTTTATGGACATGCCATTGTAGTTTTCTTGGCAACAATATGAAAGTGATTTGCCATTACCTTCTTCTGGGTTGCTTATCAACTCCCTTGTGTAACCTTCCCTGTGGGATTTCTTGCTTTCTAAGTACTAACCAGGTCCAACTCTGCTTAGTCTTTGGAGGACAGCCATTGTTGGTTAGGCACTGTCACCAAAATATTTTACATTGAAAAGATTAGTTATGAGAAGGCTAGACTAAGTCACCTATACTCTTACAGCACTGGTATTAACCATTCCTAGCAGATCCAGACAGATTTCAAAACTAAAATATTTAAAATATAAAAGTATCAGGCTATGGTAATAATACGTTTAAAAATTCCTTGTATACTATGCCAGCATGTTCCTTCAGTTCATGGGAACTATGATAAAGATGGATGTTTTCAAGAAAAAATTATGATAGCACAGACCTTGAAAACATCTCTTAAACAAAGCTTTTTGCACCTGGAAGGAGACAAGGAAAATATTAGTGTAAACTTTCCTCTTTTTCTAATAAACCGATCAACAAATAATCTGCTTTATTCTTTTAGCAAAATGCCATTTTAATCCTTCTTGTGGAAGTCCTGGCAAGCATTTTTTTAAGAGTCAACAAGCCTTACAAAAGGTTAGTTTTATCCCTTTACGTTCCTTTACAATAAAAAGGACTAGGGATTAAAATTCATTTAATGTAAGAGAAGGTAGGGAGGAGTGGTTTAATGTATTTATTCTTAAAGTCAGTCAGTAGGCCATTAGTTGAACATAAATGTATTTCAGTTTAATAGGGGCACTAACTCATTTTCTCCATGTAAAAAAGTAATGACATGTTTGTTAAAAAAAAAAAAAAAAGAGGTGAAACACTGGGATCATGTAATTATAAAGAATGATTTGGAGCTTAGAAAATGTCCCTCACCCTTTCTCTCTAATATGGGAGCAGTATTTATTTCTGAAATGAAAGCAAAGCATATAAGTAACTAATTTAGATTTTCTATAGAGAAAACTGTAGGCTGGATTCTGTATCATTGCCATTCAGTTAGACTTGCTGGGCTATTCCATACACAAACAAAACAAAACAAAACAAAACAAAACAAAACAAAACAAAACACAGTTGGGGCATCCATGAGAGATTATTATTGTCATCTCATAATAGGTAATCTAGCATTACATCAATAGCTCCATGAAGTTTTCTTTATAAGGCAAATTATTATTTTCCCCATCTGAATAGTTGCTTGTAAACTAATAGATAAAAGTAAAAAAATCTATTTTGTAAGCAAGAATATTAATTCCCTTACTCCTCTGTGAAGGCATATGCTTTAAACTTCTAAACAGACAGATACATTTTCACTTATATACAAAATAAACCTTATATGTGGAAGTCAGTTATAGCAATATCTGGTTATTAATCTACATGAGCCTATTTTTATAACAAAACTACTTTGAAACCTAAAACCTGTTAAAAATCCAAAATTCATTTTAATCTCTCAGCTGTTTTACACAGGCAGACCTCCAAAAGTAAGAAGTCTACTAATAATAAGAATATAAGATTAAAAACCAGCAGAAACATATAAACAAAAAAATGATAAGTAAATACAATATTATGTTTCTTTCATTTAAACATGTATGTGATGCTTTGACAATGTCAAAAGAAACGGGTGTTCTCCCTGCAGTAGCGTAGTTTTCCTTTCTGTATCAAGGGATGAATCTTTTTTTCTTCTTTTTTGTAAAAAACTCATTATTCCAATTACAGACATGTTAATCACGTATGTGTTTAGTAACTTTGTAAACTATAAATTAGGTATCAGGTTATTGAACATCACCTATTTAGTTTTGATTAAATTTGGAAAGAGCTATTCAGGACATGAATATTTTAATTTATCTGCATTATTATGGCATGGAATTAAAGTTGGAACACGGCTTCAGATATAACCTCCCTGCAAAATATAAACTAGAACATGAGCTTTGTTATTAAAGCATACTTGATTTTAATCATACTACTCCATAGAGAAGTATGGGTCTCTATGTCAATGTATGGATCAAATAACATTGGTGAATCTTAACTGTCAGATAAATACAACTAAAACTAAGATGATGCCATACTACATCAACAAAGTGATTGTTAGATCAAGGGCAGAAAAACATCTGGTCCTCCACATATTTTGAACTATAATTCCAAGTATCCTTCATCATTAGTCGTGCTGAATAGGATTGATAAGAGTGGTAGTTAGTAACAGCTGGAGCGCCACAGGTTCCTTGGGCCTTATTAGTACAAAAAATTTCAAGTTGCAATCCAGACATTTAACAGCAATTATCTTGTATATCCTTTTGAAGCAAATTCAAATATTTCACTTACTTTCAAATTTTTGTATGCAGTGAGTGCAAATGTATTTGCCCTTTATAAATTCAAATTATTTTTTTCCAGTAAAATGGAATGGCCTTAGATATATATTCTATGTGAACAAAAATAAGCAAAATATTCATTAGCATGCCTCCATTGAGGATGAACTCAACTTTGAAAACCAAAGGAAAATGCTTTGAAAGTAATCATACTTCTTCTGAAGCATTCCAAAATAAAGCAGGCTATAAACCAAAGTGTATAGCACTGAGGAAGCCTGGATGTGAGTCTTCAGATCAGTCCCAGCGTACAAACAAATTCTGCTCTAAAGACAAACCCTGAAGCTTAGATAAATGCCCAATACACATAGTTCAGGTCCTCTCTGAACTCCATCCCCCAATGCAAATCTGTGGAGACCACGTTGTCTCCATTAGTTGTGCATGTGAAGATAAAAGTCTACACTCGTGGCCTAAAATAATGCCATTGAATCATGAGGGTGAACATGAGAGAGTGGGATCACATATGCATTCAGTAAAATATGTGTAAAACAATATGCAAATATCTTGTTTGCCTGCTACTGACCATTCTTAACTCAATGAAATCTATGGTATGAACACTCACATATTTATTTAGAAATTTGATAATCTGTTTTTTATAAAAATGATCCCCAAAGTATCGACTGAATTAAAAAGTAACACTATTGAGCTACTATATTAAAAGTAAAAACATTGACTTCCTTTTATGTACAAATGCTCAAAACAAATATCTGATTACTGCTGGCCTTTCTAAAGTGAAACAGCCTTCTTGACAGAATTTGGAACTGCCAAGCGATAGACATGCAGAAGGTACTTAGTGTTTTCCCTGCTCAATGCTCCTTAGGCCAGAACTCAAGGGCTCTTCTCAAGCAAAAGCAGTTGTCTGGGTTTTTTTCCCTTGTACATTACTTTGTATACCTTTTGCAATATTGTTAGATTGCAATGAAATGGGATGTCCTCGAGGGAGGGAGAACCTCACCATAATACAGAATCTTAGAAATGGAGGAAAAAAAGTAGTTCCACTAACATTTTGGTCCTGAGGATGAAAAATATAAAGAAGCAATCAATCATTTTGTGTAGCACGTGTTGCAGGAGGAAGCAGCAATAGCAGCAGCATTCCACTTGCTATGCCTTCTAAGCGTCCTGGACATTTCCCTGTGTTCATCCCATTGAAAGTTCTTAATTTCTAATTTGCCTTACTGTCCTTGATAGGATGGATAATCTTGTCCCACATCTGTAATGTTAATATAGGATCCAACCCATTGATAAATCAGCTTCTATGTGTAAAATCTGGGATGGGACACCATCTTGGTCTTCGTATGACATTGCAAAATGTCTTGGGCCAGTCCTACTCAATTTCTTCTGTTTTCTGAGTCACAATGTGGTGCCTTTATTCTTCCCTTGACAACCACCAGACTCACCTGGTTTAACTTTTTTAGATTCATTTAATTAAATAAAAACCATAAATGGGAAGTGAGGAAAGTGGTAGCTTCTGAGTCACACAGAAGACCCCAGGAGCATTCTTATTAAATAAAAATGATATCTGCAGCCTAAAGTACCACCTGCCCAAATGAAAGGCAAAAGATGAGGTGAGGTAAGTTTGGAGGTGGTATCACAGTGCCCCTTAAGTATCTGAAAAATTGTCCCCATACTGAAAGGCCTGAACAGAGAGAATTCAGTTTTTGTTTCCCAAATGAGCTCTTCCTACGTACAATAATCCCATTTATACAAGGAGGTATTAAATATCCCAGTTTCTATTAGAGAGGTTAGAGGAGATAATAGAGAGCAATCTTACCAGATTGGCTAAGGACAGATGTATACTTCATGGCAGGGCCATTTTGTGGAAGTGCCCATGATGGGTTCTTAACATTTTAAATGTGCCCACTGGCCCCCAACATTGGTTTCTCCTGTTATATATTTATGGAACTAAAAATAATTTTGGTCAGCTCTACCCTATTAATATGTAGAAGCAGTGCCCTATGATCACACATGTATGTGCCATATAAAACCAACAGAAAGGAGAATCATTCTGAAAAGCCATCCTTTGTAATGGATTGTGTAAAATGACTCCAGCAGGCAATAAGCAACTTTCTGCATGAGAGGAAGTGGAGTGGGGAGAAAATTTAGATGCTTACCCTGAATCTGACTCTGAGGCTGAGGATTAAAAGCAGTTGTGTGGTTCAAGGAAGCTCTTGGGTTAGGTGCAGGGGCTGGATGATGTGGGCTAACCCTTATGGCTGTGCGACGCAACTGTTCCAGTTCACTCAGGCGCTCTGAAAAGGACAAACTTCCAGGTTTTGTCTGCTCATCTAGTTTCTGACGGTGTCCTATTGCGGAAACAATGGAGGTGGGGAGAGAAAATGAGAAGTTGTCTGACTGATATACAGTACCCGAGGCTGCATATAATTACCCATTATTGGTCTAGGAAATCAATGCTCTATTCCATATTAGTTAGGCAGGATAGCAAGCAGGCTAACTAAAATTCTACTTATTTCAATGGAAATTAAGACTAACTTCATCTGGATTGTACCTTCACCTCAAAGAGAAATTATGTTTATGCATACATAACTGTACTAGTTCATATGCTACATTATAATAGGGTCTGAGAAGGAATACAGCTGCGTATCATACTTATCAAATAATAAAAGACTGTGGTTAAAGAGGAACAAGTAATAAATCTTCAACTGAAATATGACACTTTTATCTCATTCTCTCCATTAATTTCTTTAGTCTTTGCTTAGACCAGTGTTGTCCAAACTTAGCCACTTTCAAGATAAGTGGACTTCAACTCCCAGAATTCCCCAGCCAGCATGGCTGGCTGGGGAATTCTGGGAGTTGAAGTCCACTCATCTTAAAGTGGCCAAGTTTGGACAACACTGGCTTAGACCAAAGCAAAGTAGGAAATACAGTAATACACTTCATGGGTTCCTTGCCTGTCATTGTTTTTTACTCCACCCCACTCTGTTTTAAATTTATCACAGCTTATCAGTCTTCCTCAGGGTAGCTGGGAGAGACTACTGTACTTCCAGGAGATAAGACACATACAGGCTTTTTTTTTTTTTGAAACTCAAGAAAACATCATGGAGCTTGCTGATTCTTACATGCAACAAATCCATTGCATCTTATTCTTTTGCCCGTTAGAGTTTTAACTAAAATATGAAGACATAAGGCTGCAAGCAATCATCTGCAAAAGTGAAGCATATCCTGCCACTCTGCTGTAGTCCTACCAGATCTGAGTTGCAAAAATCTGGACTTTCATTAAAATTACAGAAAATTTAAACCCCATAGGGCCATTCTTTTACCCACTCCTAAGAAGTTTTCATGAAGATATGCAGTTAACAAAATTGAGAAAAAATATACACTTAAAAACATTGTCTAATAGCTGAAGTTAAATTTTACAACTTGTGCTAAAGTTCCAAATTTGAGCAACTTATCTCTTCTTTGTCCTGCCAGACTCTTTGGCACAGTCTGCTCAGATTCTATGAGCTATCAATTATCTCTGAAATGAAAGGAAAGCAGGACATATCTAGAGCTAGAAATGATTTTAACATCGCGTCCATTAGTCTAGTCTATTTCTTTACTGCTCTTGTAAAAGACAACAGCCCAAAGGTAAGCCTTTTTTCTGATAATTGTGTACTTCAGATGCAAATCACCATCTTCATTTGCAGCGTATACAGTAACACAAATCTGAATTTGAACTCAAGATTTGAGCTCTTCATATAATTACTTGAGTCCAAAATCTTTATTAATATACAACCTGTGTACAGATTGTCAAAAATAAAAAAATAACTAGTGATGATTTCCAGTGCTGGATATTTTTGACAGACATCCATAACCTGATGTTGCTTGCATTTCCTAGCCTGTACATACTCTCTCCCTCTATCTCCATCTCCAATCATCTATGCCACACATGGCAACCCATGGAATATATCCAGCATAGAATATACTTTTGTTAAGGTATTTTTAAAATACATAAAGCACTTCTAAGTTATGGACTACTTGGCAATTTTGTAATGTGTTTCAAAAGGGTCCTTTGTGGGTGTATGTACAAGTGCATATATATGAAATATATGTATAGGTAATTTCATGCAAAACTTTGAGCAATCTCACATAATAACAACATTTTGTGACATTTCAGTCATTAAATTATTATTATTAATAACAACAACAATTGTTGATAAGAAAGACAAAAAAGGCTGGATAGTGGACATTGCAATACCTGGAGACAGCAGAATAGAAGAGAAAGAACTGGAGAAAATCACAAAATATAAAGACCTGCAAATAGAAGTAGAAGAACTATGGCAAAAGAAAGCAAAGATAGTATCAATAGTAATAGGCGCCTTAGGTGCAATCCCAAAATATTTGGAGCACCACTTGAAGGCCATTGGCATTGACAAAATCACCATCAGTCAATTGCAAAAGGCACCTTTACTTGGAACAGATTACATCATGCAATGATACCTTTAACACCATCAAACAACAACATCTGCCTATCCCAGGTCCTTGGGAAGGAGGTGGATAAAAATGCCAAATCTAGTCTAAACATCTGGCTGATTGTGTGGCCAACCATAATAATAATAATAATAGAGCCAGTTTGGTCTAGTGGTTAGGGCACAGGCTAGAAACCAGGACACCGTGAGTTCTAGTCCCACCTTAGGCATGAAAGCCAGCTGGGTGATTTTGGGCTAGTTACTTTCTCTCAGCCTGCAATGTCAGGCTTGGGAGACAAGCTGGTTGGTAAATACCTGTTGCAACCAACAGATAAACATTCGATTAATCCAAAAAAGCAGACCCTGCACCAGCGGAAAAAATGCTAGGAATGATAAATAAATAAATAAATAATAATTTATTAATTTGGGAGTTAATAGACATCACACAATGATGTTGCAGCACCTTGTTGCCTAGACTATCCTTTCAGTGCCTACTAATTTTTCTTCAATTTGCAAGGGGTAAAGCATTCTCTCTGAGATAGTAGTCTAGATGTTCAAACAATACATATTTTTTTAAAAAATAATATAAAGCAGTAAAATGTCATTTGAGCTCATTTCCTAGTGTCTACATAGACATCTCCACTTTTTTTTGACAACTGCTTTGCCATAGCCTGGTTCCAAGATCTTTTTCAACTTTCCAGTGTAATCTACAGTAAAAATAACATGAATGCAATTTGCGTCAATTATGATAAACAGAATGTTCTGAAATATAGATACTTAATAATTTTGTTTTTTAAAATAATCTGCAATTAAAAACTGCATTCCAAATCATCTTTATTAAAGCACCATTATGCTGCAATGTTGTGAGTCTCAAGATGATACCTCTGTCCAAATCCGCTCTCCTCCAAATTAGGTATTAAGTTAAAAATCAAAAATTGCTTATTCAAATTATGAAACCCAAGAGGAATTCTTGAATTTCTGTGCCACATGTGTTGTAGCTGTTAAGGTACTTGAGTTCCACTTTCTCTCAGCCCAGCCTACTTAACAGGGTTGCTGTTGTGGGGATTAAATGGAAGGATAACCCGATGTAAGCTACCTTAGGGTCCTGGGGAAAAGATGGGCTATAACAGTCAAAAACAAATAGCCATTTACAAGACACTGATTCACTAAAATAAAAGTTCTGCATCGCTAAAGTAAAAGTTGTATGAGTAGGCCCTGGAAATGTCTAAAAACAGGTATTCACTTGACAGTTAAACTAATTTCAAAAATGATCTCTCTCTTCACATACCTAAAATATTTACCTAAAGGAAATATTAAAGCCAGCCAAATTTTAGTTATATGTTATATCACTCTATGCTACTAATTGTATATCTACAAAAATAAAATAAGAATATAAAAAGCAATCTGTTAAGACAAAACTAAAAATTCTGTGTGAAGAAAACTGTTTCCTTTTCAGTCTTCTATCCCATTTCCAGTGTTCAGAATTTGATCATCCTCTCTTCCTAGAGAGCTCCCAAATTTGGTACCACACACATTAATATATATATATAGCAGAGGACCTCTCTGATTGCATCCTCCTCCTTCCCTTAGAAACCATCTGGAGAAATAAGATGCTAGGCAGAACTACAGTACAGCTTTGCTCTACAACTCATCAAAACACGGATAATCTATTCTAGAGTTCTCCCTGCAGACTATTTGCCAAAATGCTCCATATTTTACATCAGTGAAGTAGTACAACATCAGTTCTATGTCATACATAACAGTACCGGTTTGTTGCCAGTAAGAATTTCCACACTGCCATTTTCTTTCCCCAAACCTTGAAAAGCAGTTTGTCATCACTCTTAAGTTGAATTGCTGAGAACAAGGAGTAAAATTCACAGTTCCACTAAAGCAGCTGCAGATTCTATAGCAACAAAAATCCCCTTACATTTTTTCCACTCAGAACAACAACGCCCCAGCCATTTACCCACCTACCAGTAGCCTGGGACTTTGCACGGTGGCTCCTCTGGTGCTGTGGAGAAGGGAAAAATGGGCAAGACTCTTGCTGAGTTTCACTCCTACTTGCTTTGTGTGCATTGAGTGGGAGCTCTAAAGCCACTGGGCTTTACAGGACTGCAAGCTCAAGAGTTAAGAGGAGGGGTGCAGCCAGCTTTCTCTCCACAGAGCCACAGCATTGATAAGCAAAACAAAATAATGCAAAATGAGATGCAAAGCCTTCCTTTACAGTAGTGTCAACTATCAAGCAGCTCAGTTCTCCATCCCTGCAGATCTTGGAGCAGGAGCTGCTCTCAAACTAGTACAAAATCCCCATATAATGCCCATATAATATATATTAAACAGCAGTCATAACAGTAGTGGTAGCATCAACAAAGACTGAGGGAATACAGGAAAACACAAAGCCTTCTGTAATCTGCATACACAGGTAAACACATAAAGCAGATTCCTGCATGCAGAATGAATTCTGTGGATGCAGGCCAACCTCTCTGATGTGAAATCCTTCAATAGACTGCTGGCAAATAGCTGTTCCTCATTATTTATTTATTTATTTGATATATACCCTGTCTTTCTACATTATGGCCACTAATGTCAATCATATGGTAGATTTATGTCTACAGCTATCCCTAGTAGTGTAGCAGAAGTACTTCTTTTCCAAACTGTCTTTGAGGAGTTAAAAACAGTTACTAACCAAACTGTGTAAAATCAACAGGCACTCTAGCAGTGAAAAGGTCCTCTATTCCACTGTTTCATGCATGCCCTGAGTCATAAAAACTTTGCTTAACAAATGGGATGGTGGGAAGAAAAGTGGATTTTTCCCTTGCTTGAATATTCACCCTTACAACATGAACCAAAATAACCTTGTGATAAAACTAGTGACCTTTTATTTCTTTGAAATAAACATATTTGTATTTAAAGACTGGAGTGATTGTTTAAACAAAAAGAAAAAGAAGAGAATTCTCAATCTTTTCATGGTACAAACACTTCATTAGAGACAAGCAAGACTTCAATTTTATTCATTTTTTCCTGTCTTTAATGGTTCTGTTTAATCTTAAGCATATTATACTTTCCCCTGCCCTTTTCTTTATAGCTGCAACAAGATATAGTAAGCTACTATATAGAGTTTTAAAAGCAGAGAGTCAGAGAACTTTCCAAACAGCATACAGGCAGGTTATTCTTCCCCTTATTTTTTTTGGCTTCACGTGAACAGCACAGAATGAGTCAAGTAGTATTAACTTTCAAGAGTGAAGTGGTGTGGTCAACCAAAACTGTCAGTAGCAAGATTGAAAAGACAGGGTCAATGAGTAACAAAAAACAGCCCAGAATGCCATGTATGGGATGAACCATATGTTTTCTATTTTGTCAATGCAAAAGTATTATTCCTTACTAACTTATCTTAGGAAATCTGGTGAAACTATTTCTGTTAAGTTCAAAATTGAAAATGGAGATGATGATCCATAAAACCTTGAGCAGCCAGCCAACTTAAAAAAAAATCACTTTCATCTCCAGTTCTACTGCAGTTTTGAGTTCTAATCACACCATTTATGTGCTATGTCATTTCTTCAAGAAACCAGTTTTGGTGGCTGCTCCTTAACTTAAAATACATTTTACTAAAGACTGCAAAGCTTGAGCCTGTACATGTCCCACAATATATGACAATTTCCCACAAAAGCTTATTCCCAAAATTGCTACTCATCCCAAGTTTCTTGGCTTGGACAGTTTCAAAAACTGTAAAATTTTGATAATGGGGCATGATCTTCATGTATTAGAGATATACAAATGCTCAGACTCAAAACCTATTTCTCTTGAAAGTGCTGTTGGGATCTATTTGCGTGTTTTATTTGTGAGAACTATCTATAGAGCTCACAGAGAACAGACAGCCAAATTGTCCTTCTGTCAATAGCTGAGAATGGAGAACTGTCAGTCATAATTGCTCAACTATTGGCCTATAATTGAGAGCTCCTCCCACCCCAGTAATTTCACACATAAATATGAGTCCTGTCCCTTTTTAAAAATAAATAAAAAAAGTAAATTGTAACTGTTTCTCCTTAGCATGGAGACAAAGCTTCTCATGACAACAACACTTTATGCAGACAAGGTAGTAACTGAGAAATTGGGCATGGAGAAGGGGATATGCTAGGCATCTCCTCCTATGACAACACATATCACCCACCGATCTTAAAATAATATAATGTTGCCACATCTACAGGTGGCATTTATCACAAGAAACAAATTTTACACATTGGAGAATAGATTGTCACCACTATAAGGATACACCAGGAATTCTTCAGAATAACTTTGGACAGAGCACTGTATTACACTGTACTAGGGATGGAAGCTCAGCTGTTCTTATTAGATCTGCATTTCCCATGGATGAGCCCTAGAAATTCTTCTTGTAACAAAATGGATCACAGACAACTTATATTTGTATACCATCCATATCACATGCTACTCTGCTTTTTGTTTATGTATTTAATAACTGTCATGTTTCCTTTAATGTCCTTTCTCTATCTAACAAATAATCTGTTTATCTAAGTGCCAGTTTTATATCTTGACGAATCACCCGTCTGTTTTTGTGCCTCAGGCTCTTTAGGTGTAATTTATATAGCACCTAATTAACAAAGTTCATCCTCACATCCCACTGATCACACCATGTAGATACTTTGCTAACCATTTTTAATGGACGTGTCTTATGACATAACCTTTGTTTTATTCCTAACTCACCATAGACACAGTCTAAATTAGTCCTTAGACGTTACAATTTTAAAGTAGAATCACAACCCCCCCCCCATTTAAAGAGCGTTGGAAGGGGCGTTGGAGTTAACTTAGTCCAACTTCTTACCCACTGCAGAAATCTACTACTACATCATACCCAAGAGATGCCCATACAGATCTGTTTAAATATCTGCAGCAAAGATAGCCTGTTCCATTGATGAAGTAGAATTTCCATCTTTTTCCAACAAAAGACACACAAATATCTAGGATGCTTGTTTCATGATTTGGTGATGGTGCAATTAAGGACTTGTATATGCCAAGTAGTAGCTGAGGCTACTATGGGCATACCCTTCTCTCTGATCACTAAGCATTGCATTCCACTTTTGGCTTGGGCTGCAGGAAAGACCAGGCATATTACTGCTACAGAGTAATCTACCTGTGTAATGCTTGGCCCATGCTAGCTGAAATGCCATTCAGGCATTATGCAGGCTCCTTATATATACCAGTATACCATTCTTCTGGAAGACCACTACACCTGTTATTAAACACATATTCAATTGTCTTAAAAGACAAAAGACTGACAGATCTTCTGTAAAAAATAAAAAAGGGCTATCAGTTGATTTAAATTGGGAAGGTGTGTCACTGGTTCTGTCCCAAATTAGTTCATTACAGGTTTTCTGTTGCTTCTGTTGATAAGGGTTTTCATATGGCTGTGCTCCCTACTTGTAGGAGGACTGTCCAAACCTATACTATCAAAAATGAATTCAGACAATTAATTTGCTCTACAAGCTGAATAACACTGTTTATTATTCTTACCGCAGTGTAATTATTGAGTCAATAAAAGAGGATTTTATAATAATTTAATCTGAAAATGCTCATGTGTTTTAGAGAAGTTGCTGTTTGGATTAAGTCTTCAGTGCAGTCAGAAGAATCTGTTTGTAAACTGTATTTCTCTGATCTAGATAACAGAGAGATGCAGATGTGCCTGAATGACTAATTTGTTCAGGAGTTCTGAGCGTTCATTAGATTCTTATCTAAAATCAAGACAGTCATATCATTTTTTAGCACAGCAGCTTCTGAATGCACAGTTGTGGTTAGGGTTAGGGTATACTTACAGCTGGAACAGAACAATATCTGTTTTTATTTGAGCTTTATCTAAATCTCAGTTTGTAATTCTGCAACATTTAAAACTTAGTGACATTTTCTGTTTGTTTGAAAAGAGAATAGGCTAATTGATAAAACTCATTGGATGCCAGATATCCACAGAGGGAAAAAAAATCCAAATCTTACACACTGTGCCTTTTATATATGTTTTAGTTATGTCTTCAAATATAGCTGTACTAAAGTAAAACCCAGAAAGTAGGTTGGTTGGTTGGTTGGTTGGTTGGAAGGAAGGAAGGAAGGAAGGAAGGAAGGAAGGAAGGAAGGAAGGAAGGAAGGAAGATTTCTGATGCTTCCTGCTAGCTTCCCACAAGCAAAGTCAGTGGGGAAGCTGGCAGTAAGTCATAAGTCACTCCCGCTCCCAGTGCTTTTTTGCCCTTGGTCATCCTGTTTCTCTGTTTAGGTAAGGAAATATCTCTGAAACAATGACCCAATGGGTCTCGGGATGTCTAATTAGTTTTAAAAATAGGACCCTGATGTCATATAACCTAGTAATAGTGTGTGCTCCATATGCAAATGCAAATATGTATGGAAGGCAGGCCAATTACAGTCCTTGACATTCTGAATTCATTATTATAGTTTACTAAATTCCACTGGCTACAGGTGAGTTTGAATTGGATTTTGACCATGATTTGGATGCACTGATATGCTGCATAGATCTCCATTTAACTTTAGAAAGTTTGAAAATATCTTAAGCACAGCATAGAGGCACCATTTAATTAGGCTTGTTGCAATTTCTTTTTGAAAAGCACATTGGATCAACAGAAGAGATGAGCAGTTCAGGCCTAGAAATATTCCTCTTCTCCTCTAGGTTACATCTTCTGGTCATACTAAATAAGGCTTATGGGCAAATGCAGGCACAGGCTACAAAGAACAATCTATCTTTTTGCACCTTTTTCCCTTAGCACTAGACTTCTATAGGCATGTAAGGCTAAAGGAAGTTAGAACCTGGCAGAAGAAAATTTACAGTGAGATTATGAAAGTACATCTCCCTGGCTAATTGTACAGGTTTCATAATCTTATATCCTTTCTAATCTTTCCTACCCACTGAAACTCTTACCCGTTTACTACCACAAAGTTTCGTTGTCTCCAGTTCTTAGCATCCTCACCTATAAAGATTTGCTGTTTATTCACTGGCTGCCAGCCAAGGAAGCTCTAGGAAGAAAAAGAGTTTTTTTTTTTTGTTCTGTAGTGCTACAGTAACTTATTCAAGATGGGAAGTGCAATCTAAGGAAAGGATTTACAGTATTAGGCTAATTCAGAGTATGACATGTATGTGACATTGCAGGAAAAAGTCAAATTGCTCTCTATGGTAAACTACAATATGTAGAAACAACAAAGTGCAGACATATTGTTTTGTTAAACTGCAGAGCTCATATAAAGCAGGAAAACAAGCTTTTTGAATTTAACTCATACATTCATAATTTAGACTTATATCAGAGCCAGACATTATTTTTCATTTGTTTTTCTTCATTTCCTTAACACATTTTAGCTCATTCACTCTTCTACTCTGCAGACATCACAAGGAAAGGAGAATATCTGTACAACTCTGTATTTGGCAGTTTGAGTTTCTAGCCACTTTATTTAGTTTTGTCAGTTAGTGCCACCTTGAAAATATTATCAGATACATGTGATGAGGAAGTGAGGACTCAAAAGACAGAAATGAGGAAACATAACTAAACTCCATTTTATAAAACAAAATAGATAGCTTGCATGAAGAGAAACAGAAAAGACAGGCTTGGGTCAATGGTCTCTTCCCATTTTTGAAACACCACTTTTCTTTATATAGGAAAAAAAAAATTCCCTCTCCTCCTTTCTGTTATGCTTTGTTCTGTTATTTTCATTATCAAAGATAGTTTGGAAAGGTAGAGCCTAAGTAATGAGAACAAGTTGAAATTAGGGCTTCAGCTTTTTGACAAAGAACAAGGTAGGATGTCCTTGGGAAGTGGACAACATTAATCTATACATGAAAATAGTGTTGATTTTACTAAATTCTGTGCTAAGAATAGGGTGATCTACAAATAAAAACAAACAACATTTCCCCAATGTATGATCAGAGCTGACAGTTAACGTCCAAATGCTATTTACTTTTGTTCTTCAAAGGACATCTATAAACTGACATTCAGTTCAGAATCTGCATATACACTCATATGCTGCATGCAGGATTTCTTTCTCATAACTGTCTTTTGCACTCTGGTTCAGTTTAACAGGTTATGATCAAGAGGTTTAGAATTGTGCTGATTAAAACAATCAAGGACACAAAATATATTTTAGTAATTGAGAAATACTGTAATTGGAATCAATGGGAGAAATAGCTAAGTTAAGAAACCTTGTACATCTAGTAGATTTCTTGATTTAGGACACCATTTTCTACAAAGCATTAACCATAGAAAAGTAACTTGGTTCATAAATTTGCTGCCATGGAAAACAACCTTTTACATCATTCTGGCAATTTCTCCAACAGCATGTATGAATGACTGAAATTTTCAGATGTCTTTAACACATACTTTCACTGAGGAAAAAGAGTCTATCATTGGAGAGCTTCTAATAATTTTACATAAAAACTAATTTTTCTACTACACAAAATTACATTTTGAAACACACTTTGTAAAAAGTATCCAGCTCAATTTGGGGTGGCAGGAGACAAATTGCATCTACTTTATAAAGACTTACTACTTTTAAAGCCATTTATATAGACTGACGTATTTCCCATTTGACAGGAAGATACTGGGGTTAATTTGCTAGTGCAAGTTGGGCCTAGCAAAGATATATTTCTGTTGTGATTCAGAAATTACTTTTCACAGAGCTTCTACAGATAGAGATGTACAAAAGTTCCTGTTTTACATCATCAGTATAATTGTATTCATTATTATGTTTATCTCTAAGAAGCTTTTTTAAGAAAAGCCATTTTTTGAAATCCTGTACTTACCTCAAGTTACCAGTTTTGTTCCTGAGATCTACTATATTTTAAGATAATTCTTTCAAATGATACTAGACGATTTATAACAAAAGAAGGCTGTGGGCATGAGAATTACCCAGACGAGTAAGTATATGATTCTTTAGTTAATGCTATCAAGTTACATATATATATATATATATTTAAAAAAGCAGGGTAGCTTTGCTGAGGAAACTTCCTGTATGAGCAAGGACAGCAATTGAGATGGGGGGCGGGGGGTAATACAGTAGAACTGAATTAAGGCCTGGTTCTGAAATGGAGAAAGAATGCTCTGCTGCTAACATTTTGCCCTTTACCTCAAAAATTCAAAATAATATCCACTGATGCTCTTAACATGCCTGTACTCTCCCAATAACAACCCAGTGCAGGGACAGTGTGCTGTGGACAGGAAGGAAGTGCTCCCAAAATGACTTGGTTATATAATGAAGGAGAAGAAAGCAGATAAAAACGAATAAAAAGAAAAATGAATAACAAAGGTGTGTACACACACACATAGTTTGTTGTAGATCAACTTACAGATTCTCAAGACATCCCTGCATAGGTAAACCGCACATATTCTGCTGTATATTTATATAGAAAGTATTTATATAGAAAGTATAGGTAGGATGGGAGAAATTGTATTGATTCTGAAGGATTTTTCCCCATTTGACATATAACAGAATCTATATATTAAAAATCTCATGTCTGTAACCTTCAATTGGGTGAAACGGTGCATCATAGGGCAACAATTTTTGAACCAAGATACCTCAAATGGGCTAACTTACAGAATGCATCCAAAACCTGGGACCATTACTCCCATAGGATTGAAATTTGGGAAATTTGTGGCTGCTTCAGCACTGCTGCGCTGTTGCGGTCAGCCCAGGACACATTATCATCATGGGCATATCCTCAACCTCTTTCCCACCTCCCTCTGTCCCCTGCACCCAGTTGGCTGGTGGCAAGGCCTGACAGGTGAGTGGCGATTGGTTGCTTTGGAAACGAGGCAGAAATTTGAAATCTCTTAATGGCGGTGGGCGTTGAGAGAAGGATGAAGGAGCGACTTGGATACCTGCTGGTGAGGTAGGGCTGGCTGGGGGCTGCCTGTGGTTTATGGGTGAGCCCTCTTCCTCCCTTGAGGGAGGGGGCCCTTGGGGACATGCTGGAATGGGGCGCAGGGCTTCAGTTTTTCTCACGGTCTACAATTCCCTTTGTTCCACCTCCCCCCAGCAAAGTGGCAGGCAGTTCCACTGGTCCGTTGAGAAGGAGGAGGCTTCACTGGGGCTCTCCGGAAGGTTCTGAGGGGTGGGGACCAGCACAAGCCTATATTATATGTGGGAGGGAGGGAGGGAGGAAGGGAGGGAGATTTCTGATGCTTCCTGCCAGCTTCCCACAAGCAAAGTCAATGGGGAAGCCGGCAGCAAGTTGTAAGCTGCTCACACTCCCACTGCTTTTTTGCCCTTGGTCATTCTGTTTCTCTGTTTAGGTAAGGAAATATCTCTGAAATGATGGCCCAACGGGTATTGGGTTGTCTAGTTAGTTTTAAAAATAGGGCCATGATGTCATATAACCTAGTAATAGTATATGTTCCAAATGCAAATATGTATGGAAACTCATGCTGTGTATGAAAATAAATAATGTTGATTTAAAACTATTAACCTAAACTACAACAGATCATACGAATCATCATAGCTCTATTTAACGTTGTGATATCACATGCATCAGTTTTAGTGAGTGAAAAATTTCACACAGAGATTTCTGTGTAGATTTGATTGAGGGTTCTTCACTAAGTTTTTTTTTTTTCCTACAGCAACAAGCTTGTGAGGTAAGCTGGGCTAAGGAAGAATCAATGGTTTAAAGTCACCCAGTGAGCTCAGTGGTCAAGTGAGGACCTGCACATTGTCTCCTCAGTCCAAGTGCAATATTTTAACTACTACACTCACTGGCTCTTCTGTTCTTAACTGTAATGATGTCATTTCTGTGAGCAATTGCTTCTTTACTCTCCTCGTTTTGACTTTTCTTAAGCTACAGTTGCAGCCTCTGCCAAATGTGAGGGAGGAGTAAGCGAAGAAAACCACAAACCTCAACTTACAAGAAGATATTGCGATGCAAATATGAACATTCTACACTGAGGTTAATTATTGTCTTGGGTAATAACAAGGGAACATTGCATAGGCTCAGCAATGTGTTGGCTGGGTGGGGGGAAAGGGGTGTTCTAACACTGTGCTTATGTGTATTTTCTGGATGCATCCCTAGAGATATTATTTATTATTTACTCATTCTTAATTTGGCAGGCATGACTGAGAAAATCTGTGCCTCAGCGGAATAAATTCCATCTGTCTCCTTGAAGTGCTGCCTGCCCTCAACAATTACTGTTTTCTTAAGTTGGAAACTTGCATGAGATACAATAAACTGCATACAAAAGCAACTGCTTCTTGTCTGGCTCCCCCACCTCCTCCTTCAATTCTGTTCTATTTGCCAGCTTTAAGGGGACAAACAGGGCTATTTTGTTTCTAAAATTAAATTTCCTATGCATAGCTGAAAGCAAAGTGAGCAGGAAATGCTGAATAATATGCATGGTTTCTTTTATCCTACAACTTCAATTTTTTGCATGCAGTACAGAGTTTATTATTTTATACAGTGAAAAGCTTATCAGATTTTTTCCCCATGCAACAGGCTGCCCCTATATTCTTCTTCATAGCAGTGCCACATTTATAACCTGGTAACAAGAATGCAACATCCTGCCCCCCAAATCATTGGTGAATGTCCTTGAAGACCCTCACAAAGTTGCTAAAAAATTGAAATATTATATGTCAAAGAAGATTATGAAGTACATGAACAGTATTCCTACTACCTGTTTTAATAACTTAAATCAAGTTTAGTTTTTCATTAGATACAATGATTTTTTGGGGTGTCCCTCCAACCATACTATTCAAAACAGAGATGCAGTTCTTAGCATATAAATGACTGGTTTTCCAATTCTTATACACACAACTGAGTATCAAGAATTTGGCTAAGTCTCTGTGCAGATTAACAGCACAATTAACAATGCACATATCTTTACTCAGAAATACGATCCATTAAATTCAAAGAGCCTTTCTACCAGGTAACTGTGTATAGCACAGATGCTTTATAAGCATGATTTAAACACTTTACTGAACAGAACATAATATTGTACTGTACAGAATTCCGTGACTAAAATCCTCATCCTATGTTCCCTCTTCACACAACTCATCATGGAGGATGAGAACTAAAGTGCATGTCCTGACTTCACTTCCTTCACTCATCAGCCCCCTTCATACATAGTGTGAATGTAGCATGTGTGTATGTAGCATGGAACTTTCTCAATTCATGTAAGCTCTTGCTGTTATTTAGAGCTCTGATCTTTATTTCTGAATTGCATGAGTAGCTGAGATAACTACTGAACTCCCCTGATGTAGATATTCCCTTTCAAATATGTGAGAGACAAAAAGGCTGATAATGGACAGAAAATGGAGAGTCCAGGACCAACAGGCTCCTCTCTATCTTCCCATCACTGTATGAAGCTTGAGTAACTGAAGAGGGCAACAGTTTTTTTTTTCTTCCTAGCTTTTTCCCACAGGTGCAGGGTACACTATTTTTTTTCCAGATCAACTGAATGTTGATCCGTTGGTTGCAACAGGAATTGACTGACCAGCTTGTCACCCAAGCCTGACATTGTGGGCTGAGAGACAGCGACTGGCCCAAATTCACCCAGCTGGCTTTCATGCTTAAGGCAGGACTAGAACTCACCATCTTCTGCTTTCTAGCCTGATGCCTTAACCACTAGACCAAACTGGCTCTCTGAATAGGACAACAATGTTCTCTGGATACTTACTTCTTGGTTCTCGAGGTCCATCCACTGTTATCTTGATAGCTCTGTGGTACGTGGCTACTTGTGGAGGATTTGTGAAGACTGTGATAGTCAATGTGAAGCTCTTCCCTGAAACAGGAAAGGAAATGTTCTTTCATATTTGATTATAATAAAGCATCCTGTAGTCTTAATAAGCAGTGTATAAAATGTTCTTAATTCAGAATAACTGTTTTGAAGTTGAAATGGGCTCTTCCAACCACAGATGAATATTCTAAGCTCAATGATTTTTTTTAAGCTTGAAACAACTCTTTGAGATAGGAACAGTATCACAGCAACCAATTTTGCCAATCTCTAATATTAATGCCTTTAAATGAAGGGACCTTCCCATACTCCTCATATATATTGGCTTTCTGTTCTCATAACTCACACCAAATATACCTCTTAGCCATCCTGTTGGAGGTTTGAAATCCCAACATGCAACATGGAAGCTACCAGGCTGGGGACAACTGATTTACTGAGTCATTATCAGAAGTTAGATAAAGTAGACTGCTACCTTAACACTTATTGCAGGGTTCAGGGTGATACCTTGAAAGACTTAAAATGAATGTTCATAATGAATTTTTTCCCAATGCTAATTTGTTACATTGATATGTATGTGAACTTGGCCAGTAAGATAAAGCTTGAAGTTAATGCTCAAACCTTCCCCTGCAGTTCTGTAGTAATGATGATAATACTCTTACGCCTGATAGTTTATTTGAAAATTAACACCACCATTCTCTTTCAGATCTATGCTTTGTCTTAAACAAGACTATCTTTTTCTGGATCATGCCCTAGCAATTAAAGATGTCCATTTTTGCATTTGCTTATACTTGTGATTCATTGAAAGTGGTTCCTAAGTAGTCTGGAAATTTCATATCCGTTCCAATGCTAAAGAGGTTGAAGAAAGGCTGTTTTTTTAAGTGGAAGATATATTTCAACTCCCAATGTGTCCAACAACATTAATTAATGATAATAATTTGCTGGAAAAATAATGTCTAGCTTCTCTTGGCCTCTCCAGAAGTCTCACATATTTTCTTGTTTTATATAGTGAAATAGGCTAATGCAATTTATTGGTTTGGGTCCAAAATTCAATCCTCATTATCACGAGTATTATTGGCAGTCACAGAAACATCAAAAAGTATGCAACACCCCCCCCCCAACTGTACCCTAAAACATTTATGCAGATACAAAATTTCTCCCCATATTCTTGGCAACTGAAAAGCAGATTCACAGTTCCTGCTATTCTGCTTTCTCTATAATTTCCTTCAGTGAGACAGGTCATTGCTTGCAAAGATAAAGAAGATAATGTAAGTTAAACAATAATAATGTAAATATAAATACCATAGAAAATAGATTTCAAGACATGTGAATGGTGCCTATTAGTGGTTATAACTTAAGACAGCAAAACCAGAGATGCATAGTTTTCTTTATTCATGTTCACCAAGGTCTATTTATTAACCAGATGCTGGATAAATCACAAGATCACAAAACTTCAGACTTACATGTCAGTTTAATTGATTTAAAAAAATTTTTTATGTCAGAGTCTGACACTGTTTCATTTTTAACTATGTCTAAATCTGATTATGTAGATTACATATTATGTATTAATGGAGTTCTGCCCAAGATAGTTTTTACAACATTGAGCCAATGAAACTTTTGTTCACATTCACTAGTGTGGGATAATGTAAGTTAAACAATAATAATGTAAATATAAATACCATAGAAAATAGATTTCAAGACATGTGAATGGTGCCTATTAGTGGTTATAACTTAAGATAGTTCAGTAGTTGCTGAAAATCCCTACTATTCTTTGGGAATTCTGCTTCAACTTAAAAAGATGAAATCTCTAAAAGGATTTAAATAGGGCAATTTTAGGAAATATCAGTTGCTGCAAATGCTACAAACTAGACATTCTATAGTATTCTGCCATTTAATAATAGAAATGAAAAACAGAATATTTTATTTTAAAATCCATTTAAAATTACAAAATCTCTCAAAATTAACAAATCAGCAGACATCCATATTAACAGACCAGTATGCTGCATAATCACCAAAAAAAAAATAGATAATGATTCTGAGGTTCTGTCTTTAAAAGGAAAGTTAAAAAGCTCTAGCATTTGGACTTTGGGTGGTAGTGTTTTAAAGGTAGGACAATATCCTACTTATAAGGTGGATCACATGTTAGCTTATGGTTACAGGATTAGCTGTGTGGCATGCATAACTATGCCCTCCATCACTTTATTACATTTCCTGATTTCCAGTGTCTGCCACCTGAGAGAACTGGCTCATTCTGCCTAATGGCAGAGCTGCTGATGCCAACAGAGGAACTTTTGTGAATTCCTTCAAAATTCACATACAGGTAACTATTGTGAATTCCTTCAAAAATTCAGACAAGCTTATGCAGCGTTTTGGGAGTCTGCAAAAAATCTAAGGGTGTTCCTATGCATGTGTAGAGAACCATAGAGATGACCTTAGAGAAAGAATGCAACAAAGGCAGTTAGCAAAACATGAATTAAGCCCAGTAAAGGAGGAAGGTGTTAGAAAGAAACTTAAAGTGACGTGTTTTGATGCTCTTCGATAAAAGAGGGAGAGAAGAGAAAATGCTGTCAGTCTTTCAAGATTCTGTTGCTATAGCCCATATCAATAGAATTCCAGGTTTTTGTGGAGTTTTTGTGTCTGTTTCCAGAACTGCCCTATCCTGAAGGGTATCTGTACTGCTGACAATATAGTATCAAACTGATTCTCCCACCAATCAGACAGATGTCACTGGGCACTTTCCAACATATTAAGTCCTGATTTCATGGAAGTGCTGAGTAACATTATCTACTGATCCATGGATGTCAATTATTTTCTGCTCAGACTCAAAACCATAATTTTAATGCTCATTGTTCACTCAAAATAATCAAAGAACATAGCTGCCTTCCATCTTTTTACAAATGAAATTATTTCTGAAATTTCTAATTTCCTCTGCATATGAAAAAAAAAAATTACTAGATTAGGGAATGCAAACGTATTTTAGATATATGAACTATTTTACTAGCACACTTGCTAACTCGATCAGAAGAATTCTCCCTACTTGTCAGATTTCACCAGGCACAGTAATAGATACTAATTCTCCAGAAGCCCAATCCCACATTTGGTAACACTAGAAATTTCACAGACTTGACCTAAATAAATTGCTTTACTTGCAATCAATAAACAAGTTCTAGTAGGTATAAAATCTGCCTACTACGGAACATAGGAAAAAACTCTGTGTGCGCACGCGCATGCGTGCACTTGTGTGAGCCCCAGGGTTTAAATCTTAAGCCTTTTCCTTTCACCCTTTCAATTCAACACTTTTGATCATTCTTTTCTTGGCCTTGCAAGTCAGAGATATGTGTTCCATGCTTCTCTATGTGTGGTGTGAGACTTGTTGATTCCCACTTCACTAGTTTCAGTCCTTAAAATACTAGAAGTAGCAGTGTCTTGAATCTTGAAAATCAGAATGGGTGGCTTGCAGGCAGTGCCATTCTGATCGTATATAGGAAAATCCTCCTGAATGTAAGGATTTAGGAGAATGTGTTCTCCTAAACCCTGATTACTTTATGCTTATATGCAATATGAGAATGCAGCTACTGGTTTCATAGTACAGCTGAATGTGTAAAAGTTTACTTGGAAAAAAATCCAGTTTGTTCAATAATTTGCTCCCAAGTGAGAATGGATGGGCCAGGCAATAACTTCTTGTATTTCATGTGCTCATTTATAAGTTTATTCCAACTTAATTCTGAAAATTCTTACATAACTATTTAAATATATATTTAATACATTTCCCTATACACTTTTATTTCTGAACATATTTTAATCTAAAGGTGTGTATTTATCAATATATTTTATCCCAATATATGTAGACTTAATTTTGTTTTAGGCTAACAAACATTTTTAAAAAAATAAAAAGTTGCATTTGCAAAAATGCCAATTATATTTTAAACCTTAATTTATATTTTTACAGAGCTGTGAAATCAGGAAACATATTTATTTACAAAATTGGAAGCTTATAAAGAGATCCAAGTAAAGATGTTTAGGACTACTGTAAGCCAAGAGTTACTTTTTAAAAGCATGCTTAGCAAGAAAGATTCAAGTATGCTTCTTTGATGGAAAGATAAACACACCTGGGCTTTGTTGCAGCTGTCAAGGGCTCTTCTTTTTTCAAAGGTTAATTAACACAGGAACAGAAAAGGAACAGCCCAAGATTTTAACTAGCCCTTATTGAATATCAGAACATAAGAATCTGCATTACATTATTAGTCTATTTAGTCAACAGGCCTACATTAATTACCAAAAACATTACAGGTGTCAGAAAAGAATTTATCCATCCATACTTGGCAAATCTGGGTTTGAAATTAGGACATCCTACAGGTGAATCATGTACTGTATCTCTGACCTAAACTCCATTCCCTTTGGTTGCCACCAAAAATCAAAGTTGGGCTCTTCTCCTACTCTCTTTTCTAACAGCACTAATGAAAGGAAGCAGGTTCTTTTGTACCTCTGTATCAATTTCACTGGCAGCCATTTGTGGCAAGCTTTTTTTTTTTTTAATAGAAGTTATTCTGGGCAGAATGGAGGAAAAAAATGGAGATTTAGTTTTTATACATTGTCTGGATAAATATTTCTAGCCCACGTATTTGAAAAATGAAGGAGGCATCTAAGAATAAAAGAATTAAAAAAAAAAAAGCTTTAACTCAGCAGATAACAACTTCCTGAGTTCTAGCTCCCACTGTAATTTAAGTTACAAGATATAAAAATCATGCATAGTAGATAACATGGGGAAAGTTTTTCTCCAGCTTTCACAAAGTGTAAAGCTAAAAGCAGGAAGATTAAGGACTATGAGAGATAGTTAAATGGTTAAACTGTGGAATTGGCTGCCCGTAGTTGTGGAAATAGCATCCCATTTGGATGGTCATGAAAGGAGACTGTGAGCAGTTGCTTGCCTTCTGCCAGAATGAAATTGTAACCTGGGCAGTTTAATGTTGGTGTTTATTTCTTTCACCCTTCCCAAGGCTTAATAGACATTTTGATTTGTGACTCTTGATCTTGAACTGAAATGCTGTACTGACATTCTGATGTTGCTGATATAACTGACATTCCTGGTCTGAGAAATCCTAGTTCCCAATATTGCTCCCCCAACTAGTATGGTGGCTAAATACAATACAGTATTTCTTAACTCCTTGCAAGGAAACATCAATGAAAGTAGATTATCACTCAGATTCAGGCTTGTGAGCTTCCCAAATGCATTAGTTGGCCATTATGTGACCTACAATGTTGTACTGCATGGGCCTTTGGTGTGATCCAGTAGGCTCTTATGTTCTTTCTATCTTTTCTAATGATAAAAAGAAAAGCTATTTTGAAAAAAGAATAAGGAGGTGTTTTATGATATGAGCATTGCACATTCTGTACTGTGAACATTGTTGTAGAACTGTAAAGCATGTAGGGTTTATGTATAAAAAATATCCATTTCCTTATTGTTCTTTAGCCTACTTTTCTATCACCCCAATCTCAGCTAAATGTTTAAGCGTACTCTTGAAACTCTGAACCTGCTATATTGAATGAATACCAATGACTTCAGTCTTTATAAATGCTGTATTGTTTGGTAAAATTATGAGTGATCTCTGGCTTAATTGACTTTGCAGCTTAGCTACAGGCTCCCTCCTTTCCATATAACTTATGTTCCCTGCAGGATTACATTGTCAAGTACCATATGTATAATCTGTACTTTCATATCTCCCCAGTCTTATACTCACTAATTTTTCAACTAAACTGTAAAAGGGATAATTCATTATGCAATTCTTTTACTTTGCATATTCAGTTTTAATTTCTTTTATATGCACTGACACACACACAAACATTATTCTACTAGCATTAGAAGTAGTATTTAAAAAAGGATTTGACACATTTATACTAAATTGAGAGTTGTTTTTAAAAAGCAGATAAAATATTCTAAAGAATAGTTGCCACTGTTCTATTATGAATTGCCCCATTTATCTACAAAACAGTGACCTTAAAATATTTTAAAGGAGCAACTATAAGACTTAGTCTATCTTAAGAAAATTTTTGAATGCTTTTTGAACAGTGGAAGAAAGAAAAACTCTTCCTTGTCCCTGAAAATCTATATGTGCTACAAGCTCTAAACACTTCCATATTTATTTTTAAATTATAATCAACACAAGTTTCACTATAGTTTGCCATAGCCAGGTTTGTTAGGTAGCAATCTGCCACAAACATATATTTACCCATGTTAATTTGCAACAGCTGCTTGTCTTAATTTTGCTGTTATTCTGTGATCAGTACAGAACTTGTACTCTTGGTAGATACTGGATGATACAACTGGGAAGGGAGAAACTCAGTTACTTTCTTTGCTAAGTGTGTTTCATGCATAGTTTCATTTCCACGCTGAGGCCATTTCACTTCTCAGAATCACCATGTTAGTAGGATGACTCTATCCTCCTTGATGGGTCTTATGAAAGATCCTGTTTTTCTACAGCCACAGTTGTTTATATTAGCTGGCTAGCTACCCTATAAATGCTGCTGCTGTCATCTCCATTAGAAAATGAGGATAACAGTGGTATCCAAAGGAGAGCTACCCAGCTCATTTAAGCAAATTCTTCAGTTTGAATTTTTGAAATACTATTCTCCTATTTCAACAAATGCCCAGTTCCTTATTTTATACCAGGGTTTCCCCAAACTGTGAGGTGTACCTCCCTTGGGGAGGTGCAGACTGAGTCCAGGGGAGGTGTGAAGAACCTTTTAGTTGTACATTCTTACAATAAATCCACCTTTCTGTATTGTTTTCATTGTTCGTTTTTGTTCATTTTGATGTTTGGATTTTTAGGGGAGGTGTGTACATTACAATTACATTAAAGGGAGGTGTGATGGCAAACAGTTTAGGAACCCCTGTTTTATATCAAGCTTGGGTAAAAATGATAAAATGGCACAATGAAAATGGGTAAGTCTAAAGGGCAATAATTTCACATTACATACATGTAGTGACTGATTAGTAAACTACCACAGTAAGAAATACCAGACCTGATGTGCTGAAAAATTAATATAAATTGCACATTAATAGTAAAAAAAAATGCATATGCTCAGTACTTTTGATACCCAGTTCTTTTTACAGAAATGAAAGTCCTTAGCCCACACGTCCTTTCCATTTCTTAATTCCTCTGACAGTAGTTGCATATTTCCTGAAGCTCAGATGCTGCAGTGCAGGAGGAAGACCTAGAATCTAAGGAATACTAGCTGAACAAGTGGGTATGAGCTTGGTAAATTGTGGCACATTTACCACAGGTAAATCGTGGCAGGTCAGAGCTTTAGAAGCCCAAAATGGCTATGCAGAAAAAAATGGCAAAAATTCTCAAGTCAAACTGAACTCTCCCATCCTTGATTCTGGTCCCTCAAATGGAAAAAAATTGTCAGAGGCAACTGTTACACTGGCCAAGGACTTGAATATGATGACTAAAGTATCAGAGCCTACACCTAACATTCTCTGACAGCTAAAAGGACCCCAAGAGGACCCACAACTGATATCTCATCTGTTCTGCTTAATTTTTTCTAGCCTCCATCTTATTTTCTCACAGCACCATGGAGTATTATTCTTTTACAAACTATATCATTATAGGAAATGTAAATGATTCAAACCAGCCACTGGTAACTAAGCCCACGACAATTCACTGACAAGACCCATAAGGATCCCTTAAATCTGGCAAGGTCTAGGAAACCTGAATATCATTCAAGATCTCTTTCATTTGGCATTAGTTTTTATGGTTCTATGTCCTTCATGATCATTTAGGTTGAAAATAAATGTGTAACTTACTTGTAAATTTGTATGATAACTGATCGATCTACCTACCTACCTACCTACCTACCTACCTACCTACCTACCTACCTATCTATCTATCTATCTATCTATCTATCTATCTATCTATCTATCTAAAGATGTTACCTAGCCGGGAAATGAAACGTTTGCAAGAAAAGAACCAAGCTCAGAGAACCCCAAGGACTCCACATGTATATCTCACCATGTTAAAGCATGAACATTGGTGAGCATGAAAGACAGTGTGAACTATGTCCAAAAAACCAGGCAGAATAGAGAAAGACTGTTAACTGTAGTATATCACCCAGCAAGCTGTATGAAACCAATTTTAAATACTGTAATAGCTTCTTTGGCGAAAAGCCTTACGCTTTTAGGACTTAGCTGATTCTTTTAAATAAGATTAGCTCTTAATGGTATGAAGGAAACAGCCTTCAGCTTTGTGAAGCTGCTTCTGTAATATAATGATAATAATAATAAAAAAATTAAAGATGGGTGGAGACACTGTTCACACTAGAGAAAGAATGTAATGCTGTTGGTGCCCTGTACATCAAGAGCAATATGGCAACGCAAAAGGATTATACAGCTTTATTGCTGTATAATGCCTATTATTAAAAAGTTACTGAAAGGTGGAAGGTGCAGGTATGATTCAGATATATTTACATGATATCAATGTCTGAACAAGAAAGGTGGCATGATTAATTTATAGAGGAACTACTTTTTCATGAACAGCTGGCTGTTTAATGCCAATTATTTCCTATTTTCAATCAGACAGATTTTATATCAAGAGGACTGTCCCTGATATTATGAGCACTTCAGTGATCTTCAAGCTCAGGTCACTTATATTGGGCTTTGGTTTTCACTTAGCAGTACATGGTTAGTTAATTGTTTCTGTTCTAAAACAGTTTTCCATAAACATTCTGACGGCTTCTTTTATTTACCGAAAATAGTGTTCCCCAGCCTGGCACCCTTTAGAGACATTGGAACTGGAGGAACCTGCCCTTAAGCTTTTTCTGAGAAAGAATACGGATCCCTTTCGCAGGGTTTTTTGTTTTGTCTGATGCAGCAAACAGGCTTTCTCTCTACCTGCTAGATTGGGTTGATGGACTAGTTTGAGGCTGTTTTTTTCTCCCTATTTACATAATCCTGACAGACAAAATGCAGCTGCTAGACCTTAATCTTGAAGCGGTCAAAGTTTACTTCCAGAGGCATCCTCAAGCTCTTGCTGCTTTTGCCAGAATGACAAAAGCAGTGTCACACCAGAAGCTGTATTTCCCACCAGAGGAATACTTTTTAAACTTTGCCTCCCTGTAAGGTCACACAAGGAAGCCAAAAGGCTCAGCCTGAGTGTATATGGCTGCTGGATATTTTAGTCTGAAAAGTCCAGGCAACTTATCTTGGAAAGAAGGTTCTGAACAAACTGCCTGTTCTTCAGACTGCCCCCAGCCCACCCACACCTGCCCCCTGGATTCATATCCGTTTGTTCCATAAGAATGTAGCTGTCCTGTTCCCACCTTTCTCTGTTTCTTGACTTTTTTCAATCCTTGTTTAACTGCTCTGTAAATGAGCCCCTAGAAGAGATGAAGTAGCAGTTAAATAGGTCAGTAATTTAGTCTTTCCCACAATATGGAGAGGTATTGTATTTCAATTTAAGCAATATTATATGCTTCCCTAAATTAAAATAATTTATGCAAATATATGAGCCTCTTTTTAGTGATGTGTTAGCCTATTTGAGCCACGTAGTTGTCCCCACCCCACCTATGGTGAACATCGTATGCATTTTGGCATAGTGGTAACAATACATAAAAATCTCCAAATTATTTTCATTATTTAAAATGCATTATTTTATGTAGAAATCATACATACTCATCCCTTTTCATATTAAACTCTTGAAAGCATTTTTTCCCCTCCTATGAGTGACACAGTGGGTAAAATATTATTGATTTCTTGATTAAACTTTGATGGCATTACCAGGAATTAGACAAAATAGCTTCACTGGTCGCTAGTTTGCCACCCCAGAATTATGTTGTGTTCTTAGCCTTACGTGTGAGTGTGTGTGTGTGTTTATATATGGCTCTGCAACTGACCAAGAAGAACAAAGAAGTTAACTGAAGTGATGCACTCTATCATATTGCAGGAATGGTTCAGATAGCTCTGCAGCCAAAATACTAATTATTTTATCATAACAGTCCTATTTTTAACTTCAGGAGGACAGCAGTTTCCAGCAGTATACTACTTTTCCCAGCAGATCAGCTTTACAAAATGACTTCATCAAGAAGGCACACAAAACATAGATCAAAAGTAGGACCAAAAGAAGCCGACGCTGCTAACTCTATTTTGATTCAGAGCGGTAACTTCAGCTGTTAAAAACTGCTAGGTCCTGCAGTTTTCATGATAACACAAAATAAGAAAAGAGTTGAAAAAGCAGTACACCAATTCATTCTTGTACATCTTAGCTAACACAAATCTGTAAGCACAGGTCAGTGTGACTCCAGGTGGATTTACTATTACTGGAATTAGGGCAGCAGCTCAGCATTTGGCATGATATCTGAACTTGGGAAAAAGTTGCTGACCAAGAAGCTTTATGTGATAAGGAAAAAAAAGATCATTACCAATGATCTTTGCCTCCATTGCTATCATTACCAATGTCTGCTTATTTATTGGATGTGTTAAGGCCGCCCAACTCAAGAACACTCTAGGCCAGTGATGGCGAACCTATGACGTGTGTCAAAGGTGACATGCCACAATGTTTTGGGTGACACGCCAATGTTCACCAACACCCAACAACAACTATTCTCCTGTTTGAGTTACCGGAGAAAATGAAATTGTTTTACTCGTATTTCATTTTTGTAATTATTTGATGTTTCTTTATATAATACATAGCACCACACATGATTGGACTGTATTTTTTTTTAAATAAATGAATATGTAAAAAATTGTTTCTCTTTTGTTCGGGGTGTGTGTACGTGTGTGACATGCCAGTAGAGTCAAGTTGGGCATTTTCCAAATTTTTGACACAGCGAGCCCAAAAGGTTCACCATCACTGCTCTAGGTGGTATACAACAGGTCCAACACATATATTAAAAGCATTTTTAAAACACATTAAATATTAAATTAAATTATGTTTGTGGATATGTCCTTTCAGTTTTGGGGACAAGTATTGGCTTAAGCGTCCCTTCCCTATCCAGTATTCCAGTGACAAATACTTTGCCCCAAATGCATCGGGGAAAAGTTGAGTTAAAGATTACTGTTCTAGAAACATAAAAAATAAACACCAACTTAAACAACTTTTAATGCCTCTGAAAGAGGAATTTGCATCATAGCCCATGCTTATATTTGTGAGTTATAGTCTGATCCACATATAAACTGTTATCACAAAAATACCTTAAAACCACTCTCTCATTATTTTTCTCTAGTTGAAGTTTCTTGGAAGTGGGGTTATCTTTCTGGATCAAATTTAAGTAATAGAATGTTTCCAAGCTGGCAGAGATTGCATATATAGCACACTATGCTTTCAATCCAAATATCCTAATTGAGCTATAGTATATCATTTAGCCCCCAGACAATTAGCAATTTATATTAAAATTTTGGCATTCAGTTAAACTTGTCTTTTCAGGTAGTTATGTTTGCACCTTTTTATAAACATATCCTTCATTGCAGCTAAAAAAAAATCTAAAGAAATTAATAGATAAATTGATTATACTCTTTAACTTCAGTTCTATACTCAGTTACTCAGGAGGCTGCCTTACAGAAACAGTGGTGTACAGTAGTCGAAACACTGACCTAGGACTGGAAAGACCCTGGTTTATATCCATGCTTGGCTAGGGAAGCTCACTGACTTGGGGCCAGTAACTATCCGTGACTTCAAATTACCTTACTGGATTTTGTTGTGGGAAATAAACAGGGACAAGCGATTTTATGGGAAAATGGGTATAAATAGAGTAAATAAATAATAAATATTTTTAAATTGAAAAAATACAAATGAAAGTATAGGCAGCAGAAAAAAAAAACTTTGCTCAAAGCTTGTTCAAATGAACCATCTCAGTTTTATAAATAATGCTTTCTAGTGTGGATCCTTTTTTCTAACAAGGCTGCAAGGAAAAAAATAGCGTGACAAGAAGGCATTATGTAGGCAAAACCTTCCTCATAAAAGTGTCACCATACAGTGACAAGTACTGTATTTTCCTGAAAAGAAGACAAAGGGTCCCCCCCCCCCCCAAAATAATTTGACATAAACCCTGGAGGGTAAATTTGCTAATAATATGATAAAGGAGAAAATATTTTTGTTTATGCTTCTGTTTGGAAGGTAGGGATCATCTTGGATAATTTTTGTCCCATTTCAACTTTTCCTTTTGAGAAAAGTTGTTCAAAAGGGGGTTAATCTGCAGTTTGAAAGAGCTCTGGAAGAACTGGATTATTGGGACTCCTTTTAGTCAGATTCAGTCCTTGCCACAATACCAAAATGGCACACTGATTGCTCCTTTTGATGACCTCCGGCAGTTCTGGGATATACTGTATACTGCTACATGCACTTATACAGTCTCATTAGGTTTTTGCTGCCAATGGGAATGATTAAAAAAACAGTGGAAGGGTCTTCTAAGATCTGTTTACTGTGAATCAGAATTCCTAGCTTATCTCTCCAAAACAAATCAAGAACTTTGGATGCCAAGAATAATCCAAGGCTTCTAATTTTGCCTTGGGGAGGGATAACAAACTGATTCATATGTGGTGATAAAACAACCCATGGTGCTTCTGCAGCTTAGTTTTCCTACTTTCCCTAGTAGGAGAAGCCCAGCAGGACTTATTAAGGAATATATACTAACCCACTACTCTTTCAGGTAAGATTAACTTTTGAAAAATTCTGAATTGTTGTGCAAATTTAAAGTATGGAGAACATCAATGGGCAGAATTTCCAAATGAACAGGAGTACTGACTGTTTTGCAATGGCATGACTTGATTTGTTTAGATCAATACAACAGCATATAACTGTACTCAATATGGAACTATAAATACATAAAGTAGATATTTCATATTTGGCCTATTTTACTGCAGGAAGCAGTATCTACTATAGGTGTGGACTACTGTTTACAAATGCACAACTGATTGTTAAGGACATATCCTATTATCTATTATTTATCAATGTGTTACTTATTTACCTTTCTGGATCACCCAAATTTCTTGGAATGTTTGACAAACTAAAGTTTATAAACATGAAATACAGGGGGGAAATGAAACAAGCCCCAGAAGACAACCTCCTGGTCTACATATGCAAATATAAAAGAGGGGTGCCTTCAAGTAGACTGGCCCTCAAACTTTCAAACTGTTTAGGGCTTGAAAGGTTAATACTAGTTATTTTCATTGGTTCAGGAAATAGATTAATGCAGATGACAAAGAACTGGCATAATATAACTAGAATAATCAAACTGTGAGATTACTAGAGCATATTATAAATCAAATCATAGCAGTGGATTTAAATTTTTCAATAAGAATCAAATGCACATTATTATGTTATTAAACAATGCAGGTGCATGCTGTATAAGTTTTGAAATCATGAACCAGGAAAAACTCAGTTCTAGAAATGGTCTAATATCTTTTGGCTACAAACATAGGATGCAATTTAAATTGTCAAATTCAGCCAATTATTGAGCACAGCCATGCCTCTGGTGACACACCATTCTAGAATAACATTCTGCCTGTTTTATTCAAGCATGTTCATGTAATATGTATACAGGATACGTGAAATTGCTTTTCACTTCATGACAGCTTTTATTTTAGTATAATCATTTATTTTAGCATAGCCATGTAAAGTTGTATTCTTAAATTCATATTTCTCATCACATTCATTTTCTCACTATTTTTGTCCAACATACTATCAAAAGACAGAGTGTACTGCCAGAGATTGATCCTCTTCTAGTTAACTGAAGAAAAACAGGGGTTCAGTTCATTTTATTTTCCATAAGGTGATGACTAAAAGCGTATTAAAAATACCATAGTATAAACACATACACAAATTCCTACTTTGGGAGAAAAACCATATCTGGATAATTTGAGATGTTACAACTGAAGGATATCTATGAAGTCTTCCATATTAATCTCTAATGATTGACCCTTTCCCCCAAAATTATAGTGAGAATATGGACATTTCATTCTCCCTTCTTTGACATGTGCTCATGGGCTTCAAAGGCTAAAACTCACAATGTTAATTACCTAAAGCCAGGCATATCACATCTTTGGATTATGCTACAAAGAAACAAAATAAAATATTTTCTATCCCAAATAGGCATTTAGCTCAGATTCTATACCTTCCTTTATACTGGAGTTATTCATCATAATTCATGTATCTTGTTGACTTCTTATATAATGGGGTATAATACACAGGTGATTACATAATACACAGGTAATGTTTCATTTTATTTTCACTTATGATGCTTGTGACAATGTTAGAGGTGTGATTGCTGGGGATGTGAATGTATGTATACTTCTGTATGCAGACATGTCAAGTTGTTAGTAGTAAATTAGACAGACTGTATGATGCCACAAGATTGGAAAATTAATATATTGACCAAGGATACTATTTTTGACAACAAAATTGGAGTGAATAATTGGAAGTTATACATAAATGTAGGGAGTACAGCAATTCAAACTGAAAAACAAAAAGGTGCTTTGGAGGTGTCCTGCTTTGGAGAGGGTCTACTTGCTGTAATTGTTGGTATCTCCTTAAAGGAACCATGCCTTTTTCTAGGTTTGTAGGCAGGAAAATACAGGTTTGAGTTAAGGAAGTAGCAACAGTTTACAATGACCCCGTGAAAGCCAGAAAAAAGTCTAATTTCTTTAAATAGGTGCTAAGAGGTGAAGCAGGTGTTCCCATGCCCCCTCCAGAGAACTTTTTCCCCTTTGGATCTGAATTGCTGCATATTCCCACATAAATGACAAAAAAATAGAGCAAGGAGATAATTTTATGTACCCTGACTGTAAGGCTACTAAAGATGGGGAAATATATGGAGAAATTATAAGTGCAGATGCTGGAACGAAAGCAGTGGTTAGTATGTTTCTGCAAGAATACTCAATGCTTGTCAAAAAAAAAAAGTGAAAGTGGCTGTGTAGAAGACTGTTCTGCCTACTTTGTTATATATCTACAAAAACAAAAGTAGGTTAGCTGCAGGAAGACTGGGGTGTTTAAGTAGTGTGTGAGGTAAAACAAGAAGAGAAAGGGTAAAGAATGAATGGATGTTGAATGAAAGCAAATTGAATACAAAAGTGAGTGACCAGCACTAAAGAAGTACTGTATGTTGAAGTGACTTAGTGATATAAAAATGATAAATGAAGATTGAATCACAAAACAAGTTGTTCAAGGAAGAGTGTGATTGAGAAAGGGAACCCAAACAGTTGTGTTTTGGATGAAGTTGATGAAATCTTTGAAAAGAGAGAGGTGAAAAGTTTAAAAAAACAAAAGGCAATGTGTGACACCATATATGGATATGATCAAAACAAGCATGGGTAGAAAAGCATGAAAAGGGGTAGTGGATGGTTTTGGTTTAAACTAGATATATCTGTATTTCTTTTCCTTTTTTCTTACCCCATGTCTTAATTTCTTTTGCTTACCATTTCTTATTCCTTTTCTGCATGTTACATAGTGTTGTTTATTCTAAAAAAGAATTGCATGATGGGTATATATGTATATTTTATTTTGTACAGTGTGAAAAAGAAGAGGAATGTTAAGGCTGCAATAATATGCACACTTTCCTGAAAGTAAGTACCAGTGACCCCAACTGGATTTATATCTCAGTAGACTTCTTAAAGACTGTACTGTTAAAGCTGCAGTCTTATTCACAAGTATTTAGCAGACTCCACTACACGCGCCTAGATTTATTTCTAGCCATTTCTAGGTTGTGCTGTAAAAGACACTTTTAGTTTTCAAAAGCACAGAGGCATTTAAGCTTTCAAGCTTTAAAAAGAATAAACATGACAATTGAAATTGTAAGTACTTCTGTCTGAAGGTAAATTCAGCTGAAATTGAATTTACAGTACTGGCTTCCCAGTTGATGTTTAGGGTCTTAGGGACAAGAACTACTAGCTAGAAAGGCAGGTTTTACCACTACTGGGCTGAATAAGGTGAGAACTGCCCCTGTCAATTTCTAAGAAGAGCTACGTTGTTCTAGAAGTCAAGCCGAGACTGTGACATATAGCATCTTTGTTTCCAAGGATCTATTTTCATGTCTTCAATTTAATAGAGAATAGAGGTTCTTCTAAAATAGGAAAGAATAAATGGAATAAAGCAAAGTCTAACATTTCCAAAATACAGAGTGGGCATCCAAAACATTATACCTATAATCCTACAGCCAATTATACTTACATCAATGAGCTCTAAACACAGGGACAGTAACTTCTTTTCCTGCACTCCCTGAGATAATCTGTTGGGGGCTACCTGCTGTTGGGCAGGAGCAGAACCCCAAATAAAGGCTTTCCTCTGCTGATAGAGAGATGGATCAATTACAGAATATTTTGCACAGGCTTTTGAAATTAGGCCAGTAGCTGCAATGGGTTGCAGAACTGCAGATTACCTTTGCTTTATGGCCATTATTGCTTCAGTGGAATAAATAATGTTATAATGAAGCCTTGCACAGAACATGTGATAATAAATGTATTAGTCTTTAAAATGCCACAGGTTTATATTTTGTTCTCTACTGCAACAGATTAAAGACAATTCTTCCTTTGGAAACAAGGGAGAGTGACACTGACACTGTGATGGTGGGAGTAACAGAGGACTGTGATATGTTTATATGCATCTGCCTCAAAACCTAATTTGAATCAAACATACTTTAGCTATCCAGTTAGATGTAACTCACTACATGCCACATGCATCTGCATTATTCTGTATGTATATGTGTGTGGGGAGGAAAATTGCTAATGGGACACATATTAATGAACAGTATTAGTACAGGGCTATCGCAAACCACTGTTGTGTACTGTTGTGCGCCACATGAAGGAGGATGCCAGTAGCAAGGTAAAAAAAATGTTTACAATGGTGGTTCAGTGTGCATTTGTGCAGCTAGAATATTTCAAACATGTTTTTATGTACAAGGGCACCTTGCATGCCAGCAGCAGCCCTGTGTATGGAGTTGCTTGCTTTCACTCCCTTGCATTTTGTATAGCAAGCAACTTAAAGCAAATTGAGTAACTCCATCTCTTGTTGATACATAAAAAGGAATATTTTTTTTTAAAAAAGGAATATTCACAATGTCTAAACAAAATTCAGGTGAAACATCTACTCCATGAAAATTATCACCTTTGAAGCAGACTTTGAAAAAACAACAACAGAGAATATCTAATATAAAAATAGAACCATGGCAGGTAAGCTAGTCAATTTCTATTACAAATCAGGTATAATTGTTTTTGGTCACATTTTGGATCATGTTTTAAATACAGTTTATTCATATTATTACTTTCTAAGTACTAGCTTCATGTTTAAAGAAGCATCATATGCTTCTACCAGGAGTTAATTTTCAAGTTTTGTGACCTTTGTTGTAGCTACCTGGTCCCCACACTTTAAGCCAATGCAATAAAAGAATACCAGAAACTAATGCAAACAACCACACCTTTGGGAAACAGTTCAGAACTGTATGAATAAACAAAAGTATATATTACTCACTCACTCAAAATTGGTAACGTCCATGGAAATTAAACTTTCAAACTGGATAGTTAGTATGAAATGTTCCCCAAGATTATCTTTTCTTTAAACTTTTGTTGACAAGTACAGCCAATCTTTATTTGAATGCATGCTTTTGTATTTAAGACATCGGTATAAAGAGTTACTGAAAGGAATTAGGAAAATCATCTTTTTATTTTCTTCTGAGCAGCTTCTATTGCTTGCAATTCTGAAGTTAGCAACTGTACAGATTATGATTTCTAGTTTAACATGCAGAGCCAGCTATCAAAGTGCAGGCCTACTTTTATTAGCTTCTCAAACACTTTGCCAGCTCTACATTTAAATCTTAAAAATGTTTTCTAAACACTCTGAATCATAATGAGAATTCTATTTACTGAGAAGGTGCAGCCTTTCATATAACAACTGAACATGTTTAATGACTGATCCTTTTATACATTACAGCATCACCCATGTTTTCAGTAAATGGGTATAATTTTGTCTGCTTTACCCTATTATTATTATTCGTTAGCATTACCAAGCTACAATTCCAATTGCAGATATTTCTTCCCAGCAATTATCTCACAAAAGCAGCCAGATTTAAAAGCCTTCTGCTTCTGCATATCAAGCTAAAAAGCAACCAGTGCATTTCAGAAAAGAAATCTCAGGGAAAATGTATACAAATATGAAGCTGCTTGAAAAATTAAAGTCATCTATAGAGAAATCAAAGGGCTAATCCCAATTCGATAAAATGAGTTTCACTAGCAAGAAGCAGGAATAGCCTAGCTATGTAGTCTCATAAGTTATATTTGTAGCTAGGAGACTTTTTTTCTTTTGGTCACATATGTAGTTCCAGCTTTCCTAGCATGAGATCAAGTGATGCATTCAACAACAACAAAATATTTTTCAGCTGAGAGAGAAGCAGGTATACACCATCAGTATGTGTGTATGTGTGTGTGTGCGTGTGTATGTGTGTGTGTGTGTGTGTGTATGTATGTGTATGTGTGTGTGTGTGTGTATGTGTGTGTGTGTGTGTGTATGTGTGTGTGTGTGTGTGTATATATATATATATATATATATATATATATATATATAGTATCTTCAAGTCAATCGTGACTCCTGGTGACTATACAAACAAGTCCATGCAATTTCTTGGCAACATTTTCAGAATTGGTTTGCCATTGGCTTCTTCTTAGGCTGAGTGTAGCTGGCCCCAAATCACTCAGCTGGCTTTGATGCATAAGGCAGGACTAGAACTCAGATTTCTCCACTCCTACTCCTGTATTTGGACCACTATATCAAACTGGCTTTCTACTATCACTGTATGTATTGAACATAAAATATTTTGTCACTTGAATATCTGATTTTAGGAGAAAGTTTGTTCTTAAAATGGGTTAGGCTGTCCAAATTGATCTTATGTTACCTACTATATGCTGGATGGGTTGCATACCTGCTTCTCTACCACATGGAACCACAATTATCTAGTTTACGCATAACATTAAATGGTAATGTCTGGGTCCATGTATCCTCCAGAATTGTTATTATAGTTTAGTTGTTTGTGTAAACTTGTCCAAGAGAATGCATACATGAACACCTGTTTGCTATTGTTCCAGACTGCAGGACACTGAATAATGGATTTAGGTTATAAGAAGAAAAAATTCTACTGAATGTTAGAAAAAAAAAATTGTAACAATAGAAAATGTTCAATATTGGAATCAATTACCTCAAAAAGTGGTAGGCTTCATTGGATGTGTTCAAGCAGAACCAAGATAGGCATCAATACTTTAATTTGGATTTATGCACTGAGAAGGGGTTTGTGTTGATGGCCTAAATGGCTAATACAACTTTATGATTCATTTATTAAACACATTCATACCCGTCCAGTTCAACTATGGACTCTCACTAATTTACTGTAATAAAAAATACTGTATATAAGAAAAAATGTTAGAAAATAAAATACCCATGAGAACAGTCAGATTATATTTAAAATGAATCAATCCAGCTTCAACAGAGCCATTAATTCCAAATATAACATAAACAAGAATAACTTAATTCTATAAACTGTTCAAATGTTGCCTTTTTCAAAAGTTAAACACAACAGCCCAATTATTTATTAAAGAGGAAACCTACATTGTTAATTTCATCTCTCTCATACATACACACACAGACACAAAATAATGTATATGTAAAATACAAGGGTCATCACTAGGCATTGTCCTAGCTAGAAGAGACTGACTGAAACAAGTTAATGATGACTAAAATAAGTCCCATTGATTCAATGAGTTTTTTCTAAGTCTGAATCCAGACTCAAGTGACACCATGCATTAAGCTTGTATGTGTACCTGGAAACAGGATCCATAGAAATCAATGATAACATATCTAAGTCAATATATTTAAGATAAAGTGCCAATCAACCATTATGTATTCTCTTAACTCCACATCTTTGGAATGACTCAGATACATCTATAATAATACAACAAAATGCATACTAAATTCTTGTTGGGACACTTCAGGATAATTAATGTAAACAAATTGATTGCAGAATGTTTTCTGTCTGAAGGCAGCCAATACTATAGTTAATATGAAATTTAGTCTTAACAGATATGTTAAGCCAGATTTTTTTATACCAGTTTGTTGAATAGATTTGATCTCCAGAAGTTGTTCCAGAGTATGCAGTAATGCATATATAGCCCTCACTTGCAACATCTTAAAGCAGCTTTTATATTTTCCCAAGACCATGCACTTGCTATCCTGTGAGTTAGACAGGTGCTGTGTTTATGCTCCAAAGCACTTTTGGAGCTCAGAAGCACTGAACAGCTCAATTCAAATGTCCAAATTTGCTATTTTCAGCCATCACCATATTTTAATTATCAATGTTTTATTATTTAACCTGCCCAGTAACCTTTTCCGCATACTGTAGGTACGTATTTTGAAATGCAGAAATGATAAATATGCTATATTAATCTACAATAATTCTACCAGCCTCATAAATGCTGAAATCCTCAAATATAATTCTACTGAAGAGAAGTGACAAAAAAATTAAGTGGCCTGACACCAGCAACAAAAGGCTGTATGAATAGAGGGTCTGAAGATTTTTTAAAGCTAGTATTTGATTTTGAATAAAAAACTTCATACCTCTTCCACTTCTACCCACAAATCTTAGATCGTTGAATCTTGCTACTTGATTCTTCATGGCAGCAGTAGCATTTCTGAGTTCTGCAGAGTAGTTTTCATCATTCCCAGCCATAACTGTGACCAAAGTCCCATCAGGGACATCTCCTAATGCCACCACCTAAAAAAGTAAGTGAAAAAATACTGAGTTTCTGTTAAATAATGTGAGTGGATAAACTATTTAAAAAATGAAAATGAATTGGGATTGGAACCATGTTGTACAACTAAATAAACATAGATGCAGGAGAATTTAACCAAGCTAACTCCATTTAGGACGAACTGAAACATGATTTAAATTATGGCTAACACTTCATGATTATATTCACATTTATGTTAAGCTAATTTTTTTTTCCACAGTTTGTTGAACCAGTCAAATGGCCAATTTCATACCTACTGTTAAGTCATAATTAGTAGGACTGTGCATCACACTAAGCCAAAAATAAACCAATCACATAAATGTTTAGTACAACGTTGGGGACCCAGCCACAGATTTCAACTGTACTCCAGACTGACTGACTAAAACTTAATTCAAACTACTAAATAAATAAATATTATTTGTTTAAAAAATGTTATTTGTTTACAAAAATAGCAAATGCATAGGCTAATTTAGCAGAACAGAACACAATCCCAAACTGTTACGAATCTGCAATGATGAAAGGGATCTCACACATACACTAACTACAATGAGACCAGCAAAAAAAAAAATAAATCCATGCCAACAGTTTTGTGCAAATGCTGCACAGAAATGGTTGGAGAATGTACAAACAAGCAAGACATGAACCATACAGATTACTCAATATGGCATCCTGAAAGGACTTTGAGCTACAACAGATTCATTAACATACTATTTTTCTGTGATACAGCAGATACTACTCTATACTGGATGTAGCATCCTTACTATGTACTCCCAATTTATATAAATCAGTATAAATAAATAAATCTATTCAAATAAATAAATATAGTATTCTTACTATGTAACTACTGAGTTGGAGCCACCACATCTTAAGTACATTTAGAGTAAAACCCCTGATTTTCAATTAGTTTCTTCTAAGCAAGATGAAGCCCACATCCATACAAATGAAAGTGGCTTTGAACATTGCCAAATGCAAAGAAGATAATGTTACTGTATTTCTCCTTTTGTTTCCTGACTAGTAATCAAAGGAATTTCTCAATGATTGCAGGCAAGATCATAAATTAAAATCACAACTCCCACTTCACAATCAGACATTTTATTTCCCAAACGCTTTTTGTCACTGCAGTTGGATTTTCTGAAGCAATTCTGCAAATCATTCTGTCCTATTTTCCAAACTACACAAAGCCCTGGTGCTCACATAATGCTGTTTTAATGGAATTTGTTTGCTTTTGCCTAAGCACAATGTACAGTTCCAATCATCATGGTTTAGTGTTGTATATGAGCCAAGCTCTAAGACATATCAAATTAACCATGGTTTATAACATCCTAATTTTATTTTATGTGAATGTTCAGCCAGTAGAAATCACAGTAATCTGTTCGATGAGGTAAGCGGAATAACAACTTTAAAGATTTTTACTATTAAAAATGTAGTACATGCATGCCATCCAAACTGCAGTGAGCTGTCATAAGGAGATTGTCATACTTGCTTACAGAAGATACTACTGCAACTATATTAGCTTGATAATGATGTTAATTTTTTTTTATCAAAGTGTAACTCCACTGGCTTCAATCTATATTTCCTCTAGCTATGATAGGGGAAGTTTGTATTTTCACTTATGTTTGTTATGTTTGATTATAAATAGTCTTATACATATCTTGGTGTAACAATAATCACCTTTATACTGATTTAATTTATGTAACCACTTCCTTTACAATTTATCCTAACATGGTGTTCAGCCATATGCCCTCCCATTTATGCTATGTCCTTTAATCTTTACTTTTGTCACTGTCTTCCTCCAAAGTGTTCGATTATCCCATTGCTACTTCTGAGAGTTACAGTAGTTAAAATTTATTACAGCTGTAGACCAGCATCAAGTGCTGATAGTTCACTTTACTCCATTTATATTCTACCTGAATCATGACCAGTTATACTGTACTGAAGTCAGCCTAGTAGAAATCAATAAAATTTAGTACAACATAAATGATTACAGTGTAGAACCAAAACATGGGAAGTCGTCTGACTGCCAAAATCCAAAAACTTTCTTTTGTGCGTAACATCACATTCTCCTCTTCACCATGTGTTCTGACTAATCTGTAACCTCTCATTTTTCCTTTCTACTGAAAGCACACTTATGTTGAAATTTCTACTTATTTCAGACCATTACCCAATCAAATCATCATCATCATCATCATCCAAAAAAGTCTGGATGGTGGACATTGCAATACCTGGAGACAGCAGAATAGAAGAGAAAGAACTGGAGAAAATCACAAAATACAAAGACCTGCAAATAGAAATAGAATGACTGTGGCAAAAGAAAGCAAAGATGGTACCAATAGTAATAGGCACCTGGGATGCAATTCCAAACATGTGGAGTTCCACTTGAAGACCATCAGCATTGACAAAATCACCATCAGTCAATTGCAAAAGGCAGCTTTACTTGGAACAGCCTACATCCTGCAACAATACCTTTAATGCTATCAAACAGCAACATCTGGCTATCCCAGGTCCTTGGGAAGGACTCGATAGGTGGATAAAAATGCCAAACCCAGTCTAAACATCTGGCTGACTGTGTGACCAACAATAATAATTAACAATTTATTAAATGTAGATGACTCCCAGTGATTCTGGGCGGTTTTACAAATATTTTCTCATCCTCCATCAATGGCAAGCCACAATATTTATTTTTTCACATTCACTTGGTTCTACTCTTTTGTCTTCATTTCTCTTTAACACATTGAAGATAATAAAATATTCGTGTAAAATTCAGAAAGCAGACAAATGTTAGAGAGGAAAATGATGGCAGACAAATTCCAAGACAACCTCAGAATTGTTCACTACAGCTTCTGTCATCTGCAATCAGCAGGACCATGCTGGTTGTGAGCAATGGGAGCGTCTGTTTAGGACTGAAGGCTACCTAAGAATACTATAATTCTTCTGATTCAACTCTACCTGTATATAGTGTGTAAAGCTCAGTCATTTTGAGGTTGAAGCTATAGAAATGGAAAAAGCATACTATCCACAACTTGATTTAATTATCTAAAGTTTCTTCCTCTCATCATTCTCATACAATAAATCACCCTGAATTAAATATTCTAAATCTTCAGGCTGATCCAAGCATGCCAGAAGATTTGTAAGCTGCACAGAATGGCTGGAAGTCAGGCAGCATATAAATTTAATATAATGTTATTGTTATTGTTGTTACTATTAGATTTGGAGCTTTTCTTGCTGAAGCTTTTAAATATTTCTAGCATAAAGAATTCAGGGCCATGTCAGACAACATCACATTAATTGGGTTTCCCAGCAATACTTCTCAAGATACAATATTTTATTTTTTAAGTAGTGAAATAAATTACAGTTAAACTAAGTAAATTCAGCACAATATTTCAAATGAAAGGGAAAAGATTCTAGAGAAATATTAATTAACTCTGGGCATGTCTCTCAATATGTGTGTTGTGGGTTTTAAAAACTTCAAACACAAACATGTTTCTGCCTTATATTTGTTAAACTCTCCATGTTTACTACAAGGTGCAAAAATTTCTAGCAAGACCTTAGCAAAAACAATAAGAAAAGATCTGTAGGCCTAGGAGAAAATGACTGGTAAGTAAAGCCTGTAAAAGAGTCAAAGAACACAAACATTTACATTATAAAACAGACTAAACAGATAAGCTAGAACTTGCTGACTGGAGATAGTTAGCATTTGGACTGCTGAGTTTATAAAAGTGGATTTTACGCAAACTGGATGGAATATTGGCAGTTTAAAGCAACAGCACTTTGAAAACCTACTAATCCATTCATCACAGGAAAAAAAAAAAAAGAAGGCTGGATTACTACCTTCTCCAAAATGCAGTTATTATTTATAAAATATCAATGAGTCCATTTTATTTTTTTCCCTCATTTTATTTATACATCATTTATTTTGAAGAATATAATTTCTGAATCCTGAATTTATCAAGCCATTTTGGCAGATTAACAGAGTTCTGTTCCTGACAATAAGACGCATGGTGCAATTAAATCTAAACAGTCAGATTTAAAGTTTTTTTTTGACCCAAATTATTTCCATGCTCTGTATTTTCTTACTCAAAAATAAGAGTAATTTTGCATTTTAAAGATACAGTGGAAGAACAGAAAGTCAGCTGCAGCAACTATCAAAATTGCCACATACTGAATAAGATTGTACACTGTCCAATTCATAGGCCAGAAAATCAAGACTGATATATTCCTTCCAAATGTATTCATCTAGGAATTAGTTTTTTGGGATTACCATGCAAAACATTAGTTACAAATCATGTTGCAACATTTGAGACTTCCTCCCAAATAAATATAGTGAAGGCTAGTGGATAAGGCTAAACACATTTGCTTAGAATAAATTATATGGAAAGCAAAGCTATTTACATCCAAGAAAATGAATTAAAGATTGGAATATTAAGTTTTTCCTTTAGGAAGTTTGGGGAAAAGTAACTTTGTGGGATACAACTATGTTGTTATCAAAGACAATGTAGTAAATAATAAACCTGTCAGAAAACTTATCAATAATTCCATTTATAAGCAAAACTAATTGAATATTTTATTTTGCTAGAATTTTTTTTTAAATAATAGATTGTGAATTTGCAGCAAAACAATTGTAAAAAGTAAACTCTTATGGACCCAAGTTTTTGAAATAATAATTTCACATCACTAATTTCTTCCTCAAATAGTTCAGATACTTCTGGCAATTCCCCATCCACCCAGTTTTGGTAATGTATTTAGTTATGACTCTATGAAGGAGTTATTATTAGGAACAATAACAAGTGTGGTCTTTTCTAAGGCATTCATTGGCCTTGGCATTTTTACCAGGGGCTGAATAAAAAACTATGCCATTATATGCAAAATGAGAAACTAGAAACAATACTTGTTAACTAACTCTGAACTCTATAAGGTTTTAAATATTTGCCTTTAATGCATCCCTTCATCCAAACTCATTCAGTTAGTTTTCAGAATGAAAACAGTTCTCTTCAGTGGATTTACTTCTAAAAGAAATATACGGGATTGCATCTACAATCTGTTCTTACCCCATAGTCTGCATCCTCTCATGGGGGTCTTTCTGCAGTTGTCATATGGCAAAGATGTAAACACATGCACTAATGCATTTCCTAACAAAGTTGTTATTTGAAAAAAATAATCAAAGTAGGTTTGATGCTGAGTTTCATAGGTGGGCTGGTTGGAGAACAAGAAACTTGAAGAAATGGAATCGAACATCTGCTCACTTTAGCTACTGCTTAAAAAAAATCCGGGCAGGCAATCGAGCTAAAAGATAGTGACTATTTAAGAGCTGTGCTCAAATTTGAAGAAAAAAAAGAGGAAGCACATTCTGGCGGCTGTCAGCCGGTAGGGAAGTGAGAAAATTGAAGCGTAGCCAAAGTTGGTGGGGTGGGGTGGGGTGGGGTGGGGGTGGAGAGGTGATCCTTGCCTTTTAAGAGCCTTTTGGAATGGAAAAGTTTTGTGAAACATTTGATGAATACATCCCAGCCTTCTAACCAAATAGCTCCTTCATGACTTTTCTTTAATGGCCATGTAAGATTGCACTGGCGATTAAAGGGGAAAATAATCAGTTTTGGGAGACAGCGGCTTGCATTTCTCATTGAAGGAAAATCAAGACTCTTCCATCTAAGACAAGGTGACTTACTACTCCCAAGGTGCAGAGCAAGAATTTACAGAGATCACATGTCGGGTTGCAAGGAAAAAGGCCACACAGCATTCTGCCTTTAACCACACAGTCTAAAATCCATCCTAGCAAGATTGGGGTACAGCTTACACGTGTTGCGATCATTTGGACCCCATTCTACCCTGTCTGGTCGCCCGTGGCCATTAAATGGTTCGCCCTTAAAGGCAAAGGGATATCTGTTTGAGCCACGATCGCAAAAAAGTGGGAAGAGCTTTTTCGGACAACCAAAAAAACTAACCCACCTAAGACATTTCAAAAGGAAAACAACAGCGGGAGAGGTGGGGAGAAGATGCTTCCCGGCCAATTAACGGGCTCAGGTAGTGCCTGTTTCTTTCCAAGCACTTGCAGCCTGCTTATAAGCACGATGACAGGAAAAGTTAGCACTCCAGAAAAATGTGCGAGGGCACGGCTGAGACTGATACACACATACAGCAAGTGGGAATCAGGGGAAAGGCGAACAAGGCGCAGGCCTTGAATGCGTGAAGCGCCTGGTTCCAAGTAATGGGAAAAACGTGATTAAGACAAAAGGCAAGAAAACGGAGGAGTCTCCCTTTACTGAAGGAAGAGGTGGGGAAGGGCTCATGAAAGAGAAGGTTGTCCCACTAATAAAATACTTATCAACAGGTGTGGGCCCCCGAAATGATTGGCAGGATGTTTTTAAGCCGAAGTACGCCGGATCTGGGCATGTTTTCCGCCTTTCTGCTTTTCAAGAGGAGGCCGAGAAATCCATAGCCCCCAAAGCAACCCTTCGGAGTCAAAGAATAGTGAACGACTGCAAAGGTTAGATCAGTTATTTTGGAGAAAGCTAGGACGCTTTTCTGATGCATTTAATCTTTTGTAAAGTAAGCCCCTCTGCTGGATTTGTCCAGGCACGTTGGATTTATTAACTACCTTATTCATCTGACAAGGTTCTATTTAATGCTTTGATGGGCCACTGTTTAGGCACGTGTATTTTAGTGCCTAGGAGATCGGTGCCAGTTTACGTGATGTCCACATGGACTTGCAGGTATCAGAATTAAAACGCTGTCAGCAATTCTTTTTGAATTGTTATTCAGTACAGTATTCCCTTTTTCGTTCTTGCACCTAGAAGCTTTGTGAAACATCTGTCAACATATTGAAATTGCTGGGCATTTATTTTTGAACCCTAGAATAAAGTCCCTTGGGGGTTGTCTCAGTCTAAAGTTTAGACCACGCTCCACTTGCCGAATTAAAACGAACAAACTAGGATCCCTGCACTGTGGAACTGAGTATTAATCGCTTTGGGAACCCCCCAAGGGAAGTGCGACTTCTGTTACAAGAAGTCTTGGTGTTTTAGGTTTAACCTAACTGCAAATACTAGACACTCCCCAAATTTGGGATGCTATTCTCAGATATTTTTATAGATGGGCATTTGGAAGGAGTGGGTGTTAATTGTTTCGTTTGTTTGTTACAAATTCAAGATGAAGAAAAACATGCTCTCTTTCTGCTCCCTTTGGTGGAATTGGATCCTAACATCAATCAAAAACCTTGTAATTTTCACAGTCCAAGCACTAATATTCTTTATTAGTGCTACTGTGTACATTTTGCCTTTGGATGTATACCTGTTTTCCCAAAGTAATTATGCCTAAATCGGGGCTTTCTCCAAGTTGATATAGGCTAGAGTCATAGACTGAGCTGTGAATGAAGTGCAGCTCTGGAGGCAGAGTACTTCTAAAGTGAACTTTTTCCTCTTACTCTGATATTTGAACAGGGATGGAGGAGACCAACATTCTGGTATATGAAATAAGAGGAGTTAACACTAACTGCTTACTACAGTTCAAAAAAAAAATTGTTAACATATTTAGGAACACATTTCACTCAGCTTTTGAAAATTACTTTGTAAGGAACTTATAAATTTCCAATTAAGACCTGGAGATTTTAATTTAATAGTCTTCAAATTGATTATGGGAGATCTGATCTGCTTTTAGAACCCACAAGTCTGTCTAGGACTGAGATACACAAAAGGCATGTGGACAACTGTGTTCCAGTTACTACTCCATTTGCAAGACTCTCATAGATATTAAGATAAAAGAACTTATGTGTGAGAATCAGCTATAGATCCCAGTTCTTCTATTTAACAGTCTTGGAGTTGGAGATAGTAATTCAATCCATTTTGATGTCATTGTCAGCTGAAGGAAGGGTAGGGAACCTTTTGGACTATAAAAAGATATCTGATCCACCTTCCCTTGAAATATTTTCCAAGATACTTAGTTATGTATGATATTCCTTGCTGTCCAAGAACCTCTTGGCATGAAATCTTTTGATCCCTCCTGTTGTGCTGGTGGCTGACTGTTATCCCTGAAGGTGCTGATGTAGCAGGAAACCCCACTGAACCCAGTGATTGCTTCCAAATATTGTTTGCTTTGGATAGAGGAATTATGGTCTCAAGGTCAGGTTGTTTAGGCTGAAAATGTAAGTGTTGGATGATAGAAGGCAGGAACCCTTTCTCTGATGTGTCAAAGGTAGGTAGAAAGACTGTAATCCTCCATTGGCCAATTGCCATGGCCTCTTCAAGGCCTGCCTATTGTTGGGATGCTTGCAATTAATTCAGGACTAAGTGGGCTTGGGTAGCACCCCTCCAGGCACTTATGTTCTTAAGCAAAAGTGCATCTTCATAAGGTTACACTGATTGTGTTGACCATGAAGAGATAAAGTTCAGAGTATATGCTGCTGCCTTATAAAGTTTAAAACAGAAAAATTTGTTTTACAGTAGACTGGATCAGTCCAGGTCTAAATTTCAAAGCAGTAAGAGAAAATCTATCCTTGGTGCAGATTGTAATGGCACTACGTGAAATTGCAATGCAACCCTGTGTGTGGAAGTAACCCTATTGTGTTGGAAACATACTCTCAATATAGTTTGGAGCTCAGAAACCTTACAGTACACTGGAAACTGCAGTTTATTCTGAAAATAAACATGCATAAGGTTGTGCTGTAAAGCTGCAAAGTTTGTTTCTCTTATGAGGAAGCAGTCTCACTGAACTGAGTAGGATTTATTTCACAAAATATTCTTGGGATTGCTTTACTGGGTGTGAATGCTTACACATTTGTTGGTAAATCCCATCAATTTCCACAGCACTTATCTACATGCATGAAAGGGAACGGATGCCTTGGAAATAAGATCTATTGAAAGAAATCAGAAGGTCTGACTAATTCTTTTTGCTGCTCTTTCTTACCCCCCCCCCCCCCCCCCCATCTAGCCCATTTCACAAATGCTGGAGTGCAAATGACTAGAAGTCAGTGGTGAAACTCAGAACAGCAACTTAAACTTTTAGGTTGCAAAACTAATGACAGCTGTAGGAATAAGCCCCGTTGATATCAGTGGATCTTGCTTGTGAATAAGCAATCATAAATGACTTGGCTGCAACTTTAAAGTTATTGAGGACTCATTTGGAATCTTCTCTCAGTATTACTATATCTTCCTGAATAAATTGGGAGATTGGCTGTCGGTTGCAATAGGCGACAGAAAAATCGTCCTGCCAGCAATCTGAGACCGTAGTTATATCTGTATAGCTGACCCTTCCCCCCACAACATCCCCCCACCCCCATTACTTGTCTCCCGTCTTCCTACCTTGAAGGCGATCGGCAGAGTCTTGTTGCATCTCCAGTGGGTCGGCAGGACAGAGCAGAGGAAGTTGGGGCTGTCGGTGCGGACCAGTTCGCCCGGATGATCGGCTAAGACATCCACCATGCTGCGATCTGCGTTTCTCAGCTTCCCCACCAGGGCGCTGCTGCCATTCTCTGGGCCGACCAGCGGCAGCGTGTCGCTCATCTTGCCCGGGCTCAGAGTGGTGGAGGGCGGCGTGAAGCGGCGGCTGGTGCTGGTATCTACGGGGATACGCATCACAACAAGCCTTTTGAGTGAAAAAGGTCCTCAGAGGGCTTCGGATAAAGCGATACGAGCGCAACTCTTCAGCCGGCGGCTCTTGGGCGACCCACATACAAAGAAAGAGGCTTAGGGCCCCGGTGCAAAAGGGACCACTGAAGTGAAGCCAGTCCAGGAGTGAATTTGGACCAGTTGGACAGAGCAGGAGAACGCCGCGCCTCCTGGTCCTGCCAGAAGTAACCCAAGCATCCAGTTTCAGGCCGCTCTTCTCTGGAAATCTATGTGTGCTCTTAAAAAACAGCCTTATAGATTTGGACAAGTTTCTCTCCTCTCCACCCCCTTGGGGAATTACCAGTGTTATTAAAATCAAAGGTCCTTCCGAATCCCACACACTGAGAGACGTTTTGAGCAGAGGAAATGTTCAAAACAAAACACCCCCCACCACGCACACACACAGACGAAAGGAGGGAAGGACTTAAACTTTTCAGTAGTTAATTTCCTATCATTTTTCGAAGATCACATTCTTCCCCTCCCGCTGCGCCTAAAGGCTGTCTAGAATTCAGATCAACGCATCAGTCTCTTCTCGCAAACATGGAGGAGGAAGAAAAGCGGTTTAAAAGAAACTAGGGAAACAGGCTGCGAAGGACGTGAGCTGAGGTTTTCAAAGGTCAACCGGCTACCACAGCATTATATAGTGTACTTCATCAAATATTTACAGCTGATTCTATAGAGAATTTAAACAGAACAGAACTCCATTAACGTTCTCCTGCAGCGTCCCTTTTCCCGCTGCCAGAGCAGCCTTGAACCCCAGTGTCAGTGGTGTGCCTCGCGTTGCTCTTAAGTCTTGCTGTCCCGGTTTCGCAATGCTTTGACTAAATTACTTAGGGAGGCTGCGTGAATTCAAAAGACTCTTGTACAAGTCCTCGGATGTCGTGTGCCAATGATCTGAAACGCGCCCGGGGGAGGGAGGGAGAGAAACCCCTTTGGGTTGGAGTTGCTGGTTGGGTTGTGGGTTCCTTCTGTGGTTAATGTTCGCAGCAACTTTAGAAGACACGCGTCTGAAGTCACCCAACACTCTGTGGCCGCTGCGTGACTCACTGCCAACTCTGAGGGAAAATATCTGAAGCAATATTCCTCCAATTCACCCACAGGGGCCGGCTTCTCAGCTATGGTTTAACCACAGGCAGGTGGAGGTCTGGTTTCGGGACCGCCGTTGGCTTTTCCCTCATTTCTCCGTCCTCCCTTCGCGCTCTCTCCTTCAACTTCACAAATAGCTCGTCAACACGAGGCGAAATAAGTGGTGAAAGTCTGCCCAGTCGAGTTTCTTCTCCCAAACAGGGCCAGCAGCGCCCGCGACAGTCAGTCAACACAAAACGCCGTTCCGCAGCCAAAAGCAAAACAAGCCCCCCCGAAATACGAATCGGCCAAACACCAGAGCTTGCTCCCGGCGGGATACGCGTCCCCAAAGCAGAAAAAGTGTTCACGTGTTCACCAGACTCCAACGGCAAGCTTTCCCGAGGGTTGCTGCCTGTACAGGCCAGTCTCTCCAGCTGTGGGTGACCTTCTGCGAGGCGCTGTTTGTTTGCTCATGCTGATCTGAAGAAAGCCTGGCTCCCCCTCCTCCCTCTCCCTCTCCCTCGCGCCTTCTGGCCCTATGAATGGAGATGACTGGAAATGAATTTGCTGTTACAGTAAGAGAGTCCGGAGGAATGTCATTCCCTCAGCTCTTTTGCATAGGGGAGGACGCCACCCAATCAGAGCGCTTTCCGGTATTAATCAGGGCGCGGCTCCAACCCGCGGGGCTCCTGGAATTGGCTTGCGCGCCGCCGCGAAAGCTACTGTAAAAAGCCCAAAACAGGCCCCGCGTGTCAACGGGACGCCGCGGTCAACGGGAGGCTTGGACCAAAACGTGTGTGGTGGTGGCTGCGCTTGTGTCGAGCCTGTGGCTGCGAAAGGCGGGAGGCAGAGGTGGGGGTGGAGAAGCGCGCGTGCACTCCTACTCCCCCTGCGCGCGGGTCCTCGAGGGATCAATAAAAGGTCGCGAAAGTAGCACTTAAGGAGCTCAGTCATTTGAACGATTTGACGAACAAGCGCGCACCGCCCAAGGCAGGTCCCCTCAGAGTCGACGGTCATGCAGAATCTCCTCGGAGGCTTTCTAAGTGGAGTTACAGGCCAGTCCCACTCCGTGACTGAGTTGCTTCGTTCCCCATAATTGCCAGAGCTAAGAGAAAAGGAAGCGCGCCTGGCTGGAAGCTTACGCGTTTATGCCTATAGATGTGTATCTATCTGTATCAAGCAGCCCTTCTCTCTGCTTGCGAGCATCAGGTGGTAAAAACTGAAAAGAAAGGAGACAGGTCACCCCAGGAAGAGGGTGCCTCTTCTCTTCCTTTCTTCCCAAGACGTTGTTTTGTTTTGGCTTGATCAGCTATATAAAAACCAAGGAAATTAATCTGTGAGGCTGGGCAGTTCAGGGTGGTAGGGAAGATTCACCTGCTGTATTTCTTCCTGCTATGCAGTTCCTACAAGTAATAGCAAGCCTTTAAGAGGGGCAACTGCACACTCTTCCTATGTACAGAGAGAGCTAAAGAATGTAGATACATTTCTACTCATTTCAGGGTCCTGTTGAAGATACAAACTCCCACTTTGCATCTTCACATCTCTGGAGATTATGGCTCATCCTCAAATCTCCCTGACTATAATATGAATGAGCTCTGACATTTTTTTTAAAAATGCCATGTCCCAATGGCATTTATCTTATCCCCATCCCACAGCTGAAGCATCTTAAAGTTGCCTATAGTTGTTCCAATTTTAAAAGTTGTGCGTTTCCTCTTCTCATGACACAGTTTTTGCCATGGATATAATCTAGCACGCTTCATCAACAGTCTTATTGCTGATGTGGTCATGCTGAGATCTGCCCAGTTCCTATTGGCCAGTTTAGACTGCTGTGGGCACTCCCCTGCCTCTCTGATCACTGAGATCTGCTCTCCATGGTCATTTTAGCTTGGTATGGGGGAGAGACCAGGGGACTGATTTTGTCAGAAACATCTCTCCATCTAATGCTTGACTGGGACTTTCCAGTGCCCTTTTCAGATCTTATATGGACGCTTTATAAACAAGAGTTTAGACCTCTTTTGAAAAAGTGCTAGACCTTTGTTAAAAGAAACAAACAAAGCAGTGCTTTCTTGAAGTGTGCTTGTCCTGCATGCTGCATTGGTTGATTCAAATAAGAAAAGAAAGTTAGGTTTTACCAGCTGTGTGGTTGATTCTGTCACCGTTGGTATTGCCATTCCCTTGCTTACTATGGATTGATCTGTCCTGTTTTACCCCATGTCCTCCTTCAAACCTGCAACTTGCCATCTCGGCTATTTGGGGGCATGGCTTTAGCATTTTAGAAGAGCATTAAAGACATGTTCAGAAGTAGCCTTATAGTGCATCTTCTTCACATCTCTGTCCTGTGGCTAAGCCTTCTCTTATACTTACCCAACCCAGTTCCACCTCACCTTAGGCAGAAAGATAGGTGGTTGTTTCCCTGCCACAGGTGATGTTTGGAAGATGGGAAAATAAAACTGGGGAAACTGACCAATCGCTTTCCTTGATTTGCCCTGATTAGAGCATGGCAATCAGTGCAGCAAATTTCATGCCAACATACCTTTCTGCATGCTGAAGGATGATGGACATCACTTTAATGCAGCAATCTGGCTGTGCCGTATGTCCAAATGCTATGTAATTACCCCACTACATTCTGTGTTCCTTTGGAGGGATAAAAAAATGGCTTGGAAAATTTGATCAGAAGCTGTAATCACTGAGACATGTTGTAGCTCAGTTATAAAGATAATGGTGTTTTCTTAATTCTTCAGAAAAGCAGGCCTCATTCCAAAAGCTGTTGGCCCAGGACAGACAGTCATGAGGTTGTAGTTACTTTTTCCTGCCCTTCTCCCTTTTCAGAACACTGGGAACCAAAGTTCAACATAAGGTGTTCCTGGGCTGAGCTCTAGTTTTAGGAAAGAATATTTGATCTTCCTAGGATATCCCTCTATTCTGTACCTTAAAGTACAGAAGCCCATAGCACTACCTGGTTGCCAGCTGTCAGTGAAAAATACATTGCAAGGTAGCAAATAGGTAGTTGTACATAGAGACCTGAGGAGCTGAGAAATGCAGGAAATTACCAAAAACAGCTCAGAATGTGAATCTAGGTTTCCCAATAAGGAGGATTACATCCATTCAAAATTTGTCTTATGGTGCCAATTTATTCTTTCTGCAGCATGGCAGTTGTACATTGTTTGACTCTACAGTTTTTCAAGGTTTTTTATTTTAGATTTTTTTCCCCTGACAGTTCTTCTTGACACAGATAATAATTAGGGCGGGGACTTCCAGGTGGGGAAAATGGTGGACACATATTGTAAAAGTGAGAACCACCTTTTTGGTTCATCCAAATGAGTTCATTATTGCTGAGTCCTGGCCTTTGAGAGGCAGTTTTTTTTTTTGTTCCTATAATATGCTGAGGGACATTTTTAAACATTATAGAATTCTTGGACTGCCATTTATCTATGTCCTGATGTCATATATCAGTGAGAGTTTATAGCCTAGTGAACACAGACCTCTGGATCAGAAATATATTATTTTTACCATTCTTTTTTAGAATACATATGGCTGATTTCCTCACTGTTCAAATTCACCATTATCCTTCAGCCTAGCCTCTATTCCACAGGATTATGTTCTCACAACCTATTAAAGGGAAAAACCTTCAACAATTAAAGTGAACATGGTGTCATTTATACTGCCACCCACCATGCCACTTTTTACTGAACATATCAGACTCTTAAATGTTCTATGGATTCAAAGTAGATGCTGTTTTGGGTAAATGTTATACTTTAGTTGATATAGGTTGCACAAGGGATCCAATATGCTGTCCATTTTGACTTCACACAAAACGATCCTTCAAAACCTTGGGTAAAATGTGGTGGGCAGGAGCTAAACATGGCATGTGTACACTATCATTAATCAAACATCTTCCTCTCAGTGTGCTATGTGAAAATAGGTAGGTTGTTGCATGGATAACCTTACAAAACTCACAGGTACATATGTAGCAGAAAAGTCTCTGAAGGAAGAGTTAGAAAATCATCCCAATGACTTCCCATACAAATGATGTGATCATACAGCAGATGCTATATGCACAGAAAATTCCTGAATCAGTTCCGGAATCCTAAATTAGAAGGATCTGGAATTACAATATGTTAACTGTCTAAAGTATTATTAGAATAAATAATATTGTCAAGATAAACAATTTCATTCTAGTCTTTTTGTTTATAGGACTAATGAAGTGAAGTAGGACTATAAAGCCTACATATCTTAATATAGTTGTTCCAAACGAATGTCTCAACTGTAACTGCACACATGCACATAGTTACTAGTTTCTTTTGGAAATACTGGAAATTTGGTTGAGGGCATTTTCTAATCGAAATAAGTGATACTAAGGGCAAATTACAATAGGAGGCAGCTCAGCACTCATTTCTTTGCCAGAAAGGAAGGGTTATATACAGCCTACTATGGCCCTCATCAACCAGTATGGTGCTTCAGGATCTGCTGCAGTATAAATGGGCACACTTATTGGGGATGATGGAAGTGATAGTCCACGTGTGGAAGCCAGTGAATTGGTAGAGTCAGGCCAATTGCCTTTGTTCCTCTTATTGCTTTTATGGCAAATCCTGTTAGATTTGGCATATTGTCCAAATGACTCATGGTTGTATTCACAGTAAGTAATCACTAATCAGTAATGTGACCCTCAATGGGAGTAGCATTTACATAAAACAGAAACTATTTTGTTTCATAAATGAATGATATCATTCAATGAATAATGGCATAATAATCATTTTTACAGAGGATTAACAAGGGAAGGGAACAAGGGAAACACAGTCCTGCAAAACTGGATGGAGTCTATGGGGAAAGATTGTTCTGTTGAAACCTATTTCTTGCCACTTTATATTACACCAGTCTACAAAGCACTGCAACATTTATTGTTTATTTATTTTAAATTTATTGACTGCCCAATTCCAGGGGCTGTGGCCCACTAAAACGTATACTATAAAATACATTTTAGTCTGATCCTGTGGGTCTGTCTATGTTGCAACAAACTAACTTTTTTGGAAACCAAAAACCACCACTAATTCAGTCTCTCACACTGTCATCTCTCCTTTCTCATTTGACTATCTTCATGAAGCAAGGCAAGACAGTGCCTAGGCTGCCAGGTCCAGGGAAGATTAAGGAAAATTAAGTAAAAATCTGGTTGAAGGCAAACTCTGTCCATTGCTCAAGTTGTACAATTTATATAGTATATCCCCCCTTTTTTTTGAGAGAGAGGATTGTTATACTGATATTTCATACTCGCTATATTGCACAAGACAATGGCACACTGGCAACAAGAAATGATAAGCCTTTTTCTGTTCATGTTCTGGAAGGCAGGACTGAAGATCTAAGCAGGCCAGTCTGGGGGTGGGTGAGCAGTAGATAACTGGAGAAAGAGAAGCTTGCAAGCCCTTCTTTCTTTAAATCACTGGGGGACCATGGGGGAAAGGCGTGTATGGAAGACGGGAAATCATTTCCCAAGAGAATAAAGAAGGAACGTTAGTTTAGCAAAATCCGTTGCATAAATCTGCAACATGGAAGAAACCACAGAAGTCTGGTGTGGGGGCAGGGAGGAGGGAGATGGTCTGGTGCAATCGCAAAGAGGAAGCGCCTTTTTTTTTTTTTCAAAGCTTGTTATTTCTTGGTTTTCTGTAGCTGCCCACAGTTGGATTGTGCAATGGGTCCGGAAACCTCAAGCCAAGGCGGCTCTGAATGCCTTGGAGAGGCTCTCGCTCTGCAGGCACCCGGAGTAAACGCCAGAGGGGGCTCGAAGCCTTTGACCTTCCCTCGCGGAGACAAAGCGGGGTGGGCCTTAAAGACAGTTGCGGGGTGGTCTGGGGGAAGGGAAGGGAAGAGTAGACAATCCCACCTGTCGGGGTCCCCTCGAGATCCTTGCTGCCCCCTCCCTTGCTTGTGGCTGCGTGAAGTTAATGGGTGCAAAGAGGCGATAATATCAGCAGAACAGACTTAACGGCCTGGCCCTGTTTTCACGCTGGGATTTCCAGGGCGCGCTCTCCAGAAACTGCGCCGTCGCAATGGCAACTCGCCCGCCCCCGCATAAACTCTGTACCTCCACCTCTGCAGCAGTTAAAACAAGCAGAGCACAAAACGCGGGCTGATTCACCCGGCAGAACACCCGGGCAGGACAAACTAATCCGAGCGATTAACGGTGGCATCTAATCTTGAGAGACTCAGCTTTTCATTCTCTTTGTGTTGACAAACGTTGCAAAGCAGCGGAGTTTTAAAGAACGACGCCTGAAAAAGCTGTCATCGGAGGAATCAGGCCGTCAGCCTTAGGGCGGGACCAGGTCTCAAGCGGGATGAACTAGAGTTTTCCCCTCAACACAAAAGCAAAATGAAGGCATCGCCCGAGACCGGGTGCTCGCCTGAAAACGAGCGTGGGACTGAAACTGCGCCCGGCGGCCGAGCAGGGGCTGCGGCGCTCGAATGGAGGCGGTGGAGGGTAACGGGTTCCTTTGGGCGCTGGCGACTTTAAGCCTTAGCTCATAGTCGAATCGCTCGCCTTGCTCCGCCAACTGATTAAGCCATTAAGCACTTCAAACAAATCATTACAGTCCGGTCGAGAATGACAGGGATTTGTGCAAAGACCGATGTCGCCTCGCCTTACGGGCATTCGAAAAAGACCCAAACCGTGGGACATCGCCACATCCCAAGCTCGCGTAAAGGCCAGAGGGCAAGACTGGGCGGAACTGAAGAGCACTTCGTCGCTCATCCAGATAATCTGCTGGATTCACAGAGAATCAGGGGATGCAAAGCAATGATGCCCACCACATCACGCTAGTTCTGCTTTACTGAATAAACCACAATTGTTTCAACTCGCACAGTGCGTCAAGCCACAAACCATGGTTACCAAACCACAATGGCTGAGATCTCCTATCGTGCTAAACTATGAATCACAATTTACAAACCACAGTGGTTCGAACCACAAGCTAAGGCAGAACCAGTCAATCCCCAGTGTGGTTTTCTGTTCCTCAAATAATCCACTTTTCACTATGCTGTTACACTCCGGATGTGTTTGGCTACAACTCCCATCCTCCTCCAGCCTAACAGGGGTTGTGTAGTCCAACACATTTGAAGGGCACCATAGTTTATTGTCTGCTTGGGCGGTGGAAAAGTCACCTGCATTTCAGATCCCAAGCCAACCCCTTACTTCGACCTAAGCCCTTCTTGTAGTCCTGTGACATACGGAAATGAAACGATTATCCTCGTAAAGCACAGGGGCGGGGGGCGGGGGGAGAAGGGCTTTCCGAAAAGACCCCTGGAAAGTTCATGAATGCCAAACCCCCCCCCCCCCCCCACGGTAACGGATGATGGGTAACTTTTTTTTTTTTAATCTGTTTAAGATCGGCCCATCTTCCTAAAACTCGATCTTAGATTCGGAAATGGTTCCCTTTGAAGCGTATTGTCTGGCCAGTTAGGACGTTTAGGCAGCACTTTTTTCCTCTCTAACTCATTGCAGGATCAGGAGTTCTTCCGTATTCTGGCAAAGAGAGGAGAAGGAGAGCCGAGGGGCGCTACCACCACGCCACGCTTGAAAGAGCCAGAGGTTGCCGAGCCCGTGGACGCAGCCCAGGCTCAGAAGATGCGCCCGGGGATGGGTATGTGGGTTCTGGGGGCCTAAGTCCCCTAAGTTCAAACGGAGGCCGGGTGGCATTTCAACTGAATCCACCAGGAAATTCGGCAGCTTAACAAGTAAGGCGGCAGATCAAGCCGTCGGAGCGCAGCGGGGCTTTCCCCTGCGAGGGCTGTGAGTTCTGAAATCCCTCTCAGTTGGTCGCCTTCAAAACTACTTTCACTTCTCACTGTTAGGAAATGAGCTGTAACACATTCCAACGTAGCTTTCAGTGTAATTCACTTCCAATTGATCAAGGGACTCCTGCATCCAAATTAACACACATCGCTTGCCCCACCCCTGAGAAGTTGTCCTGCTGGCAGCATCCTGCTAAATGGGGGGGGGGGGGGGGAGCAGGAAGGGAAAAGCAAAGGGGGCAAATTTCTCCCCATCCTTGAAATATCTCAAGAACAACTTTCTCTAGCTTTGGAGCTTTGCTTTAACCTCGCCCGGGGGCTGACGGCTTTTGACAGAAAAGGGAAAAGATTCTAATAGCTTTGGGGTGGCAGAGCTCAGCCAACTGCTCCTTTATGCTCTCAAGTTCCAGGGGTGCTTCTATTCCCGCTTCCAAGTGAATTGCCCCCAAACCCCCTGGTTCTTAGCGAGGCAACGCCACTTTTTAGTAAAGCACGTCTACATTTTTCTCTTTCTATTTTCAGGGAGCAGTGCATCAGTCGTTCGCGTCGAGCCTGCGTCTCCACGCTATTCTGTTTTCTCCCGAGTCTTGCTGGCATGGGAGGCCGACCACTTGCGTAGAAGGGAGCCCCGCCGAGGAAAGACCTCTACTCCCTAAACCGCGACGTTTAACACGCTTGTGAACCTAAACAACGATTTATATTTGAAAACAATCCTCAGCCCCTTGAGATTAATATCCAATTATCTCCAATACCATTGGGTACTTAAAAAAGCCAAACAAATCATTCCCCTGTTCTAATCCTAAGGCCACCACCGGTTAGTCAATGTTTTTCGGTTTTTACTTTCTTTCCCTCCCGGCTTCCCAGAGGAAAATCACACCCCACGCTTTCCTGCAGCCACCAGCCGAATCACCAAACTTAGTTTTACGACGGATGCTTGTAGAATGGGAGCCAACCCTTTAGGGCCGACACTGTCGAAAGTGTCGAGATAAAATGGAAGAGGCACGATCCGATGGCTGTTTACTCCGGCGCAAGTCCAGGGGATTTCAGGACGCGCCTACAAACCTCCGGCGCTTCAGGCTGAGAATTAGCGTGACGCCGTCTGAAGTCACTTCACAAAGAAGCGCTTTGGGGCACCAGAAAGGCCGGTCGATGCGCTGCATTGTACATACAACTTACGGGCTATGACTTCATCCAGTAAAAGACTGCAATGTCCCACAACTGTTAAAGGGGCCACAAAATCCTTTTGCTGACTAACCCTGCACTGAGCAGGGGGTTGAACTAGGTGACCCATAAGCTTCATTCCGATTCTGCCCACATGCGTTGTCTTCCCTGTCTCTCCCTCTCCCTCTGTCTCACATACGAACAATCTGGGTAATTTCTTAATTATATGGTTCTCATGGATTGAAATTCATTTGATGGCTTAGACGGAGAAAATTATTTTTAGTCTTAAAAAAAGACAACGTTACCGTATGCAAAGAAAAGTGACGTCATAAACCCTTGGCGGATTCAACAGGAGAATACATTCCGGCCAGATCCGCGAACCAGCGCCCAAAAGAAAATGGGGGAAAGCTCTGGCGTCGTGAAACTTGATTTCTACGTTTGTTCTTTACTTCGCATTTACACATATTGACAGGCTGCCTTTCAGAGCATAGACAACGGCTTCGAATATCCACCTGAGCATTTTACTAGGGGGCAGCCCCCACTGAAATCGGTGAGATCAAACGTCGAGCCACGTGCCGATATTTTAGGACTGCAGTTGCGGTCAGAAGCGCGCGCTGGGACTTACAATGGGAGGCCGGTGGCCGGTCTCCCCTTGCGACCCCAGCGCGAGCATGGCGTTGGACCGTCCGGGATTCGCAGGGGTTGTTGTCCCCGTTTATCAGTTCTCTGCATTCATAGATATGGTGGCATTTACAGCGACACATGTAAACAAACCCGTGTAGAAAGAACGGAGCGTAATAACTCCATGGAGTTCAGACATCTATCTCATCTTTAATAGTCCCACCTCGCATTTCAGGCAGGAGCAACGTGAAGGAAACCTCCGGGTTCCACCTGACCCCCCCAGGAGGATAAAAATGTGAGAGGTAAAAAGCGCCGGGGGGGGGGGGGGAGACGCAGAAATGCATAGGAAATGAAAAACAAAATCTTTTTCCAGATTCACAGTGGAGTTGACACACTTTCCAAAGTAAAAATAAGGGCAATAACATTTTTAGAAGCAAAACTGGCCAATCAAAATTTCCCTCAAGAATTGCCACTTTCATTTATGAGTTCTCTAATAGTGTCCCCCTCTCTTCGTGTTTAAAGATAACATCAAATTGCAATTCATTTTTTAACAAGGTGTATTAGGATGACTGTGCCCTTTGTTTTCCCTTCCTTCCTTCCTTCCTTCCTTCCTTCCTTCCTTCCTTCCTTCCTTCCTCTCTCTCTCTCTCTCTCTCTCTCTCTCTCTTTCTCTTTCTCTTTCTTTCTTGAAACCACAGTTGAAATCTCTTAGCTATTACAGCATGTTTCTGTCACAGAAGATTACTGGGATGCAAAGCATTGGCCTTTTAGGTAATGTCGTTAAGCAAAACCTTTGGAAATCCGAGAAATCAACAAATGATTTTTAAAGCAGGACATATTGCAAAGGGGGAAAATGAAACATGGATGTAACTGAAGCCTCTGTTATGGCATGCCAGTCCTGTATGGTGTGGGCTACATTAGAGCTGAGTGATTGTATGCCATAAGAAGGCATGTGGCATTGAATTGTTTAAATTCTTTGCTTGATTTTGTAGAAGCAATAAACCAACACATCCCTTGTCATGGCTATGGAAATACTAGATTTCTATCTGCCCCAACCTGGTGCCATCCAGATAAATTGGATTGCAGCTCTCATTCCAGCCATTGTGGGCCAGTAGACAGGATTGTATGGGAATTATGGGAATTTCAATCCAGTCTGTCTGGGGAATGCTGATGGATAACATCCATCCATAGGTTTGTCTCATCAATCATGTTCGCATGGAGGAAGACAGTGTTTCCTGGTTCAGATGCCAAAGACAATTGTTCCCCAGAAATGTATTAGGGTTCACGGTGAGAAGTGTAATAATGGTGAAGGTATTTTCTTCCATAACTACTGATCCTGAACTCACATGGTTGCCCATTCCCAATGGTGTCATGTTCACTCTAGAATATGACTCAGAATGATCTCTGCAAAAGACAGAACTTCTATGGCAGATAAAGTCAGTGTGGAGTCCGAAAACTACAATCTTAAGAGATTACCATTTGGATCAATCAGTTGTTCATCTTTATGGCCACTTTCAAAGTCTTTTCTGCCTTTGATCCTGCAGGTTCACTGCAGTTGTGACACATTGTCCAAGGAACTAGATAACATAATACTGCATGACTATTGTATTATGTTGTGATTGGAACATGACATCATATACAGTAAAGTCCTCACATTGCAGGAGATGAAGCAGACAGAGAGGAAATGGTTGGCATGTCCTCCTAAGACACACTTAGAACTCAATTTCAGATATTCATTGAGTTGGTTCATTGCAATTACTATGGCCCACAACTCTTTCTTAAGTAAGAAAAAAACTGGCCCAATGTGATCAATGCAGCATCCAGTGAGACTGTTATATTTGTGAATATGTAACATATACAGCATATGAACAGATAGTATGTTCATATGCTGTAATACACAATGCTTTCAAAAGAGGCTGTTCTCTCATGTAAATCCAAACCAGATGTGATATATGCAGGTTACATATTACATGCATTATTTACCTAAGCAAACCAAACATAGTTACAGAAAAGTGCAAAATTAAGTATAAAACATAGTGGGAAAAGATACAGTTACCCATTTCATGCCTGGATGGGAAAAACAGAAGAAGGAATGGCCAAAACAGAAATAGCCTAATCAACAGTATCATCTCTTCCATCATAGTCTTCCATTTCAAATAATCCTCCTTTACTTTTAAATAAATAAACTGATTTGTTATATATATTTACTTATAATGCATAACCATTCCTTTACTTGTAACATACTCCTGATCAATGGAATTGAAGGAGTCGTGAACAATATGATTTGGTCTGGGTGAAGCAGAGTTCTATCTGGACAACCTAAAATGTCATATGGTTTTGAAAAAGTGTCATAGTGTTACTTCATATTCAGATAGTGAACCACTGGTGGTTTTGTGGTAGAGAGGTGATGGGAGTTTTCTTTACCTGGCAGATTGGTCCAGATTAATAATTTTGTTGTGGAATAGTAACAGCCACCTCACTGCTGACTGTGCATCAGTTCTGTGTGGCTCACAACACTAACATGTATCTTGTTAAAAAGAAACAAATGCATCTTTTGTATTTTGGAGTTCTATATATTGTGGTTCATTACATTTTTAAAAACTCAAAGAAGCACTAATGCCATGGTGAGGCATAAAGGGTAAAATCTTGCAAAATGTTCAGACTGAGCAATCTTTTGTCTATGAGAGGCTAAGAAGCCATCTTCAACATCAGCTAAGCTGCAGATTGGCTAAGAGAACCCTTCTGAAATACATGTACCTATTAACCATGAATCAACACCAATAATCTTTTTCATAGCCACAGTTAGAGGCTAGAGGTGCAAGTGAATCTTATCATTGTTTTTATTTTCCACTACTGTCTACCTGCAGCTGAGAATGCAACCACTTTGGAGCTCTTGTTAGTCTTATTTAATAGCCGTTCACCTCTTTTGGTGAACTTCACCTGCTTGGCAACAGGACTGTATCTATAACAAGATGCAGAAGGGAAACAGAATGTGCAGATTATCAAGATGCAGATGATGAGGATTGAAAACATTAGAAAAAAGTGATGAATAACTTCATTTTGTGTTAAAATCCTGAATAGGTGCTAGAGTTGTTTTGTTGAGCTATGCCAGAACTGATCATGTTTGGTAAAGTTATGAATAAATGAATCCTACTGAATTCAGTGAAACTGAATCCATCAGTTATATACCATGAGATTCCTTAGGGAGTGATTTGGTTAATCTTACTATAGATTTAAAATCATCCATGCAAAATTAATGTACACTAGGTACGTTAAGGAGAGCCAGTTTGGTGTAATGGTTAAGGTATCAGGCTAGAAACTGGGAGACCATGAATTCTAGTCCTGCCTTGGGCACAAATTCAGCTGGGTGATCTTGGGCCAGTCCCTCTCTCTCAGCCCTAGGAATGAGGCAATGGCAAACCACTTCCAAAAAACCTTGCCAAGAAAACTGCAGGGACTAGTCCAGGCAGTTGCCAGAAGTCAAAAACCGACTCAAAGGCGTGCACACACACACACGCACATGCACACACACACACAAAGAAAAAGGTAAGTTAAACACAAGTGGATGAGCTCAGTTACAGTGTTGATCAGTCACCATTGGACGACATGAAAGACCAGGTTAGGGACAGATCATCATGGAGAAAATCTGTCTATGTGGTCACTAAGAGTCAACTCCAATTTGATGGCACATAATCAATCAATCAATCAATCAATCAATCAATCAATCAATGTTAAACACAAATGTGATAATGATGGAGAAGGAGGAAGAACTAACTTCAGGTAATATGTGCATTGTATAACATTTAATTTCCATAACAATACAGTTAACTTTTGAAAGGTTGTTTTAACCCCAGGATAGAAAAAGTCTTTCATACTTCAATATCTCATAAGCTTAGTGCACAGTATATTTATCCAAATGGCTGATTTTGCTATATGAACCTGAAAGTCTGTAAATATAAACAATACTGAATTCTTTATAGTTAGATATATATCAGAACAGCTTTTTGGAGTCTCTAAGTTATTTAGAGTCTCCAGAAAAGTTTTTAATATTCAGCACTGGCCATCTGAATTATAAATCAATTAAATCAGAAGGATTTAATGTCATGCTGACTTGAAATAAATAGAACTAGTGTGGCTTGAGTCCAAGTCCACCTAGTGAACAGTGATGTGAATTCTGTTTTCTGGCTTCACTTAAATCCATAACAACTCTTCCTCGACTTTGATGGATCTGGAATTGCAATATTCATATCTAATCTTCTTCCCCCATCTGTCAAAACTACAATCTGTCTGCATGTGAAGGAAGAGAGAGAGTTTCCTATGAATGAGATATGGTATCACCATTTCTAGAAGGAAGTGAAAGACTTTGAGGGAGGCTTAGATGAGCCTTTGTACCTTCTTATCATTTGGTACATTTACTTCCCAAATTTGATAGAAATTTCTGGTACCAGATTAAGAGTTAACATAATTTCATGTAATGCTGCTTCTCTGTATATACACATATAAAAGGTATTACCACAAAACTCAGACCTAAAGAAACAACACCAAATCTCCCAGTAGGCAGACTAACACCAACAAAAAAGCATCACAGCATTATTACCTTTATTACTTGGGGTCCAAAGAGCAACCCCCCCCCCCAACCTTTAGCTGTGGTTTCTGAAGATGTTGCAAAGTTGCTATTGAATAATCTATCAGTAAAGGAAAATTACTATCTGAGAATAGTGATATTAACTGTTTTTAATTATAAAAGCTAAGTGCTTCTGTTGTCCTTAAACAAGTGGCATATCCATGATTTAATAGGGTCAGTTAAAATGTCACAAAATAGTAAAATGGACTTAATAAAGTGATTGCTTTCTGACTGGGAAAATTCAGGATATTGTTTTGTAAGGTCCAGGTATTTGTAGCTTTGAAAAAACCATCTTCAGATCACATCAGCTGAAAACTATTAAAACTATGTTTTAATATAATATATATACCCTTTAAAAGCAGCAAGTGCGATGCAAGTTCATGAAAGTGTTATTTCAGGAAACTCAACAACAAAGCTCTTCTGAGTGTCAGAATTCCATCTGTCATTCTTCTGCTGTGGATGTTCTTTTTAGTGAACTTCCTCAGAATTTGCAGTACAATTAGGAATAAGTAGAATGTTTCCTTAAATAACTATATAAGAATCATCATGTTGTACAAACACTAGAGCAGCTGATTTTGGATTTATTACGTAGACCTTCCCACAAAAAAACCCCCTCCAGTCAGGAGAAGAAGAAATGGTTCTATGTACTTTGGTCTGGGGCGTTCATATGGGGGGTTCGAATCCACAACTGATTTACTGTAATGGTATTTACTTGCTGTCCTTAGTAAACACCATTCATTACTAGCAAAACAGGGCTGAAAATTAAAACATTATAAATTAGTTCTTTTGATCCTATTGCCTTTTATCTGAGCTATAAGTTTAGGTAAGAGAGATAAATGACAAACAATCCAAATTCATTTAGCTTATTAAGTTGCAGATATAATGCCATAAATATTGTTTATAATTTTAGCTGCATTTTAAACTTACTTGAATTCTATACTGAACATCACATAATAGTTACCAAATCCAAAATACAAACATTCAAACAGCCCTTAATCTTGAAGTCAGAAAAGGTGACAGATAAAAAGGAATGTTAATGCAAATGAATTAACTATATTTGGCATGGTTTTTTACATCATGTAGTTTCACTACAGAATGCAATAAATATTAGTAACAAAATAGAGTATTCAGAAATTACCACACTTGTGCCTTGAAAATTTAGCGCTGACCTTCATTTCCTCCACTCTTTGCTATAGTCTGTCAGTATACAGTGAGATAACTTACATTTTAAGAGTTGTTGTTGTTTTTAGCTGAAATTCATTTTGTTTACACAATTTAAAATGTGAATGAAAAGGATTTCAGAATGTAGTCTGTAAAACAAGTCAGAATCACAAAAGTGAACCTCAGCAAAGCAGGACAAATCAGCCTCAGTGGTTTTATGCATTAAGCAAATCATTCACCACAATTTCAGCTTTGTCTGGCATTTATCAAAAGGACCATTTGAGATCTAGAATTCTTACCTATTGATCCACAAGAAATCTCTGTGATTAATAAAAGCTAAATCAAAATGCAGGATGACAAACTTCACTTTCAGAAAAATTGTTGGCATATATTTATTGCTAAGAATTCAATATATATTTAAATAATTATTCATTTGCATGCAGTAACATTACAGAATATGTGCAAAAACTGCTCTGTAAAGAAAACAGGCTTTTTAAAAACCCATCCCATTAGCTTCAGTGAAATCCAACAGTGAAATCCAAAAGCACTGGTCTGATCTTTAGCATACATACATGCATACGTACATATGTATTAATATGTGGTTGATGGATGATTTTTAATAGCTAATATATTAGGATGGCAGTGCAGATCAGCCATAGAAAAAAAAGTCAAATCACTAATCGGGAGGGATCAATATATTTAAAAACTTTAGAATTACTATTTAAAAGCAAAAAGAAATTGGTGAATCTTTCTGAACACTCCAGTTATTAATAAACACAGATTATTAATGTATTTTCGTTAGTAATTCTCCTAATGGTGAGCTGCCCCCAGATCAGACCGTTCCCATTCCCTGTACTAAATAGCAGCCCAGACAGTTCTATGGTCAAATCCATCTCTTTGGCTAGGAAAAGAAATGAACCTTTACCCAAGACGCCAGCCATGGCTCTGTTTCTCCTCATCAGGTACATGGCCCAGGATAAGGGTGATGGCATGACAAACTGCCCCTGGTTCATGGTCAGATTCAGTGAGATAAAAACCAAGAGAGCATCCAGGAACAGCAAACGACCAGGAAAAACTAAATAAAAAGCACGCAAGTCTCCTTCTTTTCCTCTTCACTTTCGTTCCGCCCAAGAGATTCTTATTTAACAAGAAGAGATTGAAAAAGGACAAGCAGTCATGCTTGCTGTGTTGCTCTTCATTGACCAAACTCACAAGAGACTTCGCTCCTTTTTTTTTTTGCCTCAGGCATTTAGACTAGCAATTTTTATTTAGTTACTCAAATGATTTTTTTTTCTTACCACCCAATTAAAGTGAAAGAGTTGATGGGGAGACTTTTCACTTTGGCTGGGAAAAAATGAAGGAAAAAACATTGGGGGAAGGATCACCTGCTTTTATCCAAGAACTTTCTTTGAAAAAGTAACATCTTAACACTGATGGAAAGTAAGACTGTGTTTCTTTTAGTAATAGGTTCGCAATCACATAAACTCTATGGATTATCATGGCAGAATGCATATCTGAATTGCATATTTCCATTAAACAGAAGATAATTAACAGTGAATATTTAAAACGAATACAATTTAAGACAGAAAATAATGTTTCATAATGGCTTTGTTTGGTCTTGAAAGAACTTGGGGACTCTGGTCCTTCATTAGTTTTGTGCATAAAGTCTCATCAAGAGCCATGAGTAATACTGCATCTTAAAGTGTAACTATACAAAGGAATTTAGAGGGATTATTAAACTTCTGGTGGCCCTCAGACCAGACTATTTATTTATTTAAACAATTTAAACAAAGGGATTCTGTACAACGGTTAAAAAGAACAACAATAATGTAATAATACCCAAAATGCTGAAGGCCACAAACTGAACAACCCAATTAATAAAAAGACAACATTAACCACCATTAGCCAGCAGAGCTCACCTAACCATCCGCGCTGAATGCTTTGGGGGAACAGCCAGGCCCCCAGTGCCTTACAGAAGGCTAACAGGGACTACTGCAATGCTTTATCCATGGGGCTGTCTCTTACTGAAAACATTGGTTAGTACACAATATAGTTACAAAATTGTTTATTGCTGGAATACAACATGCCCCATTGTTCCCAAATAAATACACGGGCTGGCCATCCATTTTAAAGTCCTGCCGATTACCTTTAAAGGTCTAAATAGCGCACGACTCCAGTATCTAAAGGGCTGTGTGTGCCAGCCAAAAGGCAAAGATTCTGATTAGAGGCTTTTCTCCAAGGGCATAGATTGCTAAGGTGGACAGCACTAATAACATATCCACTTGGGGATGTCACTTTTTCCTCAGTATTAATTTTTATTTTTCTTAAAAAAATTGTTCATCTGTTCCATTTTCAACATTTAAATCCTACCATTTGATAAAGTATTTTAAAAGGTTATAATAATAAATGTTACACACAAACACACACACACACACAAATATGTATAATTTGTCCAGCTACAAGTACTTCAACACTATAACAACATGCAGAAAGTAAATCATGTTTCAAGGAATACATCTATTCAGTCATTTGAACATTAATATTAGGTATGATCTTTTATATGTTAAATGCCCACCTTTTGCAGTAGTAAGTCCTGTTTTTTTTTTCTAACATAAAACCCTACACTGCCTATTTTAGCTAATTATTATTTTCTCTGAAAAAAAGTTCATAATGGCAATGAATCAAAGGTAATAACATATCTAAGAATATTTTATTTTGCTTCTTTTTGGCGGCATAGCAAGGATGATTACATTCTGCCTCAAGAAACAAACAAAATTAAAAAAAAAACCTAAAAAAGGTTATGGAAAAATGGAGACTAATCTCTGTTTATCAGTTGTTACATTACCTGATAAAGAAATTTATTTTACCTTCTTGAAGTTTACATTTAAGTTTTTTTTTTTTTTAATCTTTCTTATTATTTATTTTAGAGTAATTCTAAAAAAATATTATTCAGTTTCCCAGGAAAAATACAAAAGACACAGGGGAAGAAGGTGACATGCATTGTATCACGCGTTCTTCACTGTCTTGGGAAATGTTGCCTAATGCTCTGTTGCAATGTTATTTAACTGTAACAAAAAGAGTTATCGAGGCTTTAGGCAAAAGCTTTTGCAACTATACCGCAAGATGTTTCCTGGGTTTTTCAGGTGGTGTTTCAGTGAAGGTACTGTAATAACCCATCTGGTAAAGGCCAGATAAAGTCTTCCTCAGAAGAACACTCTTATCTTTTTGATATCTTGGTAGGTCATGTTCTTGAATTTGGGACTTGAAATTTAGAGTTCTTATAAGATCTTTCATGCTTTTTATCCTATCATTTTTAAAAAAATGGTATATATTTCTTTTTTTTTTTTTTCTTTCCTAAAAATGTTTTGGGAATATTTGGGATTAACCTGGCAGCATTGGCCATGGATATCCAATCTATATTTTCTTTTCATAAAGGAAGACGCAGGTTAAGAATACAGTAATTCCATTGATAGTTGAGAAGGAAGCACCTCTAAGTACTTTGTCAGAATACTGCCAGTGTTTCCTCATTTTAATGAATTCCATAAACAGATATGGAAATTTGGTGTATTTCTACTTATAGTGATAGTATGAGCTAGTATTTAGAAAATGAATGGACAATCTTTGGTTTATCAGAATTGCCAGAAAACAGAAGAATATGTTTGCATATATGTTTAGTGCCTGATGAAGTTAATTGCAATGATAAAAAGCTGGGGTACATTCATGCTTGTTTGGCAAGTTAATGCAACATTTACAGGGGATAATATGAGACCACAGAATTCCTAGCTATTTTTTTTTTTTGTTAATATAACCCAGTTGTTTTCAAACTCTGACATCATTTTAATTTCTTTTGTTGATCTACACTTCATATAGTCCTCGCCAATGATGCAAGTAATCAAAAGTCAACTTTTGTTTTTCACATGTTGAATCAAATCCTCCCCAGTTGAACATGAAAATACATAGTAGAAGACTGACTGTTCTGTGCCCAAACAAACTATCATCTTCAACATATGCAAATTTCATAACAAAGCAAAATAACTTTTTTTTCATCTAGAAGTACTTTTATATATACTGTATATATAGGTGGCCTCCAATAGGCCATAGGGATGATGGAAATCATAGCATTTTTAATTTTTAAAGCATTTTCTGTACATAGTATGTGCAAAAACATGGATGTTGGGGTGTGTTTTCATTAATTTTTTTTAAAAATTACATATAGTTCATGTATTATATAAAAACAGCAAAAGAAAAAAATAACTGCTTATTTTAGGAATAAAAGGAAAAAAGTCATTCATTCAAAATTGGTGCATTAAAGATACTATAAGCTTAAGTGGGCACACAGTTACCAGGGTTTGGGTCAATCTCAATGACAGCTAACGCTAGTTTGGGGACTTCTTAATTTTCTTTAAATAAAATATTTGTTCCCAATTATTATCAGCAATTTTTCGCTGAATGTCCATCAGTCTTGGGGGATTCTGATCACAAAAGTGATTGTCAGGAGAGCTGTTGGATGGATAATTCATCAATCAAATGCCACTGTGAAGCTACATATAGTCCTCATTTAGTGACCACAATTGGGACTAACAACTTGGTTGTTAAGTGAAGTGATTGCTAAGTGAAACCGTGACTGTGCTTATGATCTTCCTTCAGCTTTCCTTTGCTTTACAGACCTGTGAAGGTTGTAAATGCAAGGATTGGTTACTAAGTTACTTTTTCATCACTGTTGTAACTGCGAGTGGTCGCTGTACAAGGCAGTTGCTAAATGAGGACTACTTGCATTGTGTTTCTTCCTCCTAAATGCCAGAGACCACTGCTCTGACAATATAAAGCCTCTCTGCATTAATGGTATATCAGCATAGCAATGGCAATGTTATAAATCACCAATGTGGATAGCATATAAAGGCTCTGCTGTCAGTGCTACTCTGCCATTCATGGTTTTCGTATAAAGTCTGAGTAATCTGGGGCAGAAAATCTATTATGCCAGATATTGGCAAATCTTTAGGAGCAATCTCACGTAATTTTAAGATAAAGTGATTAAACTTGGATTGCAATTCTTAATATTTTCCTCATTTCCTGAGGTTAAGGTAATTTAGAGGGTCCATAAAGTTAGGGGTGTTAGATTAAGTGCATAGAAATTTCACTGATCATTTCATTAGGATGGGGGACTATCTGATATTGGGGGAAAATTATTCCAGAGAAGGGGGGCAGTGGCTGAAAAGACTGGACCGCAGAATCCCTGCAGATAACATTTTCTTCTTTCTCCCATAGCAGTTTCACTCTCCCGTTCTAACTGGAAGATTCTGTAGACAAAGCCTTGAGAAGAGAATACTTAATTCTTGATATAATGTATTTGGCTATTTACAGGTGAAGATGTCATGACTTAACCAGAAAGTTCTGAGTGAAAAGCATTAGTGGCCCTCCTAAATGACCAGTTTGTTGACTATTTATGTTCTTGATTTCTGGCACAGAAATGTTTTCCTTCCAAATCTTGTAAGAGGCTGGAATGCATCTCATTTCTTTGCCTCTCCCACGTAACTTGCCTTCAATACAGTGTGGTCCTCTTTGTGTCTTTTCCTGCCCCTGTAGCCTCTCTGGTAATGTTGAATAGGCTCCAGGGCAGAACCAACATTTTGCACTCTTTTCCAGGGCAAGGTTTCAGTTAGGGAGAAAACTCGACCTTACCTTCTTTAATAATTCAGATGGTTGTATTGTGTAGATACTCTTAACTGCTACTTAAAAGTAATTAATTGATTTTCTGACATATCAGTTAAAAATGTATTGCACTGACATGAAGTTGTGATATGGCCATTGACTGAATGTTTCACACTCAGTTCAGGAGTTGAATGTTAATGACTTTAAAAATATTCACCTATCAAAGGAAAGAAATCTTAAAGAAGTTGCCAGCCAAAATTATCTAACCTCATAGGCAGCATCTGTTTTTATTAGAATACATGATTACATTGCTATTTATTCATGTTGTGAATATTTATATTCAGCATACCTAATGTTCAGGACAATGTAATTTTTTTCAACAAATACAAGGCACTAGCTACTATTGGCAATTTAATCTCTCTCTCTCTCTCTCTCTCTGATGGATTCTCGTTGGGCCTTCCTTCCATAGATTTCTTGCAGACATGGAACACTTAATGATAGTATGGAAAGATAGGAATTAAAAAAAAAAAAAAAAGGAGAACCATTGAGAAGTCAAAGCTGTTCAGAGCCTCTAACTCAATGGAGCCTGGAGCACCAGACTACAAGAGGTTCTCCAGAGGTAATATGGAGCATGAGCATCACATTGCATCTGCCTGGGATGGAGGTGCATATCTAAGGCTACCTTCCAGGATCTTTAGAAGGTGGACCAATATTTGTGGAATATTTTATTTCTTGAACCATATTGTGTTGTGCTCATTGGCCACATATCATCAAAGGCAGCATGTGATTGGTTCATTTGGTTGCCACTCACATTTGGGTAAACTCTTATTTAAATAGTGAATGGCTGCTGCAGACTTGACTGGCCAATTTTCCAGCACAACACTTGCCCTTACCATCACACTTCTATTTGGGGATTGCTTGCTGTTTCTCCTCAAAACGTACAGTCTATAGAGCAGTGAAGACAGACTTTCAATTGTAGTTTACGAGCTTTGCAAAAAGAGGATCTCATGTTGAATTTTCAATTTTTTCCAGAAAATACTAAGAAAGACCTCTAAAAATCTGGAGAACATCTTGGACTTTTGGCTGAGATCAAGGCTAGTAAGTCATAAACTGAGTTCGTTAATTGCACTAAATCGTAATATGTTTGGTTTGGTTTGGATTTAGCATGTTGTAAGTTCATCTATTAATTATAGATTTCAAAGTACAGGTTATGGTTTAGTGCAATATATGATTGTACTTTATTAAACAAATGGCATAATCATGGATAATTATGTTGTTATTGCTGTTATTATTTTGTTGGTTTTATATCCTGGCTTTTGTAAACCTCTTAGATCTATTGATTGAAGTGGCGCAAAAGCATCTGTAATTGACTAATAAATAATGGGACAGAGAGTTGACTCTGTCTTCATAGTTGGATTTGCTTATCTGAAATGATGACATGTCAGTCATAACAAGGCATGCTCCTAGCTAGCCATCATTGCATGTTCTTAGCTACTAGAGAAGTTCTATCACTAAAATGCTGCTCTCATTCTCACACCTGGTCATAATTTAAAATCCTACAATTAGCTCCCTTGGAGACATAAATCTAATCCAAAATCCAGGTATCAGATATATTCTAAATATGACAACTGGATCCTAGCCAAACTAGGACCTTTTCCAGAGAAAGGGAAGTGGGGGAAGAGGGAGAAAGAAAGCACTCAGTAGTTTGTATGCAGTTGCTGATAAGCCAGTCTAAGCCACTGCAAAAGTCTACATGCTTAACATATTTATCAGGAAATAAAACCTTATTAAACTCAGAGGCATTTCTGGCATAACTACTTATTTGGGGGTTCTTTCTGGGCCTTTGAAATGGTTAAGACTACATTTTCCTACAGGAATTCTGGTCTCAATAACAATTGTAATAATTTATCTCTAGCTTTCTTGAACTGTATTATAGACATGCAGAGAGATCAAGAAAGGAGTAGGATGAATATAAAATACGTAATAAATCAAGATTATTCACTTGTCCTTCTTTCAAGCTTGGGCTGCTACAGAGCGTTACATTCCAAGATATGTTATCTTGCCATATTTAAGCGTTAGCAGAAGTGTAACTGGAGACTCCTGGCAATTTCAGTAACTGTATATTTTGTGAGGTATTTAGGTTAAAAATAGGAGGTGGACTGAAAAAGAAGAGCAGCAATGAATAATTCATGCCCTTTGCAGATGAGAGAAAAATCTCAAGATTTTGCTGAAGTCATTGATTGATTTTCTGACGCAACTATTGAAAAGAGGCAGGAGGCCCATTCTCAGAGTGGAGTGTCAGATACACGATCCATTGTTAAATGGGATTCTTCAGTTTATTACTAACACAGTTTCTGTTAAATTGATTACAATGGGAAGCATCACAGTAGCAAATATAAACCAATTTGACAGGCAGCTGTCAGGGTCAAAAGCCATCTCATAACTCTTTGTGTGTTTATATGTGTTTGCTTGTGTGTTTATAGGCATGCCTGCAATAGCAATGTCAAAAAACATATTCTTTCCTCTTTTAAAGAACTCTTAGAAAGAACTCTTTCATTTAAGACCATATGGAACACAATGGAATGAATAGAACAATTCCCTCTTAACATTTCTTCCTTCTAGATTAAAAAAAGATATTGGGAATTATTACTCCATCAAATTTTCATTCATTATTATATTGTTTCCCCTCTATCTTGTCAATGGCTGACTGCTTACAACATTACTGCTGTAAGTAATCAGATCCATTTCTGACAAAATGTGTTTTTTTCTGTAAGGCAAACATCCAATAATTGCGAGGTAGCCTTCAGCAAAGATATATTCTAGAGTTATTTGCTGCAATCAATATGCAACACATACATCTTTTTTTCATAGAAATTATAGGCATAATGAGTATCAAAGAAATATTTCCTTTTCTCCAAAGACAAATTTAAAGTTAAGTCACAACTGAACTGCCAGAAATGTGCATTCATCAGTATAAATACTTCTAGCCCTATTGAATTAATTTAAACTATTACTTTTTACCATATATTTCCTCTAAGATATACCGTATTTTTCCGACTATAAGACTATACTTTTTTCTAAAATCCTTACCCTAAAAATTGAAGGGCGTCTTATTCAAGGAAGTCAGCCGAGGAGAGAATTGCGAGGTGGCAAAACTGCCCATACCTTGTCTCTGCGAATGGGCTTCCTCCTATCACTAGCCTCCAATCACGAGTGAAATAGCTTGTCTCCCAAACAGACTTCCTCCAATCACGAGCCTTATGTAACTGACGTCAGCTGATGCTGAACAAACCAATTAGAGAAGGCTGTTTGCAGAGAGAAGCTATCGGCAGTTTCACTCGTGCTTGAATGTAATCAGTTATGCAAAAGAGCATGGAAATAGAGCTGCAGAGAGATGGTTTGGACCTCCTCCCACCAAGTGTATCAGGTCAATGTTACCTAATTACTAAATAAAAATGTGTTCTGCACTATCTTTAAAATATTGATTTCTTAATTTGGGGTTGGAAAAATGGGGGTCGTCTTGTACATGGGGGTGTCTTATTGTCAGAAAAATACGGTAATATATTTTAAAATTAGGTACAATTAAAACTTAATCAGTCAAAATATCACAAATATAAGTACGAGCAGTAATTTATCTCCCTAATTTTGAAGGTATATTTAAAAGTTACTGAAGAATGGTCATATTTTCCTCTATCCTATCATCCCTTAGAACAATCTACTAATCTTATTATACATTATTACTAAAGCGTCACTTTGATGTTGATGCAGGAGGAGGAGTCCTATAAAATGTCACCAGAATAATAATGCTTCTATGAGAAAAGGTTACCATACTCAAAAATGTTCAGCTTAGGAAAACAAAAACAAAAAAACTAGGGAAGGAGTATATATTATTATCTATTTATTTCCTTTTTAAAAGTATTTTAAAATAATGTTTTATTATTTTTTTTATCATGGATTTTTAAAAACGTTTTAATACATTTGCTGTTACTTACTGAGAGTCCTAGGATATTACAGCATACGGGTCGAATGAACACATGAATGAATAAATACATAAAGGTATAAAATAGTATCAGGCTTTCAACAAAGGCTACTATCCTTAAAAGATATATAGTTCTTCATGTATCAGAAGCAGTTTTCTGTTCATACTCCTTGCTGGGGAACCAAAGAGGGTGGGGAGTTCTTGGACTCCTTGCTGCTATGTGCTTGCCATAGGCCTTAAGGGGACAGAAGCTAGCTAAGAAAATTCTGTAGATGAGCAAGCAACCATCCATATCTGCTATAATTTGGTGTGTTTTTTTAAAGTATGTTTTCAGAGTATGGGCAGGGCCTAAGCCACCTTTTTTTTTTTTTTTCCCCATCTTTGGAGTGTGTGTGTCTCTGTGTGTGTTTTGCTGAACAGTCCTAGCATACCCATTTTAATGTTTCTTTTTTAAAACAAAAATTTAAGATACTCTTACGGGGCCCCAAAGCTGTACCTGGAACCTGCATGTGGCCTGCAATGTATGCTCACTCCCGTCTATAGTCTAATCTTGAACTGTTCTTCTTACAGGGATTTTATTCTCAAAAAACAGAGGAGTTCAGTACAACTAAGAAATGGTACAGTAACAGGACGAGGTGGCAGGGGAGCAGAGTTGATACATGTATCTATGAGAAGGAAAGGAAGAAAGAATGTTTTATGTGTGCCTATTCACTATAATTCAATAATTACTATTGCTGCCAATCGGAACTCAGTTATAAGTGGAAAAATCTGCTTCCCACCTCCTGTGGAAGTGAAAAGGGCACACTGACTTAAATGAAATAGATATGCTGTATCCCTTGTCTGATTTGTATCTATACCATTCTTGCTTTCTGGCGTTCAACTTGCATCTAATAAACACAGAAGCAAATATTTTCAAACATAGAGAATTAACTATAAAGCAACACACCCAACAAAGCTATTCTATGAAACCTTGTTATAAGAATTACTGTCAGTTACGGATATCCTCTTAACTTCTGCTTTTCAGTAAAACAAAGGACTGCAGTGTTTGTAGATTCATGTAACAATAGCAAATGGCTGTTATGATTCCACACACACATCTGAGGACCTTGTTATTTGAAAGGAAATACATGCAGCCTGCACACCTATGCAAATCTCAGACTTTTATAATAGGTGTCTATAATGTCATGAAACTCAAGTGAATGTAAATCCAACATTTCTGAGCTGTACTACAATAACTGAAAGAATTATCATCAAAGTCAGTATTAATGTTGTCTAGTTCTTGTATGAAAATTAATACTACTACCTTGTATGGAATATAAATTGATTTTATTGCAATCAAGGTATTGCTGGAATACATTCTGTAAATTGTTATTACTGTATTTTAAAAGGAAAAAAGCAACAGGAGCAAAGATAGGTAGAATATATAATATGTACCTTATGTTGTTTTAATATTTGTATTTGCCATTTATCACCAACATTTTTAATAATTGTTAGAAGCTTCATTAGGTATAGATTTTGGGGGGCATATTGGGCAAAGAATGAAGAGGAATGATCCTATCGTGTTTTTGGTTAAAGCACAAAGCATCTTGTTATACATTTTGACAAATCTAATACTTTGGCTTCTATTTAGATACCAGGCCTTCAACTCGCATTTAGACTACACCTATTTCCTAGTTTTGGATTTTTCTTTTCCCCTCATCTCTTAATTCAGCTTTCCTACATTACAATTTTACTTCAGGCCTCTGTTCTCAAGCTATATGTTTTGAGAGTATCAAAATTAGTTTCTTGATCATTTGGTTTTTTGATTTTCTGACTCTAACTCAGACCTACAAAGTTAAACAAGTAAAGCAGTATCTCTTGCAAGATGCTTAACACATCTCCTTAGCCTCAGAAAGGCAGGTGGGTTATTAGAGGGGGCCACTATACATAACTTTTCGATCTAATGGATTACAAGTTAATATTAAAATATCTTTCTGGAATTCCTCTTGGCTTCATTATCCAACATCTGATGCTCATAAGGTTCAGATTTTGGTGTAAAGGCTTTCATAAGATCTGTTCTTGGGCATATTCAAGATTCAGAGTGAAAAAAGCACTGTATCTTAAGATGATTTGTTTTGAATTAAGTATTTTTAGATCAAGAAATAATAGCAGCAAAAGGCAAACAGGAGCCATATTTTTTGATACAAAGGATTAGAGCTGATGTGTAATGCACAATGTTCATTGTGGCGGCTTCTTGCACTGACCAGAGATTGGAGTAGATGGTCTCCAAAATGCCTTTCAAACTTTGCATTCTGTGTTTCTATGATCTAATATTTTTCAATTAATTAATTGCATGCTCATAAAACAAGCAGGACTAAGCTTAAGGTTCTGGCTTGCTATTTTGAGACAAATAAATCTTTAATTTGTACACATTCTCCCATACCATGAGAATCTACCCATTGTGAGGGTGATACATAATAATAACAATGAACTGATTGATGTTCAGAGCAATGAAGAAAAGAAGTATGCAGCTCATCTTTAACCAAAGTCAATGGCAGAATCACCAGAGTTTTGAAAGAAATTGGACTGTACCCAGAAATATGAAGCTCTTGCCCATTAGAATGGAAAACAGAGTTATGACTGGCTGGTTTCAGTATGGCTTAAGTTATGAAAGCTTATATTAATTCTACATTTGTTACTTTATCTGTATATCCTATCTATGGAAAGACTTTGAATTACTTTAATGGAAGCCAGGCAGTGCTATTGAAATACGGGTATGCTTAAAGGGTTTGCTTCTTTGATTTATGTAACTTTCAGTCTTGGTTCATCTTCACTCAGGACAAACGTGTGTATATTTTATATATACATAAAATATATAAAATATATTTTTATATATTATATATATCGTATTTATAAAATGAGAAGCTCTGCTTGTTTATTTATAAATATAACATATTTACCTAGAACGCTTTCTAAGGAGTTCTCTCATTTCCCTAATATGTTCTCTATTAACGCTTATCTTTGCTAAATTTAAACTTTTCTGGAAGAGAAACCAAAAACATGGTTAACTGCTTAAAGAACAAAATACAAACCACATGAAGCAATGGAAATTGCTGGCGCAAAATCTAACAGTAGTGCTTGGTAGCAAACTTGTCTCCTGTGGCACAGATGTTCATGATTGTAAATGGAAATAGAATCTGGACTAACGCAGCAGTGCTTAGAGACAGATTTAATGTTAGAATGATGTACTGGCCCCAGACCCTGCTTGCTTTTCTCAAACAACCCAGTTCGTTTTAAGTACCACAAACCTTAGGAAAACCATTTAAAAGCAGAAAGAATTATTGACATATTATTTTGTTGTAGAAAAAGCCCAACCATTTCTGTGTCAAAAACTGTATCTGTCCCCAAATCTGTGGGTGGGGGGTATGTTTGTGTACCCTTGAAACAAATTTCCTGCTTTTGACACCTCATCGTACCACGTGGGAAAGAATACAAACCAATTGGCAAAGGGAGGTTGCTGGGGTATGGGGAGAGGAAACAATTGTCCTTGTTAAGACAATCAAGCTGAGTGTGTGCAAACTGGGAGATGCACTTCAAAATACGAAGAACAGATGAACCACTAATGAGATTCAGAGGAACTCACTGTGGAAACTAGTCTTTTGTGCTTCATAGTTTTTGATGCAATCGGAATTTGAGTATGCAGCTGAATATCAGGGCTGTTTGTGAGGTGGGCATGAGTTCCTTCTTTACTCCCAGGAAACAGCAGGCCGTAATAAAATGTGATATGGCTTGGGGTGGGAGGAGAGAAATAAGAAAATGGAAGTCATCTTTTATTTTCTTAAGGGACCTATGGTAAACTTTTCAGAGAAAGTTTAACCACATACACATCTGGCACAACAATGTTGAGCATACACTAGCTCTATTTTCAGAATGTAGTGTCTAGTAATCTAGCAGTATCTGCCAAGGTGATTTGCTAGGGGAATAAAAGGGAGCTACAGATGCAGAGCCATTCCATTCGCCACCAGGAAAGAGACTGAAGCCTGCACTGTGGAAAATGCAGAGTTGCTGAGTAAATTCTTCCCTATCTATTTATGCTTCTAGTTTCCACACAGAACTCACTACAGCCCATTACAGCTAAACCTTATGATGGTTAAGGTAGCATCTCTTTAGATATGTCAGATACAACTTAAGGATCTACAACAGATGTTTTTCTGACTACAGTACCCACTCAGACCTGCAAGACAGATTTGTACCAGTCTTGAAAAGGATAGATCTGCACTGATATAAGATCACTCAAATATATCAGTCTCTTGGATAATAACACTTGCCAGTCATATGCCCTATCCTGCATTTTCTTACATCATCCAATTTAAAAACATCTATTCACCAGTAATAACATGTCAGTGGAAGATTATATTGAAGGAAGACTTAATGCCAGATGCAATTCTGTTCCAGCTGATACTGTTGATGCCAGGTTCTCCTGTAATAAATCTATCTTCATTCAAGATTTGATCCTGGATGAGAAGGCAGACTTAACTTGTATCAGACTTAACTTAATGGGTAGCCTGGGGTGTTCTATCTGGATTTGGGGAGCTGTATCAGCTGAATCCTCATGGTATGGGAGAAAGAGGAACTGTTATCATTTGAGAGACTCTACAGATGACCAGAAACTCTTCCATAGATAACCAGATGTGAGGCCTTATTAATGAAGTTGAGCTTGCATGACAAGCTGGCTCTGTTGGTGCTATACATTCTCCCTGCTGCACAGCTTCATTCCTACCTGAACTGCTGGGACACAACCACGTTGGTGTTGGAATCTGTCTCCACAGGGAGGAGGGGCCCTTGTGATTGGCCTGCCCTGTGTGCCTGAAGGATGCACATGACTTCCAGTGTGTTTCCAGAGGGCATTTGGGATTTTCTGAAGGCCTGATGGACAATCCTCTTAAGTGTTTGGTCGGTCATTAGAGGAAACTCTGAAACTGATCTAAGACTAGCCTTTCTTGAGTAAAGGATCTTCAGAGAGTGATGGGTTTCACATCTGACCTGTATCAGGGTAAAGGTATCCTACTTTACAATGTCAGAAGTTCTACATTATTGCTTACAACTATTTCTGCAAAGAGCTATTGTTAATAATGAGCAAAATTCTAACTACTTTCTGTATTTTCTTTCCTTTTGCTGTATATGTATTTGCATGTACAGATATTTGGGGCAATATTCCATGCATCAGTGATGGAATGCAATCTATGAAAACTTAAGCCGTCAGATTCTTTGTTGTTTATGGTGTTACATATGGCACTTGAGATGAAGCTAGTGGTCAGGGCCAAAATCAGAACTAAAGTACAAACCAAACACCAGAACTCAGGAAACCCTTACTGCCTGAGCCAGAGTCAGGCAAAACAGAAAGCCTTTTTACATTCCTTTCAGTCCACAAGAATCAATTGCATAAATCATATCATACCCTGAGAGAATTCTTTCAGGAGAACACGCTGCCATAAACCGATAATCTGTCCCCAGATACCAGAAGCTCCTCACTGCTTTCTTTATATCTACCCACACTGGTCATTGGTCATTTTACTGCCTCTCTTTACGTATCACAGTCTTTTGTTTTGTTGTGTTTTTTTACTTGCAAGAAATATACTACTTATGCAGTGAAACTTGAGGCAAAAGGCAGAATAGTTGTTAATATTTTAAAATACATTTCACATGTGCATTTACACTTTTTTTAGACTGTTAATGCATCAAGGAAGATCAAACAGAGAATAAGATCTGACTGAACTGATTTACCCTTAATGCAGTCTAGGGATAAATAAAGGGCAGCTGACTATGAAAGAAAGGTTTCTTTTTTACTCTCAGCATATATGGGGTGATGCCTGAATGCTCTGGAAAAACACAGTTCAAATGAGAGGAGTGTTGGAAAATATTGGCTGTAGGATTGCATTAAATACATAAAACATAATTTTAGCATGATATTGTTTACATGCATGCTAAGGAGCCAGTAAAATGCACATCAAAGTAGCATAACATATTTTCCTTCTGCAGTCAACAGCTGCAATACTTAAACCACTTCCTCTGCCATAGTTTTATTGAGAAAAGCTTGTGGAGCCATGATCCAGTGCACAATGAAATACTTTTCAGACAAATGATTTCAGTGTCCTTAAGCATGTATAATTCTGTGCTGGGTTTCAGCTTTTACCTTCCAATATCATTTGCATCACATTGGAATAATAATTGTTCAGGATTAGAACTTTTCTGTCTATCTTTCTCCCTTTATGAACTTATTCCAAGACTGTAAGCAGTCTGGCATCATGCAACCAGATTAAGGAAGCCATGGAGCCAATCGAATGCGGCAACTTCATTAATGACCAGTGATAGTGATTTCATTCTGAATAGGGTATGGAATACATCGTTGAGGCAAGAGAACCACGTTCCATATTTAACCGAATAGCACTGGAAATTTCCTGTCATGGGAAGAAGGAGATGCAAAAAACTGCTAAATGGAGGGAGGGCTTCAGGATGTTTGTAATCATCCCCCACAAGTCAGGTGAAACAGTCCTTTTTTTTTCATTATGACCTAGTCATAATGAAACACCTAATCCATTGGACTTCTGGCTTCAGCTGGAAATTAGGTTTCAGTGTGAGTACTGTTATCAAATGCAGATCACATGTTCTCACTGATATGTAAAACATAATGCTGATCCAGAATCTAAACACTGTTTGCTGCACAAAATCTTATCGTATTTCACAAAGCTATTTCTTGTAATACCAACAAAATGGGAAGCTTTAAAACATAACAGCAGACCATCTAAGTGTTCTATGTGGGTGTTCATGAACCATATCACCAGTCACATGATGTTCTACAGTTTCTTGCAAGGAGATCAATCCACCACACGCACCCAATCAAAAGCCAAACAGATGTCATACTCAGCCCACATCACACCAACATTTTGCAACACTTGGAACAGAAACATCAGGCCTCATTTAAGTTTATTAGATTGACACAAGCTTTTACTTTGATTCAATTACCCAATGACTAGAATTTTATCTTCATATGTGAGATGCAAATAGATGCTCTTGCTTAAAATTATTGTCTGCAGCTTGCAACGCATCTTGACAAATGAAATAGTAGAAAGCATGGAAAAAGCCTTAATCTACTGAATTAATAAATACAATTGTTTCTATTGATGCGTTTTAAATTGTTGGGATTTTAACTGTGATTTTTATATTTAAATTTATCTGTCAATTTTACATGAAAAAGTAAAATTTACTGTAAAGTGCTTTGAGGAAAATTCTAAGATAATTCTCAAAATATGGGATGTAACTTTCCTCCTGGTGGGATTGTGAACAGTTTAGAAGTCACAAAACACATTAAAGCTGATTAGGCTCCTACAGGTAAAGTGGAAACACTATTAAGCTCACTCCCACTTTGCTTGAGCAAAGTGCACTGGCTTTATTTATTTATTTATTTATTTAATTATATACCACTTACTATGCCAAAATAATAAAATATATAATAAACAGTATTAAAAAATATTGAATAAAAGTAAAGCATATTTGTTAAAAAAAAAAAAAAAGGAGGGGGGACACTCCCAAAATTTATACTGGAAAGGCCGAGGTGACGAGTCTGCAGTGGGCATGCTTGGGTAAAATGCAGAGCAAGTCCAGACTTAGTTTAAGTGGTGGGTAAACCTTTAAGTGACCGCTAAAACAAGCTAAACCAGGCTTTTCACCAAGCATCCATAAGAGCACATTTATTAGTTGTTTAGCATTTTTATCTGTTATGTTAAAATTCCAGCCTTCCAAAATAGAAAAGCTTTAGTTGGGTGATCAGAGAAAAGCTAAAGATGACTGATTTACTAGAAGTACAGATAAAAGTAAGCCTAAGTGAAGAAAATGTGATGAAAGTTACGTCTGCTTTAGTGTGTGATACATTTCTTGCCCAGCAATAATCCTAACGTAACAGTTTTATAAATAGGAGGGTTAAATCCTTTTATCACTTTAGGGAGCCATTGCATCACTTAGAATCCCTATTTTAAGGGGGGGGGGGATGAGATATAAATGTGATGATGATGATGATGATGATGATGATGATGATGATGATGATGATAATAAATAATAATAAAGAAACCAGTCTTAAAAATGAGCTTAAATAATCAAATGTGTCTTGAAGAGTCAATGAGAGGGATACCTACCTAGTGTATTTATTTATTTGTTAGGTTTGTATCTCATTTTCATCCAGGAGTTCAAAGCAACATATGTAACACATTCTCTGTTTTTCCCTGCAACACATGGCTGAGGGTGGACTAGAATTTCAGTCTTCCTTCTGCTAGCCCCGCACCTTTACCCTATTATGCTTTCTTCCCCAACTGTTTTCTTCAAGGGGATTAGAAGCAATTGTTTACAACATAGAGGAATTCCTTATTAAACTGGGATTGGTCTATCCTTGTAGTCAGAGATTATACACACCCAACAGGAACAGTCTGAAGTTATTTTACATTTGTTCTGCTGATCAGCAAATATATTCCACCACTAAGTAAAGGTAAAGGTGCAGTTTTTTGACACTTCAGGAACAAAATTCCACAACCCCTTGCTATAAAAATACAGCAAAAATTACTTTAAGAGACTTGCTGTCCTTTGACAATATCTAAAATCAGCTGCCTGAGGCAACCATCTCACTTTGCCTTATAAGGTGATGGGAATCTGATAACAGGAAAATATTAAATACTAACCAATGTGAGCAAATACTTTGCAACTATCCATTTACAGGAATTTCTACTGTTTTCTTTTGATACATTTCTCAACAAGAAAACAGAACAGATGGGTGACAGTGTGCCTTCAGATAACCACAATTTGCAGGATGGGGAAGACTGACTACCCAGCTAAGGTAGGCTCTCTTCCCCAAAGGTCAGCCCAGGCAACATCTCACAAAACGCTGCATGCAAAAATCAAATTTCAGTAACAATGTCCAAATGTTATCTTTTTGACATTCTGATCGTAGTGCCATAACTTATTGGCCAGTATAGGCATGGTCTAAAACAAACAAACAAACGGGTTAGGGGTAATACAGTATTTCCCAGATTGTTCCAAAACACATGCTATTTTCATTTTTCTAACCAGGATTTATAAGCAGACACTTTTTTGGATAGAAAACTATTCTCCCACTTTTATAGGCATAACCATTATCATGGGCTCGGTTGGGTCATTGGCAGATCTAGTTGTCTTCTGTCTTCTCCAATTAGTGCAGCTCTTTTGGTTCTCAATGGGATTCTCTTTCTAGTCCTGTTTCTCAAGTTCCTTCTGAGTGGAAAAGCGCCATGGACAAGGCCTTTGCCAAGCATTTTTTTCAATCACTGAACTGCCATTCCTTTCCTTTCTAACCCACTAATACTATCTGCACTATTGTGACATTGCTTTTTATAGCAGTCTTAAAGAAATGCTTGACTTTACGCTTATACTTGAATTCTGTTTTACTAAAACTATTCAACCAGTTGGATTTATACTCTTTCATACACCTTTATATCTGGAATTATTGGTATTATCCCAACAACAACAACAACGGAAGTACTATATAACTAGTAAGTATTATTATTGTTTCCTTTTTCCAAGCAAGTTCCTTATGGAGGATGTGACAAATAGCTAGAGAGACTTAAATGAAAGCAAAGCTGTTTCACAAGAAATTTCTATTCCATTTCAGGATTGTATGTCAGCTTCTTCCATGAACTATGACATGTTGGTAGGAAGTGAACTGTTTGCGACCTGCTGTTTTAGGACAGTGATATGAGGAAACTTGCTGTCAATGGACACTTTTATAGAGAGGAAAAAATATAGCAGCTATTCAGTGTTACACAAATATTTTGTCATTGTGAAGCACTCAGAAACTTGAAATGTGTTCATATCTTCAGATTTTTCCCTGAAATATTCTCCTCTTTGAAGTATTTCTTTAAAATCTTCTGGTTTAGAATATGTCATGTTTTGAATGTTTAAATAGCAATTGTCACAGTGCAATAAATGTGAGAGGAAAAAGTACAGACCACCGAGCCCAATTCTTTATGTGGACATTTAATCTCCTTTCACCAACTTCAAAGGCGGGGTTCAGACTTTCAGTCAGAATTGCCTATGTGAAATTTCCAGTTTGTTTTCTGTCTTCTCCATGACTTTCATTTAACCTAATTAATACTGGATTATTAAAGGAAATGTGTTTTCTTCCTTATGAAGTGGGTGTACACTTTCAATTGCATAGGTTGACTAGTTTAAGACAGATGTTTTTTGCTCTTTTGTTGCTCAGCTCCACATCAGAGAAAGTAGAACAAACTCACAACAGTATCTTTTGTGAAGTAAAGATTTAAATCAATTATCTTTCTGCAGAAAAAGAATTATAGAATCTGTTGAAAGAAACACCAAGCTACCTGGCTCTCATTGGACTCTTTTCACACATACATAGAGATATTATGGGGGAGATTTCCCCATACTATCTTAAAGGCTTCTTCACCAATATCTACTGGGCATTGATTGCATTGCTTGCAATCAACGTACAGTAAATAGTTTTAAGAGGACTTGTAAAGTGTACTTGAGGAGCAAAATGCTGTAAATATTTGCACACATGCCTTAGAGGTAGCTCCCACTAAAAATAACATGTTAAACAAAAAACAAAACAAAACATAGACATAGACATAGACATAATGGATGCCACTAATGCATAGATATGGTAAGAAAATTTAATTCACAGACTTGGTACTTCAGGTTTGCATTTATCTTAAGATATTTATTAAAACAACGATAACTGCGAATGTCTATGAAAACAGATGAAGTAGATCACCATTTTGATTCAATGGCTGATGAGATTACTAGTTCAGCATGGACATGCATGCTTACCTATCCAGTCAAAAATAAACTCTGACCAATAACACTCTACCTGTTTTTTTTCCTCATTCACTTCCCTCCCAGTGATCATTAGCAATGTCATCTGGAGAAGCAAAAAAGCAAATACTGTAGGTTTATTCTCTCCCCAGAAATAAATTCTAGGCTTCCCACTTGAGAAGCAAGGGAGAGAAGCATCAACCCTTCCCTTCCTTTCAGGAATTATGTTCAAGGTTGCCAGCTGGGCTTCCAGAAGCCATACTGGTTTCATTAATCCATCTAATAAATGCTTTGTGGCAGTAGACAAACAACTCTTGGTCTACCTCTGGAATAGTTCATTAGATCTGTAATTTCATAAGAACATAATATACCATAAAATGTCTTCTTCATTGGATGTGGTCACTGCCATGTGATAGATTATGTCTCTCTGTGTGTGTGTATGTGTGTGTGCCCGTGTATATGATAAAAAGGTAGACAGATGCTTCATGCATACACTTACTGTATCTCTAATCCAAAATTTGAAGCTGTGGCATCACATGCAAGGACACTTCAAAGCTCTCTGCATGTCATTCAAGCAACTCCATAGACCCCACAGAGCCAGATGCACACAATGTCTAGAGGAAAGAATGCCATGGTTAGCTCCTCTCCTTACTGCATCTGACAGCAGTAATTTTCCCTTCCCCCAAAGTAGAAAAGTAGTAAGCTTACAAGCAGGGAAAGGCAGGGCTTTAAAAGCTAAACAAGATATACTTTCTTTAAGAGAATAAATACAAATGAAAATATATTTTGTTAAAAGACTCAAGCTTGAGTATATTGCAAGGATGAAGATTCACATGATGCCTTTTCCATCTGGATTCATGTACCATCTCCAAATCTGAATGTAATAGACAGTTGCACTACAGTGGCTGAGCTGATGCAATGATGCTGGGGACGGTTCAACTAGTGGAATTCAATATTTCTCTATCTTATTTTTTGAAATTTACTACACTTTCGTGAGGCTAGAAGCCTTTTTCTTCATTCCCTAAAACAGAAATATATAACTAGAAAACAAGGAATTGACAACTATGTCATTTATTCTGTTTCTCATTTTTTTTCTGATCTTAAATTCAGTTTGTCCTATTTACTAGGTTTTAATGTATATTTATCTATAGTACAGATCAGCATAATTGATCATTTCACTCATGTACACCTGCCTATGCTTTAAAATCTTTGTGGAGGCCATATTCATTGGCATGCATTAAATCAATTCAATTGGTAGGCAGATCCTTCCCAGGAGTGTCCCCTCTGAATTTCTAGGGAATTTTCTAAATTGCTGTTTTTATATCTGCATTTTTATTTGGTGCTCCGGATTTCCAGAAAAGTAACCTATAAATATTTAAACAAACAAATTTATTTCATGCAAGGGACCAAGGTGGAAAAGGGAGAAGATACATATTTGAACAATAGTATTCTGAGTAGACAAAGAACTAAAACGTAATAATTTGGCTTCAGATTTTACTGTGTTACATCTGATATATGATACAATACTCTATTCTGGCAGGATAAAATACACTTGCAAACTAACTTGGGCTGAAGAAAATTCATCCTGGGGCGGGGCTTGGTGAAACATGTGAGCTCATAATAGAGGAGCATTGTCTGCTGCGGTGAGAATGCTCCTGCTGAGTCAAGTTTACATCTAGTTTTGTGACTGATGCCTTTGTTCAGAGAAGAAGGTGACAAATCTGGCAAATGGGTAACAGTGTAAATAGAAAAAGAAATCCCATATTCAAATCTATTGTTTTATGGATCATTAGAAAAAATTAATTCTCATTATCTGACCTGCATGTATTGTATCAGAATAAAACGTATGAAAAGCTGGAAGGTATGTACAATGAAATTGTGTAAATCAGCCTTTATTAGTCTGATTTTCTTCAGAATCGGTTGGTTTATAATGGTGGAAATGATGGGTTTATAATTCCCATCATTTCTAAACAGTATCGCTAACACATATGAAAGGCACCAGGCTAGGAAGACAGGTATAAATGATTAATATATGGAAATCCATTTGAAATATGAAATTTGCCAAGCTACTGTTGAAAACATTGTTTAGTTAGGTTACCTATTGACAGTATTAGCTGGAATTGTGGGAGTTACAGTTACAACACATCATGATAGCATAAGATGAGATAGTATGTCATTTCCTGGCTTTTCAGAGGGCCACAGAAGGACTTCTGGTGACATGGTGACTTTGCCAGAAAGGAAGGTGGCCAATTCATTTTATTTTTAAGGTTTTAATGGTGGAAATAGAATTAGGAGGCATCCAGAAAAACAAAAACAAAAACAAACAAAAAAACCACACCTTTTTTGACTCTTAAAACCTCCTATCCACCCACTGCCTCAAAGGAACCCTAAATCGTATAACCAATTTGGTAGCTAAATAGCTAAACTGGAACCATCTGATTTCAAGTTGGATTGTGGGGGCTGGTTGTTGGTGGCTGTTGAAGACTGGAAATAGGATCAATTTACCTCTCAAAGGTCTCCTGCTCCTACTCTTATTCAAGTCACTGAGTACAGTATTAGCAAATGTGGAATACAGGAGAGCATGTGCAGCCTGCAAATCACCCATCCCTGAGGAGAAGTCTGGGTTAACTTTGGTCTGATCCAGTACTATTTCTATGCTGTTATACAGCTTTGGTTCATAGTGTATGGTTAACCTCCTGACGTCAAAATTTAGTATACTGGAGTCTCTTCCTTCCTTCCTTCCTTCCTTCCTTCCTTCCTTCCTTCCTTCCTTCCTTCCTTCCTTCCTTCCTTCCGAATTGAGCTGCTCCAAGTCTCCAGTTGTAAACAGATGAAATGTCAAGCCTTCTCTTATTTTTAAGCTCTCTGAAGCTTTCTTCACTAGCTTTGAATTGCTTCAAGGAATAATGTTCTCTAATTCAAAGATTAGACTTAGATTTAACCAGTATCCTTTTTACAGTTTATATTACTCTTTTGCAGATGTTCAGATATTTAGTAAATACATAAATCAAACTTGGTAGATTCATATCCATCTTCCATATACTAAGGCTTCGTGCATATAGATGATCTGTACTGTCCATTTTTGCCAGTTAAGCAGGGATTAACCAGCTATTATTAGTTCAGCTCTCAGCAATAATAGCTCCCTTTTAATGGGCTGTAATAAACATTTTGTTTTATGAAACAAAGCAATCAAATATGCACAACCCACAGACGTAGGGTCACAGGTGTAATCTTATTATGCATTTAAATAACTAAATTTCAATTAAATTTCAATTATATTGATTTTGATTGTTTGCTTTGACTATACTAATTTATTGAAATGTGGTCCTAAATATGCCACTCAGTGAAGAAGGGAATCTCAAAAAGAATTGTGTATCTTTGCTGCTCATGGGATTGATTGTGTGATTGTCCTTAGGTTTTTTTACATAGAGAATTTTGAACAGAGTTGGCAGATACAATCCCAATCCTCTTTCCATAATGTTTTCTATGCATAGATGGAATTTATGGTGAATAAAAGTACATTGCTATTCCATCTGCATTATATTATCAACTTTAATAAATTAAAGATCACAGCAATATATTCTGTAGAATAAATTCTATTTTAATTACTTTAGCATGTCCCCTGTTAATGTGAAGGCATTTCACACAAAAAAGCTTTCTGAATTTTGACTGCATTGTACTTTTCTAGTTTTAGAAATGGTCTCAGAGCTTATGGAGCAATACCAAAATAAAAAAGTTAGTGACCATAGGTCTTCATGCATTATTGTTGAAAGGAGTCATTTAGGGCACTGAATCCAATCCATGCTCAATTCAGGAATCCAAATCAGTGTTTCCCTAATATAGAGTTGTTCAGCTTAAATAAATATATCCAGTGAAAAGGAGCTAATCATTTTGCTAGATAGTTGGTTCCACTGTTGAATTGTTCTGAATGTTAGGAAGTATGTCTTAAGATTCTGCAGGAATCTATATTTCACATCCTCTATCTGAGACTTTAGAGAATAGATTGTGGCTTTTCCTGTGTGACACCAGTTAGTCCTATGAATTGAAACATCACTAAATTTTGGTTTGGGTCTTATGATGAGAATTTATTTCTGGGGCATTGTCAGCCATTGGATTTTAAATAAAATCTGGAGAATAAGCAGCCTTGACATAGGCTTGAAGTAAAATGTTATGATGTACTGCATATTCAGGAAGAGGAAAAAAAAAACATTCTGGAAACCAATGAAGGAAAAGGTCAGTGGTGCACCAACAAAATCCCTTAAGGTTCTGAAGGCTTTTCTGGATGCATTTTTAAGTGCAGATAGAAGTGCATTAATGACTATGTAAAGATGTGGTCAGATGCTGGCCACCAGATCCAAAGCTCAGCTGCAGAATTATTGACAGTTATATTGCTTATTGCTGTAGTGGTTAGGAAATGAAATGCTTTTTTCTAATCAAGTAATTGTGTTAAGGAACTACTGGGAACATTTGGTTGTTTTTCTTTAATATCTTAGAAGTCAAGAGTATTTCAGTTTTGCAAACTGTCAAGATCATTTTTGTTCACATATATTTGGCACTAAAGAAACATATTTTTCTTCTTTCACTTTTCCCCACTGCTAATGAAAACACACACAACATAAGAACACATTTCAGTGAAAAGTTACAGGGCATTTTCTTTTCTGAAATGTCAGCAGAATGGTATCTAACTAAGCCAAACTAAAATAACCTGTTTTGAGATTAAAACTATAGTTATAGATGTGACATTGGCAGTTTCTTCCACTCTTCACATAGCCAAGATTTTTATGATCTACCCAGCCCTTGCCATCAATTTGCTTCCCTCTCCTATTCATTCCAGGTATTACCAGAAGTTAGTATTTTCCTTTGAATGAATTGTAATAAATATTTCATTTTATGAAATAAAACAATGCATAAGGAGAAAGCTAAAGATAATGTAACTTAGGGAAGTCACTTTCCTATTTGGAGTACCTTAGTACCCAAGAGGTGAAACTTTAATTTTAGTTCCATATTAAAATAATACAGTGTGCTGGTCACTTGCTCAATTGGCTGATGACTGAAAAACCTGCTGCAATACCCTACTGCAGTCAGCTTGAATTATGCCTAGACTTATCATGAGCACCAGGTTGAATCCAAGATGCTATGAGGGAATTTTACTATATTCAGCCAAGGTAAATATAGTTGAGGAAGAACTTGACTGGACCAGAAAAAGGTAACATTGCTGATTAAATGGACCAAATAACATTTAAGCTTTTAATGTGTTTCTTTAGAATCTATCTCCACGTTGTCTGTGCCAGCCCTTTTAGGTGGGTTAACTACAAGTGCCATCATTCCTTAGCAGTGTGAGCACTCACCATGCTTTCTGGAAGTTATAGCCTCTGTGCTCCAACTCACCTGAAAAACCACCAAATTAGAGAACCATGATCAGCAGTGAATGGCAGCCACATTGGATTTCAGGGACTAGTCTTTTTAGGACTACAATATCTGGATGTAAAATCTTGGCAATACAGAACACTGTATCTAAAGTCAAGAAAATGCTTACTCTTTGCTGTCATATAGTGTTCTCCTGTTTTTTGTTTTTTTTTAACATCCATATAGGGCAATGCTAATCTTTTCCAGCCCCACATTTCCCAGTAAAACATATACAATGACAAACCTCTCTCTTAGACTCCAGGTTCATGTATGCATTTTTAATTGGGATTTGAGACTGGCTAACATGGTCTCATACTGTATAGATGGTAACCATATACTCCAAAACCTAAATATCAGAAGACTAGAGTTGCCTGGAGTCAGGCAGCATCAAAATCAAATAAATAAACTCTACAGTTATATGTTTCTAATAATTACAAGTCACTGCTCAGAAGCATTATATAAACTTATTAGATAGAAGTTGGTAGGAGCTGGAGAAACTGAGGAAATATGAGCCAAAAAGATTATTTCTTCATAATGAGACACGTTTTCACCTGATATTTCAACTACCAATAAATATAGTAATTATTTTAAACAAATGATAATTCAGAAAAAGTTTACATAGGTTAACAATAGATCATCTCTTCTGCACACAAAAACTTTTTGAGGGCTCCTGATAGTGGTTCCAAACTAGAATTAGAAGGCTACAGAACTAAGCAAGTGATAGCATGTTGCTATATTTGACTACTCTGAAAGAAACGTCTTTTGAGTTTAAGAACTTACTAATTAAAATTAATGCAATTCTTAAAGCAATGGCACCTTTTTATTCAGGCTCACACAAAAAGTAAAATGTCCTTAATGAGTCAGGGGGAGAGGGTCCACTTGTGTGAGGTCCAAAGGATTTCTTCCAAAACATTTTTGAAGTATGCACCCTTCTAATATTTAATATGCTGTACGCACATACACAAAACACACACATAGGACAGGCAGATCTGGCAATTTTTGCTCCTCCTTTTTGCAAATGTATCAAGTTTTATTAAACGAACTTCTTGTTCATTTGGAATGTGTTCAGAAGAATGTGTTCTATTTATTTATTTACATTTATTGGCTGCCCAACTCCAGTGGACTGCAAGCCATTTGATATTTTCTAATGCATGATTTGCATAGAATGATTGATAGTAGGACAATTAGTTTATAAATGTTACATATATGGAAATTCCAACATCAGTTGCAGCTATAGTTAAACTGACGTGGGGTTGACTAAATTTGGCCTCAGCTCTGATTTCCATGAAAGGATATTAAGCATTTACTGACAGTTCATCCTTTACTATAGGGGATTAACCATGTATTATTTCTAATCATCTGGAAAATAGCCATCAGAGATAGAAAATAGGTATTTAGAGAACATCCTCTCTAGACACTTCATATTTGTTGTATATTTTTTACAGTGTTATTAGTCATTGTTGTGGATTCTAGGGCTTCTGAAGGTACAACGAATATTCAAGAGTGCTGTTAAGTAAGTAACAGTCATTAGTAAAGCAATTAAAATGGAATAAAACAGATTGTTCTTGCAAGGCAGGTATATCACATTAAGGACTCTAATGACCAATTACACTTCTATCATTCAGTCACTTCTTCCCAACAATAAGCTGCTTTGGTGACTTTTTCTGTGTTATTTAGAATGCAATCACAACAGAACTGATGTGTCTCCTTCAGTGGCCACCCAGCATGATATACATCAGTATGACAGCCAAGATTTTAAAGAGCTTTTTTAGACTAAATAAATGAGAAATGGAGTATATGGTATTGTCAATCATATCAGAGACACACTTCCATTTTCTAAGTTAACTCCTGCTTTTTCTGAATATTAGAAAATTATATTCTGGTTAAACATTTGGATACAAGCTCAAGGAAGAAAAAGAGCCAATAATGTAGGACATTTGTGAATTACCTCATTTCAGTTATGAACCGGATCATGAAAAAGCTCCTGTAGTCAAACATTATTTTTTTTTTTTGCCCAGCACAGAAAAATTATTTGGGTTGTTATTAAAAGTCACTCCTCACTATCAATGAACCTTAGTCTGACTGCCTATGTTATGCTTCCATGGAAGTAATCACAGTGAACTTAATGGGACATTCTTCTGAGTGGATATGTATAGAATTGTGCTCTGTTAAGAATCTGCCTTGTCTGTAAAGGAAATTCAGTTTTTCATTTATCTCATATGCCCTTTGAAGTACAATCTTCTGTCTTTGTTTAATGGTTTACAGTAGAGATTGTTTGATGAAAATATATTTTGGGGGGTATCAAAGGAAAGCCTAAACAAGCATTTCTTGCTAAAATGTCCATATTACATTAGCAAATTTGGTTTTGTCACATCAGACTCCATACTTCATCACTGTGATATGTGAATTAAATGCATTATATTATAATTCCATTCATTTTCATCCACATGCACACAAGGGAGGCCACAGTTATTTTATGGCTGGGGAAATGAGGCTGAAAACACGTGACAAGAACAGTGATCATTCTAGGATTCTGCTGAAACAACTTTCAGACAATATGGTTGCAATGCTAAGCATATATATATTTGAATATACACCAAGCAAAATATTTATTTTCTTTCTCATAACTTGTTTTACCCCCAATTTGTTCTTTATATGTTTGGATCCTCAAACTCTTGTTCTGTGGAAGGCTAGGCTGGCCTCAAGGTATTTACTAAGCTTCATAGCTGACTGAAAATTTAAGTCCTGACTCTTGGTTTTTGTCTAACACATTTACTACTAAATTATACTAGACCTCAAAGAAGTCAAATGTTCTGTGTTATGGATAGCATATTCCCATTTTCATCTTGATCAGAAACTAAATAAGTTATGCCAATCTGCACAATTCATACTAGCCACAGTGCTGTTTCCTTGGTGTAGAAAATGCTTTGCCTTTTCACTGTTTTAAGGATGACTGTTTTGTGTCTGTGGGAATTATTAAGATTCAACCAATATTTAAAGGAGCTTTCCCAACTCCTATTCCCACTCAGAAAAACAGAACTTTGTAATGGAATGTAATTATAACAGAATGGAATCCATCCAAAGGATACATGTGAAAGGAGCAGAGTAAGAATTCTACAAAGAGACAGTACTTTTAAGGCAAGGTTAAACTTTGAACTTTTAACTATGAACTTACTACTGCTCATCAAGATCATCGAAGCAGGAAAAAAAGAAAAAGAAAAAGAAAAACATGAAACAAGGACATATAGGAAAAGGAAATGAAAAGAGCTTTATTAGTCAGTTTCTTCTCCTGCCTGACTCAATTATCAGATTTTGCATTTAAACTTAAGACAGGAGATCAAACAGCAAGAACCACTTTGTACTTTTGCCAGGAGACCATATGATATCTTTCAGTGACTCTCCTGAATGCCAAGATTCAGAATAAGGAGCCATGCTTCTAACTTAGTATGTTTTACATTACATATGGTGTAATTTGTTAACTGAAGAGAAGGGGGAGGGGGAAGAGAAAGAGGAAGGGAAAGAGAAAAGAGTGAAACTCATCAGTGGCAATTTTCATGGAAGAGACCCAGGATTTATGGTCCAGTTATCAATCAAGACAAATTGAGAAAAAAAGAAATATTTGTAATAAATTTCCATATAAATTGTAAATAAAGGCAATCCAAAAGCTTAGTATTAACCTAATATGTTCTGCCTATTATGATTTTTTTTCTCAGTATCTGAACAGAAATCATAAATAAAAAAAACACTGTAAATGCAAACATGAAGAACTGAATGACAGCTAACAATACTGTACTGCATAACTAATATTTCACTGATTTTGCTAATTAAAATATTTGGTAAAAGTTTGGAAATAGATTATATTTTGATATGAATTGTGGAGGACAGTTTTCATTTTAATATGAACCGGTGGTTTTATAATTAGTTATGTTTGCATTATGCTGATGCGCTGTTTTTTATTATTGTATGAATCCTTGTAGAGTACGGCAATATAAAGATACAATAAATAAATGCAAATCCTTTGATACCACTTTCATCATTTCAACTCTAAGCAGCTTACAAGCATAAAAATACAAAGTATTGTATTAATAGTACCATAGCCACAAAATCAACCAAAGCTATCATCATACAGTATATCATGTAATATTTTCAGTTGTACCACTTTATAATCGTATAATTGCAAAATCTAGTGCCACGTAACATCAGAACCTCTAATCACTCATCCCAAATACCTCTAGCTGCTCACACCTCCGTTCCTGAATCCCTACTGGAAGAGTTGAATTTTCAAAGGTCAGGTTTTCTGAATGTCAAGAGTGATGGGGCAGATCTAGTGAGGGCAAAGCCTACAGGAAAGAAAATGCTTGCCTCTCAGCCCCCTCTCCCTAGATTTTGCAGAAGCTGGAGGCTCTCTGGAAGCACATTCTGCAAGCACACACATTAAAGCACCCTCACATATGTACTTAAAGGGATTACCATGTTTAACCTTAACCTTTTAAGCCATTACAAACAGATACGTTGTTAAGGTTTTTAATGAGATGTATGACCTTCTAGATTTGTTTTTATCTAAACTTTAATTATTATATAACATTGGGGGTTTAGCTTTTCTTATTCTCAGCTTTATTGTTGGGCATACATTCTGACTTTCATTTCTTCATGTAATTCAAGTGATCAAGTCCAAAAATTCTTACAGGCCTAATTAGAAAGTGTAGCAGAAGTTTAGATCCTTTTTCAGTCAAGATTCAACTGTATTTCCAGCAGTAAAGGATGCAATGCATATTTGGGTGCTGCTGGGACGAAAGTGTAATTTTTTACCTTTATGCACATGATAAATAAATTCACACAATAAATGTTAACTCTGGGATAATCCCAGTTTGAAAAATTCACATAAATTTGTAGGAGAGTATTGTATTTCATGGGATAATAGGGACATCAATAATTTAAAACAGTTAATTGCTTGTTTTTGATTGAAGTTTTTAAATAATCAGAATTATTGCAAAATAAATTTACTTTGTTTCAAACTGTGGAATGGCAATAGAGTAAACTTGATTTTCATAATTTGGTCTTGACACACCAGCAGTACCTAAAACTCCTGAGTTACTGTCAACACTGAAATGTGTTCTGTAATTCCAGATTTACAGAATTTTGTTCAAAATAGATAATTAAAAAGTGTTGTTAAGGCTGACATTAGCTATTGGCAGTGACTTTGGAATAAAAAGTTGGAATACACTGTATCAACAAATCAATAGTTAAGCAATATTAAGCCTGTTTCTTATGATTTTAAGATTAATTCATCAAGATTTTTTTTTTTAATGCTTATTGAACATTTGAGGGAATTATTAAAAAGGGTTGACTGTCAACTCCATTATCCCAGAAATGTAAAATGATGGAAGGTATAGTTATACATAAAATATTGGTTTGTCGCATTATCATTCTGTTTTGGTTTAATATTCCTAAATGTGTTAATCTAGAGTATTATTAAATTCAATACATAAAGTTTTAAGTTTTAGGGGCAGCTACCTCAGTTCTTTGTCATACTTCTGAATCCAAGGAAAGGGTGTTACTATAATAACTATAGACTGGGTTAAAACAAAAAAGGATCCAGAAGGATTATCTCCCTTAAAGTTGGAGGAGAAAAGGGCTTGCATCTACTGGAGTAGTGCTGGCTTCATAGAAGACTGGCTGTCATATCAAGTGTGGAATTCAGAATTGGCCTTCAGTCCATGGCACAGCACAATTCACTTGTCTTTCTGTATCATTCTCAACAGTTTTGGCAATGTCTTGGTCTTGGTAGAATGCTTTCAGCTTCTCTACAGCTAATTTTTATGAAGTAAAGTTTAGAGGCAGTAATCTATTCATCAGTTATAGTTAGTTTTGGTGAATGGACTCAGGCTAAGGAAACAGTATTTTAAAACAGATCTTGAAATACAATTATAAAATTGGCTAATGCTTTTGAGTCATAAGATGATAAAAAATGATATCTCTACTGTCTTAGTCACATGGATGTCATGGATATTACAGATGTCAATTTCCTAACTATGAGTCACCAAGAAAATGTAAAGAGCATTTGTATATATGTTCTGGAAAGCATAACTGCTAAATGATCGAGAAGGAGGCTGCTATCCAAAATAGCATTTTGTTTCAGCCAAATGTTCTCCTCTAAGCCAACTCACAGTGTTCCAACGGGAATAGTTTCCCCTTGACTGGCAGAAATCTAGGCTTCCTTATAGCAAGGGTTTCCCTTCCAGTAAATAAACAACAAAAAAGCAAGGAAAGATATAGGATGAGATTATTTCATGCCAGAGAACAGACACGTGTATAGAACTCTCTTTGTTTTACATTCTAGTAAAAGTTTAGACTGAAAATCAAACTGAAAAAAATGTAGAATTTGGATTTATCAGCACAATAGACCTTCTTATTTTGCAATGCACGTCCTCCCTCTCTTCATTTCATTCATCTTTTCTGGTTTTCTTTTCTTTCTTTTTCTTTTCTTGCTCCTTCTTTTTCTATTCTGTTTCCTTCTCTTACTCATTCCTTTACACTTTTTTTAAAAAAGGAAGCCAATGTTTGAGTTGCCAGAGGAGCTAGGATCTACATATATAATAGAAGCAGTTAGAAGCTATTGTTCTTCTCTTGTCAATTGTATAACTGTGTAATAGTTCCTTACAAATTGTACTCTTTAAAACAGAAGGGACACTGATAGCTCTACTGTCTTAGGCACAGTGTCTGGCATCTCTAACAGGATAAGGTAAATCTATCAAAGAATTGCTGCTACTTTGCTCTGTTCAGGAAGGCTATAGATGCTCTCAAAATGATTAGGTTTTAGAAAAAGTTGCTTGCAAAGTTGCATTAACTTTAATTAAAAAAAAATATTATATTTTCAAAAAGAGTTAAAATACATAAATCAAGGAAAGGAAAAAAAGAAAAAAGAATAGAAAAAAAGGGACATAGAAAAGAAAGAGTAGCTTCCAACTTTCCTTGGTACAGGTATAAATGTAAAATATATTCGCCTCTTACTCTAATATCTAAAAGTTTACATAATAAAAAATAGTTTTTAATCTAATATTCAAGAAAGTCCTAAAATCAAGTTGCATTAACTTTAATGAGTGAATTTCTTAAACACTTCTTCCAGGTCATTTTTGAGGTGTTCACAACCCTACTGTTCAATGTAAATTATTTAAATATTTCTTCTACTAGAAAATATATTTTCCAAATCTTTCACAATGTTAATTAAAATTTAAAAATAATAACAGTATTCATGCTTCTATTACATTAATGTGATAGCATTCATGGAAACCTGACTTAATGATCAGAGTCAAAGCAGATTTAGGTCTTTTGTGGTACTAATGAAATATGAACGTATTCAGGTCTACCAAAACATGTTGAATACACATAGCAAATAATATCTTCGCTTCACAGTGTAAGCTATGAATAAAACTCATTTACCTCCTTACAAAAGTCATCTCCAAATCCTAAAATATTGCAGAACGAACAAACACTCATAAAAGCAATACCACTAAAAAAACTACAAGGATTCTGGTCCCATCTCATCTCTACCCTGCAATCACTGCATCAAGTTTTGTCTTAGAACTACAGCTGTGAAGAACTAGTACATTTCACCAAGTCTCTGCTCCTCTCAGTCCCTCCAATGTCTGGCTGTGAAAAGCCCAGGTCAGACACAGTCAGATCTTTTTTCAGTGAATCACTCCTGTTTTTTTTTTTTAATTAGATTTCAGTTTAGTCTACTTTAGAATAGAAATGTGTGCCTTTGTGGGAACATGAGTGTTTAACAAGTTACCAAGGAAGAGCTAGACAATGTCATGGAAAGTACATTGTGCTGACCCAGGAGGGGGATGCAGATATTCGGCCTCTGTGAAGTGTGTAGCTAATGAAGTCAGCATGCATTCAGCTTATTAGTTCCAAAGACAGCTGCTGTTTCCTGACACTCTGTCCCAAAGTGGCATGCAGAAGAAAAGAGGGAGGAAAACCCAATCCTTGGTAAGTCAGCTGAGGAAAGTTCAGAGAGTAGAACCAAAGGGCAGGTGTCTTTGGTTTAGAACCAAAAACGACTTTCATGTCAGCAGTGAGTTAACTTCCATGGATAAAATGGAAATTTGTGGCTTCAGGTCACAGAGATCCATGTGCACCAATGGAATCTCAGGAAGTACTTTAGAATCAAAACTGCTTTTAGTGACAAGACCATTGGAGATGTTTGCTGGTGTCTGGTATTTATCCTGTAGATATATAAGATGGAACTTTCCAAGTTTAACAGCTTTATGCTGAATTTCATTCATTGTTCATGGTGCCCCAACATAGCAATAATAAAGAAGCATAGCTGACACTGTAGAAGTATTTGTGGATATGAATTAGTTCATATATTTATGTCTAATTTGGAAAGTGTGAATACAGTATCCATCTGGGAGAAAAAAAAAAGTCTGTTACTGTTATAATGTTTTCCAGCTATGCAGCAACCTTAATTCTTGGGGAAGGGTTCATATTCTATAAGGCAAAAACAGGAAACCTGTGGCCCTTGCCATATGTGAAGATATTGGGAATTGTGGTTGGTTCAGCAATTTCTAGAGAATCAGATTCCCCATTCCTGCCTGAATGGCATGTGTGAAGAGATGGGACATTATAACTAGAATGGAGAAGAAATTGCTTGGCTTGAATTTTTATACAAACATGTATAATTTGCACTCGCGAATATGAAACTCAGAACAGAAATGGTAAAATAGTCTTGTCAGAGATTTGCAATTTCGTGAGCAGCTCAAGAAAGTGCACAAAATACATGTTTACAGAAAAGCATGCACAAAAATGTGTTACACTCTGGAAAATCCAGTTTCAAAAAGTATACACATAAATAAGTGCATACAAAGTTGAAGATATTAGAAGAAATGAACATTAAAATGCATATTACCATTCATGTGGACTAGGTTCTTTTTTCCTTAAATTTAGACACTAATGCTGAAACAGACCAAAATGACTGGTCCTTTAAGAAATTAATTAATTAATTAGTAATTGAGCAATTTACAGAGTTGTCCACCCCTACTTACAGTATAGTCAGGTAATGAATGGTCTGTGTATGAAGCCCCATATCCCCATTCAGTCAGGAGCTTGCTTTATGCAGATTGAGAAAGAGGGGTGGAGCAGGTTTTGTGAAATCTAAGCAGACCTCCCATTTCCTGTAATGGCCATAATGTTAGCATTTTCTCATAGGAAGAGGCAGAGGAAACAGAAGTAATGAGTGTCCAGCGGGACTGGATTATGCCCTCAATAAATAAGCAAATATTTTTACATATTTTTTTCTATAGATGTTTGGGACAAATCTACTGAGATTTAGTGGTATTTAAGGCTGAAGTTTCATTTACCCATGCAATGAAGTGATGAAGGATTGCACTCAGTAGTGATAAGAGCAGCAAAGCATCAATTTTATGTACTTATTGTGTCTTTTACTTCTTGCCCATCAGATCTCTTCAGAGTGGCCTGGAATCTTTTAGGGAAATAACGGTAAGGTAAGATACTGGCAGGTTGATCAGATGAATTTGCAGAATTTTTGTGGATAAAATAAAACTGGTTGATGCCAGTTGAGCAAACAATAGAGAGGTGACTGAGGTAATACCTGGTATTTCAAAGTGCACTTCTTTTGAGTCTATGGAATCTGATGGTGAATACAGTTCTGTGACCTGCAGGCTAGTTCCATGCCTCTCCTGGCTCTTTGGGCAACTGTGGGATATGTGCAGCTGGATGCTTTTTTGAGGAAAGATGTGATGACCCCTGCCTTGAAGGATGCAGTAGTGCACTATCTTGAAGAAGCTGTCTTTTCATATGGCCATCACTGATGACTTTCATTCTGTCTCCAACTTTCTCTTTATAGATAAGCTGGCACTATAGAGGATACTAGCTAGAATAGGATCAGTGTATTTGGCAGACTATACCATTTACTTGGATGACTGTATAAAATAATTACTTAGCGTATTCCTTTCTCTCTTGTATATCCATGCCTTGGGAGTTTAATCAGAATTAAAAATGGATATTTTGAAATGAAGGGATCTCCCACTTCTGATTCAGCAGAAAGCTGAAAGGAGGGTGAGGGATCATGGAAAATCTTATAAAAACATCCAACTCTGTCTTCATATCCTGTAGGCTCAACAGAGTCTAGATATGTAATATATCCATGTCAAATCTCAAATGTGCTCCTAAGTTAATATATCACTAGAGATGCTTTCATTTAAAGACAGCTGTTTTAAAATGTTGGGTGTGGGAATAGCAGCCTGGTTTTTAGAACTGTCTATGAAAAGGGGATGCTTTTCTATTAATCTTAAAAACAGGAGTAATACAGCTCATGTCTACAACAATTTTAGCATCCAAACTGTATATCAGTTTAGCAACTGGTAATATATTCCATGGTAGAAGCTGAAACAACTGAGGATGTGTACTACATATTTGTTCTAACCATTGTTCTGACCATAGAAAATAGAAATGATTTTGGTATGCGAAATAACTACAAGCAAATACGTACTGTTGTATTTCTGTTTTTCCACCAGGAGCTCATGGGCACTTATATAACATTTCTCTTCTAATTTTATCCTCACAACAGAAATAGTAACTCTATGAAAGAAAGATCAGAACGAAATCACTCAGCAAGATTCCATGGCAGAACGTGGACTTACATTTGCATATCCCTGCTCCTTGCCCAGTGCCCTGACCATTAAATCACACTGCAGGGATATTCAGTGGAATGCCAACAACTAGCCATTGGGGCTGATATCAGGTAGACTGAGGCAACTATCTCAGGTGGCAGATGCTGGGTGTAGCAATGGCACCCTTCCAGTTTTTACTCCTGAAACCCCTGGCTGTTTCCTTCTGGGGGAGAGAATTGCATACACCACTCAGCCTGATTTTAGTTCTTTATACTTGTCTGGCTGTTCCTGGTACAATGGATGATTCTACCCCATTGTCAACACTGAAGCAAAATTCAGATGCCAGCCCTTTCAGTTTTACATGTGGAATGGATGGGTTTCAGTCTTGTCCTTTGCTTCAGGCACCAAAACTCTGCTACTGAAATGGAGTTCATTCCTACATAGTTCTGTTAGCATCTGTCTAGAATTATGATGTTTCCCACCATGAAGATAATAGGATCGCTTTTTTAGGGTCACTGCACTGCATCGGCTCATTCCCTCATGGGTGAGGAGCCTATGCCCTAGAGTTCCAAGTGCCATCCATTATTTTAGCCACACACATGGCCAGTTGCTGTTGTAGCCTTTGAATCAAACTCGTTTCTTTCAGTTACTGGCATCTTCAAACTCATTTCTTTCAGTAACTGGCATCTTCAACAGAAATAAGAAGAATATGATATAATCACACCAAAGATCTAGTCCAGTACAGTTTTTACAACAATCTCTACTTAAATGGTTCAGGAAGTGAAAGACTTGAAGACACTGTCCTTCACCCACTATTGCTATGCAGCATCTGCTGTGAAAAAAACATATTGCTTCTGATTGGGGCATTCTATGTAGCCTTCACAATGACCATTGAGGATAGATAAATGTATAAAGAATTGGCTTAAGTCTCTTTTAAAGCCATTTAAAACATTGAGTTTCATTAATTATTCATTCTTACTTTAGTGCATTTATATTAGAAATGTGCATCATTTTTGGCTAAAACCAGATTAGGAAGCAAAGTGGAGCAATTCAGAACAGATTTTCATTTATTTAGGGTAGAATCAAGGGGTCTGAATTTGTCCCAAACAGGTTATGGGCTGCTAAAAGCTCTAATGCTTCTTTGAAGCTCCAGTCCGATCAGATTGGCAGAGAGGGCATGCTGCAGGTCCCGTCTGTTGGGAACTACATTTGGTGAGTCCCAGGAGACAGGCCTTATCTGCCGTGGTGTTCACTTTATGGAACATTCTCCCGCTGCCCCGAAGTGAGATTAGCTCCATCCATACTTATTTTCTGAAAGTCCTTCAGGACCTTGAGGTGGCTCCATTATTGCTGTTAACATCTAATTTCTTGTATGCTTTATGTTTTTTTAAAACTTTTTAAAACAGACTGTTTGTTTATTGTTTTATATCTTTGTTGTACAGTACCAGAATCACTTTTTTGTGAGATGGGTGCCCATATAAATTTTATATATATATATATATATATATATATATATATACACGCACACACACACACACACACACACACATACATACTGTATATATATATATATAATGACACTACAGTTTTAACAATTTTATCAAAATATCATAATAAGGATGGGAGAGAATATTAGATTAAATAACAGTTTCTTGGACTCTGGAAGGAACTGAAGTGTTGAGAAATAGCTTTATTTTTATTATATGGTCTCTCATTGCTGCCCTGTTCTGAGAGGCTGGAGAATAATATTTTGTAAACATGTTAGTTTGCAAAAATAGAAGAAGATGAAATTATGGTTTAATTTGATGTCACAGCATTCTTTACATCTTTAGATCCAGAACTAGCAAAAGAATCCATGGCAGCAGTATTACACAGTACACTGAACCTAGCCAAATATACTAAGATCGAAATACCCAGAATTGTGGATCTCATCAACCTCTGCCTCATTATCTACTTTCAGTTTGATGGACAAATATACCAACAAATCAGAGGAATGCCATGGGATCACCATTCTCAGGACACTTACCAGAGTCTGTAATGCAGCATCTAGAAACTATAGCACTCCCTCACATACAATGCAAAGTATGGATCCAGTATGTAGACAACACCTTTGCCATAATAAAAAAGGAATAACTAGAAAAGACACATGAAACAATCAACAACATCTTCAAAGGAATAAAATTCACAAGGGAAGAAGAAAACAACAATGTATTACCCTTCCTGGATATCCTCATCAGCAGAGGAAACAATGGCAAATTAGAAATACAAGCCTATAGAAAAATAACCCACACTAACCAAGTGCTCCATTACCAAAGTAACAACCTAACCTCCCACAAGAGGAGCTGTGTAAGAACATTATTCAGATAAGTACAAACACACTGCAGCAATCCAGAACACGAGAAAAAGGAAACAGACCACCTATACAACATCTTCTAACAAAATAGATACCCATGCAACTTTATCAATGAGTGCCTGACCACTCAACCCATTACAGCACAACCAACACAAGCTATGAAAAGGGTAACACTACTATACATCAAAAACATCTCAGAAACACCCAACAGACTATTACAACCACATGGCATTACCGTAGCACACAAACCAACTAAAGCCCTCCAAAATATCTTAAGTAAACCAAAAGACCCAGTAAGCCAAGAAGAAAAAACAGGAGTCATTTACAACATGCAGGATAAGGACTGTAACAGCCACTATGTAGGACAGACAGGCAAAAGACTAGCAGAGCGCATCCATGAACACCAATTAGCAGTCAGAAGACATGATGAAGACTCCTTAATCTCACAGCACATGAACAGACTCAACCATAGTTTCAACTGGGAAACTGTGAGCATCCTAGACCAAGCTAAATCCAAAAACTCTAGGGAGTTCCTGGAAGCTTGGCATTCAGTCAAATCAGTCATCAATAGACACATAGAAATAAACCATATTTACACACCATTCAAAAGAGACAATAAAAAAGCTAAGAAGGAAACAAAAAGATCAGAACACTTCCTCTCCAGCAGCCAACACCTAGGTGAGCAGGGATCATCACCAGGGAAACAATCAAGCAGAAAACAATACTCTAATCAAGGAACTACCAAGAAGAAAACCACAACCCCACCAACACTGGCACAGAGCAAGCTACAAACAGGGAGCAAACCCCACACTCACTCACACTAATGATATTATCTAATTGGGCAATGAAACATCTGCAAGCAAACAACCAAGCTCAGAGAGCAACAAGGACTCCACAGTTCAACCCTGAGCTATGTATATTCTCTTCTATTGGAAGCATGTTAGTGTATTTGAGTGGTGAATAATATATACAGTAGAGTGGCTAGTGAGTTTATTCTCTTCACTTTGGCTCAATCCCTGGCAAACAGCTTCACCATATTTAGAAAATGATATAATCATTTCTTACAGCATCACTTTCTTTGTGCTTAGTTCAATCTGCGTGTCTGAAATTTGACACAAGTTTCCCTACTGTAAAGGAAATGAGTTCTGTAAACTTCAGTATATCCAAACCAACTGTCATGGGAACAGGCTTTTAAAAGATAAGATTTTAAAGAAGTGAAGCTTGAAATAGCTTCTCTGGAATTTGACATTCTTCTTCCCATCACACAGATCTAGTTTTTTTGAAAAACAAAACAGTCCATTTCATTTTGTTGATAAATAAAAATGTTTCACCCATTTGTATTTTGCCCATGATACTTTACTGGATAATTGAGTTTGTCAAAATTGTTATGAAATATGATTGAATTACTTCTGGACTGGCCAATCCATAGTTTTGGTCTGGGTTCATGAACCAGAACACATTGACTATGCAACCCCCTAATTTATATACCCTTTCTACCAAGAAAGCACAGAAGTAGATAATTATAAAATCCAGAAACAATCAGATGTGACGAAAGTCTAAAAGTCTTCTTGGACCACTGAAGATATCTTCAGAAGCTGATAGCTCAAACTCATTTCCCTATTGTTGTTTTCTTTCTCTCAGGGCTTCGATAACTGCAGGAAAGGAGTGCTGTCCCAAATCTTTTGCCATCTGTTTTTATTGGGTGATTCACAGAGTTCTAATAACATTGAGAAAGGAAAAGAAACTCCCTACAACTACTGTGTCCACTATGCCTTTAGGCTAGTGCTCATATTTGGAATATTGAAAGGCAGCTCCTGTATGGAAGGTTGGCCCATTCTCAAAATGTATGCCTTGATAGTCACAAAGCCACCATTTCTAAGAAGGTCAGTTGAAAAACTCCACATGTTCTTCAACATTGCCATATATTATAATATAAAAACTGCTGTGGAAAAACATATTGCCTCTGATTAGGTCTTCTATATAGTCATGAAGGTGACCATTTATGGATAGATAAATGAATAAAATATAGGCTTAAGTTTCTTTTAAAGCCATCTAAGATGGTGAATTTCATCAATCATCATCAGCAGAATGCAAAATGGTTATACTCTTAGAAATACACACACACATACACATTCCCATACGAAAATTACCTTCCATCTTATAGAACAGGAAGCAAAGACATCAAAAACTAGCTAATATTGAGAAATCTTGCCAGAGAACAGACAATACACACAGTACAAGCAAAATATACTTTGTCCTGCACTATCTCTTCTAGTCCCCGTGTTTACAATTTTTAAATTTCATATGAAATACATTTAAAATGAAGTGACATGTTTATTTGCAATAATAACAATAATAATAATAAAGTTTATTTTTAAAGACAACTCTATATTGTAACATCATTGTGTTCCAGCTGGTTGAGGACTTTAAAAACATTGATATTTTGCTCATAATCTAACACAAGCGTAGCTGGATTTACTGGCTGTTACTTATATTTAGATTTTCTCTTCTACATCACCATTCTATACAATGAACAAGGTTTACTTCCAGATAAGTGGTATAAGTTGTGCTGATTGTAAGCAAACAGAACAATACTCTTGATAAACTAACAAGATGAATTATCTTGCATTTCCTATACTTCAAGTGCAGGTTTAGAGGATGCTTGATGTTAAACTACCATTAAACAAACTCTTGTTTTGTATTCTAAAAGTTTATTAAACTTGAAATAAAGGGTCACTTCTGTACCTGAGAAAGATCTAGAATTATACATGTTGGGGTGAGAAGAAAGATGCAATGTGTGGAGTAATTACACAAAATGAGTAGGAGCTATTTCCTTCCTTACAAAAGTCATGCAGGCACTATTTTCTGGTTTTACAGGATCTAGATTTTGGGGGTGATTGGGAAGGTGTCCTTTATTTTTGGTTTATTTTTACAGTATTAGGTCTAAAGACTATTTTAAGGTTCTACACTGCATTTTTCATGTGTTTCTCATATCAAAGGGATGATGTCTGAGAGGGCCCCAGAGTCTGCAATAAAAGTATATTGACTAAAGTTACTCAGAGTTGTCTAACCAAGGTCCAAATTAATATACATTAAGGCAAATCTCCAGAATTTAAATGTGTATGAGCAAACGTCTATATTTCGGAGCTGCCAGACAGTTGGTAGTGAAATCATCAATAGATAATGAGTCAGAATGGAGTAGGGAGTGAGATAACAAGAAACTATCATTACTGAGAAACTTAGTTCATTTCTGCACATAGTTCAGTTGTTATTTGCATTTTCACCATGTGAAAATATGAAGGGAGAGAACTACTCATAAGGAATTACTTATTCATATCTCTCTTTTTAAGTTGTGAAGCAATGACAGTATATGGTGTCACTGATTTATGCAAATGTGCAAATACTTTGATTACAAAGCAGTGGCTTTGCAGTACGTAAAGGATCATGCCTAATTCAGAAGGAGATTTCTTCAGCACCAATCTAAACCCATTAGAAAAAGGTCAAGAAAGTATGCCTCTTTCATTGTCAGGCCTAGCCCAAGGAACTCCAGACCATGCAGATTCAGTTCAGCAATGTTTATTAGCTACAACCTCTAGCAAGAATCTTCCCAGACTGAAACCTCAGTTCCCAAAGTCAGCCAGTCAAAACAGAGTGAATTCCTCAGGGAGGTGCCAGCCTCATCCTCTTATCTCTTCCTCACCCCTCAGGAGATGAAAGAGCATGTTTCCCTCCCTGAGTTTGGCCTTCATAATTCAATTCCATCACATTCATACAGCTACAAAGATGGCACAGAAAACTCTCTTTCCTGCTGTACAGTGATCATCATGATCTTTGCAACATACAGGCAGTCCCTGGCTTAAGAACAAGTTCCGTTCCTAAGTCTGTCTTTAACCTGAATTTGTATGTAAGTCATAATTCGTATTTATGAATGGGCTGCCTATTACTAAAAATGGCAGACGGTGTTCTCCTTCCTCAAGCTGACGAACTGCTGAAGCCACACAAAGTTTTCATGAACCACTGAAAATGCTGAAAACAGGCTGCATATTAAAAATGTGCGGCTTCAGCAGTTCATGAAAACATTGTGCAGCCTCAATGGTTCATTGGCTTGAGGAAAGAGAATACTATCTGCCATTTTTAGTAATAGGCAGCCCATCTGTAAGTATGAGTTGTCTGTAAGTTGGACATTCATAACCTGGGGCTGCCTGTATATGGTAGCCCTAACCTTTCACATACTGAAAGACAGATGACAATATGGAGATTCTAGACAAGTACTGATTGGGCTACTTCCGTCATTTGCAGAGAAGTTTATGAAGAACTGGTTGACATTGCTTTCCATTTGTAATTCTGCTCAACAGATAGTGAATTTGGTGTCCTTTTCAACAGATCTATGGTATATCCTCTATTCTATCAAGAACTGGGAGCATCTTCCAGCAAGAGCTGAAGCATGTTTGCTTGGCATAGTTAACTGGAAGCAGAGCTGTCTCCCTTCTGTGCCTGTCTTCTCTTGCGCACCAGAGGGCAGGATTTAGCCATCTGCAGTCTTGGGGTCTCACCACCTCATGAGCTTGAGTTACCATTTTAGTTTTTAAGAACGATCCCAATAGTTTAGAGATTAACTTCTTGCCTATTTAGTTTGGAGCGTATACAGTGAAATACTCTGTGGGTTCACTGGCAGAACTCACTGTTTTCAGTGAGTTTGACTCTCAAATAATGGACAGAGGATTGTAGTTCTCCTGTATTTGTTGGGACAACAAGTAGGCTGTCTCAGAAGGATAATCTGCATGTAACAGCCCATTAGATTGCCTCTGCAGTTGTTAAGGACATTTCTTTGCTGAAGCACAGCTGTGCTTCTAACTCACCTTCCAAAAGAACAAGCAAAGCCTTGATTATTCTAGGCAGTTATGATGCATATTTGCAACCTAAAATTTGTGGTTCTTTTCTTTCTACATAGGTTCATGCTGTCAGGCAGTCTTGTAATATGATAACTTCTGAAAATGTAATCTCTCAGGGAACCTAATGAATTTTATAACAGTCTGTCTTAGTGTGTGGGGTTTATTCTTCTTTGATACAATCCTGTGCCAAAATAAGTAGACAACTACTGCTAAGAATAATACAGCAAATTCTTGTCTTCCTCATATGTCCCTTGTGTTGGGTCCTGAAGAAATCTAATACTTGTTTCAGTATGTTTACAACAGTTTACAACTGCTCCCTAACTCCCTCCCTCCCTCCCTAACAAGAGTGATGCAAGGAATAGGTGGAGATGGACACTTCTATTTCTGGTTCATGTCTTTTGGGATATAAATAAGTATTTCATTCTATTTATGTCTTAAACCATAGAATTTTTTAAGATCTTCAAAATATATATTTAGGCTGCAAACCTATATATACTTACTTTTAGTTATATCACTAAATTGATTCATATGCCACATTTTCATCCCAAATGCAGGAATGGAATTTACTTTAGGTTTTTTTAAAACTAGGTAATAAATAAATATTACAGTTAAAACTGAGCAATTCATGATTTAGTTTTGAATTCATAAGTCCTTAAAACTGTGAAGGTGCACTGAAAACAAGATTTACTTTTGAGTGTGTGTGTGTATACGCACATATACACATACACACCTTCTCAACAGTGGCAGCACTTGGCTGACCTTGTTTGATTGGAAGCTAATCAGGGTTGGGCCCATTTAGTATTTGGATAGGAAACTACTGGGCAGAGGCAACTGTATGATCTGATGCCTTCATTAAAATGATGGCAGGATATCGCATCCTGCCATAAGCTCCCCCCTTTTTGTAAATGTGTGGTGCAACACTGCTTTCATAATTTCCTCCCCCTTGACCACTCTCCACTCCCCACCCCACCCCACCCCCACCCTTGTGGACATCTCTACTAGTGGGAAACACCAAGGTTGTAAATCAGATTAGGAAGTTGAAAAACACCCCAGAAGAACGAAACAGTAAACAGCATGGACATGTCACTCAATTCATCCAAGCTCAACTCAAAGGACATTTTTATTATTATTAATATTAGGTTTATATCCCACCTTTATTTTGTACAACTCAAGGCAGGGTATTTAGGCATTGCATATTATTTTGCACATCTTTACTTAGCCAAAATAAAGTTATTGCCTTCAGAAGGATTTTGGATGTTATTTTTTCATGACTAGCACAACTGGTTCTGCTTTTGATATGACTAGGAATGTTGAAAGATTCCATGCTTTTATGCTCCTTCAAGATGGGATTCATACAATGTCCTTTCATTTGTGAATGTTTGGGCTTTACTGTTCCAAATTATCATGCTGAGAGAAGGTACATGCAGTTTGTAGGTTGAAACTCCCATTATGTCTGACCATTCACCATGCTGGCTGAAAATGATCTACATATTATCTGAGATCTACAATTGGGAAAACCTAAGTAAGCAATGGGACCCCTGCCTGGAAATTGTTAAGGGAATAATTTATTGAAACGTCTACATAAAGGAAGCACGATCAAGATAACAATTAGCTAGCAAGATAAACAATTTGTGGCAAAAGTCATAATTAAATAACATGAGAAACCATTTATGGTAAAAGTCATATTCATTCAGAAAAAGACAATCCATAGATATGTGCTAAACATGATTTCTAAATAAAGAGGAAAAAGCCAACTTTATTTTTATCATTTAAAATGTTTAAAATAAAAAAGTGATCGTTAATATTTAATGTGGGAATGGTAGATATGAGTAAACATTTTTAAATTTGATCTTTGGTATAAAAACCAGAAATCATTTTTCAGTTTCAGTGCAGTTTCTGATGTAATCATGTGTTCAGTATATATATATGCATGTACTTATATGTAAAGTGGGTAGAAAACCTCAGCTTTCATGGTTTCTCACATCTGCAACTTGAACATACCTTATGCTAAACTAGAAAAAGCAATAACATGGGGAGGGGGTTGGACAGGGAGAAGGCAAAAGGAATAGGTGTGGTGGAAACAAATTGTTTATACTATTGTTTAAACTGAGTGGAATTCCCATTATTTTTTCCCAATGTGAAACTGGAAAAGAATTACTTGGAACATGGATGCTGTTTTATCACAAATGTGTGTGGAGTTGTGTGAAGCTTCAATAAGTGATAAGATGATCAAATCATCTTTTAAAATCAAAACTTGTAACTGTATCATCGAATTTATTTGAAGTGTCACATCATAGACCTTCAAATTGCTTTGGGGAGGTGCAAAGGCAGTTGAATGATCTGATGGACTTTTTGGTTTCTGGAGTCTCCAGCAGTGCTAGAGTTTTCCTTCTCTATATAGGTGCTTTGAAAGGAGTGATGGGTTCGTTGATGCTGACTGGAGTAGTTGGGCAATGAATGTTTTCATCTCTTCAAGGATTATCCATAAGAGGGCTTGAGGAACAGTTTGTCTCTAACTTTTCTACCAGAATTTGATAAGCAGGCTGTCTCGGAACATGAGAGAGAGAAATTCAGATTTATTCTCTGAGTGGGACCGAGTTAGTGAGTTTGCTGTTAGACTATTGAATAGCAAACAGGCTATTTTCTTGTTATAGAGCAGATGACAATGTGTATAAAATAATATTGGGCTGCATGACTACGATCCATGGCATTTCCATTCCATTCTGTAAAGAAGGAAGGAAAGAAAGCTAGTACCTAGCTGCAGGTGTCTTGATTCTTGTGGCTGAATCTTTTACTGAACTGAATCTTGAATAAGTTTGCATCAAATCTTATTGCTTTTGATTCTTGAATCTCAAATTCCAATTAAATTGTGCCATCTTTGACTCTTGAATTTGAAAGCTTGGTGTATTGTACAGGCCTAGTAGACAGCATACGGTATACCACTGACACATTTTGAAAAATGTATGTGTAAACATTCTGCTCAATTTTTATTTGAGACTACGTAGTAAAATGGCAAATAAGGAATGTGTTATCTTAGGAAATAATAATAATAATAATAATAATAATAATAATAATAATAATAATAATAGGCCCCCAGTGAGGCACTACCTTGACATGGTTGTGGGGCCTGCATGCTTCAATGATGATAAGAGTGATGCCAGAGGTTCAGCCATACTGGACAGGACTCATCAGAGAAGCCAGATAAAGAGTGCCTCTCCCATAAACAATATGGTGAGATGTAATTTACAGAAATCTATACTGAATCAGTCATTGCCCAGGTCAACAAGGACCGAACTAGGCGTTCTAGTTCCTGGATATCTGGTGACAAGAGGGCTACAGGACTCAGGAATGTATCTGTCACAAATATACAAAGACTGAAAACTGCAATCACAAATCAAGTCCAATGAGAAGAGGGTATCTGAAAAGAATGTACCAGTTCTGGAAAGAATATCCAGAATCAGAAATAACAGAACAAAGGCAGATCAATGTCAATTTATAATACAAAAAAGTATTCACAGAAGTAGAATTGGAAGAACTGCAAAGGTCTACCCAGGGCAAAAAAATGAAGCCTTGCCAGAAGTAGCTCAGACAGTAGAGACAATCCAGGGGGAGTTGGTAGTACAGGAAACCAGCATTGCTTTAAATTGTGCTTATTCCCAAATCAGGCACCCTCTCCTCTGCCTTCTCCTCAGAAAGATCAAAGCCCTCTAACTAAAAAACAAGAGGAATTGAAACAAAGAATAACTGAGCATCTAGAATGGCACAAAAACAACAGAATAAGGTTGAAACTTGTTAGAAAGAAACAGCTAGCACAAGTATTAAAAGATGCCAATACTGTAATACCAAATATAAACACTGGCTGACTGCAAGATACAAACCAACTGATGTACAGCCTGGCTGCAGTAATAACTGAATACCTTGGATGCAAAATCAACAAAAAAGAAAAAAAGCCAAATAGCGCACCACCAAAATGGAAGATCAGACTGGAAAAGAAGATCAGCATGCTAAGATCAGATGCAAGCAAGCTAGAACAGATGAAAGAAAAGAAGCTGAAGAACAAGATGACCAAAGAACACCTGATCAAGAAATAACACCTAGAAACAAAGAAGATCAAGGAAGCACTGGAAATAATAAAGCAGAAAATAACAACCATAGCCAAGAAGATCAGCAGATACAAAGATCAATTGTACACTATGGGCAGAATCTCCAATTTCAGTCGAATCAGAAACATTTCTACAATCCGTGAATGGAGAGACTGCAATTAACCAGTCAACACCTGACAAAGAAGAAACAGTGCAGCTATGGGTGGAGCTATGGGACAGCCCCCCAAAATACAAGAAGAATGCAGCTTGGATAAAGGAATAGATAAGAATAAAAAAGAAGCTGAAATGAAAGAACTTGTAATAAAAGCAGAAATGGTGGAGAAAAGGATAAGGAAGATCAAGAAATGGTCAGCACCAGGTGAAGATGAACTGCATGGTTTTTGGTTGAAACATCTGACTGCTCTGTATCCACTCATTGCCGAATAATTTAACAACATACTACAAGAAGGTGAAATTGAAGATTGGTTAACATCTTGCAAAACCTACCTGAACATGAAAGATCCAGAAAAAGAGGAGCACCGGGCAACTACAGGCCAATTACCTGCTTGCCAATAACTTTCAAATTGCTAACTGGTGTGGTAGCTGATGCAGTCCAACAGCATCTAGTTGAAAACAAGCTCTTTCCACCTCAGTAGAAAGGAAACCACCAAACAGCAGAGGGACAAAAGACCAACTTCTAACTGACAAGATGTTTTTGGAAAATTGCAAGAGAAGGAAGACCAACTTGAATGTAGCTTGGATTGATTATAAGAAGGCATTTGACTCCCTGCCACATGATTGGATAATCAAATGCCTAGAAATAACAGAAGTCAGTAGAAACACCAGAAGCTTTGTGCAAAAATCAATAGCACAACGGAAGACAGAGTTGCTGGTCAATGGTGATAGCCTGGGAATGGTTAACATCAAGAGAGGAATCTTTCAAGGAGACTCACTATCACCACTACTGTTTGTCATTGCATTGATTCCTCTGTCAACAGTACTGAACAAGTCAGGCCATGGCTATCAAACATCAAAAACATCTGCCAGGTTATCCCACCTCCTTTACATGGACTGTTTAAAGCTGTATGGAAAAACACCATCTGAAATGGAATCGCTACTCAACACTGTCCGAATGTACAGTCAAGATATTGCAATGGAGTTTGGACTGAACAAATGTGCCACCCTTACCATCAACAGAGGAAAAATAGTGAAGACTGAAGGAATCAAGATGCCCTATGGAAATAACATCAAGAATCTGGATGAAGAAGATCACTACAAATACTGAGGCATCCTTCAGGCTGACAACATCAAGCACACTGAGGTCAAGAAGAAGGTTAGTAGTGAATAGATCATGAGAGTGAAGAAAATCTTAAAGTCCAAACTCAGTGGTGGAAATACTATCAAGGCGATTAACACCTGGGAGATTCCAGTCATTTGATATATAGCTGGAATAATGGACTGGACTCAAACTGAACTAGAAGCCCTGGATAGGAAAACAAGAAAAATAATGACAGTGAATCATTCCCTTCATCCACACAGTGATGTTGACAGACTCTACTTACCAAGGAACATAGGTGTGTGTGGAATGTTGCAAATACACCAGACAGTTGAGAAGAAAAAAGGGCATTGGAAGAATACCCGAAGGACAGTGAAGAAGATGCACTGAAGCTAGTACACCATGAAGGCTTACTGAATAGCAAAGAGACCAGACTGGCCTACAAGAAAGACCAAATAAGGAATAGAAAAGAGACATGGTAAGGCAAAGTATAACATGGCCAGTACACAAAAAACTAGCAGGCAGATAATAACAAGACCTGGCAATGGCTAAGAGCAGGAAAGTTGAAGAAAGAGACAGAGGGACTAATTCTGGCTACATAAGACCAAGACGTAAGAACAAATGCATGCAAAGCCAGAATTGAGAAGACAGCAACAGACAACAAATGCCACCTCTGCAAAGAAGCTGAAGAAACAGTGGACTACCTAGTTAGCTGCTGCAAGAAGATTGCACAAACTGACTACAAACAACAGCATGACAAAGTAGCAACAATGGTGCATTGGAATATCTGCAAAAAATACCATTTGCCTGAAAGCAAGAACTGGTGGGACCACAAAACAGACAAAGTAGTAGAAAATGAAGAAGGTAAAGTGCTCTGGGACTTTAGAATTCAAATAGAAAAGCACCTGCCACACAACACCCCAGATTTAACAATTGATAAGAAAAAGAATAAAGTCTGGATGGTGGACATTGCAATACCTGGAGACAGCAGAAGAGAAGAGAAAGAACTGGAGAAAATCACAAAATATAAAGACCTGCAAATAGAAACAGAATGACTATGGCAAAAGAAAGCAAAGATAGTACCAATAGTAATTGGCACCTTAGGTGCAATCCCAGAACATCTGGAGCACCAACTTGAACACCATCAGCATTGACAAAATAACTATCAGTCAATTGCAAAAGACAGCTTCACTTGGAACAGCTTACATCCTGTGACAATACCTTTAACACCATCAAACAACAACATCTGCCTATCCCAGGTCCTTGGGAAGGACTTGATAGGTGGATAAAAATGTCAATCCAGTCTAAATGTCCGGCTGACTGTGCAACCAACCATAATTAAAGGCATGACATTCCCATTACACAGCAACACAGAATTTAGCAGTGAACTTTCCTTTATCTCATTATGGGATTTGAAGTCTGGCATATTTGGAGGGTACCACATTGGGAGAATGTTGGCATACACAATGTAAAAATAGATCATACACATCTATTTTGTTATTATTGTATATATTGGAAACCAATAACTGGAAGCAAATTCCCATTAAGCATATGTGTAGAGTGTATAAATGTCTACCCTTTAACCATGAAGATGTAGAATACTATAAGTGCATTCCCCTTCAGCTTTGTTGTCCTTGTAAAAAAACCTGCAATGTGGGAAAGGCAGCCCCCAGAGTATTTTAAGTGATTTAAGTGTTTCTTGCTTGCATTCCTGTGGATGCATGAGTGCCATAGGAACTTAGTTCCTGGTGTCCATAGACTTTCTGTGGTGTATTCTAAAGAACTCTTGCTGCTGACACCTTTCCTCTCCCTCTTGCCTTTGATAACCTGGGATTCTCAATGTGATGACAGCTCACTGTTGCCGCCGGCATGTGGCAGATAAACACAAAGGCTTGCAAAAATCCTCCTACAGGAGATGATGTGTATACCTTGGCAGCAATTTGCTCCAAACATTATTCAACTCTTTGGAAATCTTTCAGAAATTTAATTTATTTGTCAAGGTTTTAATGGTTTGTCTTTTAAGAGCAGCAGCTTGTCTGTAGTCCTGGAAACGCCATTAGGGGTCTGTGTGACTCAATTTATGACTCAGGAAACTGACCAGTCTATCCTTTAAAGCACATTTTTAGTTCTATACCTCGGTCAAAGGAAAATCCAAGCAAACTAGATTCTCCCCTCAGAGCAATTATTAGGCCATCTCTGCTACATTTAAACACCCAATATGTATTTGCTATTGCATGTTGCATCAGAATACTCTAACATGCTCTTTTGTTACTATAACTTCCTAGGGGGGCTTATCTGGGGGGAGAGTGTTTGCATAATTGCTACCATCCCACAAACAGCAAAGATGGCTAATGGGGTTTTACTCCAAAAATAGAAATAAATACAGAAAGGAGAGGAGAGGAGAGGAAACTGAATGTGTTGAATGTGCTCACATGCATTATCTGGATCTTAGTGCACATGGAAAATTTAAAGTTAGGATATTTACATATAGGAATGACATATCTATATACATAAGACCTGTATAGATAATCTTTATCTGCTGATTTATTTATTCAATTTATATCCTGATTTTCTATCCAAATGCTAAGGCAGCTAATACTTGTAAAACCACAAATTACAAAATACTTTTAAAAAACTCTCACAAGTTAAATTTGATGCTAAAATGGGTTTAAGGAATGAAATGTTTAAAAGCCAGATGAAGTAGAGTGTGCATGTGCAGAACCTATACTTCATTTATATATACTTTTTACATTTTCTCTAAATTACCTGCTCATAGACTAGAAATGAAAACCAAGCCTACCAAACATAGATGGTTGTGTTGTTGTTGTTGTTGTTGATGATGAGTAGGAAGACATGTTTTAGAAGCATTTACAGGTAGTTAAGTAATATACCAATGCTGGAACCAGATTTGCTTTCATGGTTGGTCCTGGGACCAAGGAGAGGTTCCCTTTGAATGAAGGAGGAGGAGGAGGGCCAACATATTTCCTTCCCTTGCTGCTTTCTACATTAACTTTCATGTTGCTCAATGAATCCATCAGAACTGTTTTTCAGAAGGGATAAGTGGATTGGAGGAAAAAGAAGGAATTGTAAAGTTCTTTCTCTACTCCTTTCCCATAGTGTGAACACCACTGAAGTTTTCTCAAACAGATTTAAACCTTTATATTCCATCATTCTGTCCATTAGAACAATAATAAAACCAATCTGAAATTGTGAAGTAAAAAGTCAAGTCTGCCAAAAAAGTAAAGTCAAACTCAGTTTATGGCAGCCTTGTCCAGGCAACTTTCCTGGCAACAGTATAAACTGTAAGGAAATGGTTTGCCATGATCTGCTTCAGGGATATATACCTTCAGTCTAGCTAGAACCCTTGGTGAACTCTCATCCAACTCTGATCCAAGTATTAACCAGTACTAACCAAGTACTATGTTGTTTCTGTACTCAGATAATCAGCCAAGTGCTGCTACCTATTAGGAAACAACAAATAAAAACAAAAAAGCAAGTTCCAACTCTTTCTTCATTTGGTTTTGGAATAGAATGTCTGTGGTGGCTTGGAGAAGATTGTGGGCAATTCTGCATTGCTTGGCTAAGCTGTTTGTCTCCCATGTTCTTCCCTTCTGTTTCTTAAGCCAACTTCAGAAATTCCAGTCCAGACTGCAGTGGGTGGGCAATGGGGCTAGGCTGGTGCTTAGTCTGGACTTCAGCCACTGCAAGACTTGACTGGTCATTCCTCTGCTTTTGCCTTCCTGTCCAAACACGGAGGGGAAACTTTGCTGGCTAGCTTCTGTGTGGTCTACCAATGCCTGACTTTTGCTTTTAAGGGTTGTTCCCTTTTCACTAGTATCTGAACCTTTCCTTTGCTTTCCTGGATGTTTGCATGCATGGATGCCTTCACCCCCCTTCCCATATTATGCCCCCCCTTTTTTTTTACTCTGATGCTACAATAACCAAATCGATATAGGACAGGTTGTTCTTTTGTTCCTCTTTAGGACAATGGAAACTTTGTAGCATGCATGAACTGATAATTCAGCTTCATAGAAAATTCCTACATTGCAACTTAAAGAGGAAGGAAGGAAGGAAGGAAGGAAGGAAGGAAGGAAGGAAGGAAGGAAGGAAGTTAGCAAGCTAGCTTGCTTTTCAGGGAGTTGAAAATTAAAGGGAACATACTTTACCCAGTCTGGGCAGAAACTGAAAGGGTGCCCCTGGGAGATGTCAGGACTTCATGGGCCCTTGCATCAATTGTAAGACAGGAAGGCTCAGCTCAGAAAATAGCAGTTTTGAATTTAAGTTGTAAAACAAGGGCATGTGATGCATTTGCAATGGGCCTGGAGTGTTCTCTATTGATTTGGTTATTGTACCAACAGAGTAAAAAAAATAATATGGGAAGGGGGGGGGTGAAGGTATCCATGCATGCAACATCATCCATTCCTGTACTCATGAAATAGTAAGTGGCCCTTACTGGTGATGGGCCAAGAAGAAAGTGCAGATCTGCCCTGTATCTGAAACTTGAATGTGCCCTTCATATTTGTCTGAATTCTTAAGGACTGAGTAGCACATCAATATTGAAATATAAAACAGTTCATTTGAAGTTTTCTTGAGATCACCTTTTGAGAAATTATGTGAGCTACTGGAATATTTCATCATGTATAAATCATCATTTAATCCTGTATTTGGTTATATATATAGATGCCCACATGCTTCATCAAGTGCAAAAGGAAGCAACCCATAGAATTAGCCATAGGTGTTTGTTGATTAATTGATCCTGCTTTTTAACTCAAAAAGAAAACCCTTCTCCCCATATCCTCCTATATAACTTGAAAATATGATGTTCACATGACATCATTTCCCATCCAAAATTAGGCCAAAGCGGCAGAAAAGTTGTATGTCAAAATACTGTAACATTTAGTATATAATCTCATGCCCCCCTCCCCCCCATTAGATTTCTCTCTTTGAAGGTGAAGGAAGAATTCAGACTAGAGAGGGGGAAAACCAACAATAAAAATTCCCTGCCAACATCTAGGGCTGAATCTTACAATAGCCAAGTAACACTAACACTGGGAAGTCTTAAAAGGAAACGTATTGTGACCATGGGGTGAATTAGGACTACTCCAAATGCACCCTTCTTATTTTCAACCCAATAAGTTGAAAACTTACACAAATTCTTTCTCATTTCCAACAGTAGAAAAACAAAGCCAACCCCGCCAAAAAGGAGATGGAGAAGATACAAATACCTCTCTGTTCTCACTTCCTTCTTGCTAGTCTACCACTGACAGGGCATTGTAAATGTTGAAGTGTTCCCAGGCCTGGACACAAAATGGATTGGGGTGGGGGGGGGGGCTTGCATGTTTTGATTGCAAAGTGGTGCTTTGAATCCAAGACAGTTCATTGTAATTTAGGGCAACATCACTGGTTCCACATAAGTACAGACAGCTGGAAGGGAATAATCAATGTCTTCACCTGTTAGAACTGTTAAACTGTTTGATAAAAGTATCTGGGCTGTGAGCACTATTTCCTGCTACTGCTACTAATAGAATTGATGCTTTCCCTGAAAGCCTGCACAGTTTTGAGTGAAAAAGGAAATGGAAATGTTCTCACTGTGACTTCTCCAACTGGCAGATATATCACAATTAGAAAGCTGTATGGAGACCATCTTCTTGCTATCTGTACTTCTTCATCATTGTTTCTAAGATTTTTACCAGCTTTTCCAGCTGCCTCTCCCCCAGCACACAAATGCTGTCTGCTTGGAACAGGAAATATGGATGAAACAGAAGGAAAGGAACATTTAGCTGAATTTTAGGAATATTTGCTAACCCAGCAGTCTACTTAGGCTATAGAGCAATCTCCATGGGGAGATGGTGGGAAGCCCCAAAGCCTGACTCATTTAAAACTAGACAGGATAACACAATTGAGAACACACAGTAGGAAACTATCCTGCTTGGCAGAAAAAGCTTGGATGACTACATGTAATTTTTGTACTGAATTTCCACAAGACGATGAAAATATGAGGAGATGAAAACACTAGGCTTCCAGGTTTTTGAAAATAAAGCAGAAGAAATAGTCCCTGAGAATTCTGGCAGAAAGCCATCCAGAGAAAACATCCAGGTCTTTCTTCCTTTGCTTTATGTGCAAACTAGGAAAAAAGTACATTTTGGGACTGCTTTGTCATCAAATTAGTTACATCAATCTTTTCCAAATTATAATCTCTGCTTTGATACAAGCTTAATTTATGCAAGCTGTTCAAATTCACAAGCAAGCTGTATTTCTTTCCCATTTGTAAAGTGGGAATGATCATATTTTATCTGCATTTTGTTGGTATTTCTCTGAGTTCTTCAGAATATATTTGTTGTGTGTGTGCCACAGCAAAGCATTATCAATTTCAAAGGCAGTCAGTTACAATGCCTGAAATTGTTAGATGGATAAACAGCATTCTGACTGCCCACGTGTGCTGGAGACTCTTGGCAAATGCAGACTGGACTTTCAAGGGACCTGCAGGAATGTCTATCTTCTTATTTTCCATTTCTACTACCATTTTTTTAGGGTAAGGAAGTGGAAGTAGTTATTCCTATCAGGCTCCCTGAGATCTAAGTGAATCCCCATAAAGATTCTCCGGGTCATTATGAAGCTGCCATCTGTATTGCCTGCAGGGTTCCATCATGTTAGACTGCTCATAAACTCTCTCCCATATGGGAGGATCTCAATGAAAGAAGTCCCATCAACAGCACAGAGCTACCAGCTGTTTATGGGAGAGTGTCAACCTCATGATCTCCAGAAAGTATATCCTCTTGGAAACCATATAATCTCCAGTCACAACTGAAACTGAAGCTCTGATTCAAGGCAGATCAGATTCAAAAGACTGTGCCCATGTCAGATTAGTATGGCTCCCTAACTAGATAGGAACACTTGTGTCTTCAAATACCTCTCCTTCAGTGTGATGCAGTGACTCAGATGATTGATTACAAAAGGGAAATCCAAGTTGAAGTCCAGCTTCAGTCATGAAAGTCATCAAGCAACTTTAGACAATCACTGTCTTTTTCAGTCTAGCCTGTCTCACAAGTATTATGGAGAAAAAATAGCAGAGGGAATGGTACTCCTTGAGATCCTAGAGGATATGAATCTTAGGAAATCATCATCATAATAGAGAACCCTAAATAAATAAAAACCTGCACACTGTGGTTTATGCAAACACTAGTATACTCAATTTAAATATTATAGCAATTCATGTTTTCTGAAAACCAACAAGTGTAATTATAAATCAGAACTCTGATTTATATCAGGATGAGACAGAGTGAGTGTCTAAACCCAGAGACTCTAATAGAGGTCAAATGATACTTGACCATAACATCCAAATCAGATTCGGGATTGTCGGACTGCTTGAGAGGGTATCAAGAATAACTAATTTATCTTCCCACAGGATTCAACCCAACAATTAAATAATGTATATTTAGATCTGCTTTGGCTAAACGAGAAACTTCCAAGTCTCTCATTATTCAGAGAATGGAGATTTCTAACATTTCTAGTCACATAACTGGATACGCTAAAGGTGATTTATCATTTCAGTGATGAATTACTGCCGTTTGGCTGAACAGTTCCCCAAGTAATCCCTCTAGGCATGGATGTATAGAACAGGGCTAACAATTTTTAAGTACCTGGGAACTGTACTTCAGAGGATTTTGGCAACCAAGGGATGCACTGGACAAAGGTATGACTGAAATGGGTGGGTAGAGCATAATATCAGCATATATGGAACTAGTTCTAAAATAAGATAATCAGTAAGATATTTACTTTAATATACCATTAATAGTATATTACTTTATACTTTAATATAGTAATAATACTACATTAAATGCGTGTTGAGTCCTTTGGCAACACTTCTCAGGGGTCTTGGGAGTTTCAGCAGAAGACGTAGAGAAACTGAATGCAGCCTGCGGCTATTGCGCACTCAAGGGTTAAACCAAAGGCAGCAAATTGTAGCTGAGCAGCCAGGGTTCCATCATGAAATGGAAATCAACCAGCTCCCCCATTTGTTCACAGGACGTATTGGATGATTTCCCCTTTCCTAAAGCCTGGAGGCCCACTTCTGTCTTTACATGCTTATTCTGAGCCAGAGAACTTGTTTACCAATTCCAAGAAGAAATTGGTTACTTGCTCCAGAACTTGCACATAAAGTACTGCTTGTTACTGCATCAAGAATGGAAAGCAACAAATACTGCACCATGGTTACTTTGGCTAACAAGCAATAATAATAATAATAATATAATTAAGTCACACTACATATGGCAAGGAAGTACATTCTGCTAAATCCTACTGCTGTGTGGACTTGACCACAGGGATTATTCCTTGATAATTGATGGTGTTGACCAGAGTAGGCTTGGACAAAAAGATAAAATTTCAGTATGTAAGGACATCAAACATGAACATGAATAATAAAAAAAAAGACCACTGGTCAGTGAGATTATAATTGAGAAGCAGATGCATAGCTTCTGCTAAGAAAGCAACCATGTGGATTTTGATAACGGGCAATTATCAGTGGTTTTAATGTTTGCCCTAAAGAATTTAAAGAGCATCAAATGGAAATGTGATCTGAATATTTTTAAATTATACCAAATTGCATGAATGAGATCTAATTTGTTTTCATAAAGGTTCTTCTTTGAAAGATAAATATATTAAAATAATAAAATTCAGGAAGATATGACATTATCTAGAACAAGCATATGTTTAACAATCAGTATTTCAGGGCAAAAGAACTGTTAGAAGTGTTTAAGATTACCAGGCCAAGAATAATCATTTGAATGACTCTCTTGTGCATCTTGTAGCTTTTGTGAAAAAGTTTCATGCAGACTTCATTAAACTAAATTGAAAGAATCCCATTGTCTCTTGAATTAAAATCTTATCCAAACTAGGTTTCTTTTACAACTTTTTTCTGCACTAATCCAGAGGGGAAACAACTCTCTACTGCAGTGTTTCTCAACCTTGACAACTTTAAGTTGTGTGGACTTCAACTCTCAGAATTCCCCAGCCAGCATGGGGAAATTAGCTAATGCTCTATGGGCTAATGCAAGCAACAATAACAAAAATTAAACAGGTCAAAAGAATTTACTTAGACCCTTATATTCTGTGGCCCTGGCTGTTTAAAAGAATTGCAAACGCTGCTGTTATCATGTGGAAGATGGGAAAAAGAAAAGAATCTCGATTCATTTTGAGGGTTTCCTGTAGCAGAGCTAACTCTACAATTAGGGAGAAAAAGATAGTTGCTTCATGCAGCAGATATGCCTAGGAGGCAAGAAAAGTGTCACGTGGCCTTTCCTGCGTGATTTAAGCCAGACTGCTGCCTTCAGGTTTAGTGGAGGACGATATCCCCTTGCAACTGTGGAGGAAAGATTCGACTGCCAGCAAAATCAACTTTGGTATTCAAAATGGAGCCAGGCCATCTTGCTCCTGAAGCAAAAGACCATAGGCAGGCTTTGCTCTGATGCCCCACAATAGCTTTGTGGCACTTAGTCTGGGGTCCTCCTTCTCACCGCTCTGGCTCTAACAGGAGATTTGACTGTGAAAGTCCCACAGAGAAAAAGAGATTTCCCAAGATTTCCAATCCCACTGAGCTTGGAATATTTGCCTTCCCTGCACAGAAGAATCTAGGGTTTAAATTATTAAGGGGGAAATCTTTGCACTAGTAGAACTAATGAAAGCTTGCTACTTTCTGTAAAATACCATCTTACATAATAATCGTCATTGTTATGTAAAAAGGAAAAATGAAATGCCATGCACAATTTAACTGAGTTTTTTTATTTACTTTTTAAAATAAAAATATATATATTTGGAGCCAAAACATAGGCTTCTTCTCAGTATGTTAACAAACTAGCAAGTCCTTTAAAGGTAACATTAGCTTGAAGTATATATAACTCGTCACAAAAGAGATCAGGGCCAATTATTTCTGAAACAGAATGGATGTTTGCTAGCAGCTGGCTTGTAATATGAGAAATATTACAGCCTTGCTTTTGTATGTTTTTCTACCAGTTAAAGAGCAGGTTATTGGATGTCCTCTGGCAGGTGCTGATGGATTAAGGTGGTCACTGGTAAAGTCCAAAATTTGAATTAGAGGTTTTTGTGCGTACAGCCAGAATGAATATGATCTGTAGGCTTAATTTCTCTGATTTAACATGAGGTTTAAAAGTAATGGTTTATTTCCCATTTATGCATATTTGCAAACTGTGCTATAAGCCAGTGGCCTCCTAGGAATATTTTAGATGAGCAGCATACGGTGTATAGAAGTTCAAATCTATTTGCTTCTTGACCACTCAGTTATACAAGATTTGATAAATAAATAGATTAGTACACATTGCAACAAATACTACTAAGTACACTTCAGCAACTGATCCAAATGTTGCCATTTTAAAGTATATCCAGTGTTTTAACATTTTAAAAGAATTATCTTCGAATGGAAGGTTTTTTTTTTTTTTAGTTTTGCAGAAAGTAATTTTTAGACAGAAAATTCATTATCAGGCAAAAGTGCCAAAAACAAATATATGCATACTCAGAAGTAAATACTACTAATAAATTCTCTAACACTTACAGATAAGTGGATATAGAATTTTAGCCTAAATGCTCTCACAGTCCAAATAACTAAGCTTCAGAAATGTGGACATTCAGATGTATTGATACAATTCAAATTTCTAAACTGAATATCTGAATCAGTATGAACTGTCAAATCCAACTGGACAATTCTGAACTAATACAGGGATTTCAGAAATTTTTGTGTATATATACTTACTTCAGAATATTTTTGTGTATATATATTCATCTCCCAAATCTGTTCTAATGTCTGAATCAGATTTGATTAATTTTCCAAATTAGTTTGAAAGTCAGAATCAAATTGAATTGAGAATTCTAATCGGGTCAGCTTTGATCCACATTCCACTCATATCATCTAGGCTCTCCCTCTACTATAAAGCAAGAGTCTTTGTCTGATATGGAAGATGCATCCGAGGCTCAGCACCAGCGCACCTGCTGCACTGCCAATAGAAATCTCACAGGATTGCAAAACTCCTGAAATAAGAGATATTTCAGCTAACCTTTGAAGGATACCCATGACACGGCACAATATGGAATGATAGTGTCCATGCCAGAAATCTTTGATGAATTCCAATATAAACAACCAAGGTGCCAAGTCTAATATTTCAGACAATGGTTTCCAAAGTCCTACATGCTATGCCAAAACCAAATAAACCCCACCATGGCTTAGAACAAATATGTGAAGCCCATCCAGTAAGCTGTGGTAAGTTAGGTGATTGAGAGCCAGTACAAAAAATATAATGGTGATATAAGTTCTGATCCCTACACACCTGTTGTCATGGCATTAGCTTGACACATTTAGCAGTTCAGTTAACCAAGTTGTGAGACATGCAAACATTTTTAGTCTAGTTTTGTAGCTGCTGCTTATCTCTTTTTCAAGATATACTTCAAAGAAACCAGTGCATGTATTCCTTCCTACTTCCTATGTGTTGAAGAATAAACCTTTTATTCACCTATAAGTACATCTGGGCTGAGACTGCTCAGGAAACAATTTTCTAGCAATGAAATTCTGGTAATTTCTGAGAATGATCACTTTCAGACTTTTTTTGAACTGATAAAAAAAATTGCTCCGTAGCACACATTTGAAAAATGTCTTCATTTAATGTCCTGGTTGTTGATAAGGATATATTGTATTAGACACAACTGTGTATACATTTAATCTTATTAATATTATCATGAAGAAATAAATATTATGCCCATATTTTTCTTTTAGTCCTGCTCTCTTTCATTAACCCATTATGCATCCATATAGCCAAAGCTTATCGGAATATACATTTTATGATGTTTTCTTTTTTGTCTCCTTCAATTATTGGAGAATTTTCCTCATTTGCTCTTCAAGGGCAAAACTTAGTGAAAATGATAGAAATTTTGGAAGGACAGACATTGGTCATGCTAGCAGGGATGATAGGATCTGCAATCTGAAAATAATCAGAGGACTCAAGAAAAACTGTTCTAGAGCATGCCATCTCACAAAAAACACATTACTTAATCTGTGTTATCTAAATTGCTTCCAGCAGACTAAAAAAAAAAAAAAAATGCTGTGATACTAACCAATGTCAGACATCAAGGAACTTATTCAGTTTGAAAGTAACTGATGGAAACTTTTGTTAAACATCCCCTCTTGTTTTTAGAAGTTGCCTGGCACGCACAGTGTCTTTTTTTCCTGCTGAAAAGCATTATAAAACTGGCAGTAACTTATTCCATTTTTGAATAGTGCTCAAATTAATAATCTAAGTAATGCTCAAGTAAATTTCTGTGCAGGGGAAAGAGTCTAACTTTCCCCTTCTATTAAAATAAGATATAAGAATGTGAGTTCTTGGATGGAGAGCATTCATCAAATAAAAATGTCACAAATCTGATAGCAGCCAATAACTAATGAGCCATGAAATAATACTTTTGGATGATAAAAATAAAAACATAATTTTGATCAGTCTGACAGAATTATGACCCATATAATTTATATATCAGCGGCATTTTTATTTCATAGCTGAAAAGAGTCTACAAATTTCTAAACACTGATGTCATCTGTACTAATTATCCAGGTGAATTCTCACTCCCCCTAGCCCTAGTTCAAATATTTGTGAACACAAGTCTAACCCTATTTTGAAAGAGTGTTAAACCTGTGTCCGAAACCAGACCAGCTTACTAATCACAGGGATGAAGGAGAGGTGCAGAGTTCTGCAAGAGGAGTCTCTGCAGAGTCAGCTTGGTTTTTTCCCTGGTGCTTTCTCCCTTGCTAGGGAGAAGATGGCTGGGATCATCAGAATAGCTCAGATGATGAAGCAGGTAAGAAAAAAAACCGGGTGGCTAGAGGATTATGGAGAATAAACAATCATTAGAAGTGCCCAAGGCTTGGTTAATATTTGGCCTGAAAGGGAATTCCAGCCATGGGGCAGGCAGCATGAATTCTCTAGCCACCACAGGAGCAACTTGGATAAAAATCAATGTGGGACTTCATCTTTTCCATGGCTTCTTGCCAATTGCTCTTTCCTTTATTCTTAGGCACCACTTCCCCTCACCTCACTGCAACCTCTCCCTCAGTTTGGAGAAAGAGCAAAAGAAGATGCAGTCCTTCATTCCAAAGTTGACAACCATAAGAACAGAGACAAAAGGCTCTCCTGAGGATAGAAAGTTGGAGATGCTCAGCCATTCCCTTACTCAAGGCAAAAATATTCTTCAGTCTCTATAATTTCCCTGCTCTGGAGTTTGGATTTTTCTGTTCTCTGCAGCTCATCAAATCCACCACCAGATCACACAGCAAAAAGTAAAGTGATGAATGAATTAATCCATGCATGCAACTGCCACTGCCAGAGCAATTACAAAGCAACTACATGTGATTCCTCACAACCATATTTCCCTTTCTCTGCCCCAAAAGATTTCTCCCTTTTCAGCACAGACTGAGGGGAGAATTAGAAAAAACCAAGATCTCAGAGAATTAAAATCTTGTTGAGGGTTTTATTTTAATTCAGCCAGTTCCAAACTGTTTGCTGAGAGCGCCTCTCTTTTTTGCAGCACAAGAGTAGCAGTCTCTCACAAGTTGGCTAATACTGTTTTTTAAGCACAGGTCTGGGCTCTTTCAAAAGAGCACTAAACCTACATATATAAATAATCCGTGGAAGACCTGACAAGCTGTTTGGAAGAGCTGGCTCAGCAAAGGCCAAGTCTCTAGAAATAGCGCTAGACAGCAGTGCCTACTAACTGGAAGGAGGGGTATCCCTCTAGTAGCCTAAAGTAGCTAATGGGAGATGGGAATATTCCAATCCCTGGCCACATGATTGATGAAGCACTCCAGATTATATCCAAAGCAACAGTTGTGTTGGGAGAAGGAAAACGAAATGTTTAAAACTGGAAAAAGCTGTTGATTTTAAGCCAACTCAACTGTGGGCTGAGAATAAGGCAATGGCACAGTCATGAGAATATGACATAAAAATGATTACTAGTATATATTTGTGCCAAAATTAGGGGATGCGAAGTAAGGATATAAAATGTTACATAAATTAATAACACCAATAGCCCTTCTATTGCCTCCTTGTATTGTGGCTCATTGGCTTAAGTAGGACAATTGTCAAAGTCAGTTCAAGAAAAGACCATAAAACAAATTGCTTTTTTCCTTATTCCTTCATTTCTGGTGTTCCTGGTTAAGTTACAGGTAGTCCTCGGGTTACAACCATTCATTCAGCAACCGTTCAAAGTTACGACAACACTGAAAGAATGGTACTTACAATGGCTCCTCCTATTTCTGGCCATTGCAGCACCCATGCACTCCCGTGATTGCTATCCGGGCACTTGGTGCCCAACTAGTGATTATGATGTCACAGTGAGCTGCAGTCATGTGACCATGATTTCCAACATTCCTTGCCAGCTTCCCAAAAGCAAAGTCAATGGGAAAGCTGGCAGGAAGTCAGAAGTCACAGTTATGTGAGGTCCCTGCTTAACAATGGCAATTGGGACTGCCAGGATTGCTGTTGCTAAGCAACACAGTCACATGATGTCATGTTTTATGATCGCATTGCTTACTGATGGAAATTCCACTCCCAATTGCCATCATAACCCTACAACCACCTGTATGTAATACCAACACATACAATCTGTTGAATAAGGAACTCTGATTATGTCTGCCAGCATAGAAACTAACTAGAGCAACTTTCTGATACAGATTTTTTAAAATAATTCTGTATTTCATTATCCTCCTCATTATGCCCTTTATAAATGAACTTTTGGCCTGATATAGATTGTGTTGCATCATTAAGAGATTGGGTCCTCCACAGTGAAACAGTATCTTGTAAATCTTGCCTTTTCGAAATGAGAGGAAAGAGAATGGTAGTGACCTATTGTGTTGTTTAAATCTTGGGTCTACTGGCCTACCACAGAGGGGACAGAAAACCTCTCCTTCCATTACATTTCCCATTTGCAAGGCACATGCACATAGAATGATTTGATTTTATACTTATAAATCTTCTAAAATGTTCTTTAGAAAAATGAGAAGATACCTCAACATTTCATAAACAGACTTTGTCTGAGTTTATAACATTGGATTTAGAATTCAGAGAGTCAATTATGCATTTTGGCAGGGTCAGTTTGACTGTCATTAACATATCATATCCCAGAAACAACAATGTCTCATCTCTAAATATTCTTTACAAACCACATTTTAGTCCTTTTTTTTTTTAGTACTAGCCCTTCCTTTCATTCTCTCAGCTCCATTGGTGTTCTGATGGATGCACAGAAGCATTCTGGGAGACAGCCTGCTTTAAATCTGATACATACAAAACTTGCAATACTGTCAGGAAAAGAGAAATGAGCTCAGCTAATAATATGTGTGGCCTAACACGCAGGACCCTGTTCACCTTCAACCAGGCCTATGAACAGCACAGGATGAATGATTAGGGTGGCATGAGTGGTGCACGTGGCTTTTGCTTTCCAAAGAAAGAAAGAAAGAAAGAAAGAAAGGAAGGAAGGAAGGAAGGAAGGAAGGAAGGAAGGAAGGAAGGAAGGAAGGAAGGAAGGAAGGAAGAGAAAGAAAGAAAGAAAGAAAGAAAGAAAGAAAGAAAGAAAGAAAGAAAGAAAGAAAGAAAGAAAGAAAGAAAGAGAAAGAAAGAAAGTCTTGTGCTCCTTCACTTTGTAATTCATTTGCCTGCAACCACTCCAGGCATTTCTTTTGCAATTGCAAGACAAAACTGTAAAGAGCTTAATAAGGATCACCAGAATAATTCCAAAATATCCCACTATATGAAAGGTTACAGAGCAAAGATTTTAGGAAACAAAGAAAGTTAACTATAAATACATGTGTTTGTTGAAGAAAAAAACATGTTCAGTATTTGATTCTTCTCTAATAATACTGAGTAAATTCATATATGCAGATAGACTCGCACATAGCAGGAAAAACCATAATATTATTTGTATGGTTTTGGTTTAGCATAGTGTCAGATTGTGGCTACTGGAATTTATAACCATGGTTTATGGCTTCCTGTATTGTACAGAAATAGCCACTATAATTTATTCAATAACCCACGGTTAAAACATATATAGTTTCTTGGAATCATAGCGTAGTTCTATTTTGCTTTTTATCATTGATTAATATACTAGTTTTCAAACCCAGTTCTTTTTAAGCAGGAGGTTAAAACATATGAAACAAAAATCACCATGAACCTGAATATATTCTAAATATATTATAAAAGGAGAACAGTAAAACCAAATATTAAAACCAGAGTCAGGCCAGGTTTAAGGTCATTTATTGAAAAAGCAGCAAAAAATACTAAAAACGTTGAGCAAATAAAAAGGGGCTTTGCTGAAAGGATAACATGGCTGGCCCCAATCCCCCCTACCTGGAAAGGTGTCCCAGAGACAGAATCTTTTTGATGGCAATGCTCCTTCTCTGGGCATCAGAGAGCTCTCCTTAGGAGTCACAATACTGAGAATTGGAATGAAGCTACCCCACTATTTTTCCTCTGTTGTGCTGCAGTCACATTTGGAAGCTGAAACCATATGGGTGAGTCAGTTGTATAGATCCTTCTGATTTGATCCTGGCCAAAGAGGTGTAGGTAATATTGGGACCTTCCTGCCCATGTGATTTGAATTTCCCATGCAGGGAAACTAAAGGAAAGACACTCGTGCATATAAAAAAGTTGTGCAGGAAAAAGAAAGCTGGATAAATATAAATATAAGTTATTTTTAAAATTTTAGGGTTTACCAGAGGAATCAAATTATTCTTCATACTGAGAGATGGAAGAAACCAAATTAATGCAAAACTTTTCTATGTTTTGCGGAACAGTCGTTCAAAGTACACATTAATTTCCTTATGTAATCATACCAACTGCTGTAGTTCTTTATGGTATCCCCTCCCAAACCCAGTGGAAAGCAGAGCCTCTAACAAAAAAGAACAATTCTCTGTTCCCATAATAATAAGACTGGCAGATTTATGAAGGTGAAGGCAACAAGAGGGTGGGAATCTAAAAGATTATAGCATTATTTATCAATATGTATCTTATATTAGAAGAATGGAAAGCAAGAACAGGTCTGAAGGAGTGGATTTGCAAAACGCTGGTCCTTTTGAAATGGCATGTGAAGAGCAACTGGTAGATGAGTCAAAATGCAGGTTCCTAACATGACGGATGAAAGCATAACTGAAAAAAGTGTTGCAGAACATAGCAGCATGAAATAGCAGGGCTAAAAAAACATGAAACAGGAAAGAACCAGTGACAATGAAGCACATTTTCATCAGTATTTGTAGGGACGGAACTTCTGCAAAAGCTGCTGAGGCCTGTTATCAGCTCAGCTCAGAAGGCTGCGGTTTTCTCACTCTTACAAGTTTGCTCTAACTGACACTTGTTTTTCAGTGAACAGGATGCTTGCCTCTAAGGTGTCTGCTTCCCTAAAACTTCACCCCCCCCCCAAATTAAAAAAGCAGTGCAGCTCCACCTCGCACGCAACTCTCTATTTACTCTTCATTGCAAAAAGTCTTTTGATACTAAGCAGCAAACAAAACTGAAATGCAATGAAATAGCCCACTCACTTATTTATTAAGAGTGGAAGAGGAAAAGAACGCTTGCAGTGCTCTTTTAATAAAGAATGGACAAAAAGAATACAATTGGCCCAAATTAGAGAAATATAATTTTGTCCCCTTGTGTTTTATGCATGGAAACAGATATTCCCAATCACCCAACCAACCTGAACTGACTCCATGCAAGATTTTATAAGGGAGGATCTGGGTTTACACAGTCAGAGTGGGACCTGCTTTAGATGTTCGGAGTGTGACACTCTCAGGTGCAGCACTCTGTTTTCCAATATGCAAATAGAGGGCAACCATTTATGTACGCCGGAGAAAGTAAAAGGGCTCTTCTTTAAACATCTGAGTACTGAGAACAAAATGTGATCCCAGACTCAAGAATCAAGCCTGTTCCTAGTACATCATTCTGTCTCTTGGTATTATTAATCTGATTCTGAGTAATTTTCTTGACAAAACAGCAGGGGCTGGCTTTTATGTGTGGAACAAACTACAAAGTAAGTTACTAATTTTAAAAGGTACAGACTAGGCTAAAGATCCCGTCAAACTGAAGTCCATGAAAGCTGCAGTTTTGCAGTAATAGTTTAGGTAATCTTACCTAAATGAAATCCATTATACAATAACTACCATCACATCTTTCAACTAGTTGTGACTGAAAGCCAAAATGATCCAGTTTTAACTCAACATGTAGAAAATGACCATAGCTGGTATGCATAAAACAATACACATTTCCTTCCATGCACACGATTGCCAGATATGAAGCTGACACATTTTTTAAATCAAAAATTTAAGTCAGAGAAGCAAAGAAATGTGTGAACAATCTATGAGATTGTGACTGGACTAGGAGGAAGAAATGCATTTGCTGCATGTTTATGAACATACACATTTTCAGATGAATCTCTCCAGAAGCAGATGATGTCTTTCATTCGAAGGTTTTAGATTACATCAAATGTACAGTGCAGTATTGATAAGAAAAATATGAGACAATGAGTCAGAAAAATACCATGACTAGCAGAGGATATGGCAAAATCCCCCAAGAGCCCAGTTCTATCCAGTGGCCAAGAATCTTGTCAATTTCAAATCAACCTGATTTGTTATTATTGCATCTTGAGACTTACTGTTATGTGATACATGCTACTAAGAGACGTAAAAACTTACAAAGTATGTAGCCCTAAAATAAAGCTATGTTTGAATACTGCAGGATTTGAATTCTGATCACTGTCAAATCAGTGAGAAACCTTGTGCAGAAGCAGTGAGGGGGAAAAAAAATCATACCAAGTCCCATTCATGTTGTACTCTCATAAGGCACAATAAAAGGCATAATATTAATTCTAGCTAAAGGACAAGAAGGCTGTGCTATGTGTGCCACCTTGAGCTCTTGAATGAAAAGTGAGAAAGAAATCTAATAAATGAACAAACAATCCTTTAAATGTATATGCCCCAAACCACATCTCTAGCAACACTGAACATTCCCAAACCACACGTAAATCTCCAGCAACACAGTATACCAATGATCAGTACTCATCATATCACACACCAAAAACAAGAATAGGCACCAGATGATGAGATTAATACTTTTTTTGCGCAACTGAAAGAGGAAAACCCCAGTATCAGCTGTTCTCTGGTGTTAAATTTGTATACTATGTACATAAGCCATTTGAAGCATGAATCTGTTGCATTTTCTAATTCCATCAGTATAAGTGGTTGATGGATTTTGTTTGTTTGTTCTTTGAGAGCTGAAAGAGCAAGGTGAAACTGTCTGAAGGCAGGGAAAAACACAGAGTAGCTTCTCTTTAAGCTGATCTCAAACTAGGATGGCTTTGTCCACAGCACAATATCCAAAGTCCCTGCAAACATGGATTCAGAAACTGCTGGAGACAGATGATAAGGACCCTATGAAAGAAGGTGCTTTGGTTGGGAAGAGAAGGAAACAGAGGGACTCAGTGAGAAAAAGAATGAAGATGAATATGATAAGGGTGTTAAAAAGATTGTTCAGGTCAGCAGGCTGCCAGGAACATGATCAGTAGTTTATACAAGGAAATTTGAATTTAATAGCTTGTGCCAGAAAGGGGGAAAAAATAAAACAAAAAACCCACATAGCTTAAGGGGAAAAGGGTGGTAGCTTTATTAACAAAGGCAATTAGGTAATGTAGAGTGTTTATATTCCTCTTTTCAACCTCATACAGGTGTGTGAAGTGAAACACCCATAAACTAATTTGTGCCTTTTGGAGAATAAACACTTAGGAATCACTTTGAAATCAATGAAATCTACTTTTTTGTAGCCTGTTTGGTATGATGCCCTCCCTGAGGGACCATTCAGAGACCACAGAGACAGGTACAGTATTACAGATATCCATGAGACAGCACTGTTAAAGTGGTTAAAGTGGCCCATTGAGTGGTTGCTCGATCACAAGTAGTGCCAAAGGCCAAATTGGACAGACATACAATTTAAGGTGGATTTCTCTTTTTTAAAGTAAATCAGTAAAACAAGAGCAGTTGGACAATTCTCCCAGCTGGTTCAGGATTTAGAAATAAGAAAGCAGACCTTTAACTGCAGCTGAGGTGTGGCCACAGAACATAGGAAGCTACCAGTTCAAATTTATCTGTGCTAGAGGTAGGGAATCTGTTGCCTTTCAGATATTTTAATTTATGTATGCATTTATTTTATTTATACAATTTGTATGGCTGCCATCTTGGTGGGTGGCTTTTGGACTGTAGCTTCCACAGTCCCTTGTCACTGGCCTTGCTACCAGGCTCTGATGGAAATTGTAAACCAAACAAAGGACATCGGGTTGTTCAGCCTTGATCAACTGGGTCTGGCAGCAACTGTTCAGAATCTCAGAAGTCATTTCCATATCTCAGCCAACCAGGGTTGAAACCCAGATTCTTTGCATGCAGAGCATATGCTCTAACATATATATGACTTCTTCACTGAAGAAAGAGACTGAAAATATGATCTACCACTTAATAACTGGATGTCTGCAATACTTTGAACTGCAAAACAATGAGTGGTGCCTGACTCTGTTAGAATTATTGTCCCCAAGATTAATGGAGATATAGGTATGAATGTATGCTTAGGACAGGCATGTTATTTCATGAAGTGGGTGGATCACTGCATACTTTACTTTATCCAACCAGCCTTTCCTCTGGTTTGCCTCCATACCAGATTCTATCTGTCTGGCTTCTCAATCACTGTGTTCACCCATTAATCCAAGCCATATTATGGTTTATGTCAGTTTGATTTTCTGTGTTGCTTGAACCCAGCCATTATGACTTATCACCATGAGAAAAAAAAGGTGTTTTAGTTGATGAGATTACCAAGTTATTAGACACTCTTCTAGTTATTGGAAAACAGCATTGAATGTTCAAGCATAAGAAAGTCTGATCACTGACAGTATTGTGTTGAAAGAGTTTTCTGTTTTACAAGGACAGTTAACATATGATGTGTGAGAAGCAATAAATTAAAAAAAAAAGCTTGAAACTGTGAAAGCAGAAATGAAGTACTCTAATATTAAGAACAAATGAACTTAAGGTGGATCAGAATGGGCTATTACAGTACAGATATGATAAACTATTCAGGCTATATGAAGGAATGGAGTGTAATGATAGTAAAACATGTATTTCTACATAAGTGTTGGCTATAACTCAATAAATGTGAAAGATCATATCAGAATTAATGTCTATCCAATGAACTTCAGTGTTGTACAAGTGAACGCACCAACTACAAATGCATTGGTATAAGACACTCAGAAATTCTATAGCAAATTGCAACAGGTGTTAAATGTGACATCTAGAAAGGATATAGTACTACTAATGAATCATTGGACTAAATGAATCATTGGGAAAATGGAGGAACCTGATATTAGAGAAAATTTGGCCTGGGCCTGATAAAGCACAGTAACAGAGTTTTGCCAAGATAATTCTTTGTTAATTATCAACACTACTTGGATAACTTTGGAATCAAAAAATTATAGAGTGGGAAACACTAGAGAAATGCAATGTTGGCATTTACAGTATTACTTCATTGCCATCTAGCCATCATCCAGACTTTTGCAGCCCAGAACAGGTAACCCTAAAACAGAATATGTGTCATGGCATGTTGTAGTAAAAAAAAGTAAAGTTAGGTTGTGTTTTATTTCAGTTTCCCATCCAGAGTTCCTTTGGTAGAGGGGTGGCTCTATAAATTTGTTAAATAAACAAAGAAACAAAAATGTCTCTGTGTAGAGTTCCATCATCATAGTCATTTATGTCCTCTTCCAGGATGCTGTATCTCAGGGAAAGAGGCAACCCAGCTTCCTCCAAACATCAACGTTTATCAGCTGCAGCTAAGGGATGGTTGGAGGTTTAGTACAAAAAACCTGGACTGCATCAGGCTGTCTCCTCCTGTTTTAAAGAACTTAAGCAAAGCATTTACTCACCACCATTTTCTTTTCCTAATCAACACTTAGCATTGTGTAGCCAGTGAGTGGTCATCATTTGTCTCTTAGACGGTAGGAAGTCACCTTCAGCATTGCTTTTAATTTTTTTGTGAATCTGCATTGTGTATCATTACAAACCTAAGGGTTCTCTCAGACAGGCTGATGCCTTCATTTATTCCTCAAATATCCACTCCTAGCAACACTCACTACTCAGGTTTGTAAGTGGGGAGACAGTGATGTTGTAACAAAGTTTTGTACAGTTATATTCATCACCATATTTTGTTGAAAAGAAAGTATTGTATGTTAATGGAACATGTCACAATGCCATGCACTGTTTGCATGAACAGATGTAAACTATAAATTGATCTAAAATGTGATCAGTAAATATGGTGACCATGTTTTAGAATATGCAATATATTCATCATTCTGAATAATAGTTGCATCTTTTGTACATTATGGCATTGTACTTCCAGCTTTAAATATGCTGTAGCAAATGGGCAATTCTTTCTTTTAAAGAATATAAAGAAACATATTAAAAGGGTCATGTGGCTATGTGCTTTTACCTTCTGCTACCATCAAAAGACCAAAAGGACAAGTTGCTTATTCTTTACAAGTAAAGTCATCTAAAATGATGAAATTATTTGCTATGGGTATTGATCTTTGTCATATAGGTATTTTAGGACCAATATACCATACTTAAGGATATCAATAAAGTATTAGAACTTGAGAGGAAAATTTAAAGTTAATAAATCAATATTATTCTTTGGTATGGGACTAATGGGATTTAAAAAATATCTCTCTCCAGTTTCTATGAAACAAATAGTCATGTTTCGCATAAGTTCCCTTTCATGACACGTGACAGTCCCTATAAACATAACAAAATAAACTCTCAGTATATTCAGTATTTGCAGGTGTTTTTCTGCCTTAGCAGATATTATATATTATGCAGATATTCTTCTAAGCTCAATTGTCTTTATGGAATATTCATCACTGTTTAGGACTAAAAATGATCTAGCTGCTTCTGCTAAAATCTACCTGGGGTGGGGGGAGAATTTAATTGGACAAGTTTGTATTGACACATCACATTTTAATGTCATTTTCAACTCCAGGTATAAATTCTTTAACAGAGCAGGATAAAAATACTTGTAAGTGTCTTGCTAGTGGTTTCAAGCAATACACAATGAGAAAAGGTAGACGTTTGTAGTAGATGGTCATCCAAAGACAATCTTATGACAACACAGAGTAGGAGTGTAAACATGCAGCCTAGAGGCTTCATGTGGTCCAGTTGGGTGTCTTCTATAGCCTACAACACTGCCTCCTACTGCCTATGTATTGATGCTATCTGATGATGACAAATAATCCAGCTATATCTTTGAAGATATAACTACATACTGTATCAGGCAAAAAGAGAAATATTTGTATTGTTTTTATAATGGAGGAAATACAACAAAACTACCACACACACACACACACAAAAGTCCCACTTAAAAGTGGTCCAGCCTGCTTTAGAGTACAGTTTCAACATGCTCTTCAATATCTAATGCAACACTCAATTTGTATATATCTGCTAGAGAAGGATAGATGCAGACAGGTAGTATTGGAAAATAGTGGTTCTGGAAGAACATAGGTATGAAGAAAGCAAAATGAGATTAAAGAACAGCAGGGAGCAGAGTGGCCGAAGTACCTGGATTTAGACCTGAGTTTGGAAATTACATAAGTGGTCTACTGTATGTGTATTCTTATGTAAAGCAATTTTGCAATGCAGTTTGTTTGATAATGGATCCTATTATTGTATTAATATGAAAGTCTAAAGCCAGGAGTAGGCAACATTATGCCCCTTTGGACTACAGCTTCCCCAAACCACTGGCACCATCAGTTACAGTCAAGGATTGTGCAGTTTTAGATCCAAAAGAGTTGGAGGACACCAGGTTGCTTATCCCTGCCTTAAGTAATAGCAAATAATCTATATTTCACAACTTGAAAGCAATAAGATAGTTGAGCTACACATCATCTTAGCAAATGCAGGGCTTTTCCTGGAAGTTGTTTTATCTCTTAAGGAAAAAAAAATTCTCACAAGACTTCCTTCCTTCACTTTTTAGAATATTGACAGTAGGGGAGAAGGGACTGGCAACATTTTCTGGACTCTTAGGACTTAGGTGAAGGCTCTATTGTCATTGCCTGAAACATAAGAAGACCAGCATTTCAGCAGATCTAACCAATCTCGTGTAGATCTTGTGAAGATCTTATTAAAACTTATGTAAGACTGTCAACATCTTCTGAGATTTTCATAATATCTCATAAAACATCCTATGCAAAATCTCAGGAGAATTTATTTTAGTGTTATGTGATTTTTAACAATTAAAATTATGTGATTTTATTTGGAGAGTTACCAAATTTATTGCAACGACTAGCACTATTAAACATTTTAATTGTATAGCAGGAGTTTTATGTATGCAGCTTTGCAAATGTCTTGGCATGTATAATTGGTTTTATTGTTTTCTGGAATGCTTGTTTGTTTTAGTCTTTGTAAATTTCTGTTCCTAATTGATATAAAATCTGAAAATTCAGAAACGATATTAGCTTCACTTTAGAAACACCAGAATGACTCATAGGAACTAAATGGCCCATCTTAGAACACTCTGGAAGCTTGTAAGAGAGTAAATGCTTAATCAAAGCTCTCAGACAAAGCAGCCATTGAACTATTTCTTTCGCCCCTTGTTTCCTTTTGAAGTACTAGATTGTTGATGATTTAACAGAAAATTTGCTACAAGCCATATTATTCCTCTTTTATGATGTTAAATATCTGAAATGCAATGACAGATTTCCCTGGAAAACCGTAACTGAATATTAGAGAAAGTAAATTCCGCAAGACAACCTCATGAAAGGCCTAGTGTATTTGAAAAAGAGTGTGAAATAAAGAAATGAGTTTTCATGCAAAAGGCCTAGTTAAGTCAGACAAATCCAGTAAAGGAACTAATGGAACTGGGTGAAAAACCAGAAAGAAAACGATTTGGTCATTCAAGCACAAAATCTTATTCTTTCTTAACTCTTAATGCCTCTGAGGGCATCAATCTCCAATTGATGTTTAAGATATTTCTTAAGTTTAAATTAAGTTTCATATATTTAACATCATAAAAGAGGAATAATATGGCTTGTAGCAAATTTTCTGTTAAATAATCAACAATCTAGTACTTCAAAAGGAAACAAGGGCCAAAAGAAATAGCTCAATGGCTGCTTTGTCTGAGAGCTTTGATTAAGCATTTACTCTTTTACAAGCTTCCAGAATGATCTGAGATGGGCCATTTAGTTCCTATGATTCATTCTGGTGTTTCTAAAGTGAAGCCAATATCATTTCTGAATTTTCAGATTTTATATCAATTAGGAACATAAATTTACAAAGACTAAAACAAACAAGTATTCCAGAAAACAATAAAATCAATTATACATGCCAAGTCATTTGTAAAGCTGCACACATAAAACTCCTGCTATACAATTAAAATGTTTAACAGTGCTAGTCATTGCAATAAATTTGGTAACTCTTCTAGAAATATCTGGAGGTCTGACAGCTAAGAATAGGAGAGTAGTCTCTTCCTTGCAGCTGGTATGAAAACAGGAGAGGAGTTACTAAGTCAACTCACCACACTGTATACAAGGGTAGCACAAAGGCAGACAAGAGACAACTTTTTGTTCCAGCAGGAATGTTAAATCTACCTTCCATCAGTGAAAATGGCAAAATGTTGTGTAACAGTCAAGAGTAAACCTGTGAGATGGGCAGAGAATATCTGCCAAACATTTCACATGGGAGAAGGACCTCCCAATCAGGCCTGCTCTGAACACTGGTGGGGCTTTACCTGACTTGATGTAACAGTGTGTCATGGGCCCTTGTTCTATTTGGACCAGGCTTTCTCAGGACTCAGTAGTCTGGTAGTTTGCCAATATTATTGGAAATCTGTGTGGATGTCAGACAGCTATGTGACACCAAATTGTCTTGCAGGATCAGGGAGGCTAAAGGGTTACCAAAACTAGCAATTTCAACCAATATTTCAGGTGTCAAAGCTTATTCCACATCTCAAGAACAGCAAGGTAGTTGGAGGCAATTTGACCTTAGCAGAAATACTAAAGACAAACATGGTATTGTGGGCCCCAGTCTGGGCATCCTTGTTCACAAAGACAAACCCCACATTACAGTTTCTGAGAGACTGGAATAGATCCACTAATCCAATATATCAAGAGGATGCAGGAAAGATCCAACTAACGTCCACCCCATCAGCTTATTGAGCGTAGTTAGCAATGTATGCTAGGGACTTCTATGAGAAACACACAGGTTATAATGCAGGATATAATCTTGGCAGAATAACAAGCTGGATTTAGGGAAAGGCATTTGGCTTCTGATCAATGTTTCACCCTTCACCATCTAGTTGAAAAATACATCAATTGTCCATCTAAGATCCCCTACATAGCCTTTATTGGCCTTAGAGCTTGATTTGATCCTTAGAGCTAGGCTTTGGGAGAAATTAGCTGCCTCTTCTATTGACTGATGCCTGCTATTGCTGATTACATTAACTTAAACGCTAAAGGGGCACTTCTTGAAGAAGTATCTTTTATAAAGTAAGTCAATAATAATTCAGCAATATTCAGGAGTAATCATAGAGCATTGGTCGTATTATCAAAGCACCAGGAGTGATATAGGCCCCCATGTTTACAAACCATATTATAGCATATCAAAATACCCACAAATAATAACATTAAAAAACAAACAAGAGATTACACAGGGAGGGTTAGTATGCCAAATATTATGGTAGATATCATAATTCATTTTTCATAGTTCTCTTCTGAGTTTATACTAAAAATCTTTAACTATATAAACAGAATAAAAGTGTGATAATGAATAAATTATGAATACATAAGGGAAGAAGAGAACATCAGTTTTCATCAAAATAAAGGGTGCTTCCAGGCTATTGTCCTACATTCATAGGATTTTGTACAGGTTTGAGGAGTTATCTTCCCATATGCAATTTCTCTTCATTTACTCTATATTTTTTGTTACCACAAAACCAAACCAAACCAAAATGTTCAAGATGAAAAACAGAATAGTTCTACAATATATTTCATTTGATAGTGCTAGGCCATCTATCTGTAAGCATCCTAATTTTCAGCAGAAGATTAGATATAGTACTTTTCTTATTTATAATCCTATATTTCTATCACAGCACTCAGGGAAGGTTTTAGACTGAAGAAATATTCTAATTATAGGAAGAATAGAATACCAAATACCAAATACAAATACCAAACTTTTCAAATAAAAAAGGACATGACTACATCTTCAGCTCTATATTTCTAGGATTTTCAAGACAGTTGGAAAAAGTTTATATCAAGATACTTAGGAGAAATTCTATGTGGTTAAGTACAAAATGAATCACCTAGTATCTACAACAGAATTGAGAAGATCTTTGTAATGTGTCCTGTGGGGATTTTGGAGGACATTGAACACCACCACTGACTAAATATTCTGTAGACAAATGTTGCTATGAGTGGGCTGGACTCTGCATACTTAGAAAACTTACTGAGTGACTCACATTTATGGGAATGAATTTCTAGGATAGACTTCAGTATGTGTAACAAGAAGAAGTACCACTATATTTCACATTATATGATTTTAACTTTTAGGACATGATAATGCTATTGCTGCCTTTAGGTGAGCTGTGTGAATCCTGTCCCTACTGAACAGACATTCAAGTTGGAATATTATTAATTAAATAAATAAATAAATAAATACCTTTAAAGTCATATAATGTAATTTGTTCTTCCTAGAATCCTTTAAGCTAGGTCCAGTGGCCATCTTTGAAATTTTAAGAGCATGTTGTAGGTGCTCTCACAAAATGGCTGCCATGAGGACTTTATCTATTCATAAATTGGGTTTCATGGAACACCCAACTACTAGAAAGTGAACAGGTGAGGAGATTCCCTGCCATCTCTTTTAAGTCCTCAAAGTTATCACTCAGTTCAATGTTATTTTTGTCTTTCAGATAAAGCACTAGACTGCAACCACCCATTATTTTTATTTTCTGAGAATGCCCATGTGGGTTGTATAGATCCTGTAAATATTCTTGGAAATAAATAAGATATAAGAAATTGGCACTTTGCTTTATTGTATATAAGTTTTTTTAAAGGAATTTAAACCAGCAAGGAGTTTGTATCTGTGGCTATATGGGTATCCATGCACACTACATGGCCTCTTCCACTATATACTATTATGGGGGGGGGGGGGGGTCAAAGAAGATGTAAAATGCAGAATCTGTGTTTTGAATTCTCAGGACATGGCCGCAGTGCCATGTGAGATTTCTCACAAACTAATTAAGGAAAGAAAAGGATTCAGACAGGCCTGGGAGTGGGGTGGGGTGGGGAGGGGATTAAAAGTTTGGAAAGATGAAGCCAGTTGATAAGACAACAGGAACAAAGCAAAGAGTTGAAGATTAGAAAGAATGGTGGTAAAGGAGAGATGTGAAGATATATGATAGCAAGAGAAGGAAGGTCAGGTGGGTGGAGAGACAAGATTGCAAGAAATTGTAAGGAGTGGGGAAGAGAAAGCAAAATGGGGTACAGAAGGCAGCTAAGAAAAAATAGGGGATGCATTATTTGTCCTTATGCACCAAAGTTATTTTTTATATTCTTCTCCCCTCACCCACTAACACACAAAAGGGCAAGAGTTGTTCCCATCTTCAAAAAGTGGAAAAAGGAAGACCATGGTAACTATAGACTAATCAAGCTTAACATTGATACTGGGCAAAATTCTGGAACAGGTTATTAAGTAGTTCGTTTGTGAATATCTAGAAGGCATGCCTTACATGGCAGGAGCCCATATAAGTTTATCAAAACTCATCTTTTTTTTTTTTTTTGATAGAGTGACCCCTCTAGATGACCATAGGAATATAGTAGATATAGTGCACTTTGACTTGAGAGAAGCATTCAACAAAGTATTTTGTAAGATTTTAGCAGAGAAGATGGCAAAATACAGGCTGGATTATGTACGGTACAATTACTTGGATAGAAAATAGGCTGAACAGTTGAATACAATGAGTGTATATCAGAGATTCCACATCAAACTCTAAGGAAATATAAGTGTGTACTGCAGAACTCTGTTCTAGGCCCTGGTTCAACATATTTATAAATGATTGGATGAATGGTTAAAATATTATTTTCAAATCAGCAGACATCACTAAGATAGAGGAGATAATAAACACTTTAGGGGCAGTATCAATGTTCAGAAGGACCTTGTCAAGCTAGAACAATGGGAAAAAATTAGCAAGGTAAGTTTCCACAGACGGAAATGCAGAGTCCAGCATTTGGTTAGGAGAAGTCAAAGGCATGAGAATAGGATCAATAGGAGGGACCCTACTGCAGCAATACAAGTGAAAATGGTCTGGGTGTCTTGATGGATCATAAGTTGAACATAAATCAACAGTGTGAGGTAGCTGTAAAAAAAACAAAAACAAAACCAAAAAATAAATGCAATCCTCAATGGAAGTATAGTGTCAGGATCAAATTATTGTTCCTCTCTGCTCAGTTTTGGTCAGACTGCACCTAGCATATTGCATCCAGTCCTGGGAACCACATTTTTGGAGGGACATTGACAAACGTGGAAGGATAAGTTGGAAGTATTTACAGTGGCATCCAAAGCAAGTTGTGATAGTGTCTATGTTTCTACAGAAGTGTAATGTCATTGTGTATGTGAAAATTCTTGCTGAAGCTCTTTATTTCAAATGCCAAAGCTGCTTCTCTGTCTCCCCCACCCCATATATTTCAGGAAAGTTTTTTTTTTCATAAATCTAATCAGAATTGTCAAAATTCTTGTATTTCCAACTATTACAGGAATCCTGTAACTTAACAAGGGTTTAATATAGGTATAATGTTTTCATTAGAGGAAAGTAGTATTCTGGTCCACAAATGCCTCTTTAACCTGCATTTATAACAGGTGACAGTCAAAATGTTACTGATACTTTAAAAAATCATTGTTGGACAGCAACTAGTAGACTCATACAACTAGTAGACTCATATACCATCTATGGACGTTTATCTAGAAGCCCTGCAATGTTCACTGAACTCTGTTTCCAGGTAAGTTTGTCTAAAACTGCAGCTTTAACTAATTCCTGGGTATATGCCTGTTTAAAGACACAGTGAAGATTTAATGATAGGATTATGTTTTATTAACTCTAGTTACTGTGGTATGTTGCTAAGGTCTTCGTTCTGTTACTTTTAGTTTCAGTACTTGTATTTGTAGTGAATAGTATTTCAGTACTCTTTCTGCTGGGGAGAAAAGCTTCTTTTTTTTTGGCAGGAAATTACAGCAGTCAACTTCTCTCTATTTTTTCTTTTTGCTTTTCCATCTAACTGTCATTATGTAGTCCAGCTGTAAAAAGCTGTGTGCTTCCTTGATTCCTGACATTTCTGGTACATACCAGATTTGATTGATACAAGACAAATATTTCATCTTTCTTCCATAGAACCTAAGGTTTCATATTTGGAGTTCCCAATGCATTTTTGCATTGTGAAAATAAAATGTTTTCTTTAATGACTACTACATCATGTACTTCTAGGCCATATACTGAATAATTCATAGAGAAAATCACAATTTATGGCCCATCCAACCATAATTAACCTGATCACAATTTAGCAAACCTTAACACTTGTAAATTCTATTAATGAGAAAGAACTATGCAATGGGATTTCCTGGTTTGTGATCTGTATTTTTCTAAAGGTTCCAGATAGCAGCATTAATTAGAATAGGAAGAAGCAATCAAGCATTAAGACTGCAATGCTGTACTGAATGGGCTGTATGTACAGTAAGCTTCTTTGGAATCAGTGGGAATTTACTTTAAATATGAATTAGTTGTTATGTCTTAGATTTCTAGAGGTTTGTAGCTTTAAACTAGTGTCTGACATAAAATTGCTAGATGCATAATGATGGATGCTTTCATTAAATTACTTTGGTTACCCCCCTCCAAAATTCCTATTAATGAAAAATAGATTTGGAGTGAATTATCTGGCATTTTATATATATGTAAATTGATTTCTTCAATTCAGAGTAGTGCAGGCTTCCAAAAAAAGAGGGGAGGTTCACTAGAATCTGTTCTTTACCTAGTAGTATAAGGGAGAACCTGGTGTGGTGTGATAGAAAACGGGTCATATCCTTTGTGGTATACCACATTCAATTAATATGACAAGCTTTGTGATCCTGTCAGTTCTCACTGAGGGTGGAACCAATGTTTGTTTTCCCACTCTTTTTTTTTCCAAATTTTCAGAGGGTATCTCACTGAAAAAGAATTATGGATTTCCGTCCAAGAGGACTGCATGGTCTGATAAAGTAAAATCTACAACAGAAAACAACTTGTTTTTTTTCCACCCTTTAGGTCATAATTTCAGTTACGAAAGAAAGTGTAATAAATTTTGGCGGGAAAAATAACCAAACTATTTTGGACATTTCTAATGACCAGTCTGTATAAACACTACTGAGAAATGGGGGTGAGAACAATTTGACCAAGGGAATGATTATTTTTCTTGCGTTGTAACCTAAGTATTTGTCAAGTCAACTCTTTTGAAATTGTCCTAAGCTCAGTGAAAGGAGGAAGCAGACTCACAGAAAGAGAAACTTTTGAAAGATCTTCAGGTCTCACATAATTAATGAAGAATAATCTATATTATTCTTTATTAATCAGCAAAAACAGTATTTACAAAATATTAATTGTCTACTGAAACTTTAATTAAACTTTCCTCTTGAAATACAGGTGCTAAATAGAATAAGATTTATAGGTGTGGTTCTGAAATTAAGGTCTGCTCAATCACCATATGCAGCTGATTGAAGTGGCTTCATCACTTAGGGGGCAGGATGAATTAATCCTTCTAATTAAAATTAAATTAAAAAAAACCAAATCTAATGTCCCTCATGTTTCACACTGTGCATATGTCCCCAATTTATCCTCCCAAATTGCTTGGCAAGTGAAAACTGCAACTTGTAAAGCTGTGACTAAGGAACTAGAGATATACTTAGGTTTATTATAACAAAAATACAGAGGAAGGCTCACACTTTATTTTTAGTGGACAAAAATGTCTCTTTATCCTAATAGAGAGTTACGGTCCTAGTACTTATTCTTTCAAAATCCCTTTCCATGTATTTCCTCTTTATGGCCCTCACTGTGTTAGAGTTTTGGAGACTTTATATTATCATGTCAACTAAAGAAGTACAGTTTCCATCTTTATTACATTCTAAAAAGATACAATTTCCTCAAGAAGGCCTTCCTGTTCTATAGATAAAAAGCAAAAACAAACATTTGGATGGGCAAAAGAAAAGGAAAAAAAAACCCTAAAACTAAAGTCAACTATATACAGGAAGATGCTTGTTATTCTACTAATATTGCTTCCTTTCCTTATTAGCAATTCAATGGAAATTAGTCGGGGAAGATTTAGGGATTTTTCACTTCATTTTTATCTTGTTCTTACTAAGAGACATTCCCTACTCCCCCAAAATATGTGACTCACACGATTCATAGTGATTCAAGTCAACTAAACTATCTGCTAATGACAGTAAAACATTGCTTGAAACTTTTATAATTGAGCACAAAGCAAAGATTTTATAGCATGTTTCCCTCATGTTCACTCTGGTTTTCAATCTATCCTTGAAGAAAAAGCAAGGTGGCTTATTGTGAGAAAAGTGTGATTTTTCCTCCTTCTTTAAAATACTTATTAATACAAATAACCAGTTACTCATATAGATACTCCTGAGGCTGCAAATAGAGGACTGTGGGAAAGAATTTTTCCCCTCATCCCAACTCCTCATGAACATAGCAAGCATAAAAGCCATTTTATCTTCTTGCATTTCTTATACATTACATGGGCTTTGAAAACAAGTTAGATCCTGATCATATACTTCTGAAGAAGATCCAAGCTTTCTGAAAGAGTAGCTATTTCTTATGCTGCTTACTTCCAGAACATTTCTGATTCAGAGTTTAAGCCAGCTTTCTCCAATCTGTCATCATCCAGATGCGCTGGACAATTCCTCCTATTGTGGCAGCGGTAGTAGTGTTGTCTGAGAGTGATGGGCATTGCAGTCCAACATATCTGGGGAAGATCTTTTTAATCAGTATCTCAGAAAGTCCTGCATGTTCCTCTGTTCTTGTCTATAGTCTATCTCCTGTCTACTTTATGGTTCTGAAGTACCATGAAGTACTTCCTTGGGTTATACATTCCGTGAAACTTCTTTGTAGAAGAGAACAGCCTATTAGCCTAATGATATATTACATTAATTCAAAAGTAAGTCTGGGAACTTCATTCTAGGTAACCTCCACAGAGTAATGAGTACCTCTAAGCTTCTTCTAGTCTGGACTGATGCATTAAGTGGAAAAACAGCATATACAACTAGCTTGACACTGAGGCTTCCTCTTTGCTCAGGGTTGTATTTGTGTTTATCAGGAATGCATAAAGTGTGTGCTTGGCTATTTTAATGATGGCTGTTCCAAACCCAGACTCTGCCAGGACTGCTAAACACTCCTCTGTTGCTTTGTGCTTCTGCTGTTGCATGCAGTTTCTATGATTTACAAAAGCCACATTTACAAAGCAGGACAGTGATGACATTATGCTGGTAACTTGAACAACTGAAACAAATCCTCCAATAAAATTGCTCAGTAGGAGCAGCAAGATGTTAAGCCATTTATATTTCAGATTGTGTTAAAATCCAAAAAGATAATCATGGAAAAATGTGCTACTAAGAGCTTCTGAAAAGTGCAAACATGCATTTTCTTAAAGATGTGGGAGTCAAAAGTATATTTAAAAGTTTGAGTGACACTTACCTCGTACGAAGCACTGCTGGTAAGAAGGAAATGACTCAAATATGCTGTTTGAAGCCATGGTTTCCTCTTTAAAAACTTATTCTCTCTTTTATAAGAGACTGGTATATGGTTTTCTTCACCTTGGGAAATAAAAAACCAAGAATGGCCATTATAATCAACTTCTTGCCTACCAGTACACTTTGCATCTTTGTGTCTGCAAAGCAAATAAATTCAGTTTCTCTCACACAAACCCTGAAACGGTTTTGTAAGAAGAAAAAAAAAAGAGTCAGAGAAAGAAAGGGAGAAAGAAATAGCAGATCACTTGTGGTTTCATGATGCTTACCACTCTATGAAACTCTTGTGGTTTGCAGTCAAAATGATTCGCCCTGCCTGCTGACCAATATCCCGGACCCACTCTTGTGTGACTGCCTCTGTACCCAACTTGTGGTTCTGTGGTTGTTTATGAGGCCCAAAGAAGTGTTTCACACAACCAATATTACAAATTTAACTGTTCCCCTTTTCAGAGCCTTCTGCAATTGGTCCTTGAAAATCACATGATTTCAATGATGTCAAGTTAATACACACACACACACACACACACACACAAATGCAGACACAGACACACACATGCAATATTCTGAGCAATATACTTCCCACACCACCTGCCCTCCCTTAGATTCGGAGGAGACAGAAAGAGACTGTGCCTGACTCATAGCGCTAGCTCCACAAATGTTCTTTGCTGATTAAGGACAACTCTGCCTTGTTGTTGCCTGTGGTTTCTGGAAGTACTAGTTATTTTCATCGATATTTTATTGCTGCTTATTCAATAGTAATTTAAGCCTTGCTATTAGTCTTTTGCTGAAAGAGGAGGTTTATGACATCCTCTAACTTGAGGATCACTTTTCGAAAAAGCTAAGCAGGTGAGGCACAGTTTCTTTTTCCACAGTACAAAATCAAAAGAGGATAAAGTGGACTGGTTCAACTGCACCCTTCTAAGGGAGTTTAAAAACAAATGCATCTTGATAAATCAAAGACTGGCATAGCCCTAAAATGGTAATTTATAAGCATTACTGTAATCATATATGCACATATCTGCGGACGCTTGTGCCAAATAAATGCATTATTTATTATAATCAATCTCATTACACTGTGCTTTTTATTGGGCCAGATCAAATGTGAAATGAACCCTATATAACCTGGCAGAATTTATTTTAATCTTATTCAGTAGAAGATACTGATCAAAGAATTTGGTTTTCTAATACGAATCTTTCTTGTGGTAGTTTATGCTACACTCTGTGGTTTGAGCACCAGCTATAAACAGTAAAGAAGGAAAGGCACCATTAAATAACAAAGAAGTGATTGTTACGCCATCTTTTAACTTACTTAGTCATTGTCCTATATACCCTTTCACTAATTCAGTGTGAAATCTAAAGGATTTCCCTTACTCCTGTGAATCTGACACATAGAAATATTTTAGCTCATTAAACATTTGCCAAATACTCTCAGTCACAATCTGTGAATGTCAAAATATTGCTCATTCAGGATTTAGTTCCAGATGAGCGTGCTGTCCTTGCTTATATTTTTTACACCTGGTTGAAAAAAGAGGATTGTTAATCTAGGGCTACCATATCTGGGCTGCAAAAATCCAGTTATCCACTGGAGTTACAGTTTGCATGTTGGGCAACCATATACATTGATTAAATAAATAAATAAATAAATAAATTCAATAAATAAATAAGAATAAATCCACCTCTCTTTGCTGCCATCTAGCAGTCACCCAGTTATTTTGCAACCCCAGGTATTGTAGCCCTATAATCTTTCTTATGGGACTTTCTGGTACTATGTCTGCAAAACAGATCAGCTGATCAAAGAGGTGCAGCCATTGAAGTTTTTCTCAAGGCTATTTCACTTTCATGTATTGGTCTTCCAGCACTGAATGCCTTTATCTAGTGCTGGGCTTACAAGAGACAATTTTATTTCCACACCATATTTTATTCCACCATCTAATATTCTCTTTGCTTGAGCCGCTGCTGTTGCTGCTTGAAAACCATGGACTAGTTGTTGTCTCAGGGAATTTCAATATCAGTTTTGAAAGTTCCTTATCTGGTGTGGCATAGGATTTCATGGCCTCCGTGACAATCATATATCTGTATTATTTTAGGTGGCTCAGCATGTGATGTGGGCTATAACTATTATTTTTCTTTTCTGTACAAGGAAAGAGAAATGGACATGTGGTATGTGTATATGAGTGTGCGTGTATATAAAACAAATATAATTTCTCCATGACCACATCAGTACAATTATGGGGGTTTCAGACCTAATTCAGAGTATGGACCCTATAAACTATAGATCTCATTATTTGCTTGATCGGCAGAGGATGAGATGGTTAGATAGCATCACTGAAGCAATGAGCATGAAACTGAGCAAACTCAGGGAGGCAGTGAAGTACAGGAAGGCCTGGCGTGATATGGTTCATGGGGTCACGAAGAGTCGGACACGACTTAACGACTGAACAACAACAAATTTGCTTGATATCTCTTGGAGATTTTTCTGGTGCTATGATTACATAGTATTGCAGTTCGGGACGCTGTTCATTCTGCCTCATATAATTGCAGTTCTTTTGTTAGAAGTGAATTTTTGTTGTTTGTGTGATTTCAGTGGAATTCTTATATTTGGAAATTAAAAGTTCTAACTCAGATTATCATCTCAAGTGGAAACTGACAAATTAGTTTAGATCCTGTAGGAACAATTCTTGAAATAATGCACGCCATCCAATGGTATGCTGGAGCCATTTCATACCAGCTCACAAGAGCTGATCATTCAATTTTCTGGAATTTTGCAAACCAGTTGAGAGTAGAAATGAGCCTTCCTGCCTAGTGTGACGATTAGCTGTTCCATGGCTAGTGCTGCAATGGAGTCAGCAGAGCTGGTTCTTAAAAATTCATCAGGATACCCCATTGACCCCATCAAAGCCGCTTTGTGAAGCAACACACTTCTCCTGCTACTATTAATTTAGTGACAGTCATGTTGCTTTACTTTGTGTCACTCCAAGGCTTTAAATAGATGAAAGAGGCTTCTGCACATACATTGCACGTGTCTTCTGACATTTCCAGTCAGCTACTAGAAGTCCCTGAAGAGGCTTCTCCATGTGCAAAACCCCATAGAGACCTTGGACTCTGGTGCATGGTTTAACAGAGGCCTTAGTCACCACTTGGAATAAGAGGGTGATGGGGCCTTGGATTGAATTGATCCTCTATGGATTCTCTATGTGTCTGGATCCCACAAAGTTCTCTAGTTTTAGAGGAACTCCAGGCAATATAGTGGTGTATAATATGCCTAGAGAAAAGGATAAAAACAAAGAACAAGTATGGGTGACAACCTTGTGGCAATAAGGATAGCAAAATGTAATTATGTTCTCATCTCTTCACATCCATGGACAGTCAGCTGGCAGTCCTGTTTAGATTGACCTGCCCCCTTCTGGGTAAGAAGAAATCAAGGGTAATCTACAGGGCTTCTGTAAGGACTGTTCTGGGCATCTTCAGACAAGTCTCTCAGATTCACTCAGAGTTGGACTCTGGCTATATGGTCCTATGGAATTGCCTGAGGTGCAGTCTTACTCAGACATCTGGGAAGAGTTTGAGTCTGTTGGCCCTGATGAAGTGGAGCTGTGAGTTTTGCCACATGTCCCTCCTAGTTGGGTCCCTGCAATAAGTGAATGCTTCTTTGAGAGAGGAGGAACTCTGTTCTCAAGAAGCTATTACTGGATCCAACATTACTGGATAATATTTGTTCCCTCCTTGGAGGAGGCTGTTGAGAAGGTGATTGATATGTAGCTCCAGAGAGCCCTGAAGGAAATGGATTAACTGGACCCTTTCCAGTTAAAGTTTCAGGCCTGTTCATAGCACTGACATGGCATTGGTCACACTTGCTGATACTCTTTGGCAGGACCAGGATAAGGGTAATGCATTTATCTTTGCTTTCCTTGAACTCTCAGCAGCTTTTTATACCATTCCATGGTATCTTTATGGGTTGGTTCATGGGGTTGGGAGGGATAAGCATGGTATTAAGTGATTCTCTTCCTTCCTCCAGGAACAGTTCCAATCAGTGCAGAGAAGGGAGAGAATTCCAGCGTTACGCCCCTACTGTGCAGAATGCCTCAGGGCTCTATCAATTTCCCATTCCTATTCAACATCTACATGAAACTACTGGGTGAAGTTATATGTTGACACAGGGCAAGGTATCATCAGTATCATCTCTGCCCCAAGCCAATCAGCTGATGCTGTCAAAATTCATTCCCAATGTCTGGAGGCCATAGAGGTCTGAATGGGGAACAACAGGCTTTGGCTCAACCCTGGCAAAATGAAGCAGCTATGGATTTTGAAGACTTCCAAATCCCCCAGATAGAGTTGGTGCACAATTAGGGGACTGTATTGGACTCACAGTTCTTGCTCAAAGAACAGGTGGTGGTTATGGTCAAGAGGTTCTTAGCATAAATCCGTCTTGTGGACCAATTGCACACATTTCTAGACAGGGAGGCTCTGCTCATGGCCACTCATGCCTTAGTCACTTCCTGTTTGGACTACTGTAATGGACTTTACATGGGGCTGCCCTTGAAGAGCATTTAGAAGTTTTAACTGGTACAGAATGCAATCGCATGGGCAGTTTTGGGCACACCAATGGCATATGCCCATGTAATACCACAGTAGTAGTAAAAAGGCAGTCAGATTTGTTAAAGGGCCAACAGACCCAAGATATTGGAGGATCAATTTCCTCAGCCAAGCACATGTTATACGTGGAGGCATGTGATAGAGGCCCAATATTTTTCTCTGAAAATACTACTTCCAGAAAGGATGGCTTATACTCAAATGGAAGAACTCTTAATATCTCCCCCCCTCAAATTACCACTTCTTTTTTAATTATTCTCCTTTCCTAAAGTCCAGAGGAAATGGGTTGATCAGCTTACCAAAATGTATATTTTATACCTTAAAAAAACTGTTTCTGTTCCCCTAAAATCTAAAATTATTGACTGTAAATAAGAAAATAACTCTCAATGTATATAGAAGAATTTGAATCTGCCATGTCCAGCTCATGGATAGTGAATATTAGTGACAGATTTTTATATGTCTCTCAGTCATGCTAGAATCACTGAATGCTCATTAATGAAGCGGCGGACCTGGATGACATGTTCTCTAATAAGTAGTACTGAAGCAGAAACCATAGGGGAAGCTCAGCATAACTTTTGAGAAAAATAACTATTCGGGATTGTACCTAGTATTTTAGCAGTATCTGATTTTGAATATAAAACTTTGAAGAATTAATTTGTAAGTCTGTTTCACTGTTAATGGCAGAGAAATTTTGCTTATTTGTATCGGGGACAGGAGAGGTCAACTCCTGGCCCATATTCTGCATATGGTTACCCACCCCCCACACTGTGATCCCTAGGGCTAAAACTGAAAATCCATGGAAGCATATAGATTTTTGGTGCTGTGACTTGTTCACAAAGGAACACTCAAAATAGTTTTCCAGAGTTATTTTTAGTAAACCTTACTGCCTGCCCAAAGCAAATGCCAGCCCTATTTCCTCAATAACATTCTACAGCCCAGGGAGGGAAGGAAGGAAGGAGTTACAGCTCCTAACAAAATCAAAGTTGCCTGCCCATGTTCTAATGCAAATTCTGTACCATATTTTTGTTGGAAGGGGCAAGTCTAAATGGGAACATTATTGGAAACATTTTTAGTTTGAGGCTATCAAATGTATCTTTTTCCAGCAACTTGGCAGTGACACATGTACATCTCCAACATCCCATTTTGTTTCTTTTTCCCCCATTGAAATACCAAGACACAGTTCAAAAGTGGCTAATATGACAATATTTCATGTGTCACTAACTGATGGAGCCTTCTCTGTTTTCAATTATTTAATGTTTAGGCTGTACAAATAACTGAAATCCCAGGCCACATAATTTCAAGATTTTGCAGGTGTTCATATATCTTAAAAGGTGTTTATACTGGGCACCACAGACTTTATTTCCCTTCAAAAGTACCTGATTATTGCACTTAGTAAGTTTGACAACTTCAGCTTTAAAGAAACCTTGGTTTGTTCATTGGTTTCTCCCATTATGAGTCAACAGTGGTAGGAGGAGCAGCTGCTACGAGTATACTGTTACAGAAGCCTGGTGAGCATAACAAATGGAACGAAGGATTGATTTATCACTCCCCAAACTATAATTCTGAATATTCATCATTGCAAAAGTTCCTTTCATTTCTCATACTTTAGATAGAATTCCAAAAGCTGCTTTATATATATACTAAAGCTTTGGCACACCCCATGGATTTTTTTTTTTTTTTAAACAATATTGAATGGCAGAATCCCACTCCATTCTCATTCATGGCTTGGAAACATCCAGATGAGGAGATGATGATGATGATGATCCTTCTAATTTATAAGGCTGCCCATCTATCCAATGAGGCTCTGGGCAGCGAACATATAATATAAAACATTAACAACAAAATCCAGGTTGAAGCCCTCTCATTAAGACATAAAACATCTACAACATTCCCCACACTAACAGTCTGGCCTCAATATCGGGGGGAAGAGGTAGGTCTTTATGGCCTTCTGAAAGGCCAGTAAGATTGGGGTTGTCCATAATTCTGGGGGGATACTGTTATGGAAGGCAGACATCATGACAGAGAAGGTCTGCTTACTAGGCCGCATCAGGTGACATTGCCTCACAGAAGGGACATGGACCATACCCATTTTTCCAGATCTAGTGGGACAGGGAGAAACCATCGGGCAGAGACAGTCCCACAAGTAACCTGACCCCACACCATGTAAGACTTTAAAGTGACAACCAGCACCTTGAATTGCAGCCAGAAGTCTACTGCGAGGCAATGTAACTCATGTAGCATGGTTGTTGAATCATGGCCTACTGGATAAACCATAATTGGATGAATTTACTTAAAATATTAAATCTAAAACAACAGAAGCCCCATTTTAGCTTGGTGCAATGTATACAGGTATGTGGAGATGTGAAATTCACACTGATGCCATATATGTTGACAAAACATTAATTAAAGTGGCAATGCAGAGCATACATCTTCAGAACTTTGTCATTGTAATTGACTCTCTGTATATATTTTTTTAAATCAAAAGCCTTAAATAGTTCAGGATCTGTCAGTTTGGGGACATCCAGAACACCCCAGATAAAGGCATCTTCAGGAGGGCAAATGATAAAATGTGCATTGCAGCATCATGATGTGAAGTCCACCCTGTCATCACATGCAAGTCCATAAGGGGCAGAGCTTACATTTTGTTATTTTAATGAAATATCATGCTGCTGCTGACACTCTGGCCCCTGGCCCCCAAGCCTCCAAAAGGGTCCAAAGTTTTTGGTTCTATCTATTATATCACTTGTAGGTTAGAATGGACAAACATCCTGTAGCCCTTTAGACCCCAAGCTGAAAAAAATGGCCTTTTCCTGGCTCCATGGTTGTTAATCCCAAATGAAAACTATGTACAGTAGCTGTACAGATGGCCAAGACTTTTCTGAATGTGGTTTTAGAATTTGGGAGTAGAGATCTATAGAAACAGCCCTGTGCAATCAGAAAGGTTGACTGTGTTCAATTTTTTTCTCTAGTACTTGTTCTGCAAACGTTTCATTCTTTTTGTGTTCTTGGAAACTATTTTAGCCTTTCAAATTAAATGTGTTTCCCTGATCGTCCTTAAACTATCTGTCCTGAAGGAAGCATATGACCAGGATTCTGTGATGGTAAGTGTCACAGCAGAAATTAAGCGCTGTAATTTCAAACCAGTGACAGCAGCTCTTCACCCCCCCCCCCAAAAAAAAACATCCTTGTTAGATAATTATTTCTTTTCACTGCCACTGCTGATTGTGTGGTGCATAAAAGCATTATTTCGTAACTTTGTGTGAGATGGGCGGCTATATAAATATGATAAATAAATAAAAATAAATAAATTTCACCAAAATGCATTTTTCATGTTGTTTTATGACCAGTTTTAACACATTACTTAAAAAAAAAAAGCTTTGCTGAATTTTATATAATTTCAGTTGCCTTAAAATGCAGAAACAACCCACCAACTTTATTAAGAAATACTGTATATAATTAGTAACATGACCATTAAGGTTAGCAAAAGACTAAGGGGAACTAATGTTAAGAATAAATGAAATAACATGCAGCAGGAATCCTTCCAATCCTACCAGCCCTGGACCTAGATAAGAATAACTGAATATATGTTGAATGGGAGACATTTGTGATGCTTTTCAACTTAGTCATCTGCCAAAGCATAACTCTACTACGTGCAAAGCAACAGTTGGGCTGCTTTTATCATTTCCATACTCCTGCAGATGATGCAAGCCATTCTTGAATTCTTTTGACATGCATCATGCAGTTTTTCCCATGATCTGTCAAGTCCTTGGCTGCTCTTGTACATAACTAATGAAAGAAAAACTTAGCAAAGAGCTTTTTAAAACAAAGTCTCAAGATTATAATATAGCACTTTCACATATGTATAAAAAGTTTGCTGGATAAGACCCAGGCTCATCTAGTCTAGCATTCCCACTCATAGGGAGACCGCAGATAGGACACAGTCACAGCACTGACCCCCCCACACCCCTTGTGCTCCAGAGCAATCAGGTTTCAGGAGAATATGACCTCCAATGTCAAAGGTAATCACAATGAGTAGCTATTGATAGTCTTATCTGACATGAATTCATTTAATCCTGTTTAGAAACGTACAGTTTGATTGTTGTTTAACCATTTCAAGACACGCAGTCATACAGACCACCTTACCATTAGGCTGATTGAGGCAACTGCTTTAGGAGGCAATCTACTGGTCCTTTCCCTGTCAGATGAGAGGGACCTGTATACATGTCATATATCCAGCTATGTACCTCCCTTTCCTTCAAACTAGCTTGCTGTCCTCAGGTGTGATAAAGGATTTTATCCTGATAGTGCTGCTGAAGTAAGTTTTACCTTCTGCACATGGCACTGAATCTTTTCCTTTGTTTCCAAATGTCTTTGGCCCTCCATTTCATATTAACATGGCTATAGCTTAGAGTTTTAAGATAACTGCCAAAGCAACATGAAATGTGCCAAAATAAAAAGAAAACCTTCTTGCTATATTGTTATCTTTAGTAGAGGCCTTCAAGGCATCTGAATTTCACCTCAGTAAGGTGTTTTGTAGCATGGAGATGCCTTTAATCAATGCTGTGAGTCATGTTTTCCTCATTTTAAGTGCTTTGCCTTGCCTCAAAGGCTCTTCCACACCTCCATTAACTAGAAGAGGCTTTTGAGTATGCGTTACAGAGGTGCAGACGTATTGCTTGATAGTGTCTAATCATTTATTAGAAGCATCAGAATAGGCTTCTATAAAAATGGGCAGCACAGGCCCAGAGGCTCAACTATTGGAGCTGCTGGAAAAGGCAATCTGAACAGGCAAACCAAAGAAGGCGTCATGAAGCAACTTGTTATGGGTGCTTCACTCAAAATGTTATCAGAGAAGCACCACTTATAGCTTTGTTAATCTTCAGGGACCAACATTATCTCTATACTACTAAAACTCTTGTGTCTATAACCTTCAACTGGGTGAAACGATGTGTCATAGGGCAACAATTTTTGAACCAAGGTACCTCAAATGGGCTAACTTATAGAATGCATCCAAATTCCAGGACCCATTACTCCTGTGGGATTGGAATTTGGGAAATTTGTGGCTGCTTCAGCACTGTACTGCAGCAATCAGCCCAGCTTATGTGATCGTCATGGGCATATTCCTGACCTTTTTCCCACCTCCCTCTGCCCCCTGCACCCAATTGGCTGGCAGCAAGTCCTGATGGGCAAGTGGCGATTGGCTCCTTTGGAAACAAGGCAGAAATTTGAAATCTCTTAAGGGCAGTTGGAGGTGAGGGGAGGAGAGGGAGTGACCTGAATGCCTGTTGGAAAGGTAGAGCTGACTGGGAGGTGCTGGTGGTCAATGGGTGAACCCTGTTTCTCCCTTGAGGGAGCGGCCCTTGGGGACATGCTAGAATGGGGAGCGGGGGTGCAGTTTTCCTCACAGTCCATGGCTCCCTTGGTTCTACCTCTCCCCAGCAAAGTGGCAGGCAGTTCTGCTGGTCAGATGAGGAGAAGGAGGGGGAGGGGAGAAGGAGGGGGAGGAGGAGGCGGCAGCTTCACTGGGGCTCTCCTGAGGGTTGTGAGGGGAGGGCAAATGGTGCAAGCCTATACTATATGTGGGAAGGAAGGAAGGAAGGAAGGAAGGAAGGAAGGAAGGAAGGAAGGAAGGAAGGAAGGAAGGAAGGAAGGAAGGAAGGAAGGAAGGAAGGTTGGTTTAGCAAAGTCAAGTGGGGAAGCCGGCAGCAAGTCATAAGTTGCTCACACTCCCACTGCTTTTTTGCTTTTGGTCATTCTGTTTCTCTGTTTAGGTAAGGAAATATCTCTGAAATGATGACCCAGTGGATCACGGGTTGTCTAGTAACAGCTGTTTTTAAAAAAAGATAAAGTGCAATGCAGTCCTATTTAAATTGTTGTTTTTAACTTTGTATGCCTCCTAGAGTCACTGCTGTGAAATGGGCAATCTATAAATAATTTAAACAAAGAAATAAATAATTACAGAAATATGCTGCTGACTTCAGTAGACTTAATTCCAAAGAAGTGTATATAGGATTGAAACCTAATACTAACTGAGTACTGTAATATGAATTCTGGCTGTCTATTTTCTTTCTTTCTTCTGGTTCTTAAGATATTTGTTCAGAAATCCACTGTTGTTGAAGAATCACTTCCCCAGTATTATTCTAGAAATAATGACATTTTTTAGCTGGAGTCATTAGCTGGAAATGAACTTCAGTAATTATGTCTTAATGACACTAAGTGTATGACCATGCAAGTTAACTTGGATTAAAATATAATAGTTTACTTTCATGTAATAATCTTTTGTATCCTAAGAAGTATATTAAGTTAAAAGGGATAATTATATCAGCCTAAGTCTTGAATCATAAATATACATATTCAGGAAGTAAGATTCCATGGGCTCACATCTAAGCAGTCATGCCTGGTTCACCCTTGATGGTTTTATCCTTCCACACTTTCCTAGGATTAAATGCCAGTAAATTATGTAGTATTCATTTGCAGATGAATGTCAGATCTGACAAGAAATTATCAATCAAGGGAAAAGTAAAAAAAGATCTTTTTAACAATCAGGAGCCAACAAGGACGTAAGTTACATGGAACTTTTTATTTTAATATGAAAATAATCAATACAGATGTGACATTTATTTCATTTCTACTCACTTATTTGATTGCATTTCTAGCCCATTCCAATCCTTCATATACTTCTGGGGGAAGAGAGTTCCATAAAGTGGGGGTTACCACTGAGAAGCCTTGCCATTTTAGGCACATCCCATATAACTGGCAGAGCAGAAAGATACTTCTTGTTATGGGTGGTTTAGTTTAGTTTAATTTTATATATTTTATATATTGTAAGCCACATAGTGGCTCAGGAATAGCAAGTAAGTAAGTAAAGGTAACAACCATAATTTTGAGTTGGGCATGGAAGGTGACTGGTAACCAATGCTAGGACTTTAAACTAGGTGTTATTCTGGACTGGTGGGACTGTACTCGCAATAATCTGCATTTTTTATCAGCTGAAGCTTCTAGTCATCTTCAAAGGAAGTCCCACAAACAGTGTATTACACTCCAATTATGTAATGATCACTGTATGAGTTTCATATATATATGAAATATATATATATATATATGAAAATATTTCAAATATTTCATATAAATTAAAAAAAAAAATTCCCTCTCACCCCTATGGGTTGTATGTGTCTTCCTCAATCTCAGGTCCTCTACCAGAGGCCTGGGAGTTTGAGGGTTCTGCGCAGCATCTTAGCTGTTCCTAGCACTGCACTCTTCTGCACAGAGAGCTCGGATGTTGTTCCTGGGATCTGTTGGAGCCACTCTCCCAGCTTAGGAGTCATGGCCCCGAGTGCTCGTACCACCACTGGGACCACTTTGGCCTTGACTTTCCACATCCTCTCAATTTCCTCCTTCAGGCCCTGGTACTTCTCCAGCTTCTCATGCTCCTTCTTCCTGATGTTGCTGTCACTTGGCCCTGCTACATCTATCACTACCACTATCTTCTGGTCTTTGTCTACTACCATGATGTCTGGTTGATTAGCCAGTACCTGCCTGTCCGTCTGGATCTGGAAGTCCCACAGGATCTTAGCCCTGTTATTCTCCACAACCTTCTGTGGAATCTCCCATCTGGACTTGGGGGGATCTAGCCCATACACTGTGCAGATGTTCTTGTACACAATGCCAGCTACTTGGTTGTGCCGTTCAGTGTATGCTGTTCCTGCCTGCATCTTCCAACCTGCCACTATGTGTTGGACTGTCTCTGAGGCCTCTTTGCACAATCTGCACCTTGGGTCCTGTCTAGTGTGGTAGACCCCTGCTTCTATGGATCTGGTGCTTAGTGCCTGTTCTTGTACTGCTATGATCAGTGCCTCAGTGCTGTCTTTTAGTCCGGCCTTTTCCAGCCACTGATAGGATTTCCCAATGTCAGCCACCTCAGCTATCTGTCGATGGTACATCCCATGCAGGGCTTGTCTTGCCATGGTATTTCCTCCGCTTGAACTTCCTCCCATGTCTGCTGCTGCCTGAGGCATTCTCTCAGCAGCTCATCTTTGGGTGCCATCTTACTGATGTACTCCTGGATACTCCGGGACAGTGGCTTTGACACTCATCAGACCCCGCCTGCCCTCTTTGGGGCTGGTGTACAGTCTCTGGGTGTTGGACTTGGGGTGGAAACCTCCGCACATTGTGAGGAGCTTCCGGGCCTTCACATCGGCAGCCTCCATGTCCTCCTTTGGCCAGCTCACTATACCGGCAGGGTATCTGATGACTGGCAGGGCATACATGTTGATGGCATGGATCTTGTTCTTCCCATTTTGCTGACTCTTCAGGACCTGTCTTATCCTTTGGTGGTACTTGGATGTTGCTGTCTTCCTTGCCTCCTCCTCATGGTTCCCGTGTGACTGTGGGACACCAAGGTATTTATAGCTGCTCTCTATGTCTGCTATGTGGCCCACTGGTAATTCCACTCCATCGGTCTTAACTACCTTCCCTCTCTTTACTATCATCCTGCCACACTTCTCCAGTCCGAATGACATCCCAATGTCCTCGCTGTAGATCCGTGTCAGGTGGATCAGTGAGTCGATGTCTCGTTCACTCTTAGCATACAGCTTGATATCATCCATGTAGAGGAGGTGGCTGATGGTGATTCCACTCTTGAACTTGTACCCATATCCAGACCTTGTGATTATCTGGTTGAGGGGGTTTAAGCCTATGCAGAACAGCAGTGGGGACAGTGCATCACCTTGGTATATGCCGCACTTGATGGCCACTTGTGCGAGCTGTCTTGAGTTCACTTCCAGTGTTGTCTTCCACAGTCCCACTGAGTGCTTGAGGAAGGTCCTTAGTGTCCTGTTGACTTTGTATAGCACCAGGCATTCACAGATCCATGTGTGTGTCATTGAGTCATAGGCTTTCCTGTAGTCAATCCAGGCTGTGCTCAGATTGGTCTGCCTAGACCTTGAATCTCGGGTGACTGCTCTATCTATGAGTAACTGGTGTTTTGAGCCTCTGTTGTTGTTCCCATTGCCCTTCTGAGCTGTGCTCATGTACTGGCCCATATGGTCTTGTAGCTGTCAGCTAGGATGCCTGATAGAACTTTCCATGTTGTGGGGAGGCAGGTTATTGGCCAGTAGTTGGATGGTGCTGTTCCTTTGTGAGGGTCTTTCATGATCAGCACTGTCCTTCCTTGTGTTAGCCAGTCTGGGTGGGAGCCTGCTGCTAGCAGTTGGTTCATCTGTGCTGCTAGGCGTTCATGCACTGCTGTTAGTTTCTTTAGCCAGTAGGTGTGGATCATGTCCGGGCCAGGTGCTGTCCAGCTTTTCATGTTCTTGACCCGCTGTTGGATGTCTGCTACTGTGATGGTGACTGGTTCCTGTTCTGGGAGATTGCTGTGGTCTGCTTTCAGGTCCTGCAGCCACTTTGCACTGGTGTTATGCGTCTTCTCTTTCTCCCATATGTTCTTCCAGTACTGTTCAGTTTCCGCTGCTGGTGGCTCAGCTGCTACTCTGTGGTTGCACTGCAGTTGGGAGTACACTTTGGATGGTTCTTTGGAGAACAGGGCATTTATCTTCTTGGCCTCTGCTTCTCTAGTGTATCTCCTTAGCCTGGTAGCCAGTGCTGTGAGCCTTTGTTTAGCAGTCTCTAGGGCTTCAGATGGAGTCAGGCCCATGTATTTTTTCAGTAGCCGAGTCTTATCCTTAATCTCCACACGCTTCTGTAGTTCCCCCAGCTGACTGACTTCTCTCCGAGTTGCCTTGATCTTAGCCTCCAATCTCGTTTTCCAGGGTGGGTATGTACTGCTGTTCTTCTTGATCGTGTAGCCAAGCAGTTCCAGGATTACAGTGGCTGTAGCATATACCAATTCATTGGTTTCAGTTATGGTGGTAGTAGGGATTGTCTGGAGGGCTCTGTTGGCATCTTCTAGCATACTATCTGATGGTACTTCTCCACTGAGCCTTGGTAATCAGACTCGAGGGTTGACTATAGCTAGTTTATCCATGATCTTATGCCTCATATCAGCTGCTGTGCTCTGTAATGGAAGGGGTGGCAGTGACATTCCAGCTTCAGGTGTTGGCTGCACAACTGCTTGTTCTTCCAGGTCTGCTTGAGTCCGGGTTGTAATGTAGAGTTGGTCTATCTCGAGTTGTGAGAGCAGCTTCCTCTTTACTATGTTGAAGCGCTGGGTAACTAGTTGTTTCTCAGTTAGTGTGGATGTAGGCCTTCTGTCTATCAATAGTTCCCTCATACATTTCATATATCCCCTCTCATTAGGTCTGCTGTTGTAGTAGCATTCCATCAATTCCAAGTTTTCTTGTCTCGTCCATGTATGGTTTGTTCCAGTAGCCCACTTAACATCAGATTGTCCTGGTTCCCCAACATCTGACGCGGACCTTGTTAATCCGGGCGACGTCCGAGCCGGCATGACTCTTTTAGTTTGTGTCACTCTCATATTTGAGGTAGGCAGGTGAAGCGTTAGGGGGTCTTTGCCCAAGGACCCCTACTGGTAAGGTAGGTGCCAGCCGGGATCTGAACCCCGGTCTCCTGCATCAAAGGCGGTGTTCTAACCACTACGCTATCCAGCCGCTATTATATACAGTATATGAAATATTTATTTTAAAATATTTTAAAACAATAAAAACAATACAAATTTTGAAAGAGAAACGTAAGGAAAGGAAAGAAAAGAAAAGTAATAAGTGAAAAAAGAGAAAAGAGAGGAGAGGAGAGGAGAGAAAAGTTATAAATAAGCAGCTTCTAGTCTTCTTAACAGCAGTTACAAATACACTTATATTTTACCTTCTCTCTCTAAGGTTACAACATAATTTCCTTCTTTCCATAGTCTATCCTTTCTAATCATTGACCCCATAAATCACAAGTTCAGTTTTTTATTTCTTAAGCAAAAAGTCCATAATGGGTTTCCAGTCTCTAATAAATATAATTATTGTTCTTTCTCTAATCAGATCACTGCATGAGTTTCTGTTGCCAGGGCACTTATAGTTTGCAGTGCAGTTGTATACAGAATTGTGTGATCAGTTTGGCAACAAAGTTCTTAATAGTATCAGCATAACTAGACATAACTTAGGACAGATTTCTCTGGCCTAGTACCCTTCAGATGCGTTAACCTCCAAGTATCCCAGCCAATGTAACCACTTCTCTTCAACTTTTGTCCTATCCTCTCTATGCAGGATGTCATTATACCTTCATGTGCCTCAAATATTATACTGCATAAGTAGCACAAGCCATTTGTTTTACTTCTGTTTTTAAGCAATCTGTGAGGACTGAGTACCAGAGCTACACATATATAATGTCAAATAATATTGGCTTAAAACATGCACACACAATGCTCACCTGTCACACAGAAAACGTCAAGCCTCCTTCATAATCAAAACAGTGTTCCGTGTGCCAAAAAACAAAAACAACACCCACTACAAAAGACCCAAGTCCTAACAGCATAAACATTTCTGTTGTATATTTAATACCAAGGAAAAGAATTACAGGTAGTCCTCACTTAACGACCATTTGTTTAGTGACTGTTTGAAGTTATGATGGTGCTAAAAAAAGTGACTCACAATTGGTCCTCGCGCTTATAATGGTCGCAGTGTCCCATGGCTATGTGATTGCCATTTGCGACCTTCCCAGCCAGCTTCTGACAAGCAAGATCAATGGGAAAACAGCAGGAGGTCATAAGTCACAGTCACATGATGTCTTGCTTAATGACCATGGGTAATTCACTTTATGACCACAACCAGTACTGCCGGAACTGTGGTTGCTAAGCGGGAAGATCACGTGATGTTTCGCTTAACTACCACTTTGCTTAGCAACGGAGTTGCCGGTCCCAGTTAGGGTCATTAAGCAAAGACTACCTGTATAGTTTGAAGTTTGAGGCACAATTCCATGGAGGCTCACCTATCCTAAATCTCCCCACAAGTTACCATCTATAAACAAATTGTTTTTTTTTCCCATTGATATTCAGGATTTCAATTTTCAGTTTCTGCAGAATACACAAGATTCTGACTGAAGATTATTAGGATTCCTTACATGAGTCACTGTACTGGGTACATGCTATTGATTAAATAAAATGGAGAACTTTGTGTTACATATTTACATATTTATAAGCAGATCCCACATACATTATAATACAAAGTTTTGTTCAAGCTGTGAAACCTGCTTTGGAGTTTCTTATACTTTCATTCCAATTTGGAAAGCAGAAGAGACATGATTTTCTCAGTGGTGACTATTGTTCTAGAACACATTCTCAGATGAGATTTTGCTCACTTCTTCACTGAATTTCAAAAGAAATTCAATTTTTAGTTTCAACACTTTTTTGGTCCAGGTTTAACCCAGGGCTCGGCAGTAACTGCTCATTCATGTTTTGTCTAATCTTGACAGAGAAATCTCAGGCTAAACTTGGCTAGATTATAAACTTCATTACAGACAAGAATGCAGTGTCTAATACAATGGGTGATTGCCCATAGCACATTAAGGTTTTGAGAGCCATAAAAAAATGGGTTAATTCTTGCCTTTTTCTTTACACCTTTCTGAATCTCTTGGGAGACAGCAGGGATGTGTTTTCATAAGTGTTCTCTCTAGTCTGGAAACCACAACTTCAAGTCCTTAGACCAGTGTTTCTCAACCTTGGCAACTTTAAGATGTGTGGACTTCAACTGGCTGGGGAATTCTGGGCGTTGAGGTCCACACGTCTTAAAGTTGCCAAGGTTGAGAAGCACTGCTTTAGACTTATAGTATGCATATATACTGCAGATATATGGAAGTGTGAGGGCATACCAGGTACACAGGATCCAAATGAGGAATGGCTGTAGATTTTGCTATAGTTTTGCTCAGCATGTATAGATAGTCCCAAATAAACTCCAGTGGAAGGGTCATATGAAGTCTATGAAAACTGTTATGATTTGCTGTACTGTAAAAGACTGTACTGCTCAAGTGGTAGATTAATAATCTGCAGTTTTAAGATCCCAAATTTTAATTCCCAGAATTTCCAGAGACCAGGAGGAAAACATTGGTCTGGATCCTGGTAGAGCTATTGTTAGTTAAGCTAGTAAGGGAGTACTTTTATACATGTTAATTTTAATTTGGTACTTATGGATTCTTTATACCTTGTCTTATTATTTTCATTCCTCCCCCCCACCCCTCATTGTTATATAATCAGGGATGAACGCATGTAGGTTGGAATACAATAATGCTCCCTCCTAACATGTGTCTGTTCTCCACAGGCCAACATCTCTTTACGGTATATTCAGATAATTGGGAGTTTGTCAGGTACTCTGGTTCTGAATAATCAGAATACAAAATTGATATAGTCTCTCCTTTCAATTAAGGTTCATTGATTTAGAGCCATCATCTTAAAGGTACTCTTTTCCAGCCAGGTATCCACCATACCTGTTGAACTACATGTTCTGTGATTTCCATCTAAATAGAATGGGAGTCATAGTCTAATGCTTTCTGAGAACATCAGGTTGGAGAAGATTGTTTAAAGATTGAAATAAATAAATAAATTCAATGTTAATTATTTCTAGGCATGGAAGATAAAGGGTATTCAATTCTCTAATATTTGTATATCTCTCTCTAATGCAAATAAGAGCACATCAGCAGGTCTTGAATTTAATGGGTAAAGAATGAGAGTCCCATAACTACTATTTACCTACCATAAACCATTTCCATGCCAATTCATATTTTCCTGCTCTCTATCTTCTCTTCTACCAGGAAAAAGTGACTTATGTTTTAAATATTCTAATGTCACCGAACAATTTGTAACACTGTTTAATATAATAATTGCACTCACTAAATAACAGTAGGATAATTTAAAACTTCCATTCTGTGCTTGAGTTTCTCAAAAAAACCTTTTTCAATAAATGCTCATCACATACAATGTTTTATAAAATAAGTTTACCTTGTATTAGAACTTTGTCAGTATCAGTGCATGGATATGGTTCACCTCTTCTTCTTCTTCTTTTTTATAAAAAACCTCAACGTTTTGACATCTTCTCCTGTATTAAATATTAAATAATCATAAACATTTCTCACTCTCCCCCTTTATTTTCTCTTGACAAAAGATGATTATTAGGAGTTAAGTTTTGGGAGATTATGCTGTGTCTCACCTCTGAAATGCCTGAGGTTATTTCTACCTATCTGCAACTAGCGGTGATAGCATAGAAGGAGCAAAGGACAGTCTTTATTATCAAAGCCATTTACTTACTTTGCAAATGGCTATGGGCAACTCCAAAATGTGAGAGTTTATGTCCAATATATCTGAAGTCCCAGAAATATAAGAACTGATTTGGTGGACTAAAATGTATTTCTTCTGCATCTTACTTCTCATACTTTAATGGAATGTTGTTGAGTATTTGTTAAACTACCATTTGATCTTGATGTATAAGCCAGGACTGTAGTCAGGGTTTAAACTACTGTTTACAGGTTTTAAAAAGAGAACTTCTCCATTAAGATAAAGGAAGGGGGAGAATGTGTCAGCACAGTGTTTGTATTCAACCCACAAAGCCAAATGTGATGGAACTCAATTGTTGTGTCTGAACTGGGACAGTGGGAACTGAATAAACTATTTGGCCTGCTAGCAATAAAAATAAACAGAGTCTGAATCAGTGGAAATAAGAATACAAACAACCAACTAGCGGTAGATGTACCCTGGTTTCTCTATCCCTATCTCTGTCACTGAACTATCCAATAGCTGTAGTTGGCAGAAGGACACCCTTTGAAAATGAATGACTGGCTCTGCTAGTAATTATTCCCAGTCTTGCTTATGGCTGCTTGCCATCGAGGATGAAGATCACTATAATTTTTTAAAGAAATTGTCTTTAGTCTGAAAGTTCTGTACCATCTTGTGCATGACTTTGTTTAGACTAAATGGGAACTCAGCCACTAAGAACATTTGCCAATGAAAATATAATGCTTTTATGTCTTGCCTGGGCATTCTGGGTCAACCTTTCTGATTATAGACAGCTTGTTTTAGAACTAAAGAGGCAGATAGTTGGTGGTGTTTCCTTTCTTTTTTTTGCTACGTCTATATGCAAATATTTCCATTACAAGAAATTATTGATTTGTATAAACAAACAGAACAAACTTTGAATGCTAGGGAAGATAGGGCTTCTATAAGAATGAAAATAAGTAATTTTATTATAATTTGAATAGCTCTTTCTCACAATGTAGCAGGGCCATCCTGCAATGGTTTTACTGCCTAGGGGCAAAAGAAAAAAATGTGCCCTTCTACCATTCAGAAAGTAACTGGACTAAAGCTAAAACTAAAGCTGAAACAGCATAATCTCTGTCTAGTACAGTTCTGTGGACCTCCAGATATTGCTAAATAATTCCAGGGCAGTATGACATACGGTGAGAGAGAATGGAATTGTAGTTCAGAAAAACTTGGAGGAGCACTTCAATTCTTCACTAGACTAATTTGTAAGATTCTGATATTAACAACCCTTATTTTAAGTGTTGCTTCCCATCTTTCAGCAGACACTGTAGGAGGAGAGCTGTGTTAGCCTATAGTTGCCAAAAATTAGAAGGAGTCTGCTTGGTAGCACCTTTCTAGACTAATAAATTTTATTAAAAGGCATAAGCTTTCATGAGCTACAACTCACATCATGAGATAAAACAGAATGGCTAAGCTTATGTAGGATTTAGACTGGGATGAGGAATGGGGGGGGGGGTCTTAGGGAGGAAGGAGGAAAGGACAAAGTATTTATGCAGATGCAAGCTACAGTGAGACTGATTACAAATACCTTATCAAATAGCAGTTGTAATGTATTAAAATCTATTGTGTTCAGAATTTCATACAGGTAGTCCTTGTTTAGCAACTGCAACTGGGACCAGTAACTCAGTCATTAAGAGAAGCAGTCACTAAGTGAAAAATCACATGACCGTGCCTGTGCTTACGATTTTACTTCAGCTTTCCTTTGCTTTACAGTATCAGAAGGATATGACCCCAACAGCCAGGTGAGCCCAAATGGTTTCCAACTTGACTCATGAGAAAGCTGGGTAAAAGGGTAAATCTTATAGCCCTTTTTCCCCACTCCCCAACCCTTTGGAATGCTCACTCTGGTGCTGGGATAATTAGCAAGAAGAGAATTGGGATATTTACATTCATTGGAGTGGAAGGGATTACAAGGAAGTAAGCAGGCACAAAATGGAGAATACACATCAAAAGGAATGCGCTAGTGCCGGCTGTTTGCCTAGTGCACTTCTGGCTGCAAGCTGCGAGCCCCTTAGGAGGCAAACAAAAGCCAAACAAAATCATTTAAATTGATTAGGGTCTTGTCAGTGTCAGCCAGCAGCATGAGCCAGATTCTAATCAACTAATTAAGGCCGTAGAGCTGAGCTTGTTAACTTGTGGTTAGCACCTTTCAGAGACATGCTGTGCTGTGGAGAAAAGCAGCTCAGGAAGAGATAAAGTGGGGGGGGGAATGGGTCAGACTCAGGACAATGAATACAAGCTGACTGCAATGGCGAACATGTGATTGAGAGAAAGACACTGCAAAGATAGTAAATGAAGGCACTGGTCACAAAGTTACTTTTTCATCACTGTTGCAACTGTGAATGGCCACTGTCTGAGGCAGTCACTAAACCAGGACTACTTGTAGATAGCTTGAAGTCATTTGATGCATTTGAGTTCAGCAAGTTTTCATTCAACTGTCCTGGCAAAATTTCTTTTTTCTATTATGGCTACTTTTAAATTTCTAATGGAGTGCCCTGGGAGGCTGAAATGCTCTGATGTCACTTTGTCCTTTTTTGAGTCCTGATGTCCATTAATTCTTTTGTATAAAATCTGGCCTGTTTGTCCTAGGTAGGATCCAGTGGGCATTGCTGGCAGGTGATAGCATCTATTACATTAGAGGAAAAGCATGTGAAGGTACCTCTAAACTTGTGTATGAAGTTGGGGCCTGCTCTAGGTATACAGTAAATGTGAGGCAAAGTAGATATCTGGGGTTATTGCAGGTTCTGGTTTCCATGTTAGCATCATTGTTCTATTGTTTCTTGTTCCTTGTGAGAATCTGCTTCAGGTTGGATGGTTGTATGCAAGTATGGGCTTGCCATCTTATTGGGTGTGTAGTTTAGTTTCCTGAGTGCCTGGCTTAATTCCACTGGTTGAACATCTCTGTCAAAATGACACCTATGTATGTGGACATCACAAGATGGAGTACACAGAAATCAAATTGACTATGTTATTGTTAGATGGAGGTGGAAGAACTCAGTTATAACAACAAAGACATGAACAGGGGTCAATTGTGGAAGAGATCATGAATTGTTCATGTGCAAGTTCCAAGTTAAGCTAAAGCAGAAGAAGAAAGCCAATCAGTTTCTACCACAGGATCTTGAGCACATGCCCACCATTTCAATGGAGAAAATCAGAAATCACTTTGAAGTCCTAAACCTCATTATTTGGGAACTAGTGGACTGAACTCTAAGAATTTATTAAGGATGAATGTGAAAAGAGACTGCCAAAGATCAATAAACAGAACGAAGCAAAACTGACTGTCAGAACAAACTGTAGAAATTGCCAGAAAGAGAAGAGATGCCAAAGGCCAAGAAAATGATCTCAGGAAGGAACTTAATAATTTCAGACAGTTGTTAGAATATACAAGAAGCAGTATTACAACAAAATCTGTAAAGACATTGAAGATGGAAACAGACATGGAAAAATAGGAAAAGTCTTCCAAAAGATCTCTGAACTCAGAAGGTTTCAATTTTGAATTGTTATGCTAAAATACACCAATGGCCTATTTCAAAGAAGATCAAATGAAGATGGAAGGAGTATTCTGAAATTCTGTACAGTAGGTGTCAACATTCAAGATACTTAAGGAGAACCTCAGGTATTAGAAGATGAAATTAAATCAACACTCCAGTCACTACCAACTCATAAGACTGTATGAATTGATGGGATATCTACAGAAATATGACAAGCAACAGAAGAAGAATCAGTAAAGGTTCAAACCAAGCTATGCTAACAAACCTGGAGAATGACATAGTGGCCAACAGATTGGAAGAGGTCAATCTACATATCAATATATCAATACATTTCAAAGAAAGAGGTCAATACATATCAAAGAAAGAAGACTTAACAGAGTGTGCAAGCTATTTTACAATATCCCTAATTTCACATGCTAGCAAAGTAATCCTTAGGATTATACAACACAGATTAGAGCTCTACATGGAAAGGGTGGCCATGGCCAGATGTTCAAGCTAGCTTTAGAAAAAGCCTAGGAACATGAGACATAATTACTAATGCACACTGGATAATTGAGAAAGCCAAAGAATACCAAAAAGCAGTATGTGCTTCATTGATTTATAAAAAAAGCTTTCAACTGTGTTAGTCATGTCAAGCTGTGGAATGTCCTTTAGAAAATGAGAATCCTAGAACATCCCATTGTCCTAATGCAAAACTATACACAGGTTAGAAAATCATAGTATGGGCAGAACATGGTGAAACTGACCAGCTTCAGATTGGCAAAAGAGTGAGACACGGCTGTATACTCTCCCCTTATTTATTCAACCTGTATGCTGAATATATGTTAAGGGACACTGGATTGAAAGAAGATGAGCATGGTTTTAAAATTGGAAGAAGAAACATCAATAACATGTGCTATGCTCTGTAAGGTAAAAATGCAAATGATCTACAAGCTGTAGTAATGAAAGTCAAGGAGCACAGTGAAAAAATAGAATTAGGATTAAATTTAAAGAAAACCAATGTAATGACAAAAAGTACAGCAACGAGCCTTAGAATTGACAATGAAGATATTGAAGTGGTAGATAGATTCTGTCTTTTAGATCAATCATCAACAGTAAAGGAACTAGCAAGCAAGAAATACACCACAAACTAGCATTGGGTTGAGTAGCAATGAAGGTCTTGGAAAAGATATTCAGATGCCAAGATATGTCTATATCTACACAGATCAGAATCGTACAGAGAATGGTTTTCCCTGTGATGCTCTATTGAAGCAAAAGTTGGATTTTGAAGAAGCAGGATAGGAAGAGTATTGACACTTTGGTGTTAGAGAAAATCCTGAGATTACCACGTATAGCCAAAACAAACAAATAAACAAATACATGTATCATTGAAGAAATCAACCCAGAGTTCTTTCTTGAGGAAGAAATGAGCAGGATCAAATTATCATACTTTGGACACATTGTGTGAAGACCTAGCTTCTGCAGAAGTCTATAAAGCTAGGAAAGGTGGAAGGAAAGAAAAGAAGGAGGATGAGCAACAGCAAGGTAGATAGACTCAATTACAGTGGCAACGGATACTTGATTGGAAGACCTGAAAGACCTGGTTGAGGACAGATCCTCCTGGAACAAAATCTATCCATGTGGTCACTAAGTGTCAACACCAATTTGATGGCTCATAATCTATTAAAAGCAACGGCTCATGGCTTAAATTGCTCCATTTGTTAATATGATCTGTAATATAGTTTATACACGTTCCCCACTGTTGCTACAGGGGAAAATATCTTCTAGCCATTCATTTTTCTTTATATGTAGATACAATCTCTGCTGGAAATGCAAAATGTATCCTTTCCTTTGAGCTCTTGACTGTTAAGTGATTCATGCTTTGGCTTCCTCCATTTCCTTAGCAACAAGTGAGGTAGGGACTCTGTAGTTCTTTTAAAGCCATAACATATATTAAACTTCATAACTGTCTACTATGAAAGACAACAAGCAGCCCCTTTAATCTGTGCTTCTACATCCTGTGGCATCAATGGTGTGGTTCCTTTTCTTCTTCTTTAGATTTAACTTGTTTAAACAATAAACTTTGAGATACAAAATTCATTCTCTTTCTTTCTATTTACATCAGTACAGTGCTGTAAATTTACTATTGTCATAATTAAGTGCATTTCCATGTAATCATACTTTTCTGTCTATTTTCTGCTAGTACAGCTAGTTTTTTTGTATACAGTTGTTTTTAGAGGCTTGAGCAAAAAGGAATATAAAAACAAACTTTTACCTACTTTGAGCTCTTGGCTTTTAAATAGAATGGCTATAACTATATACTTTTAAAGTGATTGTTGATTTCTGAACTGAAATGAGAAAACTGAACAGGTAGGATACTCCCCTGTTTCATATATTAGAGCATATGAACAGTCTGGAAAATAGTATTATTTGGAAACACTAAAGAATTTTAAAATCAGCCATGGCGTTTATATGGAGTATGAAAAAACTCATTTCTTTTCTGTCGGGGAGTGCAGGTAAAGGTACAGTGATGTTCAGGGAGAGAGGGTCAAAAACGTCCAGATGGTGGTCATGGCAATGCAATCAAAGACCCATTTATTTATTTATTTATTGAACCTATATCAATCAAACAAATCTTGGTGGCTTCCAAGATATGCAATACAATAGCAGTTACAACATCCACTGTAAACATAAGGACAACATAAAGGTCAAGGGAAAAAAAATATAAAGTGGTAAATCAAGAATATGTTCTACAAAATACATACAAAAGGGGTGGGACTTTGATTGTACTGCTGCAACTGCTGTCATGACTTTTTTACCCACCCACCTAGCCCACCTCCAGATGCCACTGTGAGGGGATATTATATTCATCCAGGATTGCAGGAGATTGAGCAGGACCCTGACTGGATGAATCTTTTGCAGATATTTAAGATCACCTGGAGAGAGAACTGCAATTTGCCCATTGTGCCTAGCATCTTCTCAGCATTCCAGAATCAGCAGGAACAAAACATTTTAAAAGTTTAAATTCGGTGTTTTGTTTTTACATTATGAGTTGGATCTAGACTTAGTCATCCATTGACATAATTGAGATTTAAATTGGTAATTGATCAGTGGATCTAGTCTAAGCACCATTAAGTCTGAGTCCAACCCAATGTTTTTATTAGGCAGACAAACCATTCATACTTCCCTCAATGTTTCATTAAAATACTATACTAAAATACTATGTTTCTCTTTTCACTTTTTTTCCTAAAAATTCACCAAGAACCAAATCATGATGAATAGAAGAATGATACCACACTTCAGGATGCAAATAATTTATAGGCTTTGGAATCTAGTTGTTCTCAAGTTCTAATAACACAGTAGGAACAGTAAGCCTACATTAAGGCAGCTTGGAGATTTTTCAAAATTTTTCACTATCCTTCTCAATTACATGACTGAATCTTATTAATGAAGTCCCTCATTAAACCAGAATGTGAGCTTGCTGCCGAAGAGTTTAATCTGTCAGAACAAATAAAGTAGTCAGAGGCAGCATGTTATTAATGTGGATAAAATAGGAATTTTTTATAATCACAGACCAGTATATGCAACCTTTGTTAAAAGATGGATTCCTCTGAGGGTTATTACTGAGATAGACATATTTCTTATCAAATAAAGGATTTAGATGGTACATCATTAAAATAGCTTAACTAGAGTACACCTTTTTTTTCTCACTGAACCTGCTAATTTCATCAGCTACTACCCCCTCACCTGCAAAAAGACTTGGATAGTTTTAATCAACACAGAGATGGACTTGGGTTGGAGAAAAATTAATAAGGGTGGTGCCCAAGCTTTTAGAAAAGATTGGGGCCAAACAGGTAGGAGCAAATGGTTAAGATTATTTTGTCCACATCAGGATTTAACAAATTAACTATGGGACACTTTTGGGGCCAATTCCAGGGCTTACTCAAAGAATCCAGAAAATTATAGTTTAGAGAAGATGCTGGTAGCTTTTAATCATGTACTATTTGACATCCTTACTTCCTCCTTATGGAAATGTTACTATTAAATTAATTTAATCATGTTATGATTCCAACGGAAAGGGATAGGTTGTTAAACAATAGCTATTCAGAAGAATTTGTGGAATGAAACTAATCAATGTTGGCTAGAGAAATTGTTTGCTTGATTTTAAAAAGTTAAACATGGAATCTACACAAGCTACCAACTCCATATTTATTCCATAATGCTAAGGAAATATATTTCCATAAAGAATAGTGAATCTTCAATATTGCTGAAAACCAAGGATCTAGTACTGGTCTATTTCTTTTAATTCATGGCCTTCTGTGAATTCACTTTTCTTTCTAGCAGGAAAGCACCTGGTGAAAATAATCTTGAACTTTTAATTAACCACTGAGTGTAGTGTTATTGAATATTAATTCTTTAATTTTGATTACTGTAGTGATTGACTTAGAGGTGGCATATCAATACAGAGAAGCAATGTTGTGAGAAACACCTGGTTTTTGATATGGTACAGAAGTTCCTCATACCACATTTGATAAATTAATCCCATTCTGGGAGGCCTGAATTGATAACATTCAGCTTTAATTCCCTTTACCACCACCACCACCCTCCATACAGATAACATTTCAGTGGTATAACCAGTGAAAGCTAGACTCAGCCTTTATAATTCCAACAAGGACTGTCAGTAGATAATTTTTGCTGTCTAGTCCCAGGATATCAAAGATACAGCATTTTCTTTGATTGGGCAAAGCAACAATGAGCTCCCCAAAGCTGAATTCTACATTCTATAAAACTAAGAATAGTACTCAGAAAAGAAGAAGAAAAAGAAGAAAGAAGAAACAGCCCAGAATAGCTCTTACTAGAAATATTCTCTGCAATGAACTTTGATCATGTGCTAAAACCCAAGAGTTTAATTTAAGGAGATTATAAATAATCAATTCTACAGTATTGATTTTATTTGGGAATGTCTATGTGTAATTATTCTCTTCCCTAGTTTTTTCCCACATTTCTGTTTTCCCAATAAAACCCTTTGCATCTTCAGAGACTGAGCAGTCAGTTCAGCAAGAGCTGAAGGCATTTGATATTTGCAGTTCAGTGGTTCACCACATGTGAGAGTGCCACAAGAACCCAGCAACTTTGGACACTGGGCTAGCATATTAGTATGCTGTATTCCCATATACAGAAAAAGCACAACTATCAGCTCAGTTTTCAGACATTCATTGTGCAATTAATGACTTCCCAGAATGGAGAGCAGGTGTATCCTGCCATCTCTGTCTCCCCATATATATAAGTGGGAAATTGTCTGCTTGTCACCTCAGCTATGATTTAGAGCCCTGAATCTGGCCCTGCTTTCCCCTTTAGGAGATTGTGTTAATCATGTAGGTGACTACCTCAGCTGTGGGGTTGCATTCTACTAAGTTTAGACTGGGCCTGCTTTTACTTTTAGAAACATAGTTTCATTTTGATCCATTTGACTGAAAAATATTGTAGCCCAAGGAAGGGTTTTTTTTTCCCTGAAAAGAAAATCTCCTTTTCCTATGCATGTTAAAGGAATGTGTGAAATGCACAGACTAACCCTATTGTTCCATTAACAAATACTGCTGACAATGCTTACAGCAGAAATGCTTTTGTATACGTAAATACACTGAAGAAGAAGCTGAATCCATAAATTTGAACACCATAGGAAAATGTCCATAGATACAGCTCCTCTAGGCTGGGAAAGTATCCTCTCTTGCATAAGAAACTCTATATAGTGCTTCAAACCTTGCACTGATCAATCTTCCACATCTGCTGAGCTATATATTATGGGGGACAGTATCCACTCACTAATCTCAGTTGAAATTTGTTCATTTTTACATAATGGAAGGAGGATAAATAGCTAGAATCATCCTATGAGCCACCTGATATCTGGAAGTGTATGGAGGATGATCTATATCTGCATTTATGTTTGATCCTATAACTAGTAGAAAAAGTGTGATGCAAATCTTGAGCAAAAGTTATCAGCAAACCATTTGACTAAGATAATGGGGTTGGTCAAGATTCTCTTTGTACTATCAATCGCTTTACTAGCACATTGAAGAGAAGCAGTTTTGCAATTTTGTAGTTAATCGAAGAACCAATTAACCAGTGAAAAAAATGAATCACACTGGAACAACGGTAAAGCTTAACACATTAATATGAATATATGATCAGCCTTAGAGGACTGCTGTGTATTTTTGGCAAGTGCCAGTTGCTTGTTTGCAGACCTGGACAATACAATGAGGGGGACCCAGATTTAGTCATTCATAGAGAAGTCTTTTAAACTAACTTTCTACACTAATGAGTCTACCCTAAGACTAACCAAATCTGGAACAACCCATTGGTTTTTATTGTTGTCATTTTCAGTATTTTTGTCTTTTTGCTTTCTAACCTGAAACACTAGCAACAAAACTCTAAATTAGAACTATTGTCTGATGAGATGTTTATGTTATTATACCTGGTCAGTCCATTCTTTTATAAATCAGATTGCTTGCTAATAATTGTTAATGTTCATCTTGTTAGATGTTAGTCACCCTTGAGTGCCAAGACAACTGGTTGTATTGGCTACAGCTTGGCAGATTTTGGAACACAATGAGACAAGAATTCAATTCTTGCACTACTAACCAGTCTTTGCTTGCTGGTAACATCTATGAACACATGAGCAACTCTTTGTGTGTAGGCATTCCAACTTTGGCATCCCTAAACAATCATATATCTATAAATAAGCAGCTGCATGTACTATTTTTTTCTATGTAGTTAGTACAAAAAAATAGAAGAGCATGAGTTATACTGCAACACCACTGCCATTATTGCAACATAATAGACTGTAATGGGAGGGAGTGCATTCTGACTTATGGTTGGATGAATATGGTTTTCATAACAGCTGAAAAACAGCTTCCTTATCAGCTAGAAAAACTTGAAGAAACATGAGGAAGCCATCTAAATCTGAAAATTTCCAAAGAAGGACAATCATCTGTGTACAGAACATCACTAGCCTAAACCTAATCAGATAATACTCTGTCTGTAATAAGTGCCAAACTATACAAAAATTAATCATTTACTGTATGCTAAACAATTTATTTTCACAGATTATTCTTATATGGGGGGGAGGGGAGACAGCTTTAAACAGCTGTTCTGGGACCCCCAATTTGATTTCAAAAAATGTTCTTACAGCTACAAGAATATGACATCTCCGTTGTTTACACTAAGCACAAAGATATGTTTATTGTAACATGCCTTTCAGGATTGCACTGAGCAGCCCACGAGATGACACAGAAGTTCTTCTGAAAGAGAAACTAATTTATAAGTGTCAGTAAATGAGCTAATGGATGTTCAACTGTGTTGGAGATTACAACACTTTATAAGCTTTATCAGTCACATATGACTGACCACTCAGAAGGAAACATATTCAGGCTGACCTGCAGGCATATTGGCCTTTGCCAGAACAAATCCAGATAGAAACTGATTGTTATAGCCTCCGATTCCAGATAGAATATGTTGATGAGAGGCCCCAAACTTGTAATTCCTCAAGGAACTAAAAATGAAATGCTAAAGTTCATGCGTTTGCCATATCTAAGACTCCATCTAAGCCAGGATACTCATGTGTTTGCTCAATATGAGTATGTATTAAGCAATGAGTATCCAGCTGCACAGTATGCCAGTTGTTCCATCCCTATAGGCAAAGAGAGCCAAAGTTGGTTCAGGAGATTTCAGACCTGTCAGTACCAACCTTCAGCCATGGCACCTTTGAGCTCAAAACTTGTGCCTTCCTCATAGCCATAGATTCCAATTCTATGGAATCTATGGCATCCAAAGGCTTTGCAACTTTATGACCTGAAAACTGCCACCACTATAGCCAAGTTGAACACTATTTTTGCTCATTGCAGCATTCCATAAGAATTAATCTGTGATCATATCCAATTTGCTAGCTAGATTACATGGAGGTTTTCTAGTCCACATGATTTTACCCTCACATATACATCCAGAATCAAATGAACTGAAAGAATGCACAGTATAGTTAAGAAAATATATAAGATGGCACGGGCCCAGGTTACCTGAAGAACCATCTCATCCCAGTTACATAGGCCTGTCCCTCCTGGTCGGACAGGAAGGGCATGTTACAGACCCCATTAGCTAAAGAATTTCGACTGGCAGGGTCTAGGAGGAGAACCTTTTCTACTGTTGCCCCTGACCTGTGGAACATCTTGCCCCCTGAGGTGAGATTGGCTCCCACTCTTCTGGCCTTCCAGAAGAGCGTTAAGACCTGGTTCTGCCAACTAGCAATGGGAGCTCGCAGCACTGGGGGTAGCAGGTGGCTTGAGGATGCTCTCTCTGTCTTTTAATTCTGTATATTTTTGTAAAGACTTTTATCGTTTTTTCTTGTTTTTTCTTGTAAGCCACCTAGAGTTACTTATACAGTGAGATGGGTGGCATATAAATTTGATAAATAAAATAAAATAGAATAAAAAAATAAGCAGGCATAGATCTCTGGTTGGCTTTTTACGCCTTAAAAACACTCCAGGCACAGATTGTTATCTTACTTCTGCACAACTGCTTAAGGGATGACTTTTGTAGAAGTCATATTACTAGCTGCACCTGTTATTCTCATTCCCAGGCCGTCTACCAATATTCATTCTAGATTTTGCAACCACATCCACAGCATGGATAATAAAGGCACAGACACTTTGCCACTCTTCATGTAGGTGGCTATGTCCAAATGCAAACCAGAGTAGAATGGGCCTCAATAAGAAACCTGCTCACAATCTACTGATGAAGAGACCCATGCAAGAGGTGCATATCACACCAATCAGCAGCTTCATCCTTTCCTGTCCATCGCATCTTCATTCCCTCCCTATCTCCACAATTTTCACAAATTAAAAGGGCACAAAGGCATTTGCAGGGGTCAGTGGGGGCAAAATGAAGTAGCACTGCAACATTGTGACATTAGTGCCACCCCGTGTTACAGAGACATATGAAAAAGGCCAAGCTTGTGACATGGCGCTGCAATGCTGCTTGCTTCATTCTGGGGAAAGCAGAAAGCTCCCATGGATCCCCGTGGAAGGGGGTAACTTCTACAGCGGCTTTCCAGGGTTCTAAACTCTTTGAAGAACTGACACTAGTTGACCTGGCCTGCACTGCAGATAGTCAATCCAGTGTGGGGAAGAAATGGAAACAGAGGTGCAGCAGAGGGAGAAAGGCCAACAGGCTCATCTCTTCCCGCAATTCTAATTTGGGGACTGGGGGAAATTGAATTTCTCTGCAGTGCATTTTTCTGCTAATCCAAATTACCACCAGAACAATAAACAACACAAAATAATAAAACCCTTGGCTAAGGCATATTGTACACATGTCAGTGGCTCAATCTTGGGTTATGAGTGTCCAGAGCACATCACAGGATCTTCCAGTGGGTTTCAGTAGTCAGTTCTTAGTTATTTACTTACTATATTTAACTCCCACCTTTCTGGGGCATGTAGGTGTTTTATTCTATTTTATCCTCTGACCAACAGACTTATTAGGTCAAGTGGGCTGAGAGACATTGACTGGACCAAATCACTCAGTGAGTTCCATGGTTGCATTAGAACACAAACCTGGGTTTTCTGAGTTCCAACCTGATATTTTAACCACTGCACCACAGTGGTGTAATTCTTCCTTTTCCTGAACTTAGATCAAGAGTCTAGCATGAGACTTATTTTAGAGGAAGGCTAATTAGCTTTAATCAAGAGCAAATGGTCTGATAACTTGCAGGAAGCTGGGTGATAAAACATTCTGAAAATTCAGAGGTGTCAACTGAGCATTTTTAAAGAAGTACTGTAGATATGTTCAAGATAATTCACTTTATCTGTCTATGTGTGTAATTTAGCAATAGTAGAGTTGGGATTAATCATCATTCACTTATCCCAGTTTTCAACAAATGTACTTCCGCTAATCCCACTGAGATCACACCAGTGTAAAAAGTCAATTGGCAGTATGTCTAAACTGTACATTTGTATTAGATCTATTCTAGCACGACTAACTGCATATCTTTGTATTCAAAGATGAAAACAGTAAAGAGTTCAGCATAGTAGGCCTTTGGGAAATTACAGTATTGCACTTCAGGGGCTGAAGTAATTTTGAAACTTGAGCTGTTCAGAGTGGGGGCAGGAAAGTCTTGGGGGATTCTTATCAGTTAACATTAATGAACTATCAAGTACTTTGAAAGAAATCCAGGCATTCAACACTAGGCATGTATCCACATCTGCTTTATTGGAAAATGTGCAGCAAGGTCTTGCTAAAAATTGAAGGGGTAGACAATGTGTTGTGCAAAACTGTTCTCTGGAGAAATAAATTAGATTTTGGGAAAGGATTGTCATGACAAAATGCAAATAGCTGAATCATTCTATCTATATTTTTGCCATTCTTTACTGATACTCAAGAAAATACTCTTGGGAAATGTAAACAGAAACATTTGGAGGAGGTCTAATTAGCGCTAGGTTCATGGTGATTACCTACAGTACTCAGATAAAGATGGGGATTTGTAATTTCCACTGTGGCTATTGTTGATGGGAAGGAGAAAGCTCCTATAGTTTTTATCAATATATTTTGGCTGTATTGTCCATGTGAGGCTACTACCTTTTGGCCCCTAGAAACTATCCCTGTGACAGCATTTTATTGTAGGATAATTGGGTAGATGATTAGCAGTTGGAAAGTATTAATTCCTCATATATGTTCATGATACCCCTTCACGTATTTACTCAAAAGCCTCTTCAAGCACTTGGCATAACCCTTTAGTTTCCTTAACATATTCCACTTAAAGGTCAAATTATTGTGTTAATTACATATCGTGCAGCTGCCTCCATACTGGGATGAGTTGTTTGGGTCCTTTCTCCCCTCTGCTATCTCCAAAGCTACCCTTCCCTATAGGCAGCAGTTGGAGAATGGAGATTACCCCTTTTAAAATTGGCATGAGACAGGATCTGTTTCCATGGAAGCAGCAAGGAAAGCAAGAATTAAACCTCCGCTCCTACGGAAGATACTCTGGATGCTATGGAAGATGCTGGTGCAGGTAAATAAACTGATAGCGTTTTGTGCTGCAGAAGCTTTGGAAGAGAAGCAGGTGTGCTTATATTTTTTCATCTGGACTGAAGAAACTAGAGGCCCTACAACCATTTTTAAAATAGGACAAATTTAAGAACACTTTAGGAACTGGCGAGGGAAAGCAAGCTATTAAAAGAGAAGCAGACAGTGTAAACAATGAATTCCCTCAATTGGTCAAATGAACCATCATCCCATTTTAACCTAGACTAGGATATTGTGTGAAGGTAACCATACAGCACACATAACTGGATGAACTGATAAACTGAGCCCAAAAATGGTAGGCCTGTTCCTGGCATGATGTCAAGTGGTGAAATCAAACTTTTCCATGATCTATGTTAATAAATGCATTTTTAAAAAAATAACAAGTACTCTGAGATGTCCAGGGGTTAGCACTTAATTAACTTTCATTGATTTCAAAAAAAGTTAAGCAAGTTTAACTTTTGATTTGATTAGTGCTTAGTTGGAAGATAATCAGGAAATACTAGGGCTGTAGGATAGACTGGAAAGTTGAAAAGCTATTTCAAAAGGTAATGATGTTCAGGTCATGGGAAGTACTTATCCTGCTCTACTCTGCCTTGGTCAGGCCTCACTTGGAATATTGTGTTAAGTTCTGCACATCCCAGTTGAAAAAAAACATCAATAAAATAGAGCCAGTCCAAAGAGAAGCTATCAGGATGGTGAAAGGACTGGAAATCAAGTCCTATGAGGAACAGTTAAAAGACCTAGGTTGAGAGGGGACATGATAGCTGACTTCAAATATCTGAAGGGCTGTCACATTGTGGAGGGTTCGGAATTATTCTCACTTGTTTCAGAGGGTAAGACTTGAGCTAATAAGATGAAACTTCAAGGATGTAGATATTAGATTAGATTAGACATTAGGAAGAATTTCTTGACAGTAAGAGCTATCAATCAGTGGAATAGGCAACCCTTACTGCATGGAGTGGTTTATTCCCCTTCACTGGAGGTTTTCAAGCAGAGGCTGGATAGCCATTTAACACATTCTTTCCAGTCTTTGTTAAGTGCAATCTATCTGTCACCAGAAGCCATTCCTGTAGACAGTGTAGACCACAAAACCATTGTTTTGTTGATGACACCATATCTTGAGCAAATGAATCCTCCATTTTTTCCTTGGACCATGACCTTCAGGTGGAGGTATGGATTAAAATCTTTGAGAAGAGTACATATTTAATTTTTGGGGCAGTGAGCAAAGTGGATGGGGCTGTAATGTATACATAGGTGGAGCTGGAATTTTCTGGATCTTTTAATCAAAGGGTTTTTCTTGATCATTTAAAAATATTTTTAAAATCTATTTTAGGCTATTTTACTTTATACTTTTCATGTAGTTTCTGCATTACTATGGCAGGAAATCATGCTGCTGAATTCTGGTTAGAGTGGGCTGCAAAGGCAGCAAAAACCAGGTTGCATGGATGCTCGAAGCCTTGGGTTGAGAGTTGCCAATTCCTGAGCTTTAGTTTTAGTGATAAGCAACAGGGCAATGGGGGACATTACCTACCTGTGGCTTCCACAATCTTCCAGAAATGCTGAAACTATCAGAATCCTTCCTTTGTATGGTCTTTGTTCTGTGTGTCTGGAAGTCACAAGATTGGGGAAAGCTGCTTTAACCAACAATAGTTTTTCTGGCTACAAACATGGTAGTTTGGTTTTAGCACAGGATGTTTTGGCACTTTTGAATCATTTTTACATAATTTCTAGCATATTCCTATCAACTCTGAGTCTTTGAAGCTTTAGGATTGGCTGTATGAAGTATCTCAGCTTAAATAAACATATCCTTGGTGAGAAAGTTTTCAAGTAGTTCTGCATTGCTGCCTATGGCTGGTGAGAGAAAGTGCTCGCAACCCATTATTTTTCTGTTCATGTTGGCAGTGCAGGTTAGTGCTAATCTGCTGCATTTCAAAGTATCATTTTTCTTTTTGCAGACAGTTATGACAGCAGAAAACCTTAGGAAAACAGTGCCTTTTGTTTGAGCCAAATCACATTTCTAAATAGCAGCAGTGCAAGCAGGGGTCTCAACTGCAATGAAAAATAGAATGACAATTAACACGGCACTCCTATCCATGTTGGCTTTGAAGTAAGTCTCACTAAATGTGCTAAGGCTTATATATGTGTAAATATTAAACTTTCCAAATTTCCTTTAAAAAGCAGGAAACAGGGATAACCCCAATAAGGCATCGATGGCTGATAAAGAAATGCCTTTTTATGGTAGTATCTCATCTGTGGAATCCCCACGCCGCCTGTGCCCAGCAGTTTATTAGTACCTCTGTCAAGATGAAGACTTTTTATTGGCTATTTGTAAAATTTTTTGGATTCAAATACATAATTACAAAGAATTTTAAAGACTAATATTCAACTGAAACCAGAGCTTTTCTTGCTGGGACTAACGGACAAACAACTAGAAAAGACTTATGGACAATTGTTTTTGTACATGGTAACCACAGCAGATTATTATATGCACAAAGATGGAAAGACTCTGAAATACCCACAATGGAGGAATGCTTGGTGAAGATGACAGAAATTGCAGAGATGGCAAAATTGATCTGTTTAATTAGAAAAAAGACAATAACTACATTTGTTAGTGACTGGAAACCCTTAATGGATTTTTTGCTGAAAATGGAAAAAAAATGAACTTGTGATTTATGGGCTTGAGGGTTAGAAAGGATAGATTATGGAAAGAAGGGAGTTATGATGTATCCTTAGAGAGAGAGGATAAAATTTGAATGTATTTATAACTGTTGTAAAGAAGATTGGAAGTCATTTCTTTATATTTTGTCTTTCTTTTCTTTTTCTCTTTTTCTCTATTTCCCCCCGATCTCTTTATTCTTTTTTTACCACTTTTCTTTTACTTTGCTTTATTTTCTTTTTCCTTTAAATATTTTTATTATGCAAAAATTTCTTCAATAAAAATTAATTTTAAAAAAGACTTTTTATTTGCTTGGGTATTACAGAAAGAGTTTTCACGGGTGGGATAGCTTTCTTTGTATTTCCAACGCTTCACCAGTTTACTGTAAGTAGCTAGGTAGAAACATCTGAAAATTTGATAATTAGTCAAAAATATTTAAATTAAGTTTGCTCTAGAACACAGGGCAAGTAGCATTCCCCCTCCTCCTTTATCCTCATTCCTTATATCGCATAGGAAACTGCAGCAAGCCCTTAGAATCTGAAGTAATGGAGTTTGTTTTCAACTGAATGTTATGCTTATAATTGTGTAATATAGTACAGTGCAAATTATTGTTGGGGCTATTTAATTTCTTCTCCTGTTCTGGGCAGTGGGTTGAACTAGATGATCTAAATGTACTATTGTTTTATTTGAGTGCTTTTATTGCTGTAGTTGTGAGCCACCCAGAGTTATTGTATATAAGATGAGAAGGCATAGAAGTCCTTTAAGTAAATAAATAAACAAACAAACAAACAAATAAATAAATAAATGGCACTTTCCACCCTACTGATTCTAACTAATAGTATGTCTTTAGATAGGATTTCATATCCAGTTTCTCCATATAAAATACAAGCCAGAGGAAAATGATGTTGACTCCAGGAGTCCTATCCTTAGGCAAATGCATTGTAAGATATATTTAGCACACAAAAAGACCAAATATTTCTCAAGGGGGATGGTTCACCCCATGAAAGGCATGGATACCTTGTTCAACACAGCACACATCCTATTTTCTTTCAAGTTCAGACATGACATTAGCTGTGGTTGTCTTAAGTAATAGTGGGATTACAATTTCTTCTGTTGTCAAACTACTCTACCAGTAGAATACAGAACAGGCCAAACCCTTGGTGATTTTTAAAATCATGGTGTTCATATTAACATTTGGTCGCTATTTCAGTGCATCAAGCAAACTTCTGCATTATCTTCTTTTCTTTGTCTTCTCTTCCTCCATAAGAAGCAGTTTAACTGGGAATCATCAAGAACAATTCCCCTGGTTTGAGTGGGAGAGATTTAAGTATGAGTTTACTATGAATGCCAATGGGATACAAATTGGGCAAATTGCACTGTTTAATTTTTTTCAGATTTAATAGAGAGTTTCACTCCCTTAACTAGCTAATTGAATTACTTATGTGTTGTTCCTTTCCCCATGTCTGACCTACAGAGAATGTCAGATTTAGTAATTGCCAATGTACAGTTTATGTATAGATTATTATAAATAGTTGTTAAAAGGCAGTTTGTTTTATTTAATATTTTAGAATACATTTGATAATTTATTATATCAGTTGAGAAGAGAAAAAAGCAAATTATGAAGCTTAAGCAAAAATGGAGAGAGTTTGCTCTGAATCTTAAAAGAGGGCTATGTGTCTCTGATGGGTGAGTACAGCCTTCTGAATAACAGCACTCTGATGATGACTGGAGAAGGTATGTAGCCTGCACTGCTGCAGTTTTAAGGTAATATTAAATATCTTTTTGTCCCATCAAACCTTTGGAGACTATGTAAAGGTTTTCATCTGCTATGCTAGCTCATATACAGTTTACTTGTTTGCCTGTTTAGATACATATATAATTATTCCCAAAGAATTCAAATCCAGTCACAATTTCTTAACTATATGAACAACATTTTTCTTAGTAAATGAACATCATCTGGATAAATACTGCTTTGGGTAGAAATATTGAATTTGGATTTATAGAACCCCCGCTCCACCTTCACTGACAGCCAGCCAGCAACCAGCATCTGATTTGGAATCCACTCTTTCAAGGCAGAGGTGCTTTTTCTGCCACATATACAATGAGATTTCTTTAAGCCCTTCCCTCTGCGGATATAGAAAAGTTTTAATTTGTTTAGAACAAAGGCAGAAGCTGGGCACTAGCACTAGGTAAGGGAGAAAAGTAACATTGTACTCTTGAGTCCCTGATTATAAGAAGTTGGAAAAAATCCAGGGAAGTAAGCACAATGCTTTTGTTTTCAGGAATCCTTTCGTTTCTAAGGAATACATAAGCAAGTCTAACTATAAAAGTATGTTATGATTGTATTCTTTATTTTTCTCCATGTCTGGCTATTTAAACTTTATTGTCTCTGGTATTTTCTATGTACAAGCTCAATAACTCTGTCTTTTATGCAACTTAGAACTTCTTTTCAGCAGAGTTGCCTTATCTTGTGGCCTGCCTAGAGCCTTTCATTTCCCTTTATATATTTATGTGGGAAATCCTTTAAAATCATGATCTGTGCTTTGAACAACACTATATATTCTTATCCCCTTTACCATTAAATGTTTTACAGGTAACTATTTAAAACTAAAAAAAGATTTTTTACATTTATTGGTTCATTTTTTAAATGAAATTTTATTTTATTTATCTCTCATGAGATTGGTCTATCTGTCACAATATGAGAAAAGGAGGAAGGATGCACTGATTCTGCTAGTAATATTACCTCAGTGATGTGGCCAGAGGGTGGCATTCTAGAATATATTTCAATTTTTTCTCTTTTTTCCCATTTAAATTGCCTGAAAAGCAGCACAAGCCGTATCTTTCTCATACACAGGAGTTAGGTGAAGCAATCTTCTGGAAGACACTTAGTAGCAGCAATAACTACGAAGCTGTGTACACCAAGGCAGAAGGGTATACACAGACAGCTAGAGTGTGTAGATCCAGAGAACTTCTGGGAGGACTTTCAAATATCCAACCTTACACCCTGTGAGATCAACCATGTTGCTACAGGATGTTTAAAATATTTTTTTCTCTTAAGATTATACACACACACACGTCAAAGATTATTTCTGTTCTTGTTGCTTTTTAAACTCTTTATTATTTCTGTCTTGATGTTTTGTTTGTTCAGTTACAAAATGTGGCTTATAAAGTTAACAGTTTAACAATTAAAAAACAGTTGCAAAACTATAAACACAACATTTCAAAAGATAAGCAGGAAAAGCACAGTGAGGCAGTAATACAATTTTTTGAAATGTTTAAAAATCAGTCTGGATTAAAACTGCAAATTAAAACTACACATTAAGTACTTGCCTACAGAGGAGTTCCAAAACCCCAATGAAGCTACTAAAATGACCTGTCCTTAGTCTAAACTTGCCTTATTGCACCAGCTGTTGAAACTTGCAGGAGGGCCTCTAGGGAGGATACAGAAAAGAGACTCCTCAATGATCCTAAAATAGTCAAAGCCTTAGAGATCATCACCAACATTTTGTAGACAGAAGCCAATGGACGGAGTTCTATGCTCTGAATATATGGGCTAGACCAATTCTGCTTTTCAAAGATAACTCTGTGTAGAAAATACTACAAATAATCAGGCAAGATTAAAGACTGGATTCAAAAAAGCTATAAAATTCTGCATTCAATGGACATCATAGCTCATCCAGCACAGGTTGATTCCGATTTCTCAGTTAGCCCAACTGAGATGAGCACTCACTTAGCGTGTGGTTGAAAACTAGAAGATATAGTCCGTTTGCTCACATCTTCAGTGAATAGGTGTGTTTCTTTTCTTTTTCCTTATGAAGGCTGTTCTGAAGTAGGCTCCCATTGGTGACAATTTATGATACCTGAGGAAAACATAATCAACTGAAATGCAGTGTCATATTTTCACATTACTTGTATGAACAGAGTTGCCTTTTTAAGAAACAGTGAAAATTAGAAAATGTAAAATTATTCTAGTATATTTCCAGTTAACCAAGTAGTAAATAGAGTGATTTAAAACATTGTAGGGTATGTTTTTCTGCTTTTCTGTGTGTAATGTGTCCACTATTAAGCTGTGTCAAGAGATATAGTATAAGTAAGATTTCCAGAAGTATGACATACTCTACTGATAGTCCCTAATTTGATCCTCTGAGATGTGTTGTGGTAGTAAATCATGATGTAAAATTATATAATTGTGTATTTAGTTGTATTACATAATTTATATTACTATAGCTCATTATTTATGGCTACAAACCACAACCCACTTGATAAAAAATATAGAAATTGATTTATAAAACATTATCCTACCATAAATATGCTGTGGATCATAGCCAGACATTTACATTTCAAACTGATTTAAGTAAGTGTGCCTTTCAAACTTCGGCCTCTAAAAACGTCTTAAGAATGAGCATTTAAGATCTCCCTCCTGCCATCATAAACTCAAGTTGGCATTTAAGACAAAGCACTATTCTGTTAGTTTTAGCCCAACAGTCACAGTATAAGATAATGATAATACAGCTTAATTCACAAGGCTGTTATAATGTGTGGGCTGGTCCTGGGGAGATCCAGGTTCAAGTCCACTCTCAGCTACAGAAGTTCATTGGGTGACTCCAGGCAAGTGACTCTTTCTCAGCCCAAGTTATCTTATGGGATCGCTGTTATGGGGAAAATTTTGAGGATAGAATACTATGTACGCTGCCCTGATCTGAAGGAAAGACAAGATATTAATCAATCAAAGAAAGAATGAATGAAATGTGGTTGATGGTGTTAATGATGACTAAGATGCACATTCCTAGTTCAGATTCCTTAGCACCACTAAGAGTCTGAAATGTGTTCTTAGCATTATCAACAAGAAGCCTGCAGACAGAGTATAATTACATTATTATGACAAGGGTAATATTAGATTGCTTTTCAGATTCCATGGTAATGTTCAGAGATATACTTAATCAGGTCAGTTAAAAACCTAGCAACTGTATGTGCTCAACATACTAAGCTTGATTAATGTTCATCCTGTGTGTGTGTGTGTGTGTGTGTGTGTGCGCGCGCACATGTCTTCAAGTATGGTGTGAACCTACCTCATTCAGTGGGATTATGGTTCAGTGACCCCATATGATCCCAGAAAATGGCAAGCATGTTGTGTGAAAAAGCCAGTGTGTTAGATCTAAAGGATTCCCTTTGAAGAGACTGTCATACCATTAGGCAAAGCAAGACAGCCATCTCAGGCAGTAGATGCTGAATGAGATGGGAGTTGCCATAACTTTTCTCCTGAGTTCAGGTGCCATGATGTCCCCAGGCTGCAGTAACTGAGGACAGGCAGGAGAAAAGGAAGAGAAGGATCACACAGATTCTTATTCCCTGCTGTAGCAGCAGGTATTCTTCACCTCCTCTCTTCCTCTCCCCTTCTCATTTAAATTATAGTCATGCATATGCAGAGCACTTGACACTCTCTTCCTTCAGAAGGCTCCCCCAGACCAGATACCTGAGAGTTACTGGCTGCAAAAAAAACCTGGATGACCAATAGATGGCAGTCTTCTTGCTGCCATCTACTGGTCATCTGGATTTGTCAGGGGCCTCCTAGGGTTCCATTTTCAGCACACGCTGCTCCTGCTGCTGAGGCAACAGCTGACTTGGGAGCACCACTGGAAGTGCTTCCCTCCCTCCTTCCATGTTCCATCTTCTGCTACAACACCAATTGGGGTCCCTTGCTTGGCACGGGGCAAAGAGTAGGCTGCAAGGATAAGCTGGGAGGGGTGGTTCTGTGCCTTGGCCTGCCATGTCTCCCTTCTCTGTGTCTCTCTTTGGATTGCTTTAAATAAAATACAGTTTAATTATAGTTTTAAATGTTATCCATTCTTCAGATTCAAATGCACTTAAACTTCATGATTTCTGTATACTGTACTAAATATTGATTTTAAGAAAGGGTGCAAAATCCAATAAAATGTATGTTTAATTGACAGTTTATAATACAAGCAATAGAAGTTGGTTTAAACCTATGAAAACCCCAAGTGTGGCATGCATAAGGACATTACACGCATTAAATGAGAGAGCTGCACTAATATTGCAGTACACAAATATCTAAGCCATACTTACTTGTCACTAACTTCCTTTATTGAACACAAGATTACTTTAAAAGGATGTTAACTTATCCTAGAATACTAATCTCATATATAGCCAGATCATTTAACAGCATCAAAATGGCAGCAGCCTTGTGTTAGACCTACTTCATTAAGTTAACTATTAGTGTTTCTGGAATTGATTAATTCATAATGGAAAACAAGAAACAAGTCACATTAATGAGCTGAACTTTAAACTTTGATTTGAAAGCGGTACCCTTTCATTGTTCGGAGATGACTATGACACTTTGAAGCATAAGGAAAAAGATAGGGCCCTGCCACAAGGAGTTTACAATCCAACATTTGACAGTGAGGAGATAATGGGTTTTGTGTGTGAGGGAGAAGAGAAAGAGAGAGAGCAATGTAATAGGCAAGAAAAAGAAACTATGGATTTGTTTTATGTATATTACTTGCTGGTATGAATGATTCATATATAGGAATTATATGGGATACTCTTGTACTGGCTTTGAAGTTCTAATTAAGAAAGACTTAATGTTGTGAATATTGTAACTATGTGAATATTTGATTTACAAATTTGTTCTGAATGATTCAATCAAAACAGATTTCTAATTGAATTTTCATCTCTAAAAATCAAGTAAGTTCCCCCCAAACTGATTCCAACTTTTGTTCATGTGTGGAAACAGATGATATATCCAGTTTGTCCAATTCGGTCTGGCAGGCTGGACATGTTACGGGTCCCATCAGCCAAGGAATGTTGGCTGGTGGGGACTAGGAGACATGCTTTCTGTGAGAGCTAGAGTGGAAAGAGTTAAGCGCATTCTCTTATCCCCAGAACAGAGAGGTAGAGATAAGAGAATGAGACTTGCACCTCCCTGAGGAATGCAGGATGTTTGTCGGGTGACTCTGGGAATTGCTTTCACTCTGAGAAGATTGATGCCAGGATTAGTCCAGGAAACTCCAGGAGACAGTACAGATTCAATTCAGCATGGTTTATTGGCTTCAGTCCCGTTACAGAATCTTCTCAGAGTGAAAGCAATTCCCAGAGTCACCCGACAAACATCCTGCATTCCTCAGGGAGGTGCAAGTCTCATTCTCTTATCTCTACCTCTCTGTTCTGGGGATAAGAGAATGCGCTTAACTCTTTCCACTCTAGCTCTCACACTTTCTCTGCCATAGCCCCTGCCTATTGGAACACTCCCTTCAGAGATTAGGATGACCCTGACCCTGTTGGCCTTTCATAAGGCCATGAAGACTGGGTTATGTGCCCAGGCCTGGGGCCCCGAATGTGTTAAGGGCCCCATTTCTTGACTATATTAACATCTATGGCAGTAGTTTTACTCAGTGACCATATATATTTATTTGTATTGTTTTAATTGTTTTGATTGTTTAATGTTTTTATGATTGTACTCCACCCAGAGTCACTTTCTGAGATGGGTGGCTATAGAAATCAAATAAATAAATATAGCTGATCCAGAGTTCCCTCCACAAACCAGGATAAATAAGTTAGCTGTCCCTCAGCCATCTTTATTATTATTGAAGCCAGCTGTAGTCTTGTATCTCCTTTCTTTTTTCATTTTTTAAACAATGTTATTCTGCCAGAACACAAAATATAAATCAGTGATGGCACAACCAAAGTTAAGATTAATTGAATGATCAATTAATGTAATTTGCCTGCTCACATGTAATGTTAAACCATCACACCTATGAGCCTTTTAAGTGTGTTGTGCCAACAGGTTCATTAAATGATTGTGGATTAGTCACTATCTTTCAATTCAACACACCTCATAAAGTTGTTGTTCTGAAGATAAAATGAATAAATGTTCCCAAATATGTCATTTTGCACTCCCAGAGGACTAGTGGTATAGAAAGGTAATAAAAAACATTAAAATAAGCTAGGGATAATTAAATTGACAATTTACAAGTATGAAAATAATGCTTCAAATCATGTTAATTAGAGATGAATATTTTGCTTCTTAGTTAGAAAAGCCTTAGAATTGAATCATACTTAAAAACATGAATGAAATCATTACAATGAACCACGGGAAAATATATAAAAGAAAAAAAAATTACTCCAAGGAGTGCAAGCTTATTAAATTTGTCATGGAAAAGACACAGCAGAATTGTTCAGTATTGTTCCATAAGACAAAACAAGAAACAATGGGTTTAAATTACAAGGAAGTAAATTATAGTGGAACATTATGAACAATTTCCTAATCGTAAGAGCTGTTTACAAATGGAACAGGGTGCATCTGGAAGGGATGGACTTTGTGGTCTGGAGGTCTCTAAACAGAGGCTGGATGGCCATATTTCAGAGGTGCTGTAGTACTGAATTGCCCTGGGCAGAGATTTGAGCTAGATGATCTCCAGGGTGTTTTCCAACCTTATATTCTGTGATTCTGTTAAATTTTGTGGAAACAGTACATTAGACAAAACTCCTCTGAAATGCTTGGAAAGACATTTCTAAATAGTCTCCTTTGTCACTGCTGACTGGTTGCCATTAAATCCAAACTGTGAACCATAAGCAGTTGTGGACAATTTGCCACTATTTTTTTTCTGGGCTTTGTTTTTCAGCAGCTCTCTAATCAACATTTCCCAGGATAAAGCTCTCTAATTTGCTTTGGCATGGTTTTTTCTTCAGGCTTCTGATAAGAGAAATTGTATTCGATTGGTTCAAAAGCTTTCTTGGATGTGTATGTGTGTGGGAAAGCATTTTATTGTCACAATGAGCAACCATTGTGTCACCAAAACACCAAAAGCATTTTATTGTCACAATGAGCAAACCATTCCTATGGATTGCAGGTGTTTGTAGATTTGGTTTCTTAGATGAACAAAGAATCTTCCTATCTCACTGCTATGCCATCACACCTCTCCTTAAATTGGATCTTCATCAGTAGTTTATTCAGATTGATAACCTTGATTTTTAAAACATTCTGTCACTCTGCCCAATGTATGGTTGCTTTAAAATTATGATAAGGCAATTACAATCATGAGAAAGGCTGTCAAGCTGGATATTTGAATCATATTATATGTTATTAATAATCATATTCATAATAATCATATTAACCCCATTCATGGTTGGTTGCAGAGGGCTATTAAAACTCCTGATAGATGACAAATGACAATTTGGCTGCAGCCTCCACTTTAGACTTTTCAGCTTGGTGCCTTCCACTTGTATTGGCCATTAGCTCCGATAATCCTGAGTCTTTCACATCACTTTGAGAAAGATTGTGTCCATAGACATCTGTAGCTGGCTCATATAGTAATGTCACAATGCAAACTCCACACTTTGTACTTGTACCCTGATGTCATACCCAAGTATGACATCACAAAATTTGCATTGTCATTTTGTACTCCTTACTCCTCCTGTAGCCCAGGAAGGCTTTATGGACACTCTTCTTTACTCTGAATGGTTACCTCTGCAATCTGAAGACAGCTGTACACAATGGACATGTTTAGGTTTTAGACTGTTGATGAACTGTGCTAACTTTTAATGCCTTATTATTCAGGATCTTTGAAAAAATACATCAGACAAGTGCAAGGATCACTTTAATGCAGAAAGATAAAGAACATTATCTGCTTTCCAAATCTAAATCCACCCTTACCCCACATGTATGAGGCTTGAATGAAAAGCAATGTCTCCATCTCCCTAACTTTAGTTTAAATAGAGATATTTTAATAAAAGGAACAGGAATAGTATTGAAATGAGTTGTTTTGTCACCTGTTTTTACTTCCCTACATTCACCACTATTAGCTACAAGTTCTGTCAATGATGTACAAGCTTCTCAAAGCCATCATGAAAGTACTCTATCTTTTCAACCAGGTCCTGACAGTTCTTTACACTGTGTTCATTGGAGTCAAACATAAATATTCCTTCAATTTGGGGAAAAGGTGAAAATCTCATGATGCTAAGTCTGGACTATATGGCAATGGGCTAAGATAGTGAGATCCAACTTCACAATTGCCTCTTGGGTGGCTCATGTTAGACTTAATGTTGTCATGTTGTAACACATTTTCCTTCTTGTGCTTCAAAGGTCTGCTTAATTGGTGAAGGGTGAATTTTAATTGGAGGGACTCTGGCAGTAAAAAATTCAAGCATGGCACATTGCTTAATGTATTCACTGTAGGCTTCCATTTCACAAACAATAGCAATAATAGCAACCTTTTCTCATAGCAACTTTCAGCCAACTGAAGTGAAAGGACAGATGCTAAACACACCAGAGCTTCTAGCATGTCAGTACCACCATCTGTTAGTGGCTTATAACCTTGGAGGCACTACTTTTCAATCAACTCTATGATTAGTTAATCTATCAAGAAGGTGCTGAGGCTAAGCTTTAGGCTACCAGGAAATCCACTGGGTAATGGACAGAGGAAGGAATGGCTATTAAATACAAGATTTGTTCAATAAGTGCCATGGACAATTAGTGGCAATACTGGCAGAATGTTGTAACAGTAACATGTGAAAACTGTCACTGACTTTACAAAACATTTTGCATACCTCCAAGGATAATGTTGTGACTTGGCAAGTAATGCTGCCTGTAAATAAACATACCCAGGTAGACAACAATTGCTACCAGTAGCAATTACAAGTGGAAATGTGTGGCCTGAGATAGTTGTAGTAACATATAGGTACAGTGGTTGGGATAAATGAATATTTGTATATTGTATACAAAAATATATTTGTGCAGCAATGTAACAGCGTGGAAGGCAACAGAGAACCACCATGTCTTTTCTTCTGGGAAAATAATAGATGGCTGAAATAGCACTGATGGTCACTAACCTCTGATAAGAACCGGTAAGGTATATATAAGTGTAGTAATTACTTATCAAGCTGACGCTGTGGTGATATTATATATACACCTTCCCTTGAAATTATATTTTCTGCATGGAAAATACTTTAAAATGTAGGGAATTTTTTCAGGCTTTGCTTCCAATCCATCCAGTGGGCCTTCTCTACTAGATCTTTGTTGGCCTGTTAAATATTTGCCACAGTAATTTCCTAATGAGTTTGAGATAATCTAGGAGCCTGTTTTGAATGTTTAATGGTAAAGAAGCAACATAGATGTCCAAAATATGTAAAAGGATTCATCCTACATTGATACTTAATAATCAAAAGCTACATTTTGTTAAAATTTCAAGTAAAAGTATTTTTGGCACATGAAAGACACACATCAGGAAGTGTGAAGAAATCTAAAACACATTTCAAGTAAAATGAGAATCTGTAAAGTTTTCCATATGTCTGCTTAATTAATCTCATGCTTCCATAATCCTGGGAATTATTTATTTAGGTACCATCCTGACTGTCCGCTAAGCTTGCAATTATTTCTAAAACTCAAGTAGGCCAAATAAAGCTATAGCCTCTATGGATTTTGAATGTTTGTTTGGCGTCAATGGCGATTTTTGCTTTCATTTAATTTCATGTACATACAGCTGAGATTTGTATCATTCCTCCACTTTCTTTTACGGGTTTCTTTTATGGTGCTTCTTTCTGTTATGTGTTACCTTCTAGATGAAAACCTAAGAAATGTAGAACTAGAAATTACATACCATTTTGTAAACAAGGTTGGAGATACCTGTGTTTAATTAATGTACGCAAAATGTGATTGCTTAACTGTGCTACTCAAAGAAGCCTGTGTTAGAGAACACAATGCAACAGAACTTCTACAGGTATGAATTTAGGGTTTCTTGGAAGGAAGGATTTATTAGTAGGTCCTTAATGTAGGTATAGCTGAGAAAGATAAAAGGAAAAGGGAACATGGACAAATATATACATGGGAAGAGAATAACTATGAATACTAACCATTTATCTTAGTATTATATACAGGTGAAACTTGAAAAATTAGAATATTGTGCAAATGTTCATTTATGTCAGTATGGCAACTCAAAAGGTGAAACCAATATATGAGATAGACGCATTACATGCAAAGCGACATATGTCAAGCCTTACTTTGGTATAATTGTGATGATTATGGCGTACAGCTTATGAAAACCCCAAATTCACAATCTCAGAAAATTAGAATATTACATGACATCAATAACACAAGGATTGGAAATAGAACAATATCGGACCTCTGCAAAGTATAAGCATGCATATGTACTCAGTACTTGGTTTGGGCCCCTTTTGCAGCAATGACTGCCGCAATGCGGCGTGGCATGGATGCTATCAGCCTGTGGCACTGCTGAGGTGTTACGGAAGACCAGGATGCTTCAATAGCGGCCTTCAGCTCCGCTGCATTGTTCGGTCTCATGTCCCTCATCTTTCTCTTGGCAATGCCCCACAGATTCTCTATGAGGTTCAGGTCAGGCGAGTTTGCTGGCCAATCAAGCACAGTAATCCCATGGTCACTGAACCAGGTTTTGGTACTTTTGGCAGTGTGGGCAGGTGCCAAGACCTGCTGGAAAATGAAGTCAGCATCCCCATAAAGCTCGTCTGCGGAAGGAAGCATGAAGTGCTCCAAAATCTCCTGGTAGACGGCTGCGTTGACCCTGGACTTAATGAAGCACAGTGGACCAACACCAGCAGATGACATGGCTCCCCAAATCAACACAGACTGTGGAAACTTCACACTGGACTTCAAGCATCGTGCATTGTGTGCCTCTCCATTCTTCCTCCAGACTCTGGGTCCTTGGTTCCCAAATGAGATGCAAAAGTTGCTCTCATCAGAAAAGAGGACTGTGGACCACTGGGCAACAGACCAGTTCTTTTTTTCTGTAGCCCAGGTAAGATGCTTCTGACGTTGTTTGTTGTTCAGGAGCGGCTTGACAAGAGGAATACAACATTTGAAGCCCATGTCCAGGATCCGTCTGTGTGTGGTGGCTCTTGATGCATTAACTCCAGCCTCAGTCCACTCCTTGTGAAAGTCCCCAACACTTTTGAATGGCCTTTTCCTGACAATCCTCTCCAGGCTGCGGTCATCCCTGCTGCTTGTGCACCTTTTTCTACCACACTTTTCCCTTCCACATAACCTTCTATTGATGTGCTTTGATACAGCACTTTGGGAACATCCAACTTCTTTTGCAATTCCCTTTTGGGGCTTTCCCTCCTTATGGAGGGTGTCAATGATGGTTTTCTGCACAACTGTCAGGTCAGCAGTCTTTCCCATGCTTGTGATTCCTACTGAACCAGCCTGAGAGACCATTGAAAGGCTCAGGAACCCTTTGCAGGTGTTATGGATTCATTAGCTGATTAGAGTGGGACACTTTGAGCCTAGAATATTGACCCTTTTCACACTATTCTAATTTTCTGAGATTGTGAATTTGGGGTTTTCATAAGCTGTACGCCATAATCATCACAATTATACCAAAGTAAGGCTTGACATATGTTGCTTTGCATGTAATGCATCTATCTCATATATTGGTTTCACCTTTTGAGTTGCCATACTGACATAAATGAACATTTGCACAATATTCTAATTTTTCGAGTTTCACCTGTATTGCTATATGTGAACCAAGAGCCTGTTGCCATGAGTGGTCATTAATCTTTGTTTTTCTTCTTATATGTGTAGTATAATTCAATATTCGGTACCTCTGACAATTAATGTCTATCCCCGCTATAAGATTTGCTATTGTAATATTGCTACTTCTTTCTGAAAACACAATTCTCTAATTTTTTAAAAATTATTATTAGCCCTCAATAGTTAATTCACTACATATACTTCAGTGGAACAAGGGGATAGATACCTGGGACATATAGTTCTGGTCTATGAATCCATGACAGTCAGTGGATACATAAGTACATTTAAAAGTTATTAAACAATTGGTTAAATATAAATTATACATTTACTGAATGTCAGAAGGCATTTTAATCTAATAAGGTCTGACACATGTTGAAAAGAATATTTAGTGTAATTTTCTACGAACAACCCAAAACTAGCTTACATTTTGTATTTTGGCCCAGTACAATTAAATTGAAAGCCTTGGGATTTAGCTCTGTTTGGGAACATGCAATTGGATTCAATAAGTCTAATACTTTGAAGTAAGTCCCAGCAAGTGAATCCACCTATTGTGCAATATAGTAGGTTTGGTTCTGACACTGTTCTCATAGGTATCTGATATTGAGATGCAAATACGAAAAGCCGAGGTTTGTATTGTGATGTTATGGCACATTTTATCATTTTCACATCACTGAAGTTTGTCCCAGATGCCTATGTTTGTTTAATAAATCCACACATAGCTTGATGTAGTGTTTAATCCTCACTGGTGAGTCTGATGGAACTTAGGCCAAAGTTAACTCTGCACAGGACTATATTTAACTCAGATGAATCTATTGCCTAGAAAAATATAAAGCTAGTATTTGGAAATGATCTTTTTTAGTAAAACTAAGATTAGCCTGTGTTGCAGTTTATAATACGGTTTTGTTTGTCTGTTTTTTGAGTTCAAGAAACAGAATGAAAGACAGGGAGGAAGAGAGAGACAGGGAGAGGGGGCCCAGTCGAAACCTTATGGTACTGTAAGTCTCTCACTTTGTCTATTAAGGCTTGGGGCTGACACACTATTCAGTTACTCTTGTTTGATGTTCTTCTACAGAGTGTCCCATGCCAGTAGAATACTGTGCTTTTCATATTCACTTCAACTGGCAAAACACATCTTGCACTCTGTATTTAGTTATGCTAATCAGTTCCAGTCTGCTCATATTCATCTCAGTTCATGCTCTATCTTTCATATTTATGCCTGAAGAATTCCTGTTAACATACAGTAAGGATTGCAACTGCCTTCACCATTACTCTAGCTGTGGTATCGTTTGATTTACCTGTTTAAAGATCAGATAAAGTTCAATGGTAAGAAGCAGCTGCAAATGGAGCACCTTCAACACAAACAACTAATCATGGGACAGAATTGAATTTGGCTGCTACAGTTTACAATTCTCAAAAGACAGCTGTCTCTTGGATTTTGGACTGCCCAAAATTTGCAATGCAATTTTAGCTCAAATTTCTTATGTAAATGTGAGTACAAATATGTATATATTGTGGAAGGTGTAATTAGAGTTTGTTGTATATAACATCTGCCTACATGTGCATTTTATAGAGAAAATTGCATATAAAATTAATGCAGTTCTTCTGCAGGCTTTTCAGTTAGAAAAATCCTTGGATGTTGAAATTGGATAAAACTGCCTTATAACTGAATACATGTGACAGCGACATCACTGGAAAGAAACTGATTTGTCTGTCCTTACAAGCAAGAGGAAGCAGACTATTGGTGATTTTTCCCAAACTACATACTGTATTTCTCTAAGGAACAGCAAAAGTCTGTGGGAATATTGAGGTATTTTCTTCTTTACACATGATCCTTAAAGAAACCCTTGTTTTAAATGGTTTTAAAAAGTAGTATCAACAACATAACACTTATGCCACATATCATCAATCAGTGAGATCAAAAACAATAGAAAAACGTGCTTTACTTCAAGAAAACTATAGTCTTGTGGGGGTAGGGACTATAGGATCAGAAATTATTTTCTCATTATTCAGAAAGATTCTAAATCTTATTTGATATTTGGAATTTGAAACTCCAATAAACAGGGTCCATTTGGAGCTTGGCATTTGTCCCAAATCCGAAGTTGTATTTTTCATATTATATAGGGTAGATGAAGGTTGCTTTTTTTTTTTAATGTATAAATTTATTGGGGGATTTGTTCCAGTTAATCTTTGTGCTCACAGGAGTTCTGGCACTTTCCATAGAGGCTTTTCTCTCCTTCTCTGGTGCCTCCGGGAATGCTCAGTGAACAGGTGATGTTTCCTATTAGATAATTGTATTAGACTTTATCATTCCATGGATTCCTTTGGGGCAGAACTGCCAGACTTGTTCCCAGGAGAATTTGTGGCAGATTTCCTTCATTTATTATTCATTTATTTATTATATTTAAGTCCTGCATTTCCTCCATCAGCTCAAGATAGCATATGTAGCACTTCCTTTTCCAAATAGATCTTCATAACAGCAACACTGCGATAGATGTTGGATCAATAGGAAATTGTAGACCCAGAACCATCTAATGAGCTTCCACGTTTGTGGTCAGAGCTGAACCTCTTTCTTTTGGTCCTAATCCGGCACCTTAATCACCGTACCACGCTGGGTCTCATTGTTTTACATTTTATATGACCTTCCTGGTTAGCAATGCATAATAGTTGATCAAATCCAGAAACTCACATTTGGGAAATAATCCTAAGCATGTTTATTAGGAAATAGATTTTACTAAACTCAGAGGGATTTTTACTTTCATATGCTTATTTACTGAAATCGGCCTTCCAATGTAATGGCTGAGTTTAAGATGTTCATGCTCAGCTGTCTTACTGATATTTTGCCTTTGTAACTACTGAAATTAATATCCCTTTAGCATGATCTGTTGCAGAAACTATAAACCTATGATCTTATGTGGGCCATAAAATGTCGAGATATCAAAGAAATAATTATTAAATTATGCATACAGGATCATCAACCAGCCAGTGTTTTGGTTCAAATTTGACTGGATTCAGCTATGACTAAATTTATTCTGGCTCAGACCAATTATGACTCAGTGTTGGTACTTGTCCTGATTTGGCTGCATTTTTGAAGATTTCATGGAAACTCTGTGCAGTTTTGCTTATGAGGGTCCCAATAGCACCTAATATTCCAGAACTTGCCCACAACATGGTTTATTGACAACATCTGGTAAACACTGAAGGACACTCAGATTTCAGCTCTTTCTTGGACAATTCCATGTAAGAAAATGTTTAATATAAGTGTTTTAAATGAAATAATGTACACAAATGCTTAAGGCTTATAAAGGACTAGAGCAGAATTACCTGTTGTTAGTGCCCATCTGTGTTCAAGTAACACATCAGTGGCTAAAAAAATAAGGGGATAAGGCAAAATGAATCATGGAATACCACCACATCTAACATAATTTAAACAGGCTGCTGTATATTCCAACTTTGCTTATATACATTCCTGTCTCTTTCCATAAATAATGTGTAATGGGATTGGAAAAAAGGTCCAAGGTTAGAATACCAGTAAAATTCTAGACTAAGGCCAAATTAAATGAAATCATCTGTATTTTTTCCTGCCCCATCCATTTCTTTGTCCTGCCCATTCCTGCTCTTTTAGTATGGTCCCTCACACAACAAGCATGACCCAACTGTGGCCCTTCACCCTCTCAAACATTGGATAGTTTTAAAAGATCAGGCTTTCAGCAGGGCATGAAAGTCCTGAAAAAGCCTGTATTATAGGTCTACTTGACTTTTGTTTAACTAGTCTATGTATGAAATTCCTTTAAGATAAGAATTTTGTTTTCTTTCATTTTTTTAATTTCATCCTTAGGTTGATGCAAGTCACAGCTTACAGGAGATTCTTAAATTTGTTTTGTCCAAGACAGAACTCTTGGCCTAATGCACATTGGGCCCTTTTGATCTTTTTCTGCAAACATCAAGTTTTAAAAATATCAGTGCTTCAGACTGTTTTAATCATTTCAAGATAACATGACAAATCAATTGTCTTCAGCTAACTGTCTGCTGCTTTGAAGTTCTCAATATGAACAAATTAGGTTGAACTGAAATTGATTCATAGACACAGGAGTTCAAGGGGATTTTTTTGAGAAGGATTTCAATTCTAGGCATATTTTATCTAGCTAATCTGATTAGCATCTAAATGCCCTTTGGAATATGCCACAATTCTCAAATATGTTATTTATCTCAAGATTTCTATCTATTTCCACAAACAAACATATTTTTTCCCAGTAAAGTTATTTTGAGCTTTTTTCTTACAGAAGATTTCATATAGTTTCAAATGAACAGATGAAGCCACACATAATGTATTTGTTTTAAATAAATGTGATTATATTCAAAATTCTAGAATGGCTTGCAGAAAATATAATATGAAACCAAATGCAGCAGATCTTAGTGTGGATAGAGGTCAGCAAATTCTTTCTTTTGATTCAGCTGAGTGCCAGAAGTTCTCTCTCTTTTAAGGTTCAGTTATCCTTTACATTCCTGTACCAAATCCGTATACTGAGCTTAACTTACTGGAACAAGTTTAAAGTAACAAAATCGAAACCATTCAAGTTTAATGTACTGTTTTTGGCATTGACTTAATGGCAAGGAAGAATTCTTCTTCCTGTATTTAATTTAATCCATGTGTTGCATCGCATGTGCTGGGGGAGCTGGGTTTTAATTAGAGCTGTTAACAACCCATTTGGACTACAGGAGACTAGGGCAAAAGTTTGTTTTTTTCCCAAAATAAGATACTTCAGGACATTTCCTTCAGATTGGCAGCTGTCCATCATCTATAAGGGCTTTAACAGTTTTTTAAAATATATATTATTGATACTATTTCTAAGAGGCAGTAGTGAATAATGATGACAGTGCCTCCTAGGCACTTTGGCAAGATAAATGTAGATGTCTTCCAGCTTCCTTCCACTCTGAAGCTGCTGATGCTCTTTCTGGGCAAATAGCCACCGTTGTGATGTTAGGTTAGATAGGCTGCAGCTGGGCTGAGGGGGCGTTTCAGGCAGGCTTTATAGAACAAGTTACGTCTTCCACCCCTGTTCCTGGTAAAAGAACTTCCTGGTTCCTATTGATTGCAGATACTGTTTTCTAGAACATGTGTGTAACTTAATATCTAAAAAGCAGTGGACCAGACAGGAGTCGGGCATTAATCACCAGCACTGGCTAGTCCAGGGAGATGTGGTTCCCACCATTTTCACTAAAATCGTATCAGGAGTAGTGATTTCCCATGAATCTGACATGTGGGTGTGAGAAATTATTAGGCTTGAAGCTGGAACCCTGTGAAACAAGGAAATTCATGTTGATGTGGACTTTCTCAAGGGAGTTTTTCATGGAAACACTTTCATATTTTGCTATTTAAATGTTCAGCCAATATATATAAAAGCTTGCAGTTGGCATTTAGTCTATATTGGGGACTCATTTTTTTGCTCTGACAAAGACTAGGGAACTTCTTGAATGAGAGGGAAAGTTCATTTACATCATTTTAATTTAGAGTAATGATCATAGCCTCATAATTAAGACAACGCAATTACTAAATTTGGTCTTTAAAAATAGAAACAATAAGGCAACCTTCCTGAAATTGTTATCCATGCTATCTGGGAATTAAACTTGTATGCAAATATGTTTGATTATCTACATTTGAATACATGGAACGAAAACGGGCATCCACTACATATGTTAACCACAATTTTGGTTAACTTTATCATCTTTATCCACCTTTATCCTCAGGGAGTTTCAGAGATAGGAGAATGCGTCTGAATGTTATAAGATGAAGAGCATTTGTAAAGAAGTAAGTTCAAAAATCTATTTAAATAAATATTTAAACATCAGTGTTCATATAGGTATTTAGAACAAATCCCAGATTAATGTAAAAACAAAAGAGAATTAATTTATGAATGAGCACATGCAAAGTACATATACACCAAAAATGAGATAACCCATTCCTTAATGTGAATGTGGTGTATGCATGTAAGTATGTATAGAATATATGTTTATGTATATATATTCTGCATCAAGAAAAGAAGTTGGCTACTAATTTTCTTAAACCAACTTTGTTAAATCTGAAAATATTTTTAAAATACTTTCTTTCATAAATTACGTCCAAGACATACTTTTATTATGAAGCACAGCTGTGAAAACCCATCAAGAGAGCTGAGTTGAATCATGTGGCAGTGTATATAAAGTCTGAATCATTAAAGGAGCTGTGTTTTTTTCCCAAGCTTGCTCATCTGCTTAAAAAGAAACATGTTGAGTCAGCCAGAATGAGCTTGTAAGACACTTGCATGAGCCTGGACAAAGATGTAGCTGCTTTAGCCAGTTGAAAACAGGCGCTTTATAAATGCTATAAAGCTCTTATTTCAAAGGTTTTGCAAAGTTGAAGCAATATACCATTAGAATGAACTAACAACACAATATTCTATGTGGAGTTCTCTTTTTAAGGTGGAGAAAGTTTCTGTTCACACCTGTACAGTTTTTTCAGCAGTCCCACTGTAAGGGGACCCAGTGTATGCAGCTGCAATGGGCCTGAAAAAAATGGGGACTTCCTAAGCAGAGTGGCAGGTGAAAGTTAGCTATGAGTGAGTGAATGGATGGAGTGAAAGCAGAGAACCTATTGGTGCCTGACTCTGTCACTCTGCCCCAAGAAAGCATTCCATGTTCACCTCAGGCCAATGGGGTTTTCGGGCAGGCAGGTCCACCCACTGGCTTTGTGTTAGCTCAACCTCAGCAACTTTAAGATGTGTGGATTTCAATTCCCAGAATTTCCCAGAATTCCATCTTAAAGTTGCTAAGGTTGAGAAACACTGTGTTAGCTAATGGGTAGATGAGGATGGCAGAGTCATTGTCCTTGGCAGGATTTTATTACATGATGAGTGGTGCTGCTTTATTTGTAGATCAGTTTGTCAGTACAAAGGGCTATTACTGCCAAAGCACACTGTCTCTACCTGTTTCTCCTCTAATTTTGTAGGAATCCTTCCAAGTGTTAATCTAGGGACATATGTAAAGGGCTTTCCAAACTTGCTGTTGCGTTGGATTCACAATTTCTTAAAACCAGTCCTGATTTTCAGAAATTATAATAGTACCTAGTGGCCTCTTTTAACACCATATGCCAAATCTGGGGGGAAAAAATTACTTAGCATGGATAAGCAGAGCAGAAACATAGAAAGCTTGAAATTCAGCTCATACAGTCCCATAATTGGGATGGATCAAATTCCATAATTTGATTTCTTTTATTTCTTTTAAATAAAACATAAACAAGCACAGTTATTTCCTGCTGGGTTCTTCAGATAAGAAGTTTGCATTATCTAGCAAACCTGGTGAGAGAATCTGTACATTTCAATTTCACTCGATTTCTTGATTTATCTCCCCATTATTTGGGAATTTAGAAAAATAATGCATGAACTTTAGTATGCTTTTGGTACGCTCCTTTTTTCAAATTCAAATGTGATTCCCTCCACCACTACCACCACCCATTTTGTACATATTTTGGAGTCATTTTTTTGTTTGTTTGAGTTCTGAAACATATCTCAAAAATCCTGAAAAGCCCAGGTTTTTTAGAAATGCTTTCTAAAATTCATTTAAGTTTGAAAGTGTTAATTGTATTCAATCATATAAAAATTCAGACTGAACTATTCTTCCTCCATCCTTAATTGTGACAAGCAGTTATACTACCTAATTCATACTGACTACCTAATTTTGTACTGACTATATTATTCTTACTATTTTTTTAACCATTAGAAAATGGACATCGGTTTTTTAATGTGGTAAACATTATACCACTTCTCCCTCCATGAAAACATGTGTTTGTTTGTTTATTCATTCATTCATATTTATATAGCCACCCATCTCACATAAAAATGACTCTTTTAAGCCAGTGTTTCTCATACATAGCTTGCTGGGGAATTCTGGGAGCTGAAGTCCACACATCTTAAAGTTGTCAAGTTTGAGATATACTTATTTAAGCTCTGGGAAAAAGAAAAAAAACCTCTGTAAGTTTCTAGTTGGGAAAACTGGAAAATTGTTGGGAAAGCATTGGTTGTAGTTCCTGGCTAGCTCTTGTTAGATAATTTTTTTTCTTTTTCTCACACCAAACACACACATACACAGACATATTATTTCTGCCCCAGCTTCTTAAATAAAGTCATCCTTATTTATTTATTTATTTATTTATTTATGTATTTATTTATTTATTTACTTACTTACTTACTTACTTACTTACTTACTTACTTACTTACTTACCTATTTGACTGGTAATGCTATATTATAAAGGCAGGTTGACTGCCCAAAGCAGTGTTGGAGGTTGAAGTGTGCTTTTGCTCTATCTCTCTCTGGGAAAGTAAGAACATTCCTGAAACTGATCAGAGCATTATGGCTGATAACTCTGGAACAATTCAAAGAGCATGTGTTCTATGTAATGTGACTAGGAAGAAAAGGCAGAAAGAAAGTAACTTCAAATTAGCCACATCTTAGACAAAGCACAAGCACAGTGATAGACAAAGAGAGGACCCAGAATAAATCCTTAACTCTCTAACCACATTACTGCTCCCTTGTGGTCAGTATGTCATAAGGTGCTAAAGAATCGATGCTGCTGGAGTCATACCTCCAACAAGTGTGAGATACTTGAGACTGATCTAGTCCAGTCTTCTCCAACTGGCTGTCTTCAGTCATATATTTTTCTCTCAACTGCTTTCCTTAGCCAGATAGTATGAATACATCATCAGTAAATGGAATCTGCATTTTCCCAGAATGACCAGTCTAAGATTTCATGAAAGTTTCAGACAGTGTATACTGAGTCATTATGTACCAGGAAAACTGGGGTGTGAGCCTTTTTTGCATTAAGGAATGCATCTGGGGACCTGTTGGGGTGCATTTCCCCTTTCCTCCAATGGTCTTCAGAAGAGTTGCTGGGAGGAAAAAAAAAATTAATCTTGCCCTTCCTCCTGTTGCATTAATATGAAGTAGAAGTGATTTTAATGTCACTCCCTGCAAACAGTAATAAGGAATCTGCATCCTTAAGGGATATGTTTCCATGCTGTTCTGTTGTGTTGTACACCTGTATATAGTAAGCCATACTAAATGACCTTATTCATGGCCACATTAATGTGCATTTCTCCAGTCCTTAAATTGGCAGAAAAGTATGCCAGCATAATTTATACTCCCTGACAGCCAGGCTCTAATTTGTTTCAGTAACAAGGTTTGAGACTGTTCCTGTGGGACAGTTTAATTGCAGCAGTTAGTGAATTTCTATGGCTTCGTTTCCCCTCCCTTCCAGAGTTTCCAGCCAGCAGGAAAAACTACCCTCTCCCAATCACTCTCCTTAAGTGAAGTGTGGTGGGATGGGCTTTGGCAAAAATGTGTGAGAGTTGCCAGGAATGGAGGCTCTTGCTACCTTTCAACATGCCTGAGTAACAAGTTGAGAGGTGTCACTTGAACTTTTCTGAGCACTACTGATATTTTGGATGTGGGTTTTTTTAACCAGTATGTCTAAATAAATAAATATCTATAGCTCACAGATTTGTGGAGCAGAGGATTGAAGTAAGAGGGATTATCAGTATTATCAACATTAATTAACTCTCTAGAATTTCAGAAGTCTGTTTTAGCTCTACTCAGAGATGCTGGATATTGAACCTGGGACTTTCTGCGCACAAAATGGGTGCCCTGCTCCTGAGCTCTCCGTAAAGATGAAAAGCAATCTTATTGCTCCTGAATGCCTTGACAGAGGAGTTTTTACACAGTCATTTCTGGAAACACAGATCAAAGCAGGGAGCATAAAAAAGCAGAAGAACTAACATGTTGAAGCAAAGGACAATGCTTTTGGAACCAGCTCAAGCTTGTTGTTTTGATTTGCAGTGGGTAGCTGAATCATGTCTCCTGCAGCTCTTTGCTCAGCACATTTTGATCTTCCACTGTATTCAGGACCCCAAGGAAGAGTGGAAGAAATGGAAAAAATGAAAGAAAAAAGAAAGAAAAAGATCAGACACAAAATACTTTCCATTATGATGCCCCTGTGCAATTCTCCTTGCCTGGCCTTCATAATGGATTTTACAGGGAGGTTTATTTTATATTGTGCAACACATATGAATGTTTCAAGGAAAATAATGTCCAAGTGATTCCCTGAAAATTGACTTCAGAACAGAACTATCAGCCACATGTTTTCTACCTCTTTATTGCTGAAGCCTGATGTAGACAATCCCATTTTCTGAACTGAGAAGGCAATGGGATATTCTCCCTGAGATCTTTATAAGGGCAGGAGATATCAAGAAGAATATAACTTCTATTCCAATTTCCTCAGGTAATAAAGCAAGTGTTAGAGGTTGGTTATTAGGGGCAGGCAGTTATTTGGCTGAGCATCATATTGCACTAATTTTATTGTTCATCTGCTTTATATGACTTGTTATCTGGAAGTAGAAAGGTGAAATCATCTCATGAGGGGAAATTTGGGATAACACAGGATTTCTTCTCAGCATTTTCATTTACAACCATAAAGCTTTCAGAGGAAGAGGCTTAAAAACCTGTGCAGGCAGAAGCTCCCTTTACTACAGCTTTACCAGCATGGCATTGTCCAGATGTGTTGTCCTATTACTTCTACCCTGTACATCCAGAATGGCTTCTGTAGCTCAGTGAAGGGAATGCAGGCTAACACAGACAAAGGAAACTTGTTCTCAGGAGAATGGCTTTGAACATGAAAGTATCTGAGGATAGTTGCTTGACCCCTTTCTATTTTTATCATAAATAAAATACAAATAAGGTAAATTGCCAGATTTATTCAAACATATTTTTACCATACTAGACATTATGTAGGAATTCTGAGACTAGAACTCCTGATGCCTTTTTTGCTCTGAGAAGTCAGCCTTGGTAGTGAGAGAGATTCAGATCAGATCATTGTGTGGGGGAGGAATTTAATCTTTTCCCTATATCAGATACCTTTTAATCTATTCCTTGAAAAAGATATATTTTCACAGCTATTATGTATCTGAAGGCAAGTTCCTTACCTTCCTTTTAGTGTATAATATGACTGAGTTCATTGCTTTCAGATTTTGCAATAGTTTTTAGCTTTGAAAGATACCTTCTAAGTAATTTTTGAGGGGATCACTCATTTATATAACTGTTATAACTAAACTGATCCTGAGGTGACTGCTTGCTTTTAACACACAGGCATTAGTGGCTCATTTTGTAAAGCATCTTTTGAATATTGGCTGGTAAAGGACAAGTTTCTGTTATTGTTCCTTTAAGCAACTGGTTTCTTAAAGGAAATATTTTAAGACAAATTATTTAAAACATTTTGACAGTAAGTGGAGATTACCAGGCTGGTTTTTGAATTATATAGAATTCTTTTAGCAGTTCCATGCTCCATCATCAAAGGAACATGGTCCAATGAAAGATCCCATATTATCTATTTTGTACCAATTTTTGACTGATTATTTATGCAATTTATCCCTGCCTCAGTCTAAAAGAAGGTGCATCATTTAGCATGACAAGGACCCTTTGAGGGAAAATGCTGCTATAACAGTTCTTGCCCATTAACAGCTGGGCTGCTGCATTTTGCACCAAATGTAACTGCTGAGTCATTTTCAAAGCAAGGTCTGAGTTACCTGTCACCAACCTACAGGAGAAGGGTTCATATATCAGCTAAGCCATGTCGTTAAATGGGTTTGTGTCGGCTGGGTTCACACATCATACTAAGCTATAAATTACAGTTGCAGTTCAACCTAGCTATCGTTCTGCAACATGCTATGTCAAAATCATGGTTCCCAACCACAGTGACTAGACTCATACAACATTCTAAACCAAAACCAAACAAACCACATAATGGCTTAGTGTAGCCCATCCGCTCATGCAGCTCTGATTCATTGATAATTGAGTGATAGACAGGTGAGGCTAATTTAATTAGATGAATGTTGGAGTAGAAATGGCAAGAGCAGATTGAAATCCCTATCTAGCCATGAAACAATAGGTAACTTTGGCCCAGTCTCTCTCATCACTTCACACAGTTGTTATGAGGGAAAAATGGCATCCTAGAATTATGTAAATACAATACATGATAAATAAGCAATCTTATCTCGTTTCCCTGCTATAATCCTAAAACATGTAGGTATACAGGTGAAACTCGAAAAATTAGAATATCGTGCAAATGTTCATTTATATCAGTATGGCAACTCAAAAGGTGAAACCAATATATGAGATAGACGCATTACATGCAAAGCGACATATGTCAAGCCTTACTTTGGTATAATTGTGATGATTATGGCGTACAGCTTATGAAAACCCCAAATTCACAATCTCAGAAAATTAGAATATTACATGACATCAATAACACAAAGATTGGAAATAGAACAATATCGGACCTCGGCAAAGTATAAGCATGCATATGTACTCAGTACTTGGTTTGGGCCCCTTTTGCACCAATGACTGCCGCAATGCGGTGTGGCATGGATGCTATCAGCCTGTGGCACTGCTGAGGTGTTATGGAAGACCAGGATGCTTCAATAGCGGCCTTCAGCTCCGCTGCATTGTTCGGTCTCATGTCCCTCATCTTTCCCTTGGCAATGCCCCATAGATTCTCTGTGGGGTTCAGGTCAGGTGAGTTTGCTGGCCACTCAAGCACAGTAATCCCATGGTCATTGAACCAGGTTTTGGTACTTTTGGCACTGTGGGCAGGTGCCAAGTCCTGCTGGAAAATGAAGTCAGCATCCCCATAAAGCTCGTCTGCAGAAGGAAGCATGAAGTGCTCCAAAATCTCCTGGTAGATGGCTGCGTTGACCCTGGACTTAATGAAGCACAGTGGACCAACACCAGCAGATGACATGGCTCCCCAAATCAACACAGACTGTGGAAACTTCACACTGGACTTCAAGCATCGTGCATTGTGTGCCTCTCCATTCTTCCTCCAGACTCTGGGTCCTTGGTTCCCAAATGAGATGCAAAAGTTGCTCTCATCAGAAAAGAGGACTTTGGACCACTGGGCAACAGACCAGTCCTTTTTTTCTGTAGCCCAGGTAAGACGCTTCTGACATTGTTTGTTGTTCAGGAGCGGCTTGACAAGAGGAATACGACATTTGAAGCTGTCAGAATCCTCGCAAGATTTTATATTGAATCAATATTGGTTGCAAGGAAAGTTACTGGTTTTAAGATCAACAAGTGGCAGTTCGTTACAGAAGCCCATGTCCAGGATCCGTCTGTGTGTGGTGGCTCTTGATGCACTAACTCCAGCCTCAGTCCACTCCTTGTGAAAGTCCCCAACACTTTTGAATGGCCTTTTCCTGACAATCCTCTCCAGGCTGCGGTCATCCCTGCTGCTTGTGCACCTTTTTCTCCCACACTTTTCCCTTCCACATAACCTTCTATTGATGTGCTTTGATACAGCACTTTGGGAACATCCAACTTCTTTTGCAATTCCCTTTTGGGGCTTTCCCTCCTTATGGAGGGTGTCAATGATGGTTTTCTGCACAACTGTCAGGTCAGCAGTCTTTCCCATGCTTGTGATTCCTACTGAACCAGCCTGAGAGACCATTGAAAGGCTCAGGAACCCTTTGCAGGTGTTATGGATTCATTAGCTGATTAGAGTGGGACACTTTGAGCCTAGAATATTGACCCTTTTCACACTATTCTAATTTTCTGAGATTGTGAATTTGGGGTTTTCATAAGCTGTACGCCATAATCATCACAATTATACCAAAGTAAGGCTTGACATATGTCGCTTTGCATGTAATGCGTCTATCTCATATATTGGTTTCACCTTTTGAGTTGCCATACTGACATAAATGAACATTTGCACGATATTCTAATTTTTCAAGTTTCACCTGTAGTTGCTCTGAGTAGCCTGGGTTGGGTCACTGTTCTGGTAATGAGACATTGAATGTTGAGGAAGAAGAATAAATCCCATAAATCCCTTCAGAAAACAACTGATGGGTTCTTTGGAAGGTGTCCAATAAGATACATGTTCAGTCTCTGAAGATGGATCAGGTGAAAATCTTAGAAGCTTTGCCTGTTTCTTGGTATAGATCCTCAGAGCCTAGAAAGGTGCATGGGGGATCCTGCTTCTGTATAAATATGTGCTTAGTTGGACTTGGCTGCATGAAAAATAATAGTGGGCAGATGTGGGAGGAAATGAGCTGCAGACAACATAAAATAAATGCAATGTAAGCAGAGAGAATCAGAAGTTCACCAGAAGGAAGTGAGGTAATGTGGTATGAATAAATGCCTTATATGCAGTATATAGTCTTCCTCTAGGTTGGCCCTGTCCATGAAACTAAGATTCTTCTTTCCTCAGGCTGTTGCTTAACAAAAGTTAGAAATTACCTCAGCAATTCTCTCTCCACCACTACCCCTCTCTCCCACACACACAATCCATGATAAAGAGACTGTCTCTGATCTTTCATTTGTTTCCACTTAAAAAAAATATCTAGAGTGGGTTGGAGCTTTAGCTCCTCAATCTGACCTTAAAGAGAACAGACTTTATTTCCACACCAAGGTGTCGCCTTGTAACAAACTGACATGTACCAGGATGCTTAAAGGCAGGCGATCATTTCTCACAGAGCAGTGTTTACCTAATTAAGAGCTTCTCAGTGAGTCCCCAGTTAGTTAATTGTGTCATTAACAGCAGTTTTGACATGAAGAACAACTTGTGTCTTGAGTATTAGGCTGGCCCCTGTTACTGAAGCCCAATGGAGTTGCTCCCGAGAGAGCTGGCAGCCAACTGATGCAGTTTGTTCAGTGCAAAATAGAATAATTGGTCCCTCGGGAAACTTTCTTTTCAGCTGCCAATAGGGCTTGTTTTTCCCAGTGAATAAAAAAGCCAAGCTGCCATGACTTCTTTGCTGTATATTAACTTGTGGCTTATACAGATGAGAGCTCCTCTGTGCGTGTGTATGGAATGAGATATCTGAGCAGACATTACAGCTGTCCTCTTTGCAGCTCTGCAACTATGACAGCATTTATCGGACAAACCTGATCAAAGAAGTGGGGTGGCTAAGCATCTAAGAACGTAGCTGGTTTCAGATGCAACAGATTGCATTGGCCAGTAGCCAATGGGGGCATGAACATAAGAGTTAAGCTTCTCTAATATCAATATACATCATCTTCAACCCAGACAAACAAAATTGCAGCAAAGATGCATAATGCCTGTAAGTGACAATCTCTTTTTAAAAAGCCTCTGTTTTTCTTTGAAAAGTTTTTAATGTCTCATTCATCTGATAAACCTGAGATGTATTTCCTAGTTACTTGTAAAGGAGTGGCTCTTCTAATTCTTAGTTCTTGTTATTTTGCTTTTTTATGTAGGAATTTGATGCCTTCAGAGGTATTGGAACTTCAGCTCCCACAATCCCTAGTTAATACAGTGTACAAGGTTGGAGAAGGCTGTTGCACACCATATTTCAGACATCTAAACCATTTCACAAATCTAAACCATTAGTTGGGAGTCACACATTGCCTAAGTCTAAACATGGTTAAAATGACCTTAGACATTGTCTTAAATCTTCAATAGCAAATTTGGGCAATATGTAATTTCATGGTGCAGTTGATTCTGCGGCAGAGAAAGGTAAATAAGCTCATTTAGGACTTTGTGGCTAAAATGAGTGTGAGAAGCCTGCTTTCAATCATAACTTCTTATGAGATAGCTCTTCAGATAACTATGCAGACACCCACCCAAAAAGTTTGTATTTGTTTTGCCAATAAACTGAAGATGCATATTAGTTTTGATTCTCATAGGAGAAAGGAAGGGCTGTACCTAGGCTGTTATCAGTATCAGATGTCACACTGGCATTAGAGATGGAGTTTTAAGAACCATCAGAGAAGACTCCTGGGAAAGAAAGAAAAGAAAATTGGAAAGGGAGGTATGGCTAGTAGCTAAAGTGGCTAACATGGACTTAACCAGTTGCAGTGGCTGTTGAAGAGGGATTGTTGGTTTCAGTCTAGAAAAAAGGTAGCCTGTGACTTTAACTGATATGGCAATGTTTGGAGGCTCATTAAATCCAAAGTCCATGAAACATTTGGAGCACTATCTGCAGAAGAGTCCTGAAGAGGTCTCTCAATGGGGTTGAAGTTGATGGAAAAAAAGATAAAAGGTTTTGCTTGTCAGAGAATCACCAGCTAGACCAAGATCAGCTGCCAGTTAATTTGACTGGGTGATAAATAAGAAAAATTGTCACTAATACCTGTAAGCCATTTCTTAACTCTAGAATTAGGAAGACTAGGTGGTGATAAAATCAGAAGAAGTCAGTTTGCACCTTTTCTAACTAATGGATTGTACTAAAAGGCATAAGCTTTTGTGAGATGCAGCTCATTTCATCAAATTCATAAAGAGGCTAGGCTGATGTAGGGTTTAAACTGGGATGAGGCAGGAGGGAGAAGGGACATTGATTAAACAGATGCAGGTTACATGTGAGACCAATTATACTTAATTAAATTAAAAACCCATTGTGCTGGTTGAGACCTTTTGAGATTACCTAAAACTTTTTGATATATGTGAGTTCAGAAGTCTGTCACTCAGTGGTGCTATTAAAGTCTTCTTTTCCAAAATGGCCAGTTAGAGGTCTGCAACAGTGTCCTGGCAAGTTCAAATGTTGGGTGGGTAGTTCAGTTTCATGAATGCCTGGTTTAATTCTAAGTCTCAAATTCTTTTATTTATGATCAGGGATTAGCTATACAAACAACCAAATAAAATCAAATAATTAAAAAAGAAAGGAGAAAAGACTGTCAGTTTGTGTTGGACATCAGCTTTTGCCTTATTTTAACTGCTGTAGCAATAAATATGGCTATCACATTGGTAGTTTCACTATTTGGGTCTGAAAATAAAAATGGGTCTAAAATCTTCCATTCTCCCAGGTGCATTTAGTAAAGCAGGGCTTGTCCTTTATGCCCCTTCTAAGATCCTTAGAAAAGGTACAATAAAAAAAGGACATTTTGGATGTTTTCTTTCTTTTTAATAATAACTTTATTTAAAAATTTTTAAAAAGAACAATAAAAAACTAACAAAAACTAATATTAAGAGAACACTAAAGAAAGAAAAATAAATTTCAGAAATAAGAGATATAAAAGATTAGAAAGTATAAGAGAGAAAAAAGAAGAAAACAAAGAAAAAAATAATTGACTTCTGACCCTCCTCACAACAGATATAAGTAACATCCAACTCTAAGTTTAAAACCTAACTTCCATTATTTCTATTAATTTGTATTACATCTAATCATCAAATCCATACAATGAAATTTCATTTTTTTTTCTGTATCTCGCAAACAGTCCAAAAAAGGTTTTCAAGTAATATTAAAATTACACAATGTTTTATCTCAAATCAAAGCCATCAATTTCACCATCTCAGATAATTCTGTAAACTTCACCATCCACTCCTGCACTGTAGGTATTGTCTTGTCCTTCCACTTCTGTGCATATATTGTCATATATAAGAACAAAGTTCCACAAGTTTTTTCCAACATTTTGGATTTCTTCAGTTTCCCCAGAGTCACAAGGGCAAATGCACTGAGAGAGAGGAATGTTGGTATATTTGCCAAATCATAGTGCAGATGGAGGATGTTGTAACTGGCCCTGAAAAATCCTTTCCTCAGTCAAGAGGAAGAAAGGGTGTACAAAGCTTGCAGGTTCCAGAGTCCTGCATCTGGCACACTTCCGACACTCTACGCAAGTGAACTGACTTCGGACTGGTGTTTGATGTCATTCAATGTTTGTAACACCAGCTTTTTGGCCTGAACATAGTCCAAAGATAATAAGAAATCTACAGGCACCCAGATGTTCTTAATTTCTGCTCTACTGCCTTTGTCCATAGTGAGTGATAACAGTTAAGACTAATATTGGCAATCCTGTAGGAAAAAAATCTGAATCTTTAACCAGTATGCCACTAATAGTCTTCATGCCCTGTCTTCAGTTTGGGGCATTCCAGACTCAAGCCTGAGTACTGCATTGGGAATGCCCTGAGTTTAATTACATCAGATGAACACCTCTGCCAAGAGGATCAGAGCAGTTGTAGTGTAGAGCCTTATGACAGATGATAGATTGGGTGGCCTGTTCTGGGTGGAAGTTGGAAGCAGGTAGGTATGCACGGTAATCTGTAAGTTTCCTGTATTCCTGTGTCCATTGTGTAGCTTTACTGTGATATCAAGGGTGTGGACTTGTTCTGTAGATAGATCAAGGATGAGGTTGATGGTGGGGTGGAAATTGTTGACGTTATGATGGAATTTGATGAGATTCATTTCCATCAATCCAGAAGATGAAACTGTCATCAATGAATCTCAAGGATAAGAGGGGCTTTAGATGGTAAGAGTTGAGAAACGGTTGTTCCAGGTCAGCCATGAAGATGGTGGCATATTAAGGAACCTTTTTGCTGCCTTAGACTAACACAGCTCTCCTTATGCAATAGATAGGGATAGAATTAGAATAGTGCACTTGTATGTTAAGCTTGTATAATAATTGGCACACATATACATACCTAGAATTGACTGGGACTGAAAATTGGAGGAAAAAAAAAATACTCACATGAGAACTTTTACAACACTGCCTTACCTTTGAACCCTTAGATGTGCCTTGTGGCAATGAGATTTAGCGAACAGTCTTGCTGCCACACATGTCTTGTATGCCCATAATGCTTTTAAGTTACATAGCAAGTTAAAAAGCAGAGAACTTCACAAACACCTCCCAAGAACTCAGCCCCATGTACAAATTGTGATATGGCCCCAACCTATGTTATGATCCTGAGCCCTAAAATAAAATTAAGTCTGGCCTTAGCCATCCAATGGTTGCCCCTCTCTGTGTTAAGTTATAATATTGGAGAAAGATTCCAGAGTGACATATCAATGGTCCATAGTTCAAATTATGTTTTAATTATGTTGACAGTACCTCTTTTTCCCTTTTTCTCTCTTGCCCTTTTGCATGTGTGTATGTTTAGTTGAGGTTTGCATAAAGCAACAATGCTGTAACTCTACATATATACTCAATAAAAAGCTTCACTGAACTCAGAGGAATCTACTTCAGATTCACTTTGTTGTTGTTGTTGTTGTTCAGTTGTTAAGTTGTGTCCGACTCTTCGTGACCCCATGAACCATATCGCGCCAGGCCTTCCTGTCCTTCACTGCCTCCCTGAGTTTGGTCAGTTTCATGCTCATTGCTTCAGTGATGCTATCTAGCCATCTCATCCTCTGCCGTCCTCTTCTCCTTTTGCCTTCAATCTTTCCCAGCATCAGGGTCTTTTTCAAAGAGTCCTCTCTTCACACTACGTGGCCAAAGTATCTGAGCTTGAGCTTCATTATCAATTCTTCCAATGAGCAATCAGGGTTGATTTCCTTTAAGATTGACTGGTTTGACCTCCTAGCAGTCCAGGGGACTCTTAAGAGTCTTCTCCAGCACCACAGTTCAAAGGCATCAATTCTTCAGTGCTCAGTCTTCTTTATGGTCCAGCTCTCACAGCCATAGATTACTACTGGAAAAACCATAGCTTTGACTATGCGGATCTCTGTCGGCAAGGTGATGTCTCTGCTTTATAATATGCTATCTAGGTTTGCCATAGCTTTCCTCCCAAGGAGCAAGCGTCTTTTAATTTCATGGCTGCAGTCTCCGTCTGTGGTGATCTTGGAGCCCAAATAAATGAAGTCTGATACTGCTTCCATTTCTACCCCTTCCATTTGCCCAGAATTGATGGGTCCAGATGCCATGATTTTAGTTTTTTTAATGTTGAGTTTCAAGCCAGCTTTCGCACTCTCCTCTTTCACCCTCATCAAGAGGCTCTTTAGTTCTTCTTCACTTTCTGCCATTAGGGTGGTATTGTCTGCATATCTGAGGTTGTTGATGTTTCTCCCTGCAATCTTAATTCCAGCTTGTGATTCTTCCAGCCTGGCATTTCTCATGATGTACTCTGCATATAGGTTAAATAAGCAGGGTGACAGTATACAGCCTTGTCATACTCCTTTCCCTATTTTGAACCAATCGGTTGTTCCATGACCAGTTCTAACTGTTGCTTCTTGGCCCACATACAGATTTCTCAGGAGACAGGTAAGGTGGTCTGGTACCCCCATCTGTTTAAGAATTTGCCACAGTTTGTTGTGATCCACACAATCAAAGGCTTTTGCATAATCAATGAAGCAGAAGTAGATGTTTTTCTGGAACTCTCGTGCTTTCTCCATGATCCAGTGAATGTTGGCAATTTGATCTCTAGTTCCTCTGCCTCTTCAAAACCCAGCTTGTACATCCAGTAGTTATTGGTTCACAAACTGCTGAAGCCTAGCTTGTAGGATTTTGAGCATAACCTTGCTAGCATGTGAAATGAGCGCAATTGTGCAATAGTTTGACTTACAGTACTAAAATAGCATCTTTAGCTACATCAGCATGCCAGATACCTACAGTCTTCAGGTCGTGGTCTCTGTGTTATGGCATTTATTTATTTGTTTGTTTGTCACATTTATATAGCCGCCCATCTCACACAAAGTGACTCTGGGCGGCGTACAACAATTGAATAACAAATAGATAAAACCAATAATTATAAAAAATAAAAAGTGATTATTAAAATGTAGCATTACCAAAAAGTTTAAAAATTGTAAATTTTAAAATATACAAACTTCACGGAGAGAGCAGGATATTGATCATAGTGGAGCCATCTAAGAATCTCTCCAGTTCCCATGATATATTATGGAGAGAGGCCTTCTCTGACATGGCATTCTTCCTCTATCAGCTGTTTTATCTCTGTGATTTGCCAGGCCCAACACTGAAGTATTATAGGTTTATTTTTGCTTTAAAGTGCCCTTCCCACCATTATTTCTTTCTTATGTCTAATTAATGCTGGTTATTGTGATTCAGTGCTACAATTGCCAACCAGTCCACTGAAGGTCAACTGGCACAGTAACCTCAGAGTATTTTGAGTATTTAGACATATAAAGCAGCTGGCTTGGCAGTCTGAGCACCTCTCTTATAAGATAAGGGCTGAGCTCATACTGCTGATCTGGCAGATCATTATATGCTTGGCTTCTAGATGGCTAACTCTGATGCTATCATGTTCTTATTTTCTTATCTCATAATTATACATAGCCATGGGCATGCTGTTGTCAGTTCATTTTCTTGCTGACTAGCTTTCACAACATTTCTTGCCCCATCACACAAAAGAAAGCTTAAGACGTTTCCAGATATTGCCTTTTGGAAGCCCTTCATGATCAGCCGTGCATTTTTCTACCACACAAGTGACCACTTTCCTTTGCATTTGTATCAGACGCTTGTACTGAGAACATAGCACAATTCCTACCGGTTTAAAGAGGTCTTTTTAAAAAACCCATATTTTCAGTTTTGCATAGTTTCCAGGCTTGCAATACATGTGCCTAAAAATACAACAAAAACCAGGCAGGTGTAACAGCAGTGGAAGAGATAGTCTGGCAGCTAAAATAATAAGGAAATACAGAACAATTTAAGAAGATAATAGGTTAGGCATTCATTACACATATTGTTTCCATTCAAATTTTAAAACAGCTGAGGGGGATTAATCCCTGTATCCTGAACTGCATTATGAACTTTCTTTTATATCATAACATTATATCTGTATCTGCCCAGAGTTGAGAGGATGGGGAAGAGACAGCAAGGATGGAGTCTTTTCACCTATGCCACAAATGGGAATGATGGCAGTAGTCATTATTGCCTGCTTGCCAGGTATTGGCAGAAGCAGGGTGGGGTTAAGCAGAAACCCAACCCAACCCAACACCAGTAACTGTAGCTGGCATATGTTGATGATGCATTGTGTAACACACTATCTGCCAGTGTCCTTTGCCCTTATCTGCAGTTACAGGCGAGATAGTAACAACCAATGCCAATCTGCACTAATGCACTAATATGCTAATATGCTAACAATGCACTAATATGCTAAAACCTTGGCCAAGAAGATTTAGGTGTAAATCAACAAATTACATCTTTAGCCTGATTTATTCTAGTTGCCCAGAAGTAATTTATTATATACATTATATACTGAGGATTATATTCAAGTAACATCTTTATTTGTTATGTACAGTCTTGTTTTTTTGGTAACTGTATTTATTATACTTCATTTCACAATACTCAAATAATTGCAAAATAGAATTCAAAATAAAATTCCATAGGCACAGAACAACATTTAATCCTATCTTAATTGCCTGTAAACAAACCATAAGAAGGCAGATCAACTTAAAGGATCAGCGATAAGGACAGTAGCGCTAGTGTTCTTGTGTTATCACTGGATGAGAAATCTACCCATGGCTTCAGTGCTGTAAAAATTGTATATAAGTTTCCATCCTCAAATAACATTTCTCTCTAGACTGACATCTAGTGGCTCTTATGTTTATATTGTTAACTAGGTATTCATTGAGGAGTAACCAGTAGGTAAAATTTGGAAGGGATGCTTGCTTATGATGCAGACTCTTTTGGAACAGCTTTGTGAAGCAACTTGGCCTGTTACTTTCAAAAGAAAAGTGAATTTGATACACTGTTTTGCTTCAGGGAAGAAGCTCAGAATGAGGTGAAGCACCTCATTGAGAAGAACTACATTGCTGCCATGGTGCAAAAGGCCTCAGCAAGACAAAACATAGCCAACTTGCATTGGTTGAGTGCAAATTCTTTGTATTATCCTGTGGGCAAGGACTAGCCTATATCTAATCTATATTGGTTTTATATGTACTCAGGTAAACATCTGTTTCCATATCTTCTTGCAATAATAATAATAATAATAACAACAACTGCATTACAATTCCCATTTTCATAAACAACTTTCTTCTACTTGCACATCTTGACTACATTTTCTCCAAATCTGCAATCTGCACATTATTTTCATCCTCCATTCCTACTATTCAGATCTTTGTAAGCTATTTTTGGGTTGACAAAATTATTACAAATTTTAGAGATGGGTGGTATATGAACAATACTCATGTTCTAATCTGCATATTAAACTGGGAAGGACAGCATAGGTCAGTTTATGAATTACATTCATCTGCACCCCTTCCAAAGTTGTGCTGAAGTTGGAAGACAACAAGACATTAGTCATCACAGTAATAAAACTGAATAATGTAGCTATCACTTAACAGGATAGCTAATGACAGAATTTAAAAAGAAAAAGAAAATTCTACTCAGGCATCTGTGGAACTGGGCTCTACTTGTGAAACATTATGCCTGAATTGAGCAATATTGTGGGCCTGGTGCCTTCCCAATGATGTCATACAGCTCCTGGAGCCATTTTCAAAAGTGCAACTGTATTTGGCAGTAAAGTGCTTAAATAATATATTATAACCACAAAAATATAGGCAATATTAGGAAAAGTAAATAAGCAACAATAATAGAGGCCAAGAAGAAACGCTGCACAAGCAATTCTACCTTCAGCCAGTTGTGTTCTTTTTTATCATGACTGGTCCCATGGTATGTCCAGAAAAAGAAGACCAAATATATACACAGAAAATTAACACCTGACCACTCCTGTTTTCTGCTATGATAAAGAAAAGTTACTTTGTGTTTGTGTGTGTGTTTCTTGATTTTATACTTCATTTGCTAAATAAAAGAACCTGCTTTATAAGTGTCATGCGTGTTTGTACCATGAGGCTAAACAATCTACCATCTTAAACTGATCATTTGTTTGGGGCTGAAGTTGTCTTTAATCATAAATATGTTTACTTGGAAGAAATATTTCATTTCATTTCAGTGGAATTTCTTTTCGACTGAAATTTCTTTTCCACCATCAAAAACCATTTCAGCAGCACATCCATTCTGATCACACTGCTTGGAAACAGGTGCTTTGATTTTATTGGAATTTGTCTAAATTATTATCATAATCAGAGTATAATCATCCTGGATATGGAAAAGTATTTTTGTTAAAAAAAATCATAGTCATGAATTTAAAAATTATTTGAAGTGGGATTTAGCTAAATGTGCATATAGTAGAATTTTAAATATTTAAACAATATGTTTAAACACTGCCCGCCCCACAACATCTGGCTAGTTAACCACAGCTGGCAAATCATCTCCTTAGCAGTTGAGCATCAGGAAAAATAAATAAAAGAAAATTCATTTTCAGAGCCTGGAACATCCGCACGTTGCTAGATAGAGACAAGGTGTCAAGGCCTGAAAGACGAATAATACTCATAGCAGCCAAACTTTGCCATTATAGCATTGACATTGATGCACTCAGTGAGATCAGGCTGTCAGGCAAGGGTTCATTACAAGAAGCAGCGACTGGATATACATCCTTTTGCAAAGGGAAACCACAGACTGACAACAGGACTCACGGAGTAGGCTTTGCAATCAAAACTGTTCTGCTGAAGAACATCTCTGTTCTACCCACTGGAATAAATGAATGCATTATGAAGTTCCACTTTCCTCTCAGCAAATCCTGGTATATCACTATTGTCAGTGCCTGCGCACCAAGTCTCATGAGTACAGACAAAGACAAGGAAGTTTTTTATGAGGACCTGGACCATATTATTCAAACAACCCCTGCCAGCAACAAACTCGTCATTCTAGGCAACTTCAATGCTAGGGTGGGGGCAGATAGCGACAACTGGGGTGGAGTCCTTGGGAGACATAGGGTAGCAAAACTAAACAGCAATGGCCTGCTGCTTCTGAGCAAGTGTGCCAAGCACAGCCTGTGCATCACTAACAGATGTTCAGACTTGCAAACAAGTACAAAACTACCTGGATGCCTCCCAGGTCCAAACACTGGCACCTACTTGGCTATGTCAAGCATGACCTTAAAGACATCACCATCACCCAAGTCATGTGAAGTGCTGAGTGCTGGACAGATCACAGGCTGGTCTGGTCAGTCCTCAACCTGCACATAGCCCATTTGCATTGTAAGCAACCAAGGACTGTCAGAAAGTCATTCAATATTGGCAGATTGCAAGAGGCCATGTCCAATGTTTCCAAGTCCAACATTTCCAAGGTGCACTTAATAAAAAAAACTCTCCAGCAATTTACCGCTTGTAGGAACCCGTTCTGAAAAGTGGACTCAGTTTAAAGATGTTATCACGCAGACTGCAACAACTGTACTTGGACTGAAAACCCGGGTGCATCAAGACTGGTTTGATGAAAACCATGAGATCATTTTAGCAGCCCTCCAGACCAAGAACAAGGCCTATGCAGACTGGCAGAATGATCCATCATCTGTCTCAAAGAAAGACAGGTTTAAGCACCTGCAGTCCAAAGTTCAGACGGAAATGCGAGAAATGCAGGATGAGTGCTGGCAGAGAAAGGCTGACAGGTGGAACACTATGCAGACATGGATGACACCAGAGAGTTCTTCAGCACCATAAAGTCAGTTTATGGTCCTTCTAAATCAGGATGCTCCCCCCTGCTGTCATCTGATGGGTTGAGCCTGATGAAAGATCAGGAAGGACTGAAAAAACCTCTGGGCTGAACACTTTTCCAGCCTACTCAATAGGCTGTCTACAGTTGATCATGATGTCTTACAGCAAATTCCTCAGCTGCCAGTCTATTGATGAGATCAAGAAAGAGATCTCGTAGATGAACTCAAATAAAGCAACAGGACAGGATGGCATTCCTGCTGAGATCTACAAAGCACTAGACCCAGATGCCTTACAGGTTTCCCAAGACATCTTGGAAGATATTTGGTCCATAGAGGAAATGCCTGATGACTTCTGTGATGCCTTCATTGTGGCTCTCTACAAAAATAAGGGAAACAAATCAGACTGTGGAAACTACATGGGCATCTTACTACTGTCCATTGTAGGTAAGGTCTTTGCCCACATTCTTCTGAAAAGACTTGCAACTGTATCAGAAAGGAAGCTCCCAGAGGCACAGTATAGCTTTTGGCTAGAACGGAGTAAAGCAGACATATTTGCCGTGAGGCAAGTCCAGGAGAAGTGCATTGAGCAGAACAAGCCTCTTTACTCTATCTTTATTGACCTGACAAAGGCATTTGACACTGGATCATCCTGAGATGTTATGGATGCCCGAGGAAATTCGTGAAGTTGATACAGCTACTCCATGACAGAATGACAGGACAGATTCTTTACAATGATGATATATCAGCTGCATTTGCCTTTTCCAATGGGGTGAAACAGGGTTGTGTGCTAGCCCCAGTCCTGTTCAATCTGTTCTTTGCTTGCAAGTTGTCACGTGCTGTCCAGGGCCTGAAGGAGGGAGTGTACATCAGGTACCAATTGGACAGCAATCTGACCTTCGCTGCTTGAATGCATGAACGAAGATCCTCCATACTGTGATCCAAGAAACCCTTTTTGCTGATGATCGTGCACTCCTGGAATCGTGCAGACTCCATCAGCATTGAGTCCCTGATTATCAGACCCCAGATGCAATGGATGGAACATGTCATCAAAATGGATGACCACCATATGCCTTGCCAGTTGCTCTATAGCGTCTGGAAAGAGACCTCAAGGTCAATCATGCAAGTGCTACAAAGATGCTGTAGAAAAAACCCTATACCACTGTGACATCCAGCCAAGGGAACTAGAAGCCATGGCTGTTGACAGAACCCGCTGGTGAGCCCTGTGCTATGAAGACTCCACCAGCTTTGAAGACAGGCACCACCAAAAACTGATCAAAACTTGAGTGGTGTCACAGAATAACAGCCACAGTTACTACAATAATGGACTTCCAGTGCCCCTATTGTGCTAGACCCTGCGCTTCCAGACTGGGGCTACAGAGCCACCTCCGTGTCCACAGATGAACTCCACAACAGCATGTCTTCTTCAAACCCGAAGGACTACCATATAAAGTTAATCCAATCTTATGAATAGATATTGTCAGAATGAAGTCTCACAGAATTTCCAATGAACTTATTCCCAGTAAATGCACATGTTAATTATTGTGAAATCAGGCATCAGTCTGAATGTAAAGGGCAAAGCACAGATTTTGCATTTATAAGCTTCCATTTGTCCTGACACTTCTTCTGGAGAAAATGTTCTTAAACACCAGGGACAAAGAGACACAGGGAAAGACAGCTAGATCATCCTGCTGCTTTAATGAATCTTCAGTTAGTTTCTAAGAAGTCAAAACAACTAGTAGACAAATTTCAACCATCTAGAATTTTCTTGATTGTGGCAAGATACAAAACTGATAAATCAATCAGTCAATAAATCAATCACATAGCATTCTGTAGGCTAAAATTTATTATTTATAAAAAATAAAATGTCTTATTTTCCAAATGCTAGTTGCTTAATAGAGACAGAGAGATTCCAGCCACATTGATTTATAATCTGACAGGTATGCAGATAGCAGCCAGAAACTATATATCTTGGATTTTAACAGAGAGATGAAAAATAATCTAATTAAGCTTCAATAGAAAATGTATCTCCTTGCATCAGAATAAATAAACTGGAAATTATCACAAATCTTTAAACTATTAAATCTTGAGACATAGTGAATGATGTTTTTTTGGAAAACTATTAGGGCAGAAGACTACCAATAACTAAATCCACAAAGTCACACAAAAAAATTCAGCTGAACCCTACCATAATTGCTCAAAAGAACAACAAGGACCAGCATTTAGGTGAGTCTGTGGGAAAGGAGGACTTTTAAATTTGGACTGCCTTGGCCTCAACCCTGAAAGCCCCTTATTTTCAGCTAAATGTCTGTATTCATCATGGATCTAAAACTAAGTAAGCTCACCTTTGCTGAACTTGACTTACTGGAAAAAGCAATCATCTTTCCATTCATAAGCCACATGTTAAAAAGTCAGTCTCATGTTCAAAACATTCAACTTGTGTTGACATGACTATCTCAAGAAAGATATGAATGGCTCTACTGTTATTTCAAGTACTCTGCAGCTGCTTCTGTTTGAATTTCTGATTGCAGTACTCACACAGACAGGAAGAAGATATCCTCAAAAATTTTCCTGCAAATTGAGATCCACAAAGCTGATAGATTGAATTTATGGACAATATATAATCAACACTGTTATCAGCTTAACAGTAAGCCCTTCTCAGTGAGCTAAATTCTGTTAAACTTGTGGATAGTTTCCCCTAAGCTTGTTGTGGCTCAGCATGACTCACCACCATAAGGCCAAACACATTAACTCCATCGGTTCCATTTGTTGTGCACTGGGAAGTTTTTGAACAGCTGCCTCATTCCACTGCCAAACCCTGCCTGGAAATATGGCCATTTTTGACTTAGATTCTAAAACAGAATGAGAAAAGAATAATTGTAAAGACCGACAATATAGCATCAAATCCCCCACCCCCATGCCTGACGCACATTTGAGTTAATTACAGGATGAGATACAGTGAAAAAATTAATTAGATAAGAGGGGTCCCCCCCCCCCCTTTATAGTCACCCTTCTATTATATTGCCATGTTAGGATCATGAATAAAACTTGAACTGAAAGAAAATTGCTAATTTTATAGGATGCATTGGACATATTGTAGTGAAAATCAGTTTGGGACAGTGGCTATGCAAATTACTTTAGTTTGCTGGTATTGTTCATTTTCTAGAGGACTCCTTAATGAATAGGAGTAGAAGGCAAAGGACTGAAGCTAAGAGGAGCTTACAAGTGCTTAAAGTCCAGTGAAAGAAGAAACTGGTTCAAAGAGTGCTGTGGAATATACACTGATGTTAATGAAATATCTTCCTCTATTGGATGGAGTGAATCTACAGACTTGTCTTGGGTTTGGTTCCCTAAATCCTTTCCTTCAGGTGAGATCCTCTAGGAAATGCACAATAGTGGGGCTGCTGCTAGATTTTCAGCAGGACAGTAATCATACAAGACATGAATTTTGACAATTGGTAGCTACTTTTTCTTTTCTTCCTTTTTTATGATGTTGTTGTAAATCTTAATACATTGTTTTGCTTCGGTGCAATGATATTTATACCATATTAATTGAAGATTATTAACACTCTGTTGTTTAGATAACTTGACAATTGGTATCTACTTGAAAGGGCTATGATACAATCATATAGGGTACACCCATGGGTGCCTGCAGTTCTTGATGTTTCCATCACTGACTGTGGGATGCTCCCTCCCACTGCCAATGGATGCTGCTGTGCCTGTGATCTGTCTATAGAAGAATAGTTCATGTCCAGGGTTAAGCGTTAGATCTCTCCCTCCCTCTGGGGCTACAAGTGTCACAGGCCTTAATCCGCATAGCCCTTGGCCAGGAATTAGGGAAGTTACAACTCACTGCTGCAAATGTTCAGAGTGCTTATTGCTACCAAATGCGTTAACTAATGATAATCACACTGATATTTTTCTCATTAAAACAAATCAAAACAGAGGCTACATGACATTTATTTTTTATCTAAGCTTTTCTGTCACTCTGGCAAGTCTAAGTAGTGCTCCTGTGTGGCCTCATATTTACCTTTCTGTCCCTTTGGAGAAAACAAAGGTCACACAGTTGCGACTCCCAGCGTAAGAGCAACAACCTTTGGAATAAAGCAGTCATCTCATGAAAAGATGCCAGTACCCCAAAGGAGAGAATGGTAGTTAAATGTTTGTTCAGGTATACTAGACTTAGTTAATACAAGAAAGACCATTATTTTATAAAATGTTAAGGTTTGTCTCGGTTACAAGCAGATTTTCCTCACGTCCATTAAGTTCATTTCAGTGACACTAGCAAGAACCCTTTCATTAAACAATAGCCAAGTTGTACATTTCTAGTTAGTTGTAATCTGTTGCCAGGCTAGTATAAATCATAGCAAATGGCAATTGTTTAAACACATTAAGTCCACACATTTTAAAGTTGCCAGGTTTGAGAAACACTGGTTTAAAGCTTCCGTTTTTAGTTGGTTTGCTGGGAATTATATTTTGAAAAATCAGTGATGCATATTGATACAATGGCCTGTACAGCCATTAGAAAAATGTCAGACTGACATGCAAATCAAATCTTACATTTAATACAATTGCACCAATTCTTTAAGGCCATTTTGCTTCCCTCTGGCCTGTCTTAACTTCTTTATTTTTTTTTATAAGCAGTTTGCTGATTCACTAAATGTTTGGTATGCTGCACAACCTAATTCACCTCTTATATCCCATGCAATGTGAGGGTTGAAGCAATTAATGATGAGGCGAACTTGGCCACCAGATATTTAAGTCTTCTGCAGACCCATTTTCCTGTGGACCCATGAAGTGTGGAATCATCACAGCAAACCAGCTTCTGCTTTGAACTCATCCTTTACTTCATTCCACTTTCCAACATTTCTTGAGCTGGAGAGATGTTGAAGAAGACTCTGAGAACTTTCTGTGGGCTGTCTTCAGGCCTGATATTTTGCGGTACATGTTTGCAAATATATCATGGATGCCATGAATATTGCTCCTAAATATACATAGTAACATTTAGGGCCTGGGATTATTTATCTCTGAGGGATTGGCAGATGGTTTCCCCACAGTCACACTGTAACTTGCTAAGTTTGGGCACTGGGGGGGGGGGGGGGGGGGGGGCGGTTGTATAGAAATGGGAACTGAAATCTCCTAAATCTAGACCCATGGCAATAATTTTATTATTGCGTTTGAGGTCCTAGGGAGCAAATCTGAAGTTTGAAGTTAAAATTATTCTTTCAATAACCCCAACACCATTTGAAAATCAATCAGACTTGCCTCAACCATTCACTACAAAAAAATTATTTTCCTATTTTGCTGCTATGGCTGACTTTTTAGTGGATAGACTCAAAATTATATTTTGGGAATCCTTTGAAATGCTGCATTCCTTACTGCTGCTTCTCTATCTGACTGAAAAGCAATGTGATATTTTGCCAGGCAGGCGTATGCAGGCTAGATTTTTCTCTTCATCAGGTCATTGAGAAATGTACACATGTGGGGAAAAAAAAACATTTATCATCCTGTTCTTGATTTATAGAAGATGTATGATAAAATGAATAGGCTTGATTTATGGAATATTATGGAGTTATGGAATTATGGAATTATGCAATATTATAGAGTTGAAGGCTGGTTGCTGAAAGCAGTAAGAGTGGACAGAAGTAAAACATGCATATAAATAAATGGTATGCTTAACAAATGGTTCAGCAATAAGGAGGGAGCAAGACAAAGATGTGTGATGGCCCTTGGTTGTTCAGGATATTTATGGATAAATGTTTTTATGAACACATTTACCCATAAAGCTCAGTTACAGTGGCAATGAATGCACCATTGGGAGATTTGAAAGAACAGGTTAGGGATAGATCATCATGGAGAAAATCTATCTATGTGGTCGCTAGGACTCGAAAATGACTTGAAGGCACATAATCAATTATCCCTAAGGAACATTTGTGGTGACATTAGGAATCTGTTGGTTGGGAATGTGAAGGGGAGTGACGTTTTGTATATATAGTAGGTGATGCTATACTATTGAATGAGAACCCAAATAATTTCCAGCATGTGTTACCCAGACTGTATGATGCAACAGGAATGTGAAATATGGATCTGAAAATTAATGGATCAAAGACCAAGGTTTCCTTGTGTTGCACAAGAAAAGTGGAGTGAATGATTGACATAAATGCCAAAAATATAGAGCAAATATATGAATTTATGTACTTTGGTTGAACGTGAAAAAATGGGTGGAGAAATTTTAAGACTTGCAAATGTTTAAAGAAAGGCAATGGATAGTGTGTGGAGTCTTGTGAAGAATTAATGTTTGTTGAAAAAAGCAAAAAATGGTTTTGTGCAAGAGTGAGCTTCTGCCCACTCTATTACATGGAAGTAAGCATTCAGTACTGTGGGTAATTTCCAGTTCAATTTTCACCCACACATTCTCAGTCAATTCCTATATTCATATTAAAGCAAGCACACACCCCACTCAGTTCAGCTAGCAAAAAAACAAACAAACAAACAGTTAACTGGCAAAAACAAGGCAAAAACAGGCAAAAGCAGGGAGAGAGAGACATGAACAGACAAGAAATAAAAATGGTGAAGGATTTAATATCAACAATCAATATAATCTGTATATCTATATCTATCTATATCAAAAGAGATTCCAAAGCCTACATCAAAAGGCTCTGGAAATTATACTGTGGATGATTAGCATTGGACAGTCCATAAAGGAGTGGCCTTTGGTAATTCCAGCCCTAATCCTTTTATGTACATAATAGCAGCAGAATAGAGTTGGAAAGTAGGTCAGCAAGTGATCCCTCCTCTATTTTCCACCATGAAGAAACAATTTGGTGGATAGGGATGATGTATCTAACAAGAAGAAACATAAAATGAGACAGTAGGAATGGATGAACACAGTGGAAATGAGTTCCTTAACAGGTGTGTGTGGTAGAATCAGAAGAAACAGGCTCAAGAATGAATGGATGCTAAATTAATGTGGATTGAATACTGAAGTGAGTCATCATTAGAAAAAGAAAACAGTGGAGTGATTCTATCTTATAGAGAAAATGAATGAGATCTGAATTGCAAAACAAATATATAAAGGGAAAGTGAATAGGTTCAGAGGGAAGAGAATACCAGGAATGTTGTGTCTTGATGGAGCTGATGAAATATTGAACAGAGAGAGATAGAATTGAGATGTTTAAAGAACCAAAAGCAAAGTATGAAGTGGTGTATGGACATGATGGAAACAAGTATGGTTTGCAAGGATGGAAAGGTAAGGAGAGATATAGTGAATGGTATTGGAGTAAACTAAATTTAAATGTATGTCCTTTTCTTCTTCTTACATCATGCCCTAATTTCTTTGGCTTAACAATTCTTGCTTACTCCCAAGAAAATACTGTAATGTAGGGACTATATGTATGCATGTACTTTCAAATACACATATTCTGGGAGTCCTTTGAAAGGGTGCCAATACTTAAAATTTTCATGATTTTTTCCTTCCCCCCCCCCCCCTTTTAAAAGTTTCCTGCATTTCATGTTCCTTTGACTGAATTGCAGTTGTTTACCTTTTTCCATTCTATTTCCTTTTTACAATCAGACAACGTCATTCAGCCAGTCTTTGTTGCCAATAGCGCCAACGACTTCCAGCTAAATAGCAAGCCATTGTCAGATATTCCACCACCACAATATCCTAGAAATGGACAGATAGATCAGGTTATATTTGGCTTAATTTCTCAATTTTCTCATCTCATTTGTTTTATACTACTGTGCAACAATTTGTGACTTTATAAAACTCCATCCATAATATAAATACTTACACTACTACTACTAATAATAAGAAACTACAGTGTATTTCCCTAAAATGCTTAGATTTTTATTTTTATTTATTTTATTATCGAATTTGTCACCGCCCATCTCATTAAATGACTCTGGGTGGTTTACAAAAATAAAAAGATCCAGAATAATTGGCAAATCACTCAGGGAGTGTCATCGAGGCACTAGCCAACCCCAGGACTGGGTAGAGTTGTTATCCCCCACGCAAGCTGGCAGAGCCAGGTCTTTAATCCTTTCTGGAGGGCAGGAGGGTAGGGGCCTGCCACACCTCTGGGGGAGAATGCTCCAAAGGGCGGGAGCAACAGCAGAGAAGGCTCTTCTCCTGGGCCCTGCCAGTTGACATTCTCTTGCTGATGGGACCCACAACTTTCCCTCTCTGCCTGACCTGGTGGGATGGGTTGATGTGACGGGGGTAAGACGGTCCCTCAGGTAACCTGGACCCATGCCATTTAGGGATTTAAAGGTGATAACCAACACTTTGAATTGGACCCAGAAGCAGACTGGGACCCAATGCAGCTCGTGTAGTAAAGGTGTTATATGCGCCGTTCTTGGGGCACTCAAAATAATCCATGAGGCCGCATTTTGGACCAGCTGTTGCTTCTGGATACTCTTCAAAGGTAGCCCCATGTAAAGCGCATTGCAATAGTCTAGCTGAGAGATGACCAGGTCATGAGTGACTGACCAGAGAGCCTCCTGATCCAGGAAGGGGCGTAACTGGCATACCACACGAAGGTGGGCAAAGGCTCTCCTGGCCACGACTGCCACCTGCTCCTTGAGCATGAGTTGTGAGTCCAGCAGGACCCCCAGATTACACACTGGGTCCATCCGGGGCAGTGCAACCCCATCCAAAACCAAAGATGGTAAGTTCTCGGACACAGAGTGGCCTCTAATCCATAGCCACTCTGTCTTACCTGGGTTCAGCTGAAACTTGTTGCACCCTATCCAGACTCCCACAACCTCCAGGCACCATGAAAGGGTGGTCACGGCATCACTCACCTCACCCGGGATGGAGATGTATAACTGGGTATCATCAGAATATTGATGATACTTTATCCCATGGTGATGGATGATCTCACCCAGTGGTTTCAGGTAGCTGTTAAAATGGAGTGGAGAGAGTACTGAACCCTGGGGAACCCAAGTAGGGGCCACAAGCTGGACCTCTTGATCCCAATCAACACTGATTGGGATCAACCTTGGAGGAAGGAAGAGAACCAGCACAAAACTGTGCTGCCCACTTCCAACTCCCCAAGTTGACCCAAAAGGATACCATGGTTGATGGTATCGAAAACCACTGAGAGGTCAAGAAGAGCAAGGATGGATGCACTACCCCCATCCCACTCCCGCCAGAGATCATTCATGAGTGCGACCAATGCCATTTCCATCCCATATCCAGGCCTGAAACCTGACTGAAAATGGTCCAAATAATCTGTTTCCTCCAGGATCCTCTGGAGCTGCAACGCCACCACCTTCCCTAAAAAGGAGAGGTGGGAGACTGGACGAAAATTGTCCAGTATGATGGGATCCAGTGATGACTTCTTGAGGAGGGGGTGCACCAGTGCCTCCTTAAAGTCAGCTGGAAACACCGCCTCCCTCAAGGATTTTTATCCACATTTCCCCTACTAAATGACATTTTCACAAGCATCTTTTCAGTTACAAACTGCGTTACAAAATTTGGAAAATTGTGGATCTCAATAAATGAGAATTAATCTATATATAGGTTAGGAAGTATAAATTTTAACTTTGCCTTGAAATGTGAACCAACTAATTTTCTCCCCTACCTCTTCATCAAGAATAGCAAAACAAAAACCAAACAAAAAAACCCCAACAATCCCCTAAAGAATTAGATTGTTAAGAAAATGTCAGAATTGTTTTCTTAATTTTAAAAGAGCAATTCATTTTTTCTGAAAATGGACTTGAAGCAGGTAACAGAGTCAGTGGAATCAGGGGAGGGAAGAAACATATCACTGCTTGGATATCTGAGTCACAGAACATCAAAAATATGTAGATGCAGTTTCTCAGGTCATTTACGCATGTTGCTTGGACAGAAACTGCAAATCTTCACTGTCCAAAAGCTAGAGAACTTTGAAACAAAAAATTCATATCCTCTTGGAAGATAATATAGGGTCAGCTAACTTCTATTTTTAGCCAGAAAGATATACACATTTCATTTCTTCTGAAAAGCTACTAAAATAGAAGAGGGTTGGCGCTTTCGCACTCTCTATGCAACATTCAGTGAATTCTTCACAAATCCTGGAAGTGGAATTTCATATTTTGGGACAAGTAAATAGGAATAAAATGATTCAGCTGAGAAAAGGTATGAGAAGTTTGGTAATAAAAAATAATTAAAACAGGAAGAATGGTGACTTGCCAATCATCAGATCTGTAGTGCAAAGCAGATGAATTTTGCATTTGAGGGTTTGTGCTTTAAAGAACAAATGAGAAGCTTCTCCCTGCTATTTCCAGGAGTTACACTCTGGTACTTTTTATTAAGATTGCCACTGAAAAAAAAATAATGAAAAAACATTTTTCCTTTTAATAGTATGATTCAGAAGTGCTATGGGGGATTTAATTTTCTGGAATGTATAATTCTATCTCTTAGAGAAGGTTTATTTGACACAACTGTAAATTTTGACAAAGACCCAGCTTACAGTCCCCAGATTTTCAAGGGAAGTGATATAAAGCTTTACAGCTCATCCTATCAGTATCATACACAGATCATTGATTTTTAATTCTCTCAATATTTCTATTTAAAAGAATACCTAGAAATCACAGAACTGATGATCCAGCAGCCTTCCACAATCTGGGCATCTTCCAGATGCATGGATTCCAACTCCAAGAATTCTGCAACACTCATGTAATTCAGGGGGTTGGAAGTCCACCCATCTGGAGGATGTCTGGGTTGGGACAGACAATCTACAATATGCATATTTAAGCATTATTTTATATATTACAAAAGGATATTTGTGCTTACCCAATGGGAGTACAGTCAGTTTTGGCCAACCATTCCTGATTTATACAGGCTTCTGTGACATTTAGGCTTAACCATATTGTCAACACAATTGGGAGTTCAACTGAGCACTGTGAATATGGACTCAAGACTGCTTAGTCAGATGTGAAGTTTTAGATCAAACTAGTAAGTTCTATTGGATCAAATGTATACTTTAAATTCTGCATAATTAGGATGGGTCTTAAATTTCTTGACAATACATGAATAGGTACCAGGCAAATACTTACAGATGCTTGCCCAAACATTTACTGTTCTTAAAGGCATGGCTATGAATGCCACTTTCTCTGACTTATCTCAATAGCATTGTATCTGAATCAAGGATGTCCTCTAAGGAGGGTTCAAGCTTGCCAAGTAACTCTACCAGTCTTCCTGGCATGTCAGAATACTGATCAGAGACAGCAAATCTGTACCATCGTAGAAAAAAGCAAGTGGAAAAGTATTACTTTTAAAAATATCACTTTTCAAAAACTGCTTTAAGTTGGAGCAGGATCCTTTCTGCCTAACCCTTAAGTTCTTTGCTGAACATTTTTAAGGCTGCTGTGTTGTTCTTTCCTCATCCTTGCTGTCTGCCCTAAAAAGGTGTAAGGGAAAATATTTCAAAAAATTATTGCAGTATCCAGCCAAAACTTGGCAGTTTTCTAGAAGTGGTACAATAACCACAATTTTCACTGTGTTCTGCTCCCAAACGAAGCAGCTGCCAGTGTTTTGATACTAATCAAATTAATTACAATTTTTTTTCTCAGACCAACCTTGAAACTTGAAACAGTTTGAATTAAATTGGTTCAAACCTCAAATCAAAAATTGTAATAAAACCTCAAATTCAAATATTTTCAGGGCTGATTTATACAGCCCTATTACTGGTATCCTAAGCCTGCTTCCTTTCCTTCACTAAAATAATTAAAAATCTAGCTTCCCAGCCATAAATCCACTAAATGTTTATCACCACCACAGATGCTTGTCAACCACAGGAAGTAACTATGTACATAAACAATATTAAATATAAGCTGGAACCATCCGGCTTCCAGCAGCTGCTGTTACTTCTGTTTTCTCTAATGTAAGTTTTAGAACTCATTAACACAGCTGACATTACACATTATCTTGGGAAAGAGCCCATTCTTCACATGAAGAAAGATCCTGTTAAAATGACTATCAGATGCCAGGGTTCTAATTTTCTATGTTGTCTGCTTAAGGGATAACATGTAGTTTAGACAATGTTGACTGAAATGTCTGGACATTGTTGCAGCCCATCCTACTATGTTTCTAATTGTTCTGTTGTAGTGACATTTGTTGAAATAAAAATGTGCCCTCTGAGCAGGCCTTCTCCTCCCACTATACAAATGTACTAAATATTTCAGTGACTAGTGAAATTGCTACTATTATCATTACTTTATTTCTTAAAGAAATTTTACACATGTAGGAGACATTTCCCTTCTTCTGGATCAGTACTTGTAACTTCCTTCTGCAACTTTGTGAAGGCTCCCAGCCACATAGAAGCTTCTACTAATGCCAAAACAAACATCCAAAGAAGCCCTTTTAAGACCTTCCTAATCAAGCCAGGATGCTAGAAATGAAGACTGGGCTGACACACTTTGGTCATACTGAAATGGGCTAGAGTATATACCCTGAGTGCACTACATATGTTTTTGGTTCCTGTTCAGGCATCAACAGAGATAGAAAATAATGGGAAATTAATCTAACCAAATCAATATCATATCCAGCTAGTTTCATCTTCATATATCTAACGAGAAGCAGCTACAATAATACAAATGTAGAGTCAAGCAAGATATTAAAAGGAGGCATGTTGATCAAACATGGAGGAAGTCAGAACTGAAAAGACAGTTTACATGCTTCCTCCTTCCTGAGGTCTCAAAGATCTGCTTGAAACATGCACAACTGAATTGCTTCAACCATTTGTGAACAAACTTGCAGCTAAGAGTTCCCGAGAATACAAATCTATCAGAGTTAGCAACCTTGGCATAGGCCCAAACATTTCTTTACTCAAAGTGTCTGCCTCATCCAAAGCCTTATTTGTTATTTTATTTATTCTGATTCTAATCTGCCCAAGAACTAAATTTTCTGGGAAGTGAAAACATCAACATATAAAATCACATAATAAAAGTGCCAATAAAATAGGATAAAAGAAATAGGACAAAGGAAAACCAGACCAAGGAGTATACAGTAGACATTGTAGAATATGTTTACAGATATTTGGTCTAGTGGTTAAGGTACTGGGAGACTGTGAGTTCTAGTCCTGCCTTAAGTATGAAAGCCAGCTGGGTGACTTTGGGCCAGTCACTCTCTCTCAGCTCACCTCACCTCACCTCACCTCACCTCACCTCACCTCACCGGGTTGTTGTTGTGGGGAAAATAGGAGGAGGAAGGAGTATTAGGTATGTTTGCCACCTTGAGTTATTTATAAAAATAATAAAGGCAGGATAAAAAAAAATCTAAAAAAAAAGATTCCCCAACTATGGAATTCAAGAGGGGCCCACCTGGCACTGAGGGTTATGATCTTTAGGTGCCGGGAGACTCTTTCTGAGGATGGAAAAAAAATGCAGCTGCTTTAATGATTCAATGAGTGCTGCTTTGTAGACACTGTCACACATTGAGCAGCACCTCTAGAGCTGGCTCTGCATGGCTCGGAAGATCAACATATTGAATTAGGCCCAGTTATGGACCCACAGCTAGTGTGGGTGGCAAATTGTGAGCAAATTATGATCATAACAACCAATCCCACATTTTTATACTATTTAAACAGTCTAGCAGGTTGACTAGTCCCAGACATTCTTTACTGTCTAAAAATAAGTCGAGAATAAATAAATCAGAAAAAGGGAAGAGATCAACAAGAAGCGATTTTCTTCACTTTCCTGTTATGCAGCTAAAGTGTAAATATCATGAGTACTATCAGATTTACTCCTGAAATGAAAAGTCAATATTAATAGCCTGTGGTGTTCACTACACTAAATGTGCCAAATGATATAAAAACAAGCTACAAGAGAGTAGTCATCAGAGGTCATTTTCTCACAAAATATAGATGTAAATACTTCGCTTTTCCTATTACATTAGCCTTGTCAGGTCTATTTACAAGGATGACCTGGAATGTGCAGACCAAACCTCAAGGATTTTTTCAGATTAGAGGTAATGGTTTCTCAAATATAATTGATTATGTGCCATCAAGTCAGTGTCGACTCTTAGTGGACTCTTACTCCATGACAACCTGTCCCTAATCTGGTATTTCAGGTTTTCCAATGGTACACTCATTGCCACTGTAACTGAGTCCATCTACCTTGCTGCTGGTTGTCCTCTTCTTCTCTTTCCTTCTACCTTTCTCAGCTGGGTTTTTACATAATGTCTCCAAAGTAGGATAATTTGAGCCTGATCCATGAGAACTCTGGGTCGATTTGTTTGATGATCCATTTGTTAGTTTTCTTGTTGTCATTAGTTTTGTCTTCTTTATATTTAATTTTAGTGCCATTTTTTCACTATGCTCTTTAACTTTTATTATTAGACTTTGCAGATCATTTGCATTATTGGCTATCAGAGTAGTGTAATCAACATAGCACAGGTTATTGATGTTTTTTCCTCCAGTTTTAAAACTGTGCTCATCTTCTTCCAATCCAGTTTCCCTTAACATATATTCAGCATACAGGCTGAATAAATAAGGGGAGAGTATACAGCCTTGTCTCACTCCTTTGCTAACTTGAAGCCAGTCTGTTTCACCATATTCTATTCATACTGTGGCTTCCTGACCTGTATATAGATTTCTGATTAAGGCACTTAGATGTTCTGGGATTTGCCTTTTTCTAAGCACATTCCACAGCTTCATGTGATTGACACAATTAAAGGCCTTTCGATAATCAATAAATCACATAGTGATTTCCTTTTGGTATTGTTTGGCTTTCTGAATTATCCAGCATGCATTAGCAATAATGTCTAATGTTCCTATGCCCTTTCCAATGCCAGCTTGAACATTAGGCATCTCTTTTTCCATGTGGGGGTCTAATCTGCATTGGATGATCCTAAGCATTATTTTGCTAGCATGTGAAATTATTTTTCTAGCATGTGAAATAGTACAATACTTTGCACACTCTGTTAAGTCTCTCTCTCTCTCTTTTTTTTTGGTGGGGGAGGGGGAGATTGGAATCTTTTGGCCACCATGTCTGTCTCAAGATTTGCTTGCATAGCTTAGTTAGAACTCTTACTGATTCTTCTTCTGCTGCTTGCCATATTTCTGTGGGTATTCCATCAGTTCCTGTAGCCTTCCAACTTTGTAATGACTGGAGTGCTGATCTAACTTCATCCTCTAGTACTAGTAGTGTTGTCTGTGTGTGTATGAAAAAGAACAAACTACAAAGATAATGATAATGGAGATAAATACATTGTCAAAAAGAGGAGAAAAAAACACACATAAAAAGTGCTTTAATAAAAAAGTGAAAGAAATACAACAAAGAAAAAAATGTTAATACAGTGGTACCTCGGTTCACGAACTTAATTCGTTCCGCGACTCTGGTCGCGAACTGAATTGGTCGTGAACCGAATCAAATTTTCCCATAAGGTTCAATGTAAATACGGTTAATCCGTTCTGACCCCTACGAATTTGGTCGCCAACCAATTTTTGATCGTGTCCCGAATCAAATTTCCCTATGAGGTTCAATGTAATTATGGTTAATCCATTCTGAACCATATGTTGTTTTTTTTTTAAAACTGCAAAAATATGACACAAAGTACAGTACGAAGAGAGAGAAAGCTAACCCTGCTCGACGCAACTTCTGGCGTGGAGGACAAGAAGGCGGGTGGGGAGGCGGTTACTGCTTGGAGGGAGAGTCCCCCTCCCTACAGGAAGCCGCGACCACGTGTCATGGGAGGGAAAATGGCCATGGATCCTGTTCGTAACCCGATGCGGAGTTCGCGAACGGAGGCAAAAATTTGCGACCGGAGCTGTTCATGAACTGAATTGTTCGTGAACAGAAGCGTTCGTGAACCGAGGTACCACTGTATGTCATTATAACAGTAAACAATTACAATTCTATATATACTTATCTAATGCAAATATTATTCAAGTACATATATATGCTTAATACATTTATATGACTATCATTTTTTTTTAACCTACTTTATTTTGTATAAATGAGTCTCACATTTCATTATACTTGTCCATACAAAGTCTACATCTATAGGAAATCTGCTCATAAGTGGCAAGTGCAATCAGGTCTTCAATCCATTGAGTAAATGGGGCCATTCATTTATCTTTCCAATGCTGCAATATCAGTCTTTTGGCCATAGTAAAGGCACGAAGAATCCACTTACGTTGTTTGGTTGTCAAGCTCCATCTAATAGGTATGTAGTTCAAAAGAATATTATCCTCTGAAAATGTTAGCTTTCATTGTACAGTCATATTTATATAGTCCAGTACTTTCTCCCAAAACTTGGCAAGCATATGACATTGTAGAAACATACGTTTTAAAGAAGCATTATCCTTATTACATCTCCAACAAAATGCTGTTTTTGACAATCCTTTTCTATACAAATGTAATGGAGTCCAATAACACTCCTATAGAAGTTAAAACACACCCCCATTGTCTAGACAATATAGGAACCTCTAATTCTTTATTCCACTCATTTCTTAACATCTGCATATCAAATTGATTTATTGATTACAAATATCTATAAAAACTTAGAGTAGGTTTTTTAGTTTTAAAGGATTTAACAAGTTGTTCTAATATCTCAGGTATCTCAGAAGCTGAAAATGCTGCTGGTCCAAACAGTGTTGCTAACAAATGTCATTAACTATAAATATTGCCATTGGGTTACACTGGGTTAGTACTAGAAGTTCTTGTAAGTAGGGAATATCGTCTAAGGTATCTTGGACAATGACATCTCTACTGTACGGTATTTTAGAATACTCCTTCCACCTTTGTTTGATCTCCTTTGAATCAGTTACTATCTATTGGCATCCTTTAGCATACCTATTCAAAGTTGGAACCTCCTTCTGAATTCAAAGATCTTTTGAAAGATTATCTTTGTTTTCCATCTTCAATCTCTTTACAGATGTTGTTGTAATACTGCTTCTTCTCTCTTCTAACAGGTCTCTGAAACTCTTTGTTAAGTTCCTTCCTGAGATTTTTGTCTTTCTTGGCTTGGCTTCTCTTCTTGGCAATTTCCATGGTTTGTTCTGGCATCCAATTTGCTTTCTTCTGTTTCTTCACCTTTGTCAGTCTCTTTTCACATTCGTCTTTAACAACTTCTTTAAGTTCATTCCACGGTTCTTCTGATTGTCTATCAACAAGGTTTAAGATTCCAAAGCTATTTCTGATGTTCTTGAAAATGGTGGATATATGTTCAAGATCATATAATGGAAACTGGCTGGCTTTCTTCGTATTATTTAATTCAACCTAGAAGTTGCACATGAGCAGTTCATGATGTTCCACAGTCAGCACCTGGCCCTGTCTTTGATGCTATAATCAACCTTCTCCACCTCCTTTTAGCAATAATATAATCAATTTGATTTCTATGCACTCCATCTGGTGATGTCCATGTATAAAGGCATCATTTTGGTTGCTTGAAGACAGTTAGCCATGAAGAAATCATTGGAGTGGCAGAATTTGATAAGCCAGTCTCCTGTTTCATTTTGGTTTCCTAAGCCGTACAGTCCAACTACATTTTCCTGTTTAATGTTTCCAACTTTGACATTCCAGTCTATAATCATAAGCATCACATCTTACTTGTATGTTCTGTCAATTTCATATTAAATTTTATCATAAAGCTCGTCAACCTTCTTTTGCATTGGTGGTTGGAGCATAAACCTGAATGTTCATCATATTAAAGGTTTGTCGACAAAGTCTAATTGACATTATTCAGTTATTGATTGTATTGTAGCTAAGTACTATTCTTGATATACCCTTCCTAGCTATGCTGTTCCTTCTTTGTTTATCATGTCTTGAGTAATAAACAGTGCAATCTTCTGATTGAATGTGTCCCATCCCAGTCCATCTCAATTCACTGATGCCTAATATGTAAATTTGTAGTCATATCATTTCATCTTTTACTTTGTTGAGCTTTCCCATATTCATGTTTCTTACATTCCACATTCCTACTGTAATTCTGTCTTTGTGGCTTTGGATTTTCTTTTCCTGTAGAGCAACATCAGCAACTAGATGTCCCAAAGACTTTAATCTAGCCATGTCATAAACACCATTAGTACTCCAAAAGATCCTCAGCTCTTTCTCAGTAGCATGCTGAGTGCCATCTGACCTGAGGGACCCATCATCAGGCACTATATTGTAAATCATTTTATATTGTCTTTCTTGGTAAAAATGCAGGCATGGTTTACCATTGCCTTCTCCCATGGAATATGAATTGATGCCTTTGCCATTGTTACTAAAGTGATCATTTGCCTATAGCATCTTCCTCTATTGCTGTTGCCCATTATAGGTGCCTGCTTGTTTAGCTGGGCAGCTGGGATGACCTTCACGTTTTGGATGACCCTGCTCAGAATATATACTCTTGGCATAAACTCCCAATGTTCTTTGCTCACCCTTCCCAGGAACACCCATCATTACCATGATGAGGGAGCACAGCATGACTGGGGGCGGGGGGTCCCAAATATAATACCAAATTATATAGTTAGATATTGGAGCCTTATCCCTTTCCTATAATTGGAAAGATTTAAGCTCACTGGCAAAATGGTGAGAAAGAAAACTTAACCCTATTGAACTTTTATTGACAAACACTATTAATAGCAGGATTCCAAGCAGGAATCCATATGAGATACAGGATGATGATGATGATGATGATGATAGTAATAGTAATAATAGTAGTAGAATGACTATGGCAAAAGAAAGCAAAGATAGTACCAATAGTAATAGGTGTCTTAAGTGCAATCCCAAAACATTTGGAGTACCACACATCAGCATTGACAAAATCACCATCGGTCAATTGCAAAAGGCAGCTTTACTTGGAACAGCTTATATCCTCTGACAATAACTTTAACACCATCAAACAACAACATTTGACTATCTCAGGTCCTTGGGAAGGACTTGATAGGTGGATAAAAATGCCAAATCCAGTCTAAATATTTGGCTGTGCAAGCAACCATAATAATACTGATGCAAGGTTGATGTTGCATGAACAGACATAAGGGATGGGGCATGCATCATAATGTTACATCCACCATCTTGCCTGTTATGACTCCCTTCTCCCCCTTGCCAGATGACTGCTATTTGGAAAATATTTTTCTATTAAACTTTTATTCAAATTTCCTTCATTTATTATTTTAATTTAAAATGTCAATTTGCACAGATTTCTTTAGATATCTTTTACTATTTCTTGGTAGTAAATGTTATCCCCTCTCTCCTTTCTGCAGTGCTATAAATCAATATCAGATAGAGGTAATGACTTTAATGTTAACATTAAGATTGGAGCATAATTGGGCGAGATCATCCGCCGTCATGGGATGAGGTATCATCAGTATGCTGATGATACTCAACTATATATCTCCATCCCTGATGAGATAAGTGATGCCATGACCACCCTCTCGCAGTGCCTGGAGGCTGTGAGGGTCTGGATGGGGAACAACAGGCTCCGGCTGAACCCTGGCAAGACGGAGTGGCTGTGGGTTAATGGCTTCTCTGTATCCGGGACGTTATCATTGTTGGTTCTGGATGGGGTAGCACTGCCCCAGACAGACCCAGTGCGTAATTTGGGGGTCCTCCTGGACTCACGGCTCCTGCTCAAAGAGCAGGTGGCAGCCGTGGCCAGGAGGGCTTTTGCACAGCTTCGGGTTGTGCACCAGTTATGCCCTTTCCTGGATTGGGATGCCCTGTGAACAGTCACTCATGCCCTTGTTATCTCCCAGATAGACTACTGCAATGCGCTGTACATGGGGCTATCCTTGAAGAGTATCCAGAAGCTTCAGCTGGTCCAGAATGCGGCCGCGCGAGCAATTTTTGGGGCCCAAAGAAGGACCCATATAACACCTTTGCTCCGTGAGCTGCATTGGGTACCGGTTTGCTTTTGGGTCCAATTCAAGGTGTTGGTTATCACCTTTAAAGCCCTACATGGCATGGGGCCAGGTTACCTGAAGGACTGCCTCGCCCCCACGATTTCAACCCATCCCACCCGATCTCACGGAGAGGGCATGCTCCGGATCCCGTGGTAAAAGAACTTTGACTAGCGGGGTCCAGAAGGCGGGCCTTCTCTGCTGTAGCCCCCGCCCTTTGGAACATCTTGCCCCCGGGGGTGAGACAGGCCCCCTCACTCCAGGCCTTTCGGAGGAATTTGAAGATCTGGCTCTGCCATCTGGCCTGGGGCAGGGAGGGAGGATACCAGAAATGGGGTTGGCTGGCCCCTTAGCAGCCTGGTGTGGCCTCTATCGGCCTCTTGGATCTTTTAGCCTCTTTATTTTTATCCTTATTTCTGTAAATTCTGGTTTTTATAACTTTTAAACTTTTTATAATTTTAATTATGTATTTTTGATTTTAGTTGTTGTAAACCGCCCAGAGTCCCCCATTGTGGGGAGATGGGCGGGGACAAGTTAAATAAATAAATAAATAAATACGAATCAACACGGTCAGTGTTAACAGTGACTCTTGGTTTCCCCAACTACTGGTAGATAATTTATTCTCCCAACCTCCCACAAAGATGAGGTGGAATATGCCAAGTTCCCTCTCCCATTTTTGTGCCCATGCAGTGTTTAAGAGGTCCTTTGCATACAGCTCCAATCCATATCATATCCTGCAAAGATTTCCCAGTTATTCTCTACATGTCAATAAAGCTCCAGAGAAGACAGTGTTCCTTTACTACAAATTCTCCACCCCACCATTAATTGACTGTCCTATAGTGGCATAGTTAATCACACAACCAGACACAGGATTTCATGGTAAATAAAACTGAAGAATATATGGATGCAAAGAGAAACTCCCTTTTTATGCACCGTAATAAGCAAAGAGAATGGCTTTGGGAAGAATATGGTTTATTAAAGCAATCTATGGTTTTTTAATTGCTTTATTAAAAGCCAACACCTGGAGATTCATTAATTTCCGACATTTTAGATCTATGATAGAATACGGTGGTAAACTTCTCTGAAGCTTCTGAATTTCTGCCCGCAATTTCCTTTGTCACTGAAGCTAGCTTAGGTAGCTAAGCCTAGTATCATACTTTGATGGGTCAATTTCAGAATCCCCTGACAATAATTGTACATAGGTAGCTTTAATTTGGCTGACTGCAGATGAAAATAAGGATTTGCAATGCATGGAACAAAAGCAACAGAGGTGGGAGAAACTGTTTGATGCTTGCCTTTCTTTAAGCCAAGGTCCCCTGCCACATCAAAGTTTGTAGTGCACAATACCTTGCTGTATTTGTATATCAGCTTCCCAGCTCAGTGTCTGCACTTTTTTGCTGCTAATCTAGAGTCAAACAATGTGCTTATTATTATCCTGTTTCATAGGATAATAAGAGAGGCTAATTATCTCAACTGCCAGCCAGGTGCTAACAGTAAGTCTTCCAGTACCAATTACAATGTGGTAAAACGGCTAGACAGTTTCAAGAAGTTGTGTTGAAGCCTGTCAGTTAAAAATGCTGTGGCACACAATGAACATAGCAAAGTGTTGCTGTGAAGGCTGATACAAATGATGGGTGACTGGCTGGGTGGCAAATGTGTGCACTTGGAATCAGAATTATTTCCAGGGCTAGCTTGTATTTTGCTAGCACTGATCTATCAAACAATCCTCCAGTGAAATCATTACGTAGCTCTCAGAGATCCTGACAGTGGATGGGTTCACTCTTTGTACTAAACCAAAATGACATTTGTTTAGTTCTGGTTTCTGTAATGAGTAAGTCCACTGCTGTGCTTTGAAACCATTCTTTATGGTGTCAGGTTATGGGTGAACCTGACTATTATAGCTTAGTCAAATCATGGTTAAGAAATAAAGGCCAAGCACATTGCAGAAACCAGCCACAATCATTACTGAGCAACTCCATCAGAGTGCTCCAACGAATCCATCAGCCTACAGGTAACAGAAGAGAGAAAGATGTAGCAGTTGTCAACCTCCATATCTGAGAAGTTCTCTCCCACTGCATGCTGGTTTTTTCCTGGACCAGGTATTTGGCAGAAAACTGGGATCCTCATGTCTTCCAGGCACATTCCTCACTGGCCCACACCTTCAAACATTTCAGAATTGTGAGTGTCCAGGTATGTAAATAATTTATTATTTCTCCTGCATCTGGTATCTAAAGTGATTGCATCAACATTTTTTCCCCTCATTTTTATACCCAGGTAATTAAACCATGGGGGGCAGGTGAGCAAGACAAGCCCACATCCCTACTGTGATCCCTGAGAATTTCATTAATAGTTCTGCTCTTGTGGATACTAATGGACTCTGCAAAGACCAACAGGCTACTTGGCAGAAGAAGCAAAAAAATGTGGTCAACAGCAACCAGTGACAATGAATCTCTGGAGCACTCTCTTGATCTGGGAGTAAGAAAACAAACAAACAAACAAACAAACATAAAGGTGATGAACCAACCTGATTTGGTCAATGGCATGGAATGTGGAAGAGATCTGTTTTCCTATTCCATAGTCAACCAGGAAACAAAGATGACACAATAGAGATTCAGGGCTGTCAGTCTCATAGAGAAGACACCTGAACTGAACTGAACTGGACTAAAGTAGACTAAACTTATTTGGAAATTATTCTTTACCCGCATGCAACTTTTTATGGCATTTCTCATTTGACAGGTAAACGTTTAGGTAGCCATATCATAATATTTTTGTATTGTCTTAAATAAAACCCAAAGGCAGTAAGCCCCACTAAGTTCAGCTGGAATTATTTCAAGTTAAATGCCATTATAAAGCTTCAGCATTAAGCTTAGGAGGAAGCCCCTATGAACTCAGCTGGACTTCTGAATGGACAGGCAAGTTACACTGCAAATCATGCCTGGAGAATTACTGCCAATCAGAACAGACAATATTAGGATAAATGGAACAATGGTCTAACTTGATATAATGTAGTTTTTAAAGATGTTTCAAATGGTAGAACACTCATTTCAGCATTTTAGACAAGATTAGGAAGGAACAGTTTATAGATTATAGCAATTATAAATGCAGACTTCATAAGTTTAACATGGGTTTCCCATACTATTGTATTTTAGTGGCTAGTCCCTTGCATCTAAAGCAAAAATATAAGAGGAAGGGGTTTCAATTATTTCCCTTTTTTGTGTGTGTGTATGTAGGGGGTTATAAAGGTTCTTGTAAATGACTGATGCAAATACTGGAAACCCGGTTAAAACAACTGGATAACAGATGGCAAAAGGAAAGTGGTTTACAGTAAAGTGTTATAGAGCAAAAGATCATTTACAAGAAGCAATTACAGAAAGAGCCCTATGCATCCTGATCCCATAAAAGGAGAGCTAGGATGGGAGCACTATTTTAATAGCAGATTTTTTTTCCTTTTGCTCTTCAGCAAAAGTAAAATCTTTATTATTTTTTAAAATCTCTTTTGATTCTCTCATACTTCCTTCTACAATCTTTTTAAATTGCAGTTGTTCATTCATTCGCCATTTAAGAATATCATATACCATAACTGGACATTGAATGATGGTGATATTTGGCTGCAGAATAAACTGAAAATTTGTTTTAAAATGAAATATTATATTAAGGTGAAGTAGTAGTAGTAGTAATAATAATTAGAATTAAAAAGTGTTTTGAGGGTAGGTATGTGTTTCGACAGTTCAGATATTAGAAGATTGACTTGAGAATGATGCCATACCTCTGCCCTGCTGCTAGCTTTTCAAATATCTTATTTCTCTTGAGGTTATAGGTCAGTTAAATACTAAGAAATGTGTTGCCTGATATAGAGATATAAATACACTTATTACAGGTTAAACCACTAAAGCAACAGACTTCCTTTGATATCAGAGTGGAAAAATAATTTGCTGCAGAGTTTTCCAAATGGTGGTCATAGCCATATTGGCTACATAGGACACCTTGCTGCATTTCCTCCTTCTCCTCTTTTTTACAGTTAGTTCATTTTTCAGTCTTGAGCCTAATTCCTCATGAACAAATAAAGATGCTGTTGTCTGCCAGAAAGAAACATAATTGTGTGTAAAAAAAAAAGAGAGACATTGTGGGAGAGCCACCATCATCAAAATAGACTCTGGTAGGGTACTGTCACTCTAAAGTAATGCTGAGGGAATGTCTGTTATTGTTATTTCTGTGATTCCTCCCTATATGCAGTAGAAAACAGCATTCCTCCAGCTAGGGCACCTTCTACGTACACACTGCAAAATATGCATGCAAACAAGTTGCATTTACACGCCAGGAAGACATTCCATTTATAGATCCACATAACCACTACAAATGTCCTACTCCCCCTTAGCTGTTACTGTTAAAAAAAAAGAATGTATGTGATACAGGTGTTTCTTGGACTGCAGTTCTTTTTATAAAAATATCATCATGATGACATATTCTTTTATAAGGATGATTGTAATCCAAGAAAGCTTATAGCCACATTTGTTGGTTCTTATGGCTCTACTCAAATTTAAACCTACTCGTATAGTGCTCAGGGAATGAAGACGACAATTCAACTGCTGTTCCTTTCATAATTCCATGGAGAAGCCTTAATCTTCTGTCCTTGACCAATCATGTCTTCATTGGACTTCCATCCATCCACTCATCCTCTATAATGTAAATAGAAATAAATGATAGATTTCACAATAGCCTTCCAGCAGATAACTGTTTCTACCCAGTCTGCTATCTAAATATTAGCAGGTTTTGGCCTATTCTGTGATGATTCTTTAGCCATAAACTGGACTTGAATTGGGCAACTTTAAATAGAGGTCTATTCTCTGTCTCCCCCCCGCCATTACTATCATTACCTTTACTATCAAAGAAAAGATTAAATCAGACATAATCCATAAAATAATACTTTTTTATGCCTACCACATCTGGAGGTGAAGAGTCTGAGAAAAACTATGTTAGAGTATAAGGGAAAATCTGAAATCTGGCTAAATTTCTTAAGTAAAGTGGGTGGTTTTCTTCCTTTCCACTTAGCAATATCTGAAATGACTAATTAATATGTTAATTAATGGAACAACTAAATTCTATGTGACAACGAGTCATTTAACTCATCCATCTGGTAAAAAATGTTTTAAGTACATTACAGCAAAGTGAGATTCAAGGGATAGTATAATTCAGGTAACCACATTCTGAACAGTTGTTCATGCTACACTGGGGTCTTGCTCCAAGGTCTTCAGCTGTTCTGATGCAGCTGTTCATATTTTCTCAGTCATCTAGAAAGCCAAGACTGCTACAACTTATTACCACTGTTGTAATGAAATTAACATTAGTGACTGCAACATACAGAAATCTGCTCAGTTTACCATATACAGTAATAATCTTATACAAACCTTCTTTCTAGCTTTTCCTTAATAAATTGCCATTCAACTGAAATCTTCAGAAGCCTCTTTCCATATATATAATTAAAGGGTGTATTTTAGCAAATAGCATAAGAAGAATGTTGTATAGGTATGGATTATTAGAACATACCACTGCTGAATCAGGCTACTTGCTACTTTTTAAATGTATTATTCACTGCTTGTAGAATTATTCTTTGACTGAAACATACCTCAATATGAAATTGATGAGATTATATTTTTCCATTTCCCCCATTTTTTAAATCAGTCCAGTAGCCAGGAAGAAAAACAATGCCATACCCTTTCTCATTCACTTAGCAGAGTCTTTCTGCCACATCACTTGATTGCTGTTAATAATATTAATGAAACCCTTCTAAAGGTGCATGGGAAATATTAGGCTTCATGCTAGACATGGCAATATATCTTGCCTCTCCAAAAACTTTTCCCTTAATTCAGGAACTCACAGCAGAAGCTCACACATCTAACATAAAGATTACTTGCTTTATGGCAGTCAAGAATAAAACCACAGATGTGTATATCTACCTACTGCAGTATATAAAATCAAAGCCTCTCTTTCTCTTCTTCTTTCTCTTTCTCTTTCTCTTCCTCTTCCTCTTTCCCCTGTTTCTTCCCACCCTTTTTTGAGCCAAAAGAAATTTGGCTATTTTTTTCCTGGCCTTGAGTTAATAAGGCACCTACTTAGTGTTGATATAAAAGCCTAGGAATTGCTAATTCCCACTTTCTCAATTTCATTCGTTGTAGGAAAGGATAAAATCATGCAATCATCAAATAATGAGCTACATGATTATATTCCAAGTTCATAAATATAGTTTGAGCAACCAACTTATTTTTCAAACTGTAATTAAACATATAAGTGATAGTGAAAAATACATTGAGTGTGAAAGGTAAATATATATTTATTTATTTCCTTTTGTATTTTTATACTGCTGATATCACCAGACTTCAGGAAGTATAAAAACAAAAACATATGATCAATCAGAGGCATTGTTTTGTGCTGCTGGTTGGTGGTAGTAGTAGAAGAGAGATCATCCAGTTGCTCATATGTAGTGTGCTGTCCCTTCTATTACTTAACATCTACGTGAAGTTGCTGGAAGAGATCAACTGTCAGTTCAGGTATTGGTGTCATCAATATGCTGATGATTTCAAAATATAATCACCTTCTCAAGCTGGTGTCGGGAGGCTGTTAGGTTCTAGATGGAAAGAAAAAAGTTGAGACTGAACATCTGCAAGATGGCACTGCTAAATAGGCAGCAGGTAGAGGCTGTGGCTCATGGATCTTTCTCCCAGCTTTGGCTGGTGAGCTACTTGCGATTCTTCCCGGGACACGATGGTAGTGGTCACCCATGCCTTCATCATGTCTCAAGTTGACTGTTGCAATGTGCTTTACATGGGTCTGCCTTTGAAAACTACCTGGAAGTTGAAGCATGTAGCAGCCTGTTTGATGACAGCTAAAAGTCACTTGTGCTATATAGCAACAATTCTATGGGCATTGCACTGGCTACCAAGAGTTTTCTGAGTACAATTCAAAGTGCTGGTTTTAACCTATAAAGCCTTTTATAACTTGACAGCCATGGCTTATTATGTGGCTTACTGCACATCCAATTTACTCAGCCAGAATGGCAACACTCTCAAGTAAGATCAGGAGTTCAGTGATTCCCAGGTCTGTCCCAGACATATGAAACACACGCCCAGAAGTCTGAACGGTGCCCTTCCTAATGATTTTGCAGAGACTGTGAAAACAGCTCTTCTGCAATAATGTTCATTAGGTATACCTAGACATTGTGATCAGCCCAGTGTAGATCAGCAAAGTGAATACATTGTCCAAAATGGAGACTTTGGCTATGGCAGAAGCATAATGTAAGAACACCAAATGCAGGAAAAACACATAATTCAAGTAAGCATGCCAAGTGGCAGATTACACATATATTCACTATTTTATTAAGGAATTGAACATTTAGAAGATACAAGTAATTTTACAGCGGGGCAGATTATGTTGAAGGTGTCTGTTCTATTAGTACAGTGTCTAAATAAGCACATTGAAGTTAAAAACTTTGCAAGTACAATCTAAAGTAACATAGATGTTTTCAAAGCAAGAGCTCGGTATAGATCAGCACATACTTTCTGGAGCAGAATGCACTAAACTTTTTCTGTTTTTAAACAAAGACAAGAAACCCATCACAAACTTCTTTAGCTCCACTTGATTGCTAGGTAGTCTGGAAGTAGGCTTCCTAACTAGGTCTGCATCCTGCATCACCTCTATAACTGGTTTGTGATTTGAATGAGAAATCACCTTTTCACTTGCTCCTTGGAGGGATCTCCTGACACTATCTGATAAATCTGGAACAAATACGTAATTCATAGAACAGAACTCAAAACAGATCTAGAGCAGGGGTGAGAACTCATTTTTTCTCAGACACTCTCCTTTGCCCTTTCTCTTCTTTTCTTATCCTTTTCTTTCTTTCCTAAGCAGAAGAAACAGTTAATTCTTACCAGGGACCTGGACTGCCCCCTTCAATAGCATTTTGAAACTACAGCAATACTTATCTGTGGAGTCTTTGAGGTTCTCTGAGCTTGGTTGTTTCCTTGCAACCGTTTCATTACCCAGGTGACATCTTCAGTGCTAGAATGGAATGGGGTTTGCTCTCTATTTATATACAGTAGCTTGCCCTGTCAATGTTGGTGGGGGTGTGGGCTTTTTTTTTTTTCTTGGTAGTTCCTTGGTTAGGGTATTGTTTACAATCAATATTGCTGCATTTCAGGTCACGTTGCTGCATTTCAGGTGTTTGGCAACTGGCTCGCATTTATGATCTGTTGCCAGGCGCCCTGCAATCATGTGATTGCCATTTGCAGTCTTCTCTGCTGGCTTCCCCATTGGAAGATTACAAATGGAGGTGACACGACAATGTGCAGGAACAGAGCTAAAGTCCTGAAGATTTGAGCTCTGTTCCTCCAGCCCCACCAAAGATTTCCCCTCTGACCTGATTTCCTCTCCCGTCTAAGTGGTGTGAAGGAATGGAGTTCAAATCTTCAGGATTTGAGCTCTGTTCCTTCCCACTGCTGAAAGATTTCAGCAGTAGGAAGGAACGGAGCTCAAATCCTGAAGATTTGAGCTTCATTCCTCCAGCTCCAGGAAGGATTTCCCCTCTGTCCATGGAGGGGAGGGTAAACTCTTTGGCAGACTTTAGGAACATGTGAGAGCAAAAGGGCTACCTGCTGGGAGATATCAGCTCTGTGCTGAGCTGAAATCCTTCAGCAGATAACTCTTTCACTCCATCTACTGAACAACCCAGGAGATGGCTTAACAACTGCAACTGGGAGTACCCAGATTGAGGTCGCTGAGCAAAGCAGTCACATTGGTGTCTTGCTTAATGAATGCTCTGCCAAACGACCAAGATTCCAGTCCTAATTGCAGTCGTTAGGCGAGGACTACCTCTATCTTGCTAGGTTAGACCATTGCAATTATGATTGGTAGAAAAACATGCTATTAATGTTCATGCTACTTTTTTCACTGTACAGTAGAACCACCTTTCATTGTCTGGGAATCATGGGAGTTAAAGTCCAACACAAGCAAGGAGTGTAGATTAAGAAGGCTTTAGCAGATAACCCTTAAAGCATGTAATGTAACAACCTGTTGGTAAGATCAACTTCATCATGGCTGCTATACTTTTCATGAATGTGTGTGAAATTGACTATGCCATGAAATCTTGAGAGGGCTAATTGCTCTAAGATCTATAATTTCTTAAAAATTAAAATATATGGGCTAACCATTTACTGTAAGTATAGTTCACTCCTCTTCTTAGTTCTATCTGCTTCAGACAAGTTGTTTGGCAAGTGTCAAACAGTGCTTTATGTCAAGATGATAGAAGGTAACACAAATGGAATCCATTGTTCAAATATCACTAAAACTTGAATTTGTGATTCTGTCATTTTCAATTTCTGATTCACTAAATCCTTATAAGTCTAGTGTACTTATCTCTTGTACTAGTGCCCAAATCTCTTGTACTTTTAACAAAGCTTCTATGAACCACACCTAAATGAACTTAAAGTGTTCTCATGCTGCCGCATTCTTTCTGATAAACCAATTGTCTGATAGTAAATAATCTGCAGTCTGATTCACCCAGAGCAGTTGCCCTCATGGTATATCAGGATTTAAAGGGAAGGGGCTTCTTCCCTATTTTTGCACAAAAAAATTAAAATTCAACCTTCAGAAGATCAAGCTTGAAATAGCTTTTTGTGTAAATCAGTAGATGTTTGTTCTGAAGAATGTAAAAATTAATCTGAAAGCAGGGACATCTTCAAAAAAAACTTCTCCAGCAGATCTTAACAACCAGACAGGCTCATAGCAGGAGAACCAGTATTGTTTAGGTTTTAAAGATACCATATTTTTTCATCAATAAGATGCCCCCATGTATAAGATGCCCCCCACTTTTCCAACCCAAAATTAAGAAATCAATATTTTAAAGGAAGCGCAGAACACATTTTTATTTAGTAATTAGGTAACATTTACTTGATACACTCGGTGGGAGGAGGTCCAAACTGTCTCTCTGCAGCTCTATTTCCATGCTCTTTTGCATAACTGATTACATTCAATCACAAGCCGATAGCTTGTCTCTGCAAACAGACTTCCTCCAATTGGTTTGTTCAGCATCAGCTGATGTCAGTTACATAAGGCTCATGACTGGAGGAAGCCTGTTTGCAGAGACAAGCTATTTCACTTGTGATTGGAGGCTAGCAATAGGAGGAAGACTGTTTGCAGAGACAAAGTATAGGCAGATTTGCAACCGCGCGGTTCTCTCCTCAGCTTACTTCCTTGCATAAGACGCCCTTCAATTTTTAGTCTAATGATTTTAGAAAAAAGTATCGTCTTATAGATGGAAAAATACAGTAATTTCCAATACTTTGATCAACCCTAGAAAGCAAATGGCAAACAGTGCAGACCTTTATAATCATATGGCCAATAATTATCTATAAAAACCATGATGCACTATAACTATAGCAATAGATACCTCTAAGGCTTTAGCTGTAATATGCCAAATACTTGAACAACAAATACTAACTTATCTCACTGCAATAGGAAATTTCAGTGGAAAAATGTGTTGTTCCATATCTACCACCAAGGGTTTTGATCTTCTAATAAGTGTGAGTCTACAGATCATAGAGTAATAGTCCCTTAAGTTCTTTTCTCACATTTGGGCAATGAAACATTATTTAAACTTAATTTGTGTAATTTATGAAATGAAGATCCCTGTGTCACAATCTATTACAACCACAAATATATCTTTCACTTCTGTCACTTAGTTGGAAAAGGGTGTGATTTATGTCTTGCAAGGTGATGACATGTACATGTAACCACTCAAGTGTTCTAAAGAAGTCAGAAGGCGATCCATGTTGATATGAACAGAAAAGCCCTGGGACAGGGTCATGTTAGACTGTATACCACTGGCATGAATCCACAATTTTTCCCCTTCTTCTTCTTTAAGTAGATAACAGTGAAGAAATTACTTTCCATAAATTGGACTGAACTTTCTCAGATGATATTTCTGAGGGAAAAAAAAATCTGAGATTTTGCTTACCCTACTAAAAAACAAAGGATAAAACTTTATTCAAATAATCTCCACCTCTTTTCTCTGAAAACCTATGTCACCCAAAATGGAATTCCAATAACAAAAGCACTGGAGCACTGGAAAGAACACAGGGTGATGGCCAGGCTGCTTCTTTCAGATATAAATTCAGAAAGCCAAGAAAGAAGTTACATTACTACACCCCCTCCATTAATGACAAGCCCTGATCCTGAGATAATGCTAGATTCTGGAGAACTTTGCCTATAACTAGGATAGAGCAGAGATTGTCAGCATGTGTCTTCCATGTTATAGAGTTACTGGTCTGAGATGGGTGGCTATATAAATTAAATGAATGAATGAATGAATGAATGAATGAATGAATGAATGAAATATAGACTTCAGCTCCAGTCTTCTCCAGCCCACATGGCCAGTGGAAAGGGATAGTAAGGCAATGTCCAGACCCTGCTCTTCCAGATGTTGTTGAAAAGCAATTTCTGCAATCTTTCTGTATGAACTGTGTTCACTGGCTTATGGGAACTAGAATTAGGCATCTCTCTTTCTCTCCCTCTCTTTTACCAGAGCATTTATGCAATGACTTTTAGGGGGTGATGTGGCCAATGATGTTTTAGACACTATTTTAGAGATTAAAACATGATCTTAATAATTCTCACAAGTTATTTTTTTTAAAAAAATGCCACCAATTAACATTACTGTGTCCTTCGCAAATGATTTCACTGTAATTTAAAATAGAAAAACCAGTCTTTGGATGAACAGCTGATTCCCAAGTTTGCTAAAGTCACCGTGTAATTTTTAAGTGAATGGAGAAATACGTGGTCTGCCAATGTTATTAGATGGAAGCTTGTATGAATGAGAAATCTGGTAAAGACAAAAGCAAGTGTCTGATTCTGTCTTATACAAAACTATAGCCCTCATTAAACTGAGGGCTTATTCACACTGAGGGTTGCCCATTATTAATGTGGCCAGTTTGGAGGACTGGAACAGACAGCACTGCCTTGCACTCACCTACCACCCACTCTAAATGTGGCCTTTTTCTGCTCCACTTTCAAAGTAGTATTTTCCTGCTTCTGTCAGCTCAAGTATTGCTGTTCTATTTGCTCATTGCTCTTTACTTTCTCCTCTGCCAAGCCTTGCATTTAAAGTTGAAGTGTGGATATGCCCTTACTAAAATCAGTTGAATTTATAAGCGAACCAAGCACTTAAGCTTTATCTTGAGTTGGAAAATAGGATGCTGCAGTTGCTTAGTAAATTATTTGTACTCAAGTGGCCAGTTCAGAAGAACCAGTGAGAAAAGATAAGAATATAAAAGACTGTCCAAGTCCTTCTGCACAGGCAAGCAATGTTATTCATTGAGAAGGTGGTGAGGCAGGATTAGGGGAGGATGTTATGGTGGGACAAAGGTTGAGGAAAAGGAGGGAAAGGACAGAGCATGGGAGTGAAAGATGAAGGCAGTCCAAGGTCCTTCATTTCAGCATGGTTTCAACTCCTGAATGATTTTTAGATGTTTAAAACCTGAATAAAAGAGAAAGGGAAGAGCAGAAAGACTGCTCTATCAAACACTTTTAGTTAGCTATCTTTGTATAGAGAAACAAGAAAACAGATGTTTCAGCAAGAGCTCCTCCATCAATTGCAATTTTCCAAACACAACCCCCCCCCGCCAGTTTTCTAAAACCATTTATACAATAGTAAACATAAAGTAAAATTAATTTTACAAATGCTCGTGAAAGGTGAATTGTGGTTTTCTTCCCCATGGATGTTTAAATGTTGGAGACTTAAAGAAGGCTTTGGTATGTCTGGATACTAATTGTTTAGTTGTCTAGACAGTGATGATATTATTACCAAGTTATGTACAGATACTTCGTTAGTGTTTCCAGCACTGCCCAATGATTGCTTCACTCTGTTCTGTTGACATGTGCAAAAGCTCCCCTGATATTCATTTTTATCATCTTGGCACAAATATTGCAGGATTGTTTTAAAGTCTACAATACAATAAGTCATATATTAAAAGTGCAACATGGATTTAAATGAAGAAAGCAACTGAACAATGTAGCAAGACAATAGCATCACATTGTTGAGACAGTTTTCCTTCTTGAGAATTAGTAGGCATGCTACTTCTCCTAGGTCACTGGGACATACCTTAATTCATTTAACTGTATATAAGCTACAACTTGGGCTAGCCTGCCTATTTAAGCTTTTTAAAAAACAAAAACAAAACAAAACAAAAAACAACAGCATAGTGGATTTGTTCATCTTGTTGAAGCTATGGTTGCACAATCTTTTTCTTTTTTTTTTTAAGTCTAAGGCCCTCATTGGCTTTTGAATGGTGACTAGGGTAGGAGGTTACATTATAAAATAGGATGAGTGGAGCCATGAAAAAGCTAAATTTGTGTGTGTGCGTGTGTGTATGTGTGGGTGTGTATTTGGTACCTTTGAGTCAGTTTTTTGACTCACAGCAACTGCCTGGACAAGTCCCTGCAATTTTCTTGGCAAGATTTCAGAAGTGGTTTGCCATTGCCTCCTTCTTAGGGCCAAAAGAGAGTGACTGGCCTAAGATCACCCAGCTGGCTTTGTGCCTAAGGTCGAACCAGAACTCAGCCTGGTGCCTTAACCACTGTATCAAACTGGCTCTCTGGCCAGTGTCATGAAGAACTCTCTAAATGGTATGTCCATATGGTCAACAGCATTTATACAGGTGAAACTCGAAAAATTAGAATATCGTGCAAATGTTCATTTATGTCAGTATGGCAACTCAAAAGGTGAAACCAATATATGAGATAGACGCATTACATGCAAAGCGAGATATGTCAAGCCTTACTTTGCTATAATTGTGATGATTATGGCGTACAGCTTATGAAAACCCCAAATTCACAATCTCAGAAAATTAAAATAGTGTGAAAAGGGTCAATATTCTAGGCTCAAAGTGTCCCACTCTAATCAGCTAATGAATCCATAACACCTGCAAAGGGTTCCTGAGCCTTTCAATGGTCTCTCAGGCTGGTTCAGTAGGAATCACAAGCATGGGAAAGACTGCTGACCTGACAGTTGTGCAGAAAACCATCACTGACACCCTCCATAAGGAGGGAAAGCCCCAAAAGGGAATTGCAAAAGAAGTTGGATGTTCCCAAAGTGCTGTATCAAAGCACATCAATAGAAGGTTATGTGGAAGGGAAAAGTGTGGTAGAAAAAGGTGCACAAGCAGCAGGGATGACCGCAGCCTGGAGAGGATTGTCAGGAAAAGGCCATTCAAAAGTGTTGGGGACTTTCACAAGGAGTGGACTGAGGCTGGAGTTAGTGCATCAAGAGCCACCACACACAGACGGATCCTGGACATGGGCTTCAAATGTCGTATTCCTCTTGTCAAGCCGCTCCTGAACAACAAACAACGTCAGAAGCGTCTTACCTGGGCTACAGAAAAAAAGAACTGGTCTGTTGCCCAGTGGTCCACAGTCCTCTTTTCTGATGAGAGCAACTTTTGCATCTCATTTGGGAACCAAGGACCCAGAGTCTGGAGGAAGAATGGAGAGGCACACAATGCACAATGCTTGAAGTCCAGTGTGAAGTTTCCAGAGTCTGTGTTGATTTGGGGAGCCATGTCATCTGCTGGTGTTGGTCCACTGTGCTTCATTAAGTCCAGGGTCAACGCAGACATCTACCAGGAGATTTTGGAGCACTTCATGCTTCCTTCCACAGACGAGCTTTATGGGGATTCATTTTTCTTTATTCTATATTAGTTTCTTTTAGTTTTTATCTTTTTAAAGGTTTTAATAAAATTATATAAAAATGAAGTGAAATGAAACAATAAATGTTTATGGCCAAAGAGGTGCTTCAGGTGCCCATATAATCTGATCGGTTCTATGCCCCCCAACAGGTGGAATTATAATAAATAAAGGATTCATTTTCCAGCAGGACTTCGCAACTGCCCACACTGCCAAAAGTACCAAAACCTGGTTCAATGACCATGGGATTACTGTGCTTGATTGGCCAGCAAACTCACCTGACCTGAACCCCATAGAGAATCTATGGGGCATTGCCAAGAGAAAGATGAGGGACATGAGACCAAACAATGCAGCGGAGCTGAAGGCCGCTATTGAAGCATCCTGGTCTTCCATAACACCTCAGCAGTGCCACAGGCTGATAGCATCCATGCCATGCCGCATTGTGGCAGTCATTGCTGCAAAAGGGGCCCAAACCAAGTACTGAGTACATATGCATGCTTATACTTTGCAGAGGTCCGATATTGTTCTATTTCCAATCCTTGTGTTATTGATGTCGTGTAATATTCTAATTTTCTGAGATTGTGAATTTGGGGTTTTCATAAGCTGTATGCCATAATCATCACAATTATACCAAAGTAAGGCTTGACATATCTCGCTTTGCATGTAATGCGTCTATCTCATATATTGGTTTCACCTTTTGAGTTGCCATACTGGCATAAATGAACATTTGCACGATATTCTAATTTTTCGAGTTTCACCTGTATGCTGTAATTTGTATACTTTTCTGTTCTTTTTTTTTTTTTTTTTTGCTGGAAGCAGAGGTTGGCTAAGAATTACTGACTTCCCCAAAGGCACCCAGTAACTACCACCTTTGAATAGGGACTTGAATTTGGTCCTCACATTACCCTGGGTCAGTTCAACATTTGAATCATGCTGGCAACTATGCAACAATGCTGAGAAATCACTATGTATACTAAAGTTATTTCAACCTTCCTTCACATGTAGTTCATCTATAGTGGCGTTCTTTTGTGCAGATTTGCATTTTCATCTGGCTCAGCCTTAGCGCTATGAAACGATCAGCCTAATCAAAATCCTTTGTCTATTAGGAATACTTAAACATTGTTATAATTGTCAATAAGTGGGGAAGTGTTAATAGGATTATTGAATAAGCTAGGGTTTTCTGTATTTTGAATATATGAATATTTACTGTAACTAAACTAAATTGGTTATCTGTATTTTTATATAATAATCAAAGCAATTTAGTATTTTTATTTGTTGCTCCTCCTTCCATTTTGATTAACAGCTACCACTGGGATATTAAGTCATATCCTCTTTGGGACATGTTCTTGCCCTATTTTTTTCTGTATCAGTCTTTGCACTTTTATGGGTGTTCTTTTTGTATTTTCATTTCTTCTTTTCCTTTCTTGTTCTTTCTCTATATTGATGCAATCTCTCTCCTGATCTTTGAAGAATGCAGGCATGTGACTTCACTTTTCCTAATTCTCATTTCTAGAGGATAGAAGAGTTATACACAAGCTTGTCCAAGACATGTAGCAGCCAGAAGCAGAACAATGGATAATTCTAGCAACAACCTGTACTTCCACCTGTTGGGGGGCATAGAACCGATCAGATTATATGGGCACCTGAAGCACCTCTTTGGCCATAAACATTTATTGTTTCATTTCACTTCATTTTTATATAATTTTATTAAAACCTTTAAAAAGATAAAAACTAAAAGAAACTAATATAGAATAAAGGAAAAGAAAAAGAAAAAAGTGCAGAAAAAAAGAAAATATAAAGAAGTAGCTTCCAATTTTCTTTTTTTGTTGTTCAGTCGTTAAGTCATGTCCGACTCTTCGTGACCCCATGAACCATATTGCGCCAGGCCTTCCTGTCCTTCACTGCCTCCCTGAGTAGCAGTTATAAGTATAAATTTACCTCTTACTCTATGGTTACAACATGTCTCATTTTTTCTATAATCTATTTTTTTTCTAATCATCAGCACCATAAATCATAAGTTCATTTTTTTCTGTTTCACGCAATAGGTCTATAAGGGGGATCCAGTCAGCAATAAACATAAATAAGATGTTTTTTCTCTGATAAAAGGAATCAATTTAGCCATCTCAGCAAGTTCCATCATCTTCACCAACTATTGTGGGTAATGTTGAATCTTTCCACCTTTGTACATGTAATAATCTGACTGAAGTTATTATGTATAACAACAGAGTTCCATGATTTTTTTCCAGCTGTTTATTAATCAGTCCCAAAAGAAAAACCCATGGTTTCAATTGTATATTAATCTTTAAAATCTTCTGAAGTAGTGTATGTATTTGAATCCAACACTTTCTGGCTTTTTTACATGTCCACCAAGCATGGTACAATGCCTCTACTGGTTGTTCACATTTTCAACATAAATTTGAAGTACCTTTATACATTCTAGACAATTTCTCCAGTGGCATATACCAATGATACATCATTTTATAAAAATTATCTTTAAGATTATAACATGATATAAATTTCAGTCCTTTCAACCACATATTTTCCCGCCGTTCCATTTGTATCTTGTAACCAAAATGTTTGGCCCACTTTATCATATTCTTTCATTTGTTCCTCTTCTGTTTCAAATTTCAATAAAAGTTTATACATTTTTGCAATAATATGTTCATCATTTGTACACAGTTCTATTTCAAACTCAGCCTTAGACTGTTCAAAACCAAACATTATTTTGTCTAGCTTAATCTTTCTTATAATTGTACATAAGAGAACCATACACAAGTATGTCCTTCTGGCACCATGTCTTCTTGATTTTATTTTACATTCCCCTTGACAAAATTTTAATATTTCACAATAAGTTAGCCATTTACTTATCATTTCTCATCTGTAAAATGCTTCTTTGTTAGCCCTGGTATAGCCAATAAGTGGGATAGGCCATCTCTTTTTCCTTTCAAAGTTATGCTATGATCAGGGTATTTTTGGAGGATTTTTATTAGAAGTGTGCTGAAATAATCAGTTTCAAGGTTGGAATTTTTCCAGGGAGGATGGGACCATTTCAATGAAGTCAGAATATGACAGAGAGTAAAAGTTCAAAATATTTTGCACATTGTATATATTATTTCAAATTTTAAGTTGTCCTAATTTGTTCTATCCCCATTGTAGTATTGTTTTATGTATGAAACGCTGCTTAGAAATTTTCAAATAAGCAGAAGAAATGTTCATAAATTACCATGGTGCCAAACCATTATTATTCCACTTCCAACCCCACCCAAAGAAGATAATCTTGTTTTAGCCTTATTCACAATATGAGCAAAGGATGCATATGAATATTCTGTCCTCTACTATAAAACAGGGGTACAAAAGTGTAGCCTGAGGCCACATGTGGCCTGCCAATAATCCCTCTGGAGCCCCACTAAATGAGTGGAATAACCATTTCAGATCTTTTTTGCATTTGGAGAGAGGAAGGAGGAGTTGCTAAAAGACAAAATGCATCTTGCAGAACCGTGAGGAATTTTGCCCACTATTAGAACATGCCAATGGAAACTAGTTATTATTTTCCCGTACAGCCAGTGGAAATTAATTAATTATCATTATCATCATCATCAAGTACTAGGAGTCATTCTTTTTATTAACATGGAATACACATCTAATAAATAAATGCCTCAACTGGAGCTTTTTCAAATTGGGCAACTGGACACACTGCAATAGAATAATATAAACCAAACCCAAACACCAGCACTCTCTTCCATTCTGCAAGATTAAGTAAGCCTTAAAAAAATCTGGGAATGAGATAGGGAAATGAATGAGAGCATGAATTTCAAAATTCACATGTGCAAAGTCATGATACAATCCATAGTTATTTGGGTTTAATTTTTTTTCCTCATGTGTTTTAGTAGGAAGCCGCTCCATTTCTTTAAAAAAATGGTTATGGAAAATAGAACCATTGCCTTAGGCTAGTATTTAAATACTGTGGTTGAAATCAATTGGCTGTTGTGTGACAAGACAGTGCCCTCTAGATAACCATATATGCAAAAGGTATTTATTCACCATAATTCATTTTTTTACAGTGGTTTATTTTGTGGTTGGGTTTATTCAGTTTCAAAGATGGGAAGACAACTTTGTACATTTGACCTTTTGTTGGCCTTTCTTTTTAAAATACTGGAAAAGTTCTGCAGGATGAAGCATGAGAGTTTAGAATCAGTAATTAACAAAGGCAGACTTAATATCAAAATGGGAAGCTAGCATGAATGCTGCTTTAAGATTAGAGAATACTATAAGACCACAGAATTCTAGCAGCCTGAATCATTCTATTAACACTGATTTCTTATAGAGATAATAACTATAATAAGTTACATCAATCTTGTGTAGATCTTACTTTTTAACTCTGATGTCCCATTAACTAATGTATTTATAGATTTCTCAAGGGAGAAAGAAAAAAAACAGAGTCAACATAGTATATTATTCTTGCTTCTGTTCTGTTCCGTTCCGTTCCGTTCCGTTCCGTTCCGTTCCGCTCCGCTCCGCTCCGCTCCGCTCTGCTCTACTCCACCGCACTCCATAATGATAGAGAAGAAATGCTTCAGACAGAGCACAAGCATAATACCTCACAATTATTCAATAAAACAGCATGATTTTTTTCAGGGTTCTCATGAGCCTGAAAAGAATAAGTGCCTTTGAGTCAGTTTTTTGACTCCTGGCAACTTCCCGGACAAGTCCCTGCCAGCTTTCTTGGCAAGATTCAAAAGTGGTTTGCCACTGCCTGCTTCCTAGGGCTGAGAGAGTGACTGGCCCAAGGTCTCCCAGCTGGCTTTGTGCCTAAGGTGGGACTACAACTCACAGTCTCCCAGTTTCTAGCCTGATGCCTTAACCACTACACTAAACTGGCTCTTTTTTACCTGTACATCACATAAAAAAGAAGCAGGGCTTTAGTCTTGTAGCTGCCCTCTTGACTCTTTTTTAACTACCCCTCTAGATGCCTCTGTCTGACAGTTCCCTTCAGCATGGCTGATTCTGAATAGATATATCTTGTATTGCACTTTTGACATTATTGAAAATATCTTAAAATTGTGTTAAAATTAAAATCAGTTATTTGAAAATAAACTCATTTTATTTTATTCAAATGTTTATGTACCATTTCAATTTGTGGTAGTGCTTATGGAAAGGAGAGGCCCATCAAGAAAATATACAGTTCCTACAGGACGTGTTTTGCTGTGGGTCTCAGAAGCCAGCCTGGCCTGACATCCAGAATGACTAAAGCTACTTACTTCAAATGGTGCCTTTCACACATTTTGGATTACAGTGCTCTTGAATTAGGACGCATGTAGCTTCCCACTGTCACTACAAACTGTGGCTTTGTATCTGTTGGTGAGGGCCCCGTGGACTATAATTACAGCATATAGCATTTTCTCCCCTTCATCACGCATGTTATTATACTCCATTGGTTTGTGGTTTCCCAGCTGAAACTTTAGCTACCTACTGGTTAAAAGTGGCACATTTTAATGAAGCACATTTATCACACATTGCTTACATTTGTGGATTCTTATTGAATAAGCATGGCAAAATGAGCATCGGGGTATATGAGTCATTTTCTTTCACTCTTTGCCAGCAATGTGAAAAAAAAAAAAAGATAAGTTGGTAAAGCTGCCATCTGATGAGTATTACTATTGGTGTATGTCAAATGGCCAACAATGTGTCCCCAGAACAGTTTAAAGTCCACATACAGTGGCACCTCGGTTCACGAACTTAATTCGTTCCGCGACTCTGGTCGTGAACCGAATTGGTCGTGAACCAAATCAAATTTTCCCATAAGGTTCAATGTAAATACGGTTAATCCGTTCTGAACCATGTTTTTTTTAAAAAAACCGCAAAAATATGGCACAAAGTACAGTACGAAGAGAGAGAAAGCTAACCTTGCTCGACGCGACTTCTGGCGTGGAGGACAGGAAGGCGGGTGGGGAGGCGGTTACTGCTTGGAGGGAGAGTCCTCCTCCCTACAGGAAGCTGCGACCACATGTCACAGGAGGGAAAATGGCCACGGATCCTGTTCGTAACCCGATCCGGCGTTTGCAAATGGAGGCAAAATTTTGTGACCGGAGCTGTTCGTGAACCGAATTGTTCATGAACAGAAGCGTTCGTGAACCGAGGTACCACTGTATTTAAAAACTGAGTAGCCTGGCCTGACATCTAAAATGTCTAAAACAACTTACTTACAAGGATGCCCTCCACATGTGCCCTTGGATTATCAACCTTCTTAGACAAAAGCTGCCCAGCCATTCTAGCTGTGATCACCTGAAACATCTGGAGGATGTCAGGCCAGGAAAGGTTGGTTTGAAGCATGGAAAAAAATATCGAATAGGATTTTTTTCCCACTAGTATACAGCACAGATTTTCTCTGATACTGGCATTATCCTAAAGCAGCTTCCAACCCACAGGAGACTTCTACAACACCATTTCTATTCAAAACAGTTCAAAACTGACCCCTTTGTCTTCATTTTTCATGAGCTTTGAACATTGAGAATATGCAGGGGACACAGTGAGCCAATCAACACTCACTGAGAGCTGACTAATAAAGACAGCAAAAGAAGCATCATCTGGTGCCCCCAAGCTACTGCAGATCATAGAACACAAAAAATGTCCTCATCCAACTTTGTACAAAAAGGAAATAAATACCAAGTTTCCTTGAAATGCTCCTTTCTTCAAACCCATACGTCTTCTTGCTTCAGATGTGGTAGAGAAAAGTAATGTTAGCTTATGCACACTATTGCAGCAAGGTCCAATTTTATCCATCATATGTCTGTCATGCAGACTGTGCTTGGCTAACACGTAGAAAACTGCTCCCAAATATATTCATGCTAACTGGGCATGTTGCAATAGCACAGTCGTGCATAGACATTAGGCTTTCTCTACTTAATTTACATATACTGCAGCTATGCAGATTCCATGTGCAGGGAAAAGCAACACCAAGTAGAAAATAGACTTCTCCTTTCAGGGAAGAAATAACTAAAATTGCTGCATGGCAACTTTTTAATAACCACAGTAGACATGTTGCATATTGAATTGATTTCTGTTGCAGGCAAAAGCTGAGTGTATTCATCTGCATATTTCTAAAGGATGTAAAATGTGGACATGAGCTGTAGTAAATTTTTGATATCTGGATTGAGACTACTGAGATAAAAACCTTCATCTGCAATCGTATCTTTGCTTACTAAGAGTAAGCCCCATTGCATTCAGTTGGGCATGTTTTTGAAGAGGTATGTACAGGCTTGCACTGTAGATTATCTCTAGTTTTCTCCATCTGTTCAGTAGTAAGGACACACTGCTTTGATCCTTTGTCCTTGAATATTCTTTTATGTTTCTTGAATAAAAAAGGTGGCTTTTCCCATCCCTGTCACTCTATGTTCACGTACAGGATGGATACCCTGATCTCAATCTCCTGAATGCAGAGGAGAAAGATCAGAATATTCTACACGACACCAAAAGCCATTTTCCTAAGAGGCGTGCCACTCCGACTGCACCACACAAAGGAGAAAATCACAGCTATGCATGTGTTGCATTAGTCATGCATAATTTTGCCTATATCCCATGACCAGAAAGTCATTTCCCATTTGTAAAAACCTTCCAAAATAAGGCAGTGGATTTGGTGCTGCACACCACAATGCTTATATTACATGCCTTTTCCTAGTCCACATAGCTTTGATTGCCAGGTTTTGAAAAGTTAGCCTACCCTGTTTAAATACCTCAGATGGCATCTGCTCAGCCAGCATTTGAGGCTTAGCCCAGAAAGTTTCTCCCCCTTGGGAGCTGTGTCACAGCTGCAAGTCACCCAACTTAGACTAGAGCCCCGGTGAATTTTAAAGTCGATAGAAGACCAAAAAGGAGACTAAGATTTCGGACTGGATAAAGATTCTCCCAGAGAGCAGCTGATCTCATGTCAGATCTGCCTGCTGGGAAACAGGAGTTAATTGACAGAGATCCTTCAAATTTACCACATGCTTGTTACCTTTCAATGTCCCCTATGTCAAGTTCTAGCTCAGTTACTAGTTTTTCAAGTTCAAGCATGATTAAAACTGCCAAACCGTTTTTGACTGGTACGTGGTTCGCTATTCCTTATTCAGCATATAAGTACAGCATTCAGATAAATCCTAGTGGGTGGGTCCCTGAATATGACTGGCCTTCCGAATAAAGCTACACAAGAAGAGGATGTTGATTCCTGGAAGAAGGGTGTCTCTTTCTGATAGGACACATAAGATATTCCAAAATGAAGGTGGACTTTGTTCCCCAAATACTTGAAAACTACGTTCTCAACCAATTGGAGAAAATGGTTAGGGATAATTTTTTCTTCTCTTCATTGAATCATCCAGTGAAACTGAATGGTGAAAGATACAGGACAGACAGTGGGTGATTTGCACAGTATTAAAAGAGAATTAGAAAAATCAGGATTGCCCACTACTGCCTACTATCAATAGAACATCTATTGTTGGGGAATACAAGTGGAAAGTTGAGATGGACAAATACTTGTTTTGTTTCTTTCAGTTTCTCATTTTTGTGACTTCAAAAAACTTGATCAGTTTTGTGAATATGTCAAGTTCAGTGTCCATTAAAATGTATATATTTTGATTCATTAGTACAACGTTTGTTGTAATTTTGCCCATTTACAATATATACAAACAACATTTCCTAACATAATGAATGTTAGTATATTATTTTCACAAATATCTGCATTTTATAGAGACTTTTCCCTAAGATATTTTTCTATGATTGACAAGCTGTTTTGCAAAGTTCGAAGAGCCACACATTTTGAATGATAATTAAATTTCCGTTCATATATTGGTTAAAATAGTCATCATTAGATAAGTTCATGTTCAAATGTGAACTGAACTAACTTCTTCCCTCATCTCTAGTAATGTTTTGCTATGGGCTTCCCATTAGCAATAGGAACAGAATGTAGGACTAAGGAAGTCATGAAATAACACAGGAAAGAGGGTGTGGATTCCCAAGGGTAGAACAAGAACCAGTGGACAGAATCTTCACAAAGGGAAATATAAATTCAAAATAAGGAGGAATTTCTTGACCAAGAGAGCAGTGGAACAGCCTGCTTCCTGGACTCATTAGAGATTTTCAAGCAGCCATTTGTCTGGGACTGTATGAAGATTCCTGTCCTTGGCAAGGGGTTGGACTAGAAGGCCTACAAGGTCCCTTCCACCCTAAGATTTTGTGATTCTATGATTTCCTCTCATATATAACAAATGTGACTCTTCATTCTCAGCCACAGGCAGGACTATTGACCAGAAGTGGAAATATAGGTAATATGTTCAATCCGAAGGATCCTATGTTGGAAAAGCCTATTGAAGACTCATGTTCATGTACTTTTCTATCTACCTGGTTTAGTTTAGATTGATAGCATTAAAAGTCTGTGTGAAATGTTATAAATAGTATTAGGGAAGAAGTATAAACAATGTTAACCGCATTGTAAGTATCATGGAAGAAGCACTTGGCAAACAATTCTATGACATTCAGATTAGCAAGCCATTTCTATACTGACTGGATGTTTTGACAATTAAGTGGCCACATAGCTAACTTTAAAACTGTATTTGCGGAATAGTCATCAATGTTACACATCCAAGAGGTATCAGGTATTAAATGGTTGCAGCAACATTCAATTCTAGATTTTGTAGTCCTCAAACTTTGTATCAATGACTTAAGTAGAAGGAATTCTGATCCAAGTCATAAGTCACACAAAGTTAGATGAGATGCTTAACACCATAGAAGACAATATTAACATTCAAAATGATTGTGATAGGTTAAAGAATGGGCTGAAAATAAGAAATTGAAAAAAACAAAATGCTTCACTTAGAAAAATAAATTGCATTTAAGTTGTATGATTTCAAATTTTGGTAGAATTTTATGGGGAAAAAGTCCTAACTGTAAGAGTAGTTCAACACTGGAACTTTTACTGGATGATTTTACCAGAGCCTAGACAACTATTAGTTGTGGATATTTTAATTTGGATTTCTGCACTAAGCAGGGAGTTGCATCTAATTCAACTTCCTAACCTTAATGGCCTGTTTGGGTATTATGATTTTAAGAGAGGAAAAATAAGATGTGGATATTGTGAGCATGCCTCATTCCTAAAAATCTTTCTAAAGATTTTAAACATGTTATTAAACCTTGCAAATCAGAATATCATGGAAATGGAAGAACTTTGAGATCATCTAGTCTTGGTATGGGCAAGAATGTGCAACCTCAAGCCCCCTTTTACTCCCCTTAGATTACCACTGACTCTGAATGCTAAAAACTGAAGGCAAAATTTTCCACCATTTTGAAGTGGAAATCAGCTGTAAACTGCAGTGTAAGCCCTAGGAATATCACAGTTTAAACAAATAGTTCCTCTAATTTAGTGGGGTGGTAAGGAAAACTAAAATATAAAATTAAGGTTGTTGTATCTGGAAAGGAAAATTAGTGCTGATTTGCAATATGTGAAGAAATGGCCCTTGTAACATATTCAGTTGCTAGGAAGAGTGATGCTCTACTTCTCTTTCTGAAACCAGACACTCAAAACACTTACAGACTTAATAGAAGAAATATAGAACAATAAAAAGTTGATTAAAATATACATCAAGTAGATAGCCAATAAACGTTTTTAAAAAATGTCAGCAGTTCAGAGGTTATATGCTTGTTCTTCCTCACCAAACTTTCAGGGGTGGGAGTGGGGGCAAAAAGGCTATAAAACAGAAATCCCATCCTCCCTTTCTGATTACTGAAGTGTACCATGTGGGTGCAGCTACTAAGAAGCTTTCCTGGCCCAAACCTGTTTGTGCTGGAATTGAACAGAACTTCCTCAAGAGACTCTGAATGTTCTAAAACACACCAGGTTCCCAGGCTTATGGAAGAAAGACTCACACATCTATTCTGCTGTTCATACCTCTCATGCAAGATAATCTCTTTTCTATTCCATTGTCTGTCTTTTAGGTTTGCAGAATCCAGGTCCATTCATGGGATATGGTGTCCACTATGGTATCTTAAAGACTTCAGGCATGGCTAGTTTCTAAGTATCCCACAACTGTATTGTGCAGTTTCTGAGAAGTCTGCATGCACATAGAGATACTTGGAGAAAAGTGTAATGTTTAAACCCAATTTCATTCATCAGAACAGCAACAAGCAATCCACTGGCTATTAGTCCCTCCTTTTACCTAAGCCTCCAGAACATGCCTTTCCTTCCTGCTTGCCTGCCTGCCTCCCTCAGGCTGATGATTTTTTTCCTTTGTTTCCAATACTTTCAAGTACAAAAAGATATTTTTTCTCATGACTATAGGAAATTCTCCCTTTGGTGCCACACACTGGCCAAAACAAGGTTTAGACATTATATTTAGTTGTGCTTAAGAGGCCCACCCAAGCTTGAGCATAATCAGTTGTCTGAGATTTTCTGCTTTCATTTTAGAAATGAAAGGTACTTTTCTCCAATTCTTATAGATGAGAAGCTTGAAAAGTTTGAGAATACCTGATGAAATCTCTTGGCCAGGGCCAAAACCAATATATATCATACTTAACAATTGCAATGACCCAGAGGACCACTGCTGGCACTGACTGATTGGATTAGTTAATTTAGGGCCATGAACTAAGGAACCAAAGGTCAGGCTATCCCCAGCAACTCTGAGCCATGTCCCCAGTGTTATATATTTTCTATGCTGACATCCCAGCCCAGAAGGATGCTGGAAAAATAAACCTAACATTGAGATAGGGAATAATGATTGGCTGGATTAGCAGTTACACTCCTTTCTTTGCACTTCTGCTCATCACCAGCTACTTTGACCATTGCTGTATGCTACCTGTTCCTTGTTTCTGCCAGCTGCCATGCTGGTTTCCTATTTTGGGAAAAAAACCCAAGATTTGGGTAGCTTTGTTGTAGAGGAGGTACCATATCAGAGTCTCCTCAAGTGTAGGATTGACTCTGCTGAACAAAATGCTCCATGATGAAAGAGTGGAATTTCTGATTCCTGATTTACTATCTCTTTACTGTCTTTTCTTCAGAGTAAGAAATAAATCTAATGATAAAACAATAATGATTCGCAAATAGGAATTTGGCAGAGTCTTTATAGCCTTTTCCTTATTTTAATTGCCAGTAATTTCATCTGAGGACTGAACAGGCCATCCTATGTTAGTTCAAATGTATTACCAAAAGTAGCAACAACATTTGACTGGAAGTCAACCAGTATTCTGTACTTCCATCTTGATGCATTAGTGCTACACCCTGCAGAGTTCATTGTTCAAGCTCTGATGATTGCTCAGACCAACTTGAATGTAGCTTGGATTGATTACAAGAAGGCTTTTGACTCCCTGCCACATGATTGGATAATCAAGTGCCTAGAAATAACAGGAGTCAGTAGAAACATCAGAAGGTTTGTGCAAAGATCAATGGCACAATGGAAGACACAATTGCTGGTCAATGGGGATAGACTGGGAGAGGTTAACATCAAGAGAGGAATCTTTCAAGGAGACTCACTATCACCACTACTGTTTGTCATTGCACTGATTCCTCTGTCAACAATACTGAACAAGTCAGGCCATGGCTATCAAACATCAAAAACCTCTGCCAGACTATCCCATCTCCTTTACATGGACAATCTGAAGCTGTATGGAAAAACACCATTTGAAATAGAATCACTGCTCAACACTGTCTGAATATACAGCCAAGATATTGCAGTGGAGTTTGGACTGAACAAATTCACCACCCTTACCATCAACAGGGGAAAATTAGTGAAAACTGAAAGAATCAAGATGCCCTATGGAAATAACATCAAGAGTCTGGATGATCTCTACAAATACCTAGGCATCCTTCAAGCTGACAACAAGCACATTGAAGTCAAGAAGAAGGTTAGTAGTGAATACATCATGAGAGCGAAGAAGATCTTAAAGTCCAAACTCAGTGGAGGAAATACCATCAAGACAATCAACACTTGGGCAATTCCAGTCATTAGATGCACAGCTGGAATAGTGGACTGGACTTAAGCAAAACTAGAAGCTCTGGATAGGAAGACCAAAAAAAAAAAATGATAATGAATCATGCCCTTCATCCACACAGCAATGTTGACAGACTCTATTTACCAAGGAACATAGGTGGGCATGGAATGTTGGAAATACACCCAACAGTTGAAGAAGAAAAAAGGACATTAGAAGAATATCTGAAGGATTGTGAAGAAAATGCACTGAAGCTAGTATACCATGAAGGTTTACTACTGAATACTGAAGGGACCAAACTGGCCTACAAGAAAGACCAAATAAAGAATAGAAAAGAGACATGGCAATGCAAAGTATTACATAACCAGTACACAAAAAAACTAGCAAGCAAAGCAGATAACAACAAGACCTGGCAATGGCTAAGAGCAGGAAAGTTGAAGAAAGAGACAGGGGGTTAATTCTGGCTGCACAAGACCAAGCCTTAAGAACAAATGCATGCAAAGCCAGAATTGAGAAGACAGCAACAGACAACAAATGCCGCTTCTGCAAAGAAGCTGAAGAAACAGTGGGCCACCTAGTCAGCTGCTGCAGAAGATCACACAGACTGACTACAAACAATGACATGACAAAGTAGCAACAATGGTGCATTGGAATATCAGCAAGAAATATCATTTGTCTGCAAGCAAGAACTGGTGGGATCACAAAACAGACAAAGTAATAGAAAATGAAGAGGCTAAAGTGCTCTGGGACTCTAGAATTCCTAGACAGGAATTCCTAAACAGACAAGCACCTGCCACATAATATCCCAGACTTAACAATTGTTGATAAGACAAAAAAGTCTGGATAGTGGACATTGTGATACCTGGAGACAGCAGAATAGAAGAGAAAGAACTGGAGAAAATCACAAAATACAAAGACCTGTAAATAGAAATAGAACAAATGTGGCAAAAGAAAGCAAGCATAGTACCAATAGTAATAGGCGTTTTAGTAATCCCAAAACATCTGGAGTATATGTTACTTGGAACAGCTTACATGCTGCGATGATACCTTAAACATCATCAAGCAACAATCTGCCTGTCCCAGGTCCTTGGGAAGGACTCGATAGGTGGATAAAAATGCCAAATCCAATCTAAACATCTGGCTGACTGTGTGACCAACAATAATAACATAGTTTCTGACATACAAAAACTTCATTTCATTCATTATTAATCATATACAGGTGAAACTCGAAAAATTAGAATATCGTGCAAATGTTCATTTATGTCAGTATGGCAACTCAAAAGGTAAAACCAATATATGAGATAGATGCATTACATGCAAAGTGAGATATGTCAAGCCTTACTTTGGTATAATTGTGATGATTATGGCGTACAGCTTATGAAAACCCCAAATTCACAATCTCAGAAAATTAGAATATTACATGACATCAATAACCCAAGGATTGGAAATAGAACAATATCGGACCTCTGCAAAGTATAAGCATGCATATGTACTCAGTACTTGGTTTGGGCCCCTTTTGCAGCAATGACTGCCGCAATGCGGCGTGGCATGGATGCTATCAGCCTGTGGCACTGCTGAGGTGTTATGGAAGACCAGGATGCTTCAATAGTGGCCTTCAGCTCCGCTGCATTGTTTGGTCTCATGTCCCTCATCTTTCTCTTAGCAATGCCCCATAGATTCTCTATGGGGTTCAGGTCAGGTGAGTTTGCTGGCCAATCAAGCACAGTAATCCCATGGTCATTGAACCAGGTTTTGGTCCGTCTGTGTGTGGTGGCTCTTGATGCACTAACTCCAGCCTCAGTCCACTCCTTGTGAAAGTCCCCAACACTTTTGAATGGCCTTTTCCTGACAATCCTCTCCAGGCTGCGGTCATCCCTGCTGCTTGTGCACCTTTTTCTACCACACTTTCCCCTTCCACATAACCTTCTATCGATGTGCTTTGATACAGCACTTTGGGAACATCCAACTTCTTTTGCAATTACCTTTTGGGGCTTTCCCTCCTTATGGAGGGTGTCAATGATGGTTTTCTGCACAACTGTCAAGTCAGTAGTCTTTCCCAGGCTTGTGATTCCTACTGAACCAGCCTGAGAGACCATTGAAAGGCTCAGGAACCCTTTGCAGGTGTTATGGATTCATTAGCTGATTAGAGTGGGACACTTTGAGCCTAGAATATTGACCCTTTTCACACTATTCTAATTTTCTGAGATTGTGAATTTGGGGTTTTCATAAGCTGTACGCCATAATCATCACAATTATACCAAAGTAAGGCTTGACATATGTTGCTTTGCATGTAATGCATCTATCTCATATATTGGTTTCACCTTTTGAGTTGCCATACTGACATAAATGAACATTTGCACGATATTCTAATTTTTCGACTTTCACCTGTACTTCACCTCCCTCATTGTACATCAACTCCACAATATCAGTTTATGTTCATTGAGGTTTCTTACAACATCCTTGTCCTTTTCTTAGTTTCATAGACACACTTTGTACCTATACACGTAATTTACATTTCATATGTTACTTCATGTTCTTTACCATTTAGCCTTTTACATCCCAAATCACCATCTTCCATATTCCAGTCATGACCACATGGGCCTTCAGTTGTTGATTTCTGTTACCTATTAGGGCTTTGGTCCATCAAGGTTTTCACATACTTTTTGTGAGATAAAGGAAGTGTAGCCCTAGGTAACTGGCCTTTGTTGCACCTGTACACTATTGCTTACTAACAGTGAGGATAGTACTGATCTATTTTGACTTAGTGGTGCCAGTATGCCATAAGGTCAACTACCTTTACTCCAGGTGTTTTCAGGCTATTGTATGCAAGCTAGCATCTCTAATCTATAGACTATCTTGCAAGTCAACATACTGTTGCCTGCATTCCACCAACTATTAGGTATATGCAGTACATTGGCACTACTGAACTTCCTGAAGCATCCAGCTCTTTATACTTCATTGGTAATGCACGAAGCTTGGAATTTGTCATACCAAGAGCTCAGTAGCAGGATGCCCAAACACAGCACTGGACCATTCTTTAAATTGTAGTGAACACATAACTGCCTGCAATCCTACCTCTTCTAGCATAGGTTTTGACTGGGCAAAAGAAGGACTTATTTGAATTTATACTAATATAGATCATGGCAAGATAATAAAAGGAAAGTGTGGCTCAGAAAATGCACACTGAATTTCTAAACTTAGCTTTTCTGCATCATCAGCTGTGCCAGATGCCAGAAACCTGATTCCAGAGAGCCACTCAAGGCTGAACTCTTAAAGAATGCCTTTCATCCTAATCATGGCTTCAATGAGGAGGCTTGTTTACAGTCTGGAATCACTCCACCCTCTCCCCTGTCTGACCTGTCATACATTACCTTTCTCTTCAGATGCCCAAGGTTTTTTGAGGAGCAATGCACAAAGCAAAGTAATCCCTTCTTCTTTGCTGTCAAGGATTTTTTCAAAGAGGATCATGTTATAAATTCTGCTTGGGATCACTGTTACTATAATTCTAAGGCTGTATGGTGTACTCCACAGGATCACCCTGTAGATGTCCAGAAGTGTGTGTGTTTTTTTTTCTTTTAAGAAGGAAATTTCACTATTGGCTCCTTGCCCTGAACTGGCAGAAGTTGTGCCAAAAATGGAATGACATGAAAATCCAAGTAATATTAGTTTTTGTCATTAAGCTTGGAATGGTGCATTCACATTTAGTTTGGTTTTTTCCTCATTACTTGATTCCATGCTAGGCATTCCATGGAAGACTTGACAAATAATTTAAGGAGTCTGAGCCAAGACTAATGAGAAGTGATAGATCCAGAAGAAATATAGGGCTTTTAATATTTACTTCAACTGGTTATATTCAAAAGAAATTTTAAAAAAAAGAATTCATAGATCAAGTATTTATAATTCAGAAGAAAGTTTTTCTCTAAGTTTCTCCCTCAGAATAAGCAGTCCTCATGTAAACAGATACATGATGGTAGAATCCACTGAGGGCAAGCCTTTGACTACAAGATCACTTCCATGATACCCACAGTGTTCCTGGAAATACTAGGAGTATTCTTCAATCAGAGATTGTATTGGATACAGCCCAACATAATAAATAACCACATGTGGAGGGAGCAAAAGAACTCATGATGACAGGAACATATCTTTAGTACACATGTCACTTTTTGCTCACCAATGACTGCACATAACATAGAGTCAGAGGGTCATCAGTCTGTTAACTCCTGTAGTTTAATCAGCAACCAACCCATGAAGTTTCAGTCCCCAAATGTCCCAGAATCATGCTTTCAACCCTCCTAACAACCATTGTTTTAAAGTACTGTAGAGAAAAACATGAGATGTCACACAAGAAGCAGATGTATAGCTCTCAGGATAGGGATCCTGCAACCATAGTCTTTCTGGCATAAGAATTCAAGAATTGCCAAGAAACAAACATTCTTTTGCCAGGCAACCAAAAAAACAGGATAAAATACACAACAAGGACAGCCATAACAATGGACATCAGCAGCAGCTTCTGGAGAAAGGAGAGAATGCCGAGGATCTGAATCCACATGTAATTAATGAGAATTAGTTGTCTAATGATTTTCCCCAACAGTAGATAGGAATCCATATCTTTTCCCAAGCTCCATGAGTGTTTTGCACCTAACATTTTGTCATAGATGACAGAAATAAGTTTTCCTCTGATCTGTTAGGATAATTTACTTTATTTAGTGGAGGACCTTAATTTGAATCCAAGATATTTCATCAAGAAAAGACTTTACCTGATCCTAAATCCTGGCTTTTGCATATCCTACTATTGCATCTGGTACATCCTTGCCATATTCTTGTGAGCATTTTGGCCCTCCATAACTAGCATCATACCAAGCCTAAATTCCCTTCTCCTTTTTCCTTCCTGTTCACCAAACGGACTGTCTCAAATTGCCCACAGCAATGTTGTACCAATTGTGGGAGATATTGCTTCCCACTTATGGGCTGGCAGGACATGAGCCTATCTAAGAATGAGGCAGGGGGGAGGTTTGAAAAGGAGCTTTACTGGCACTCAGTTGAATGCATGTGCAGGTGTCAGCATAAGTCCCATTCCCTTTTCATGCTAAGCTCTTCATATACTCAACCAATGCCTGAAAGGGATTGTTGGATCATTCTGATAAGAAAAAAATTAATCTGCATACACACTTATCAAAAACAAGGGAAAGATATAAGGTATGAAAACAGCACTTGTAAATGATACAATATGTAGATTCTTCTGCAAAGCATTGGTATAGGGTGTTCTGATGTACATCCTGAAGTGAGATAACTGCTAGGCTACTAATCAGACAAGCGTGTGTTATCAATACATATTCTGAGGACAAGCCATTTCATGCAAAGTGTCCTCTTTATCTTCAGTGTTTTCTTTCTCCATGGTTTCCATAATGGGAATTCCTCCATGTGAGGTCTAAGGGTACATAATATGGGACCAGAGTGATGTATTGCCATGCTTTACCATCAAAGTTAAGATAATCCAGGTGAAGTTTCTATAATGATGCTATGCTATAATAAGCACTGCTGATTTATAGTATATCCTATGCTCAATTATAAAAACATAACTTGCGTATGGGGACAGCTGTTGACAAAGGGCTGGCTTTTTTTATTGAAAAAAACCCCATTTAATTACTTTAATCAATTTAAATCACTTAAATCAAATAAGGGAAATAGTGTTTTTTTTCCTGTGGGTAGTGGGAGTTGTTTTGTTTTGTTTTGTTTTTGTATTTAAGGAACTTCAGTGTTTACTAGGTATGTTAGTAGTATATAACATACTAATATTTTTCTACTATAGCCATAGTAGTATATAAATATTTTTCTTATGTGAGGTCTTTCGCTTGGGGTTTTGATGTGAACTGATGGACTATAGACATTCTTCCTCGTTGCAATCTACATATCATTCGTGTCTCTATAATGTTTTCACCACTCACTGGCATATTTTCACCAGCAGAACTCAATTGGCATAGTGTTTAGTTGGCAGTTTTAGGAAGTTTTGCCAATGTATCTATGGTGACTTATCTCATACCCCACCAAAAATAGGATCTTCCACCATGTCCTACAGTTTAGGGCCAGAAGCCTCCAAGAACTACAGGGTTGTGGCAATTATAGGGGTGACTTCAATGTAGGAATAGGACTAACTTTTTTCTCATTTTTATTTTTTTTTCTGTGGAGGGCTAGTTTGTAACTGTTAAAATATGCATCCACTTAGCCCACATTTTAATTTTAAAAAGCAAACATATTTTCAGCTGAAATTCTGTGGTTTGCCACTGAATCTGGAAATGTTGAGCTTCAGGGGCAAAATGGAGCTGAAAGGAGGCCCAGTCAGCCCATCAAACAGCCACCATTAGCCATACATGCTATAGCTTTGCTGTTGGTGGATCTTGAGTGCTTTTGCACTTGCATAAATTGTAGGAGCTGAAAGTAATTATATAGATCTGTGTCTTTTTTTACTGAATATTTCTACATAGATAAAAATTAAAAATAAATAAAGCTCCAATTTCTTGTTATTAAAAAGGTAATATCCTCAATATAGAAATCATATTGGAGTCTCTGGTGCTCTCTGAGCTTGGTTGTTTGCTTACAGACATTTCATTACCCAACTAGGTAACAGATGATTAGCTGAAGTACACATATTCTCTTCTATTAGAAATCATATTCTTTGGCTAACCACTGTAGTAGAATATTTAAATATTAATTTAATGATATTGAAGAAATAAAAGAGACAAATATTTCTTTTCTGCAGACAATACAGGAAAAGTATAAAGGGTGCACCAAACACCTCATGCTAAAGCAATATGTTGAGACACAGTGTTAGAGATTGTTGTGGACTGTTAGTCCAGTTTACGGAGATATTGATTTTATAGCTATGTTTTAAATAGCTTCAGCCATCAGAGACTTTAACCCCACTTCTTTATATTAAAAATATTAAAGTAATAAATAGTAAAAAAAAAAAAAACAAGTTATTTTACAAGAAATGAGTCATTGTCTATTGTTCCCCAATGTGTGTATGAGAGAGGGAACAATAGACCCTAGACACCGTTGTGATTTAGGGAGATGTCTATAATCACCAGCACTTTTTACTAACAAGACCTCAGAAATGTCTTGATGATCTGCTCTAATTGCTCTGTATAATTGGAGACTGTTTGGTCCAGTCTCCACTCAGAAGATGGGTATTTCAAAACTGCCAATCTGCCAACTACACAAATACTACTCTAATTGGATTACATCGTTCCTATTTATTTATTTAAATATTAATTATTAAAAGATTAATAGAACTCAGTAACAGATTGGGAATACTGATTATCAAAAAGCTGACATTCAAATGGCACAAAGAGTGAAGATCATACAAAGGGCTTTATTAGAGGCAATGCCATTTGATTCTTTTAATCAAGATTTCATGATTAAGCATGCATTTCTAATTAAAACTATGAACACTTTTTTTCACATTTAATTCTTGATGACTGTTTCAAATTATCTCCAAATGGTTCTTTTAAATATTTGTATATTTACCCATTTTTCCAGCCCATCTGAAACTGCAAGTCAGGATGAGAGATATCTTACTTTTCTAAAATCAGTCACCTAGCCACTTCTGTTGTATGTTCTGCTGGAAAATCTGAGTGGAATTCCATAGTCAATTCAGAGAGCAATTTTGCATCATGCTGTTTTATAATGGAAAAGTACTTTGGGAGGGATAGGGGGTGCGGGTTATCAACATTCTTAATCCTTCTTTCCTTTCTCCACTGTTTTTCTGTTGCAATTTCTCCTCTTATCATTTAGTAAGTACTGTATAGTGTTCAAAATGAGGTTCGATTGCTTAAAGATTAGCAACCCATTTCATTTCCTCTATAGAGTCCATCCCTCTTATTAGCTTTCATTTGTTTGTTGTTAAAGAAGTTAAAGGGGATGGAATTGCATCTCTTTAATTTTGTCAAAATTGGTAAGGAATGATCTGGAAATGGTTCTTATGTCCTAGCCAGACAGACCTGTATTGGATTTATCGAGAAGCAAAAGTAGAAATTATTTTTCTAAACATGCACAGTAATGATATTCTTTTTAACTCTTTGAATATTAGCATCACCCTCTTTTATCTCCTGTCATATCACAGAATTGTAGAATCTCAATTGAAGGGGATCTTAGAAGTTTCTAATTCAACCCCTTGAGAGCATTAAAGTACCTCTGAGAGATTACCATATATCCTGTGTTTGAAAATGTCTAGCAAAGGAGAATTTACCATTTTATTTAGCAGCCTGGTTGGCTGGCTGGCTATATAATTCCTTCTGATGTGTAACTGGAATCTACTTTTTTCTAGTTTTAACCCATTGGTTTTGGTTCTGCCCTTTTGGGCAGAACAAAAGAAATCTATTCCTTATCTGTATCTGCCATTTAGCTTTCATCTACTTGTTGCAAGGTCAAGTAAGGGGGAAGTATGTGGAGTCGCCTAGAGCCGTTAGATTAAGCACCATACAAATGTGTGTAGACATAAATGTGTGTAAGTAAACAGGGAAGTAACTTTCTTGTGGAATTATGAGGAATTATCAGGGATGGAGCCCATCCTTTCATTGGCAGGCTAGTGGAAGGACATTCCAAAACATTGGCAGGATAAGATAAAGGCATACTAAATTTAATTTAATTTACTTTTAATTTATGTTTAATTAAAGTTATATTAGATTAATTAAAACATATTAGTTAATATGATTGTGCCCAATTGAATAATATACGTTTACCTAATACACCTTTTCTTTCAGCTTAAAAATTAAACATTGGTGACAAATTTTAGAAGGGCTGCAGGGACCACCCCCAAGGCTTTGGGGCAGTGTTTCTTAACCTCAGCGACTTTAAGATGTGTGGACTTCAACACATTCAATACCCCATGCTGGCTGGGGAATTCTGGGAGTCGAAGTATACACATCTTAAAGTTGCTGAGGTTGAGAAACACTGCTTTGGGGAGTGAGAAGTGATTCCAGAGTCCCTGGTTATACAGCCCTGCTTTAAGGCTTAAATGGCTTAATACACCACATACATTTCTGTGAGCCATTAGACAAACGGAAGAGCAAATTTACCAAATCTTTATATAGAAGCCCAACACATCCGGTATTCATTTATAATTTGGATTATAGAAGATGAAAGCCAAAGCTACAAATGAACTTTTTTTTTGTAGCCAGGATCTATACTTATTTTGAAATCAGTCATGTGATCAGGGTTGTCATAACATCATGAGAGCAGATGGGACCAACATTTTTACTTATTTTGGGTGTGGTGGATTAAGGGATGAAATTGTGGCTTAAGCCTTGCAGAAGGTTACTCTTAAATTATTATGATTAATAATAATCATAAATACCATTGTTCTTATAGTCATCCAAGAAGCCCTCTTTGCTGATGACTGTGCGCACAAAGACAGCGATCTACAGCTGATGCTGAACAAATTTTCAGATGCTGCTATGCTCTTCAGCCTGATAATCAGCCTGAACAAGACAGAAGTACTTTATCAGCCCATGCCAAATAGCAACCCCATAGAACCAAAAATCACTGTTGATGACACTCAGCTGACAAATGTAAATGTAAAGTTCAAATACATCTTAAGCAATGGGTCTTTGGACAAAGAAACTGACTCCAGGATCAGCAAGGCCAGCCAGGCACTGGGGCAGCTGGGTACTAGAATGATCAATCAAGAAAACATCTGTAGCTACACAAAGCTGAAAGTCTACAGAGATGTGGTTATCCCTTCTCTCCTATATGGATGTGAGCCGTGGACTCTGTACCAAAGGCACATCAAACAACTGGAGAAATTTCACATGCAACCCTCTGCTCCATCCTCAACATTCCTTGGCAATACCGTGTCTCCAACCTGGAGGTCTTGAATCACACGGAGTCCAACAGCATTGAGTCCATGATTATCAGAGCCCAGATTCAGTCGGTGGGACATGTCATCAGAATGGATGACCACCGTATGCCTTGCCAGTTGGTCTATAGTGTACTGGAGTCTGGGAAGAGACCTTGAGGTGGACCACACAAGCCCTACAAAGACGCTGTGAAAGAAACCCTATGTCCCTGTGACATCCAGCAAGGAAACTAGAAGCTGCAGCTGCTGACAGAACCCACTGGTGAGCCTTGTGCTATGAAGCCTCAACCAGCTTTGAAGACAGGCACCACCAAAAACTGACAGAACACCGTGAGTGGCATCACAGAATAATACCCACAGTTACTACAACATGGTATGGACTTCCAGTGCCCTCATTGTGCTAGACTCTGCATTTCCAGACTGGGACTGCAGAACCACCTCTGTATTCACAAATGAACTGCACAACATGTCTTCTTTGAACCCATAGGACTACCATATGTTATAATAATGCCTCAAATGTAGATATAAATGTATGTAGATGTTCATCCCAATGAAATAATAAAGGAATTTTTCAACATCAAAAATGTAATATTGTAGAGGGAGCAGTTTAATCACTTTTGTTGTACTGGTTACTAGATCTCCAATTTCCTAAAGTTGTTCTCTGGAGTTGTGGTTTTAAGAGTTCAGATTACAACATTTCCCAGAAATTAACATTTTCCACAGTGTTCCCCCCCTCCCCCCCATTAGATTTTTTCAAATTGATTTCCTGCTTGATCATTTAAAGGCTCCTGGTTCTTTGTGAAATGTCACAAACCAGTCACCTTAAGGCAACTCATCTTAAAAAGTCCTCTGAATCAGCCCTCCAATATGGCTAAGTTCCCTTGCTTTCCACTGTATATCTGTTTTTATGCAGTAGTTTTTACACACAGGAGAATTCCTCCAGTTCAGTCTGTTTATCTTCTATTCATATCCATACTACTTCATGTGGGAAGCCTTTTCTTTTAAAAAATGATAAATATTTATGAAAAAAATTCAGACTTTCAGTGAAGTGAGGACAGAAACAGACTCCATCCTATATACAGAAAAGGTAGCAAAAGGCCATTAAAATGGTATGTTATACAGGCCAAAGCATATGAATTAAAAGGGCACAAGAGAAGGGGAAAGTTGTTTGGTACCAATGTAATGTAATTTATGGAAGGTCACAATGCCAAAGCCTGATGTTTTAAAAATCTATTTGCTGCACAGAGGAAGTCTGACCTGTTCTCAAAAGCCCTCTGAGCCTTGGCCATGTGCCCACTAATAACAGAACATCAGGGTAGAGCTGTGATAGCCAGATTGTCTAGCGCTATATTCTAGTGGTCATGGTGACCTTAAACATGAAACATTATATATTTTTATGTTCTTTTTCTTTCTTTTTTTCCATGCAGCAATTGTGTATTCAGCAGCTCCAGTGTTTTGGCTGGTATTTTGCCCCAAAGCATGAAGACAGATCCTTGGCTTGTCCCCGTATTAAGCTGTACTGCCAAGCCCTCTGGCATGTCTACGCAGAATTAATGCTTAGATGCCATGTGAGATGTATCTTTCATTACAGCCTGTGATTCAGACAGGCTGATAGAATGAATCTGCCCTCCCCCACAACAGGTAAACCATGGCTGAACTTTCACTGGTGTATAGTCTTGCTTGATGAGACATGTTTTGAATTACATAAGATTAAATGATACCACTTTTTCCAGACAGCACTGGTGAGAAATGTACATGTAGCAGCAGGTTCTATTTCAACTGTGAAAAAAAAGTATCAGCTGAAAAATTCTGACAGAGCCCTTTCTTGGGTTGTTGCTTTACTTTGAATCATTTTCAGGAATCAATTTTATAACAGTTTGAGAAAGATCCCAGTTTGATTTAGATACATTGCTGAGAAAATGGTCTGCAATGTAACTAGTATTACAATATTTAAACTTTTCAAAATGAGGATATTCTAGAGAGGATGATGCATCTCTAGCAGTATATAACAAATCATACTATATCAAATATAATGCATAGTATATTTCTAGATCAATACACTGTAAGCATATTGAAAGATTAACAGTGGGTATACAACTTAAGTATCTCATATACTGTATTATTACTATATATTACTGTATAATTATGTATTATTCCATGAAATTAGAAACAGCAGTTGACAATATTTGGCATCATGAGAATAGTCTGTTGCACACTGAAATCAAGAAGTACATTCAAATAATGAGAAAGAGTGGAAGTAACACATGTTATGGAATTGGACAAACTTCTAAACATATATTATGCATCTTCTATAGTCCAAAAATAATAAATAGTTTTCATAGGAAAGATACAATGAAAACATTACTAATTAAACATGGTGTTTGCCTCTTTCTTATGTTATAATATTGAAGAGTCTCCTACTAGCCTCTCTCTGCCAAGAGAAATTGGGAGGGAGATAATTTTTGATGATTTACTTTTTCCAGTGTAACTCGATCTGCTCAAAATCTGTTCCAAAGAATCCCCCAGGTTTCTAGAGCAGATAAAGCATTGGGGCTCCAAATATATTATATTTGAGACATATGTTGGTTAGTAAAAACATATACTTCTCATAACTATTATTCCTGCAAAGGAGAATGGAACTAAACAAAAAATAGAAAATAAAAAGACCTGGTCCATTTACTCTGGATTAGTTCTTATATATTTGCATGTATATGAAAAACTTCCTTGTGTCCAAACAAATTCAGTCTTTTTCTTGTGTATCCATGTGATGAAAGCACTGTTGATAGGTGTGTATGTGTCTACTTGTTAAGTAAATACTACATTAAGTATTGTGCATGTGTCAAGTGGCACGTTATTCCAAATGCAAGATGACACAGGCATTTCACCATATCTGTCAGGCTTCCTAGTACGTGACACAGGCCATCTTGAACTGAATGTTTATTATAACATCAGAACTGAATCCCTTTTGCAATAGTTAGTTATTTCTGGCAGTTAAGGCTGATACCCCACCTTATATCCTTTTGGGCTTAATGCTGGCACCTTTCCATTCTGTGCTTTCCCACAGTCACTTTTAAGTGACAATTGCCTCCTGTTTGCATTCTCTGCATTGCTCTCCAGGCAAATCAAGCTTATAATGTATATCCATCAAAAACACTGAGCTACAATCTATATTTTGGGTGCCGTAAGTGCCATTTGGACATGTGTCCATCTTGTAACACATATAGCAAGGGCTCTGTTGCAGAAGAAAAGTAATCCTTGGCCTCATCCAGGTGTTTCGTCCACCAGAGAGAAAGTAGGCTTAATCCCAGACAATTTTATATATTAAAAAGTCCTGACTGGATGTAGATTTAAAAAAAAAAAAAAAAAAAAGGGGGGGGAGTGGGAACAAAGGTATACTAAGCTTTAAAATAGCCCCTTGTATAATGCACCTTAATATAGACTGTCAATAGTTGCACTGTACTTTTTTTTAGAAAGAAAGAAATACCTATATTATGTTATTGCTTAAAATGAGTGTTTAAAAATATTATTTACTTTCCAGTGAGTTGGTAGGCCTTTTTATACATCAGATTTATCTGTAAGGCAATGGAATAATCTCATTCCAAGCACACTATGTACAGTATATATAATGGAATGCATTACATAGGTAACAGCTAGTTTGGAGTACTAGTTTAAGGCACTGGACTACAAAGTGAGAGACTAAGAGTTCTAGCCCTGGCTTAGGTATAAAGGACTCTGGAGCCAGTCATTCTCTCTCAACTCTAGGAAGGAGGCAATGGTAAGCCACTTCCAGGGAATGCCGCCAAGAAAATTGCATGGACTTATCCATGTAATCACCAGGAACCAAGAATTCCTGGAAAGATGGATGGATGGATGGATGGATGGGTGAGTGTATGTGTGTGTGTGTATATATACCCACACCCACACACACCACCACACACACATATACATGCACACACACACACACACACACACACACACATGTACCCCTCTCTAAATAGTCAGAAGCCTTTCCTGTTAGTTCCCTATTAGTTACATTGCAAATTTATGTCAACAAGTGCAGTTACAGAATCTTGTCCTATGCACACCCACTGAACATGCATTGAATATTTTCTTAAAAAGTGGAAAGAGCACCATCCAGGTGAATCTCATTGACTCTAATAGCTAAGATTTAGGGATGTACTTCTATTGAAAATCAGTGAGATTTAAGCATGTTTAGCTTGGGCCAGCTTCCAATGTAATTGTGTAATTCCAACAATTGGGTCATCAAAGCATTTGCAATGTCTATCATCAATAAAGGATCACTTTCTACTTGGAACTGTTACTTCCTGACCAAAAAAAAGGGGGGGGGGGACTTGCCTCTGGGCATGGTAAAATCAACAACATTTATCTGCTCTCAGACACATATGTTAATGCCAGCAGGAGATTCCTACAACAACTAATAATTCAAGAGATGGGCAACTCTGAGATGGATTCTTACCCACAGCCCAAGATTTCTCCTTCTTAATGATTCTTAAATTCTCCTTTGGTTTTTTAATATAATAATCCCTGCTATGATCTTTTTCCTCAAGAAAATAAATCAAAATTTACCTTTTATAATCCTAGATTTAGGAGTATGGATTTCACAGTCAGGCTCAGAATTTTAAAAATGCAATAAATAAAATATAACTTTATTTGTAATAAAATAAAACACATGTTCAATAAAATCAGGTATTGTTTGTGAAAGTTTCTTTACTTATTTCTGTAAAAGCTATACATGATGATGTAAGAGAGAGTTGGCCTGGCTAGACAAGTGCCTATCCCTAGCTAAAGCAATGGCCAAATTTTCTTCTCTTACTCTCAGTGGAATTTTCCATCATATTCCTTCTCCAAAGCCAAAGTGTGTCCTTCTAGTTTCCTTAGTTATAAACCAAGTGAAGGTAGAATTCACAGAAGATTCTAATACAGAAGCTTAGCTATATAGGCTAATCAATAATGCAGACATGAATGCCTTGCTTTCACTTCTAATCCTCTCATCAAATGTTTATCCAAAATATTTCCTCAAGACCTTTGCCCTTCAGTATGCTGGGACTCTGTCCCTAAATCATATTGCTTCACACTAGCCTTGATGTTGACACTGTATTCATATTTTTTTTTAAAAAAATCTCTGGCTATTCTCCTACATGTTCAAATCTTTCTTCTCAGTTTCCTGGTATTTCTTTTCCTTTGGTTGCTGCTGTTCCCTTATATCCCATCTTTCCTCTAAATCAGTTCTCAGATGATTGGAGGCATAACTCTGGATTCATCTGACGAATCCATGCAGTTTTGTAGGCAACAATTTTGGAAGTGGTTTGCCATCGCCTTCTTCCTAAGGCTAAGAGAGAATGACTGGCCCAAATCTGGCTTTTGTGCCTAAGACTGGACTAGAACTCAGGTTTCCCCCCTCCTAGTCCCGGACCTCAGCCACTAGACCAACTGGCTCTCATTAATATCATATCATGTAGTAATATATATTTCACCTTTCATTTAGGAGCCCCCCTCCATTTTTCCTCATGATAACAATCCTGTGAGGTAGGTCAAGCTGAGAGAAAGACAGTGACCCAAAGTCATTCAGTGAGCTTCTGTGGCTGAGGATGGACTAGAACCTGGGTCTCTCTCTGCCCCTAATCCAACTTCTTAACTTTGATACCACACAGGCTTTCACTGTGCCCTCCTTTTGCCCATCTGGTCTTTGGTTTTTGCTACATCTTCCCATTAGAAGACAACAATTATGTATTTGAACCTTTAAATTTTCAATTGATGCATTTCTACACATAACACAGTCTCATATGAAAGATTCTTGAACTAAATATTGTATCATATTATCAGCCTGATAACCATTAATCCTATAAATATCAACCCAAACTGAAAGCTCTGCAAACATGCCTTAATTGTAACAAACATCTAGTTTCTATATTACTTCTAATAGATATGAATGAAGAACTGTGAATTGAAATGTTTGAAAAATAATTCAAGAAGATATGTGGCATTCTCATAGAGAAGGTGCATAATTTTATAAACTCATTGCATATTATAGGGTTTCAATATACTGAAATGGTATTTTAAACATATGAAACATCATTTTAAAACACACAGACTCAGAACTGCATATAAATAACAGCATTCATACTTTGTCACACAGTCAATATCAATAATCTCCACAATGCTGATGATGGTGTTCTAAAAGCTGGAAATACAAATGATCTGCAAGCTCTAATAATAAAAGTCAAGGAGCATAGTGATGAAAATGGGATTAAGATTAAATATAAAGACGACCAAATCAACAGGTATAGCAATCAGCCTTAGAATTAACAATAAAAACATTAAAGAAGTGGATAACCTCTGTCTTTTAGAATCATCTATCAACAGTAAGGAAACTAACGATCAAGAATTATGCTGCAGAATAGCACTTGGTAGGGTAGCAATGAAGGCCTTGCAAAAGATACTCAAGTTCCATGATAGGTCCATACTTACAAAGATCAGAACTGGCAAGGATTCTCCTAGCGACACTCTATGGAAATGAAAGTTGGACTTTGAAGAAGGAGGATAGAAAAAGTATTGATGCTTTTGAATGTTGGTGTTGCAAAATAATCCTGTGAATAACACAGATAGCCAAGAAAACAAACAAATGGAACTTAGAACAAATCCATCCAGAGTTCTCATTCAAGGCATTAATGACCAAACTATCACATGATATGAGGAGACAGCTCCTTTGTATAGTCCCTAATGCTGAGAAATGTGGAAGACAAGAGAAAAAGATGACAATTGGCAGCAAGATGGATGGATTCAATTACAGTGGCAATGGGTGCACTATTGCAAGATCTGTAGGGCCAGGTTGGGGACCAGTCGTCCTAAAGTAGTTCTGTCTGTGTGGTTGTTCAAAGTCAACACCAACTTGATATCACATAATCATATGCCTTTAAAATATTTTAACATATTTATTAATATTTTACTCCAGAGGTATATGTGTATATCTATGAACCAGTAAGAGTCCTTAATAGAACTGCAGCAAGATATAAATGTAATAAGTAAATACATTTGTGAAAAACTTTTAATTACATAGCATCTATAAATATAATTAATTCAATTTTTCTCTTCATTTTCTTTAATAAACCACAGTATAGCATTTTGAGTCATGACAAAAAATTTCATTATAACAAAAATTATAACACAACTTAAATGTAAATATAATTTACATATAAGATAATACAAATTTGTAAATGCAAATAAAAGTAAATGTAAGTATAATTCTTTTGTTTTCATTTTGTTTATAAGGCCCCCAACAATTATTTACATAGCACTGCCTATTTTTGTGACGTTGTGCAGAAAAGTAGTAGATTTGCAATGAAAGTGATAGCACACAAAGGGGCAAAGATGACTCCCTTCTCTCCAAATTCTGTTTTTTTTTTTCTATTAAGCATTTGGAATAACAATCCTTTAATCTACATCCTTAATGTAAATAAATCTAACTGAGAAAGCCTATGCAGCTTTTTTTTTACAAATAAGCCTGACTGTACTCAGTAATTGTTACTATGAGGTAATTGCTACAGGATTGTAGCCTACATGCACATTTAAACTCATATCCTACTTGCATTTTGCTTCTAATTTATGTTCTCTCCTGGGCCAGATTATGAAAGTTAGCCATGTGTTCCATAGCTTGAAAGTTGAACTAAAACTGGAGAGACCTAATGAAGCCATGAAATGCATAGGATGATTTTGAACTGTCCACTATCAAACCTAACTCACCAAATTACTGCAAAGAAAGACAGGAGGATGAAGAAGAAGCCTGTATCTCATCTTGAGCTTGTTGAAAGAAAGTTATAAATGTAAAGCATAAATAAATAATGTCATGAACACTAATGCCAGCAGCAGCAACAACAAGACGTGTTGGATATAAGTACAGTCTCTCATTCTGATTTATTTGGAAGAGTAGCTGTGACAGTTTATTTTCATAAGTTTTAATGCACACTATGTTTAAACATTACAGTTTTTAAATAAAGAGCAATCATATTTTATTATTTTAGTTCTACTTTCATCCTCTGTGGACCATAACACTTGCTCTTTTGCAAGATCAAAATAAAGAAAGCTAAACATTCTTGTTCAGAGGAAGTACTATTTCAAGCTAAGCAAATATACATCATGAACACTGAAGACAGTTTGCCTTGTTTATCATTTCTGTAAATGCAGTAGAGAAATGTGGAGCCTGAAATGTGGGAAAAAAATAATAGATTGTTCTGCCACCTATTGGCATGTTCATGAAATCCTTTTGAAAATCACCATGTTTTCACAAGTCAAGGTCCCAAAGGATCATTTGGATGTGTTTTCCAAAAGATGCACTTAACGGCTCTTCATGTATTCTTTTTTAATATTTGTTTGGAAATGTTTTGTTCTGTTTAAGAGCATATTTGCATCTCTCTCTCCTACTAGTCTTGTTTCTGCCAGTCTTTGCACTGTAAAAATCCTGCAGACAGACAGCATTCTGCAGTTCTACTAATTTCTTTTCTTTTCTTTTGAAAAGGAAGAAAGAAATGGCATAAGTGGAACTCCCAGGCATCATATGTGTGAACTATGTCCACATTGCTTGCTATCATTGCCTCTCCCTTTCTTCTCAATTCTGCCTATCCCCAATCTGCTCATTCTATTTATTTAAATTAAAACTTTATGCTACAATTTATCCTGGAAAGTTCTCCATACACACGAATCATCATCATCATCACCACCATCACCATTCGTTCCTGTTCTCTAATAGTTCCATTCACCAATGTCATGCAATTGCATTATAAAAAAGAAGGTAAAGACTGAGCAGAACACCCACTTCATTTCAGAAGCATTTAGACACCAATAGAACTTCTAAAAGTAGCACACAAAGACGTGATTGTCTCTCCTTAAAGGCACTTCTGCCAGAGCAAAGGCAAATAATGAAATGATAAAGACACTGGATTTGGAAACATGACCCCAAATGACCCTCCTTTTCTGTACCTCCTTATGCCACACTTTCATGCTGGGGAATAAGAAATGAGTTATTTTTAGCAATCTGATTTTAAAAATAAAAATAAAGAAAACTACAACATTTGCAATACTTTGAGCTTGCCACTCTGTGTCCAAAGACAATAGTAAGCTACATTGAGTGCTTCTACAATGTACAAAGGCTTCTAAAGGCAATAATGCAGCAAATGTGATTTTGCTTTTAGATTCAGAAAGTGAGATAAGTGGTTTAGTACTCCTTTAAACTCATGGCCATTAAATGCATTTTAGCCATCCCAGTACTCTATTGTTTGTGGACTGCTCACCTGACCAATGTCATCCAAGACTACCTCTCCAAGCACTCTGAACTGTGCTAATTGATCTCTTAATTGGCTCAGTCAACACAGCAGACTCCATCGCACAACAAGCACTAATTGCTACAAGCTTGCTTTTGAAATGTTAAGTACCTTGAAGAACAAGCTTCCTGCACTGACTCTGCATTGTAGGTTTGAGAAGGCAGATTAATATGGGGGCTTTTATCTCAGAACATTGTCCTGCTTTCTTTCCCACATTCATTCTTTCTTCCACACTACCTACATATTTCTAGATTTTTTTTGTAAAAGTATGAAACTATCATAAGTGGGTTTGATTTTTTAAAAAATTGTATGCTGCGGGTAAATGTAGGCATCCATTACTGATGATGGTGGTGATGGTGATGATGATGATTTTACCTCTTCATTCTAAATTTATACTTGAATTAATGTTTTTATAGGTAGGCACTCCCATTCTCTCATAGTAAGTCAATTCAGTTAAATTTTTCATCAGTAATTTTGAAGTTCTGCCAAAAACAGACAAATGGCCTAGTTTGAAACATAAATGAGTCAAAAAGGTAAATTACAATCATTTAGTTTTTATAATGTAACTAAAACCATTAAATGAGGACAGCTTAATGGTATTTTTACTGTGACAGTTCTGAATGTTAACCTGATAGACTCTGTTCCTCACCTAAGATATCATCAAAGTAGCCAGTTTAATGGCAATAGATCTAAATATTTTTAAGTGTTTTTTTTTCCTGGTTGCAGTTTGACAGGAGGATCAGTGAAAAGAGAACACTGGCTAGTAGTAAATTTAACCTGTCTTCTATAGAGAAGGTCCAAATTTAGTGAAAGTTACAGTACTGTGCTGGCAGAAACCCGTGATAACCATGACCTATTGCATACGTCTTCACTTCCAAGGTGCTTCCAAGGGTATTCTGCCCTCTATTTATATTGCAGTTTGCTTCAGAAGGGTTGGTTCTGAGTAGGGCTGTTCTGCTCAAGAAACTATCTTTGGAACAGGCTTTCAGGCCTGTAGTCAATCTTGTTTGGTTGGACAGGAATGTCTAAATATGGTGTAAAAATCTGCATGTGGTCATGACTGTGGAGAAATTCAGAATTGCAATTTTCTACCTAATTTGGGGGTGGTAAATCAAAAAGCAGGAAAGTGCATTTTCTAAAACTCTGAAAAAGAAAGTTCTTCTGAGAAAGTTTGGACTTATTAAAATGGAATGAAACTGCATTATCAATTTATACCAGGGATCAGAAATATGGGGCTTATGAGGGCCAAAACAATAGTGATACCCCAGATGCCATTTAAGACTCCCTGAAATACCCCAGATATTTAGCAACTATGTTATTGCATAATATTGTGTGATGGCTTCTGAGGCATGAAAAAGTTGCCCACACATGGCTTTGACTGATAAATGAATGAAGCAATTGCCAAAGAAGAAGACTGAAAGGAGTAGGGGCTAGCCCATTATCTCCTTTATCAATATTAAAATATATTGGGCTGGATCTCAGTTTTACTTAAAATTATCAATCCTATTTGCTAGTTGTAAAAGTAAGCAGTGGGAAAATCACAGTAAAATTCTATTAAAAACTGATACATGACCATTCTACTAAATTTACCAGGCTTTGAAAGGTGGGTTCCAGGCCCAGCTCACACTAGTGTTTATTACCGATAAAGGTAAGAGCTATTAAGCAATGGAAGAGTTGTAGGTGCTCCATCACTGGAGGTTTTCAAGAAAAGACTGGACAGCTATTTGTCTGGGATGGTCTGAGGATTCCAGCCCTGGGCAAGGTTTGGAAGACCTCCAAGATCCCTTCTAACCTTATGATTTTTTGATAAAGCCTTATACAGAATGGCACTGGGATATATCAGGTTCTGCCTTACTAAATATGATTCTTCCCATTCAAACTGAACATCTAGGAGGTCCTGCCAAAGGTCCTATGAGAGGTCAAGGAGTTGATCCAGAAGGCAGCAGTAGCCTCCACACTTTGGAACACACTGCCCTGAGAGATACACTTGGCCCTACTATGCTGTCTTCTGGAAGGCCCTTAAAGTTATTTTCTTTCAATGGATTTTCAGACCTTAGGATGATTGTTAGGTAGCCGTCTATTATTTTTTGTTTTTAAATTGTTTGAGGTATTTTGAATTTTGGTTTTGTCTTCCATACACTACTCATTTCAGTTGGGGTGGGATACAAATAAAACAAGCAAACAGACAGGTAAAAGGATGCTTATGGATAGTTACTTCTCCTGAGGGCCCCTCAAGCCTTAGGTGAGTCTATGAAGCTGAACTGAAAGTGATGTGGCCATTATGTGAATTGCACTGGGACAAATTGAGGGATGTATAAAATGTTTTAAATGTTTCAGCCATTCTGTATTCTGTGTTCAAAACAAACACAGGTTTTTGGGTGTTTTTGTTTTGATAACAAAAAAAATGTCCATTTTCAATGCTCTTTTAGATGTCAGAATATTGTCTCGCTTCTTGCAATTAAGTGTTGTTTTTGTTTTTGTTTTTTTTTCAATCCTGTCTGGACCAGTACAGCCAGAGGGATCAGTCATATCTCTGATGCTATGTATGCTGTTCTAAGGGTGGAGATTTAGAACAAAGCAACAAGTATTTAAGAAGCACATGGCACAGTGTGGGAGCCATTTTGGTTCTGACCATAGCTGGAGAAAGAGCTACAGGGGAAACTGTTGCAAGGAACTTATGGCTTTTTGGATTCAGTGCTGATGATTCCGCTACTGTGAAAACTAGTGATGGCTGGTGAGTTCTCTAAAAGTTCTCTGTGAGAATAACTTCCTTTAGTTTAGTTGGCAGAATGAATAATGGCTCTCTTGGAGCTTTTGACCTGGGTACATTTGAAAAAGCAGTAACTGGTTGGTAGCCTTGCTTAGACTATGGTATTTATTGCATTCTGTGCATTTCCTTATATTTTTGTTCATGGATATTTCCAAATACATGCAAAAATGCTAGTTGATTTGATGTGTGGACTCTTTTCATGCTACTGCTGTGGACTATTGGTGCAGTTCATGCTAATTTTACTGCAAAGGCATGTTTGAACTTTCTTATTGGTTTGACCTGCCTGCTGTGCTTGTCTATCTCTTTAGCAGTTCAAGTGTTAACCGAAGACTTGTTTTGCTGAGCGAAGGTGTGTGCGTGACTCATTATTATTTCAGAATGTTTTAAGATGTGTAAGTACTGTCAGTAGTGGGGGTGGGGGGTGGATACCTGTGTGCATATTTCCCACACGTATTGTCCTTTCTTTCTTCTGATGTTCTCATCTCACCAGGCTGGAACTGAAATTCTTTTTGTGAAAATTTCAGGAAAAGGAAAGTCAGGAATATTTGTAAAACGTGAGGCTAAATCTGCAAAGTCAATACTGAGTAGAGGAATACTGACTATGTTCCTGACTGTCTGCAAAGTTAGGTTCAGATTAAGAGGCTTAGTCTCAAACACTTTTTAAAAAAAAACCATTTATGTGAAAGGGCTGACTAGAACATCATTTTCGGCCATAAGATACTCCTATCCTGGAAGAAGAGGCAATTGGTTTGAAAAGGGTATGTAATAGATTAGGTCCTAGGTTTGCATACTAGAAGTAGCAGTAGCAACAGCAGCAGCAACCACCACCTAATCTCTCCACACATTCCTTTCAATTAGCATAACCTCAGGGCAAAAGAAGGCTATGTGAGTTCAAGGAAGGCATCCCAGGAAGAAACAAATTGCTTTTTTAAAAAAAAAATTTTTAATTGCGCTTTTATTATTTTTATAAGTAACTCAAGGTGGTGAACATACCTAATACTCCTTCCTCCTCCTATTTTCCCCACAACAACCCTGTAAGGTGATTTGGGTTGAGAGAGAGGGACTGGCCCAAAGTCACCCAGCTGGCTTTGATGCCCAAGGTGGGACTAGAACTTACAGTCTCCTGCTTTCTAACCTGATGCCTTAACCACTTGACCAAACTGGCTTTTTTCAATGAGAATTTTAAAAAATGTTTTAAAGCAATCTCTTTTGCTAATTTTATACAACATGGTCAACAGGTGATAGTCAGCTTGAGCTTCTATCCCATTCTTGTGGCTCTGAAAAAGAACGGAGCAAGAGGAGGCTTGTTCTAAGTTCCCCCTTGTTTCTTATGACTGAAACACTTGAACCTTTTTGAGTTTTGTTCTAATAAAATGCAGTCAACATTAATGTTCCAACAGAACATAGCTATTTATTTTATTATTACTCTGAGATTGAAACAGAATGCAGTCTTAACTGTGTGCTCCATCCTAGACTCATTTTCACATAACTACAGCTGTAGCAGCTTTGATATATGGTATTCAGTGTTTTCTTCTACAAACAGTAAAAGCTACACAATATACTTGAACTGGGTAACCTGCACCTCTTGACCTAATTACATGCATCCCTCTGTCAAATTTTAAAATCCCTCTGAGATCAGCTCAGAATTCTGGTTAGAGTGATCTCTAGTTCAGTTTGCTGTAGGGCCCTTAACTGTTTATTCCTAGGAATATGTCACACTCAGTAGAAAAAAATCAGTGGGTGTACATAAAGGAATATTTGAAGCCCCTATTCACTCATGAGCTTACAAGTAGAAAGTTTGTATGCATTTTTTTCCACAGGCAGCCATAGTTACATGAATTGGTTTTTATGTTGTTACTCTGGTCTATCATCAAGTGGTCTTGCAACACATGAAAACAGCTGCTCCATATCTTGGCAGCTGAGATCTTTTAGACTGACATTTGTTAATATTTTCTTAAATCTTCTAATGTTTCCAGTTAATTATATGGCTAATGGACATTCAATATTTGTTTAGCTCCCCCACCCTCTACTTGTTGACCTATGCTGCGTGTAAAGTATTTCCAGCAAATATAACCTGTGCTTTTCCTTTTATTGATGTTATTAATTGCATTGACTGACACAATCCTTGGAAGAGTGGGAATTATTTCACAGAATGTGTACTGTATGGTTTTTGACCTTATTGTTCATAAGTTTTATTTAAACCTGAGCTAAGTTCACAAAGGTAACTATTGTGAGCTATCAGGAAATGACAGACTAAATTTTGTGGCTTTTATTTGTTTATCTGTTCCCAAGTGCTATAGCCGTTGAAATAGGCAGACTATGTAGAAGCAAACTGTACATTTCTCCTTCTCACTTTCAAACCTCTGAGATTCATGCAGTAGAGATGTTACTTAGTAACAGGTTCGATTTAAAAAAAAATGAGGTAGATCCTATGCAAATGATCTAACAAAACAAGTATTATAAAATGTAACTTTATTTTGGCTCCCAAAATAACATCCTAAATCCATGAGTTATTTGTTTTGTACATGCAGACCTTACTTCAGGACAAGAGGGTGACATATTTTGATCTATAGCAGGGATCAGTATCATGCTATCAATGCATATCAGGTATCCCATCATTCCTGAAAAATAAGGCAACTCAAATGGAGAGAAGAGGAGAGGAGAGAAATTTTATGGAATTTAGCAATTTTTATGGGATCTTGTATGAGAATTCTGAAATCTCATGAGAGGGGCTTTCACACATAAGACCTTGATTCCTGAAATCTTCTGAGATTGAGTGATTTCCCAAGATTTCAAGCAAAGTATAAATCTGTATACAGAAGCTCTAGAATTGGGAAGACTGGTAATGCTGATACAGGTACCTGAATGCTGACATGTTTTCCATGATTGTTTTTTCTCCACATTGAGTTGCTGAAAGAAAATGTTAGGAACTTTTAGAGCATGACATTCCATAAACAGCCGCCTCAGGTCCTGTTGTTACATAATGCAGTACAGTGTTGCATTTGGGTAACATGTATGGAAATCTGATATACTGTATTGTTGTTTAAGCAAAATAAAATTCAGTCTTAAGAATATGAGTACTGTCCAGTCCCCTTTTAAAACCATCCAAACTGGCTGTACTACCACAAACATTGACACTGACTTCTGAAATTTACCTATTTACACTGTCAAAAAGAATTTACTTCTGTTAAGGAAGGAAATTATCTCCATATAATTTTTATTCTCCAAGTCTTTGGAGAGGTTATTTTGCCAATTTGTAAAAGTATATTGCTAATGGAGTTATACATATGATTATACCAATACTGAATTTTAATTTAAAGAGAAACCAGATGATGATGATGATGATTAATAGCAATATGTACATTTCAGGAACATGGCAACATATACAAAACAGAGTTGTATTGGCTCCAGTTCCAGACTTATTTTCAAAAATTCTTGTCATACCCACATGTAGAAGAAAGAGACAAATAAGTCAGAATTTCATTAAATATTAAGAGTAGTGGGATTGAAACAAGTCAAGTCAGAAACATTGATTTTTGGTTTGTTTGGATATAGTTTTGTTATGCAAAAGTTTATTTTGTTAGAATATAGCACTCTCCCAACCCATTCTGCCATTTCTTTTCATAGATTTTTTAGATATATAATAAGATGCTAGCTAACCACAGCAAGAGGAAACATCAAGAGAGTAGCTGATCACAAACTCACACTAGTAGAAACACATAGGTGAAGAAGAGAAACTTTGAAAAAGAAAACAAGCAATTATTTCTTATATGGAGAACTAGGTTGAAGAAGCAGTGAAGTAAACAAGCTGTAATGTGGTGTTGGACTCAAAAGAGAAAAAGATAAAACACACACAAAACAAAGAGGAAGAAGAACTGGTCTTCCTCAGCAAACTTTGTCGCCTGATCCAGTTTCTGAGCATATCGACACTTACCAATTAAACTGTTCCTACACTGTAGGAGGCAGTATTCATGCTGTCTGTCTTAAGAAAATCCCGTCTGCTGTAAGGCACTTTGGCAACAGCTTGCAAGGGATTCTGGACAGCAGGCTATCACTTCTTTTCACTGGACAATTTTCCAGCTGCTATGCCTTCCCAGCTTTCTCTTCCAGGAAAGCAATTGCCAATGTCTTTCCTGTGGGTGGCACTTCCTAGACATTTATACCTCTGTCTGTGTCTATGTGTGTGTTTTGGCTACATAGAAGATGAAGGTGAAATCCTTATACCACATGTGACTGGACAAATTAAGGGAAAAAAATCACAGGGAAAGTAAGAAGCTCAGGGAAAGAAAAATAGCGATTTTTAAAAATGTGCTGGGTTTTAAAAAAAGCAACCTTTTATTTACAAAGGCAGAGCTTTAGCCAGTGTGCTATTACAGCATTCATGGTAAGAGTACTTGGAGATGTATTAGTGGCTACAGTAACCACTAACTCAACTGAAGAAGAGTTTTTGTCTCTGCAAAGTAGCCAAGGGATTAGTTTGCAATAAACTGGGCAGAAATGGGCAGACATTTCTGAGATGACATAACATGGGAAACTGTACTTCAGAAGTAGAGCAGAAAAATGTGTCCTGAGATTGTTTTGACACTCTCAGAGTGGGTATCAGTAGAGGGCAATGTTATCAGTTATTATCCTCCAGGAATGGTTGCAGGTCCATTCTAGTGATGTGGCAACTGGGCACTGCAGAAAAGCCTTCTGAGAGATTGAGAAAGTACTAAGTGACTTTGCAATGGATGGTGAGAACTTAACATCAGCCTACAGATTGAATCTTCCAACAAAATCTTGACATACTTTCCCCTATCCTGCCGTCTCCTTTCCCTCCCCGCTTCCCTCCCCCCTCACCTTTTGGATTACTTCAATCACATACCAATTCTTAGATGCTAAATTTTGTAATCTTTTAAGTAGCTAAGTAAAGAAACAAGGAGAATAAGATCTATTGTGATTCTCAAAGCTTGTGCATATAGTCAATATATTCTTAGTCAAAGAATAGGAAGGGGTGTAATTTGAATGTTTGTGGCATGGCCATGCCTGATAGAATGGAATCTGATTATGTGAAAAATACAATAAATGCAAGACATTCAGCAGAGAAATCCTTGGAGGGTGTAGCTGACTGATGGACCTCAGTAGTTAAACATGGGAAAACCCCAAGAGGTATTCCCAGAATAATGGATTGACTGACAAATCTACTGTAAATGTGGGATAAATTGAAAGGGATTCCTAGATGTCAGGGGTGGCAATTCCACAATGAATGTAGAAGACCCAGACAGGTCATCTTCTGTAGCATAAGTTTCACATTTGTAGCATAGGTTTCACTTACAAATCCTTAGTAAATACAGAATAAGTGAAAGAGATTCCTGTAGGGTCAGTTCAATTAATAAATCTACAGTAACTGAAGTGAGTGGAAAGAAAAGACAGCATAAAGGTACACCTGACACTCAAATTGTGCACCATAGGGTCTAGCTAAGGCAGGAATCAATGGGCAAATGCCTTCTCACTTATACATTTAAAGGATGAGCCTGAGTCCAGTCCATCCAAAACAGTGAATTTTACATGTTAGAAGGAAGTCTTCATACTTACTATGTTGAAGCTCCACAACTTCAGGTATGGTCAAACTTTGGAGGGAGTCTCTTCACTACTCCAAAGGTCCCCAAACCATGAACAGTAAGTTTAGCAAATTCCCTATCACCTTAAATTAACTTATAGCAACCTATATCATTTAAACTTTTCTTCATCCTCAGGTGTAATACACAGTGAAAGGCAGAGAAATGGTGTGTCTGTTTTGTAGCCTGCAAAAACCACTGATAAACATTCCTACCTCAAGAGCAGGATGGTGAATGCCAAAGTTCTACAAAAAAGGGCCAGAAATTGAAAGGCAAGAATTTACAAGTTCAAACTCCAGCCTCCATTTGTTTGTACGTGGATATATTACTTATGCTTGCCACTCCCACTCCATTTTCAAGGGCAGTACAATACTAATTCTACACAATTGCCTGCACAACTATGAGAGGAGGGCATATTTAATCAGAATACAAGAAGGATGTAAGGATGCAGGACCAAACAAATCAAAGGCCTAGAATGGGGAGATCTCATCTTTATTACTCGTAGCCTGAGCAATAGCCAAAGATCTTCTGGTGAATGAGCCAAATGTATTGTGGAACTGTGACAGAAAGGCATGATAGGACTTGATATGGATAGGAATGATAGTAGTTTAATTCATTTTTAATTCATACTTGTTTAATTCTTTATGTAAAATGGATACTTGCTTAAACAACTTGTAGCAACAGGGAGTTGGATGGAATAAAATGCAGACTTGCATATAACATATAACAACAAAACATTTATACTTTAGATAAATTAGCACCTGAATCTTTGCTGCATGTGGCCAAGAAAACTTGTCACATTTGACTTTTAGAAGCCCCTTAACATACCCCTTGGTAGGCATATGTAAATATCTATTTGTGTTTTCAATACTTTATAAGCTACACCATGTTCTCCTATGTCAAAACCCTAGAATTTTGGTCATTTGAAGACTATGCATGACCCAAACATTAGCTAGAGTACAGCATGAAATATTGTCTATGAATTCCAATAAGTGTTGTCTCTGAAGAGGACTTCTCAGAATTGTGGGACTCTTTATGGGTATTTTAGCAGAGATGATGCTTGTAAGTAATCTCATTCTAAAGTACTTCATTTTCAAGAATACACTTACATCACTAATTGTTTCCACAGAAAGTGGTGTTTTAATGCTACAAGTTTCCGTCTTGCTTCCCCTCCCTTTCCCTCTGCCTCACTTGAGGGCTTCTGTTTCATTCAAAAGAATTTCCTTCTTTTTAGGTTAAGTTTAAGATTTTATTTTAATTGCCACAGCTGCCATTTTTCAAGATGTGATTTCAAGAAAGAATGATACAAACTTTCACCACATAATTTTCTGATTATCAAATACTGGTTTTCCTGAAATACTTGTCAATTCATCTTTTTTGTTTGTTTCACGTAAACATTATTTGTTTTCTAAAATAATTATGTATTCTAATGTCTTTGAGTAAAACTTTGGGAATTATACCCTAGCAGTGTGTAAAACTCTAACACAAAGGGGGAGGTGAAGCAGTGGTGCAAGCTTCGGAGAGCAGTATCCAGAGAAAGGCTTTGAAACAGAGCAAGGACTGCATAGGCACACGCCCCCATGAATGGGAAATTCCTCTGAGAAACTGGCTGTTTTATATTAAGAGGCTGATCCTCTACAGTCCCAGCAGGCCAGCGCAAGTAACAAACAAAACAAGAGCTGAAATTGATCAAAAATGCCTGCAGGTCTAGGTTCCAGATCAAAAGACTGCTGCTTTGAGACTCTTCAGGAAGACACTGGAGGCTCAAGAACAAAATGAAACTTCAGGTGAGTTAAAGCTTTCTATTCTTAATTAATCCATGGGAGTCTATGGTGACCTCAGGCATCAATGAGGCTTCAGATCTGGAGTGTAAAGGATACTATCTGGTCTCATGGTTAGGTAATACATAAGGTTGTCTTAATTAACCAAAACGATTAATGAAAACCATTCCATTCAGCAGCAACACAAAATCTTATTTTGGTAGCCATCATATCTGTTTTCTTTGATATATTAATTTCTTAGCCAAGGTCACCTGCCAAACCCTGAAAACCTAGTGATGAAGAATGTAGTATTTAAGCAAACCTTTTCAATGGTTCTATCCTACTTCTCTTTGTTATATATATGTTATATAGCAGGGTTCCTCAACCTTGGCAACTTTAAGACAAGGGGACTTCAACTCCCAGAAGTCCACCCGTCTTAAAGTTGCCAAGTTTGAGGAACCCTGTTATATAGGACTGCCTTTTCCAATGTAACGTTTCTGTTGTGGCAGTTTCCCTCTCCTTGTCTCCAAGAGCCACCTACTTATTTGCGTATTTTCACACTCAAACAGAATGTCTAGACAGAATGTCTAGTAAAAAGTAGTCATTATAAGTATGTGAAAAAAAATCAGTAAACAAAGTGCCATACTTTTTGACATACAGTAAATTAAAATGATTAGAGATGACCTATAAAATGAGTAGATGTTGCTCATTTTTATCAGTGGGAAACTGAGAATTCAGTGAAAGGTGAAATTGTATTGCACTTGGATATAAGAAAACCTCTTTGGGCCAAGACAGCACAGAGCAAAATAAATACATTCATCTATTTTAGAAGTATTGCAAATGTAAACAGAAAAGATAAATTCAAATGATTTATTGTCATGCATCCATTTTTGGTGTGTAAAATTACTATAGACTGGTTGATTTTTTGAAATGCACAGTAAAAGAATTGCCAAAGTTTAAACTGTATCTAATAAGAACTAATTCCAGCATTCTGAGCTGCTCAGTTGAGCCATTCAGAGGGTACGTATAGCTGCGTGCACTTTTTAGTTCTGTACAACCTCATAATTGACTCTTGGATTTTGGTTTGGTTATTCATAGTTCACACATTGTGTCTTGCCATAAATCTTTAAAATCTAAAACCTCTTATTCATAATTCATTTAGCTCCTAAATGAAATGGACAAATCTTGCATATTTTGCTTTTCATAGCATAACAACTTTTCCGGTATAAAGAGCTTTTCTCATATTTCCACATCAGTATTTCCACTTTTGAATATTTCTGTTTAAAGTCCTCGCAAAAAACTTCACAGGTAGTCCCTGGATCAAGAAGGCCCAGGTTATAGATGACCCATAATTAAGAATGGAGCCTATCGTAGCAAAATTCAAGTTAAATACACAATGATTCAAGTTAAATATACAATGGTTCAAGTTCATTGCACAATACTACTTCTACAGTATTATACAATAATACTGTTCCAGCCTATGTGCAAATTTGACTTAAGGACAGACCTTGGGAATAGAACTCGTTTTTAAACTGGGGACTGTCTGTACGTCTTTTTGGCATATATTTTAACATATGAACATTGGTATACCAATGTATCTTTCTGATATATGCATTTTTCCAGGAAATTTTTTTTAATATACATCTATTTAGTTTATTATATTAGCCTCATGTAAATACTTTTACTTAACCACTATATACTTTTTTGTGCACAGTTTCTTCAAATGTTTGCACAGAATTTAATAGGTCCTTCACAAAATATGGAAAAGTGAAAGAACAATAACAACAAAGAACTGTATACCACTTTACATATTAGTCTAGGAAGCATGGATTACGTTGGTTCATCTAAAAATATATTTGTCCAAAGATTCAATGTAGGTTTCCCATTTTTTAAAAAAACCAATCCCATGGGGAAAATGCATACACTAGAGCAAGATATTTCCAATCATGAACAACTGCATATATAGTATATTTTGATTGGTTCATTATAAAGCTGTTTGTCTAGAGGAAGCAACTCACATAAATTATTTTAATGTATTTAGGAAAAGTGTGGGGAAAAAGGTAATTCAACTATTATAGCCTGCACTGATAAATGAACTTTAGGTAGCAGCTTACAACATTGTCCTCAAACTGTAGTAGAGGGCAGAGAAATAAATACTGTGATTGTTTGAAGTTTTTTTAGCCAGGAAATGATGACTTTGTGACCTCTCAAGTGCCCTGTCTGCTGACCTCTGAGGATATTTAGCCAGCAGTTAACATCTGTGGTCCCATCAGTAGCAGTGAAATAAAAGGTACTTAATGCAAGGCAGCTCTTTCACAAGGTTAGAGAGAATCAATAGGTGATGTGTTTAATGTGGTATCACTATCAGGTCTCATCTCACTTTTAAAACTGAAATATCCACAGTGGGACATCATTGTAGTCACTCAGCAGAGAGATCTTTAGCATAGCAATACTCTTCCACCTAGGACTGAGAACTCTAAAGACTGGCCGAGGGATAAATCTTCCAATATAGAATAAATAGCTACTGCTGAATTAATTAATAAGTGGGGAGACTTTCCTAGCAATTTTTATGCAGGGCCCTTTTCTTTCCCCAAGCTCAATTGTCTTAGAATATAGTTAAATGCATTCGCTTTTTGAAGAACAATCCTTCACTGGAAGAAAAAGAAAGTGGGATGAAAGGGCTTTACCCTTTAAAAAAAAGTCAGCTGCTTATTATTTCTGATTTTGATCATCTTCCAGTTGGAGATAAAATATAGGATTTGAAATATTATGTGGTAGTTCCTGTTATAGCAATATTTTGATCTGAAATTCACAGGATGTTCAAGATTATGTCTATGCATATTTAGAAAATTATTCCAAAGTTGTGGTTCAAAACATTTGGGAATGAGAGGGTGGCACCTCTTTAAAGCAGGTGTATCTTTTTTTCAAGCCTGAAAAAAAATGTAGCTGCTTTAAGCAGGTGCTGCACTTACAGATTTTGAAGCATCTCTTCCCAGTCATTTTCAGAGTGTGACCAGACTTAGTCAAGATAACTTTAGAACAATTGCTATTCATCAAGGATGCCCATATTTTTCTTAGTTCCATCCCCAGGACTTAGAATTTATCAAGAAATAACTCATCAAGCACTGGAGAGTAGCCAGAAGGATTACTGCACAACATTGGAAGAATTAATCTCTACCTGATTTACAGCAGTTCATTGTCAATGTATTGTCTAGTGATGTTTGAACTACAGTTGCCTTCCTCTTCTTTTTAATTTTTTTTTCCAAAACAGGCTCACAAGCAGGACATGACAGTAATAGCCATCTTCCACTGTTGTACTCTAGCAAGTAGCATTTAAGAAGTGTTTAGACTTAGGTAGTTGTATAAGTCATTGAACCATTGATAACTTCTAATTTAGATGGTTTTAAAACAACTGTCAACACATCTAATGGTACTAAATTCCACAGTTTGACTATGGACAATGTAAAGAAATATTTCCCTTTTTTCATCCTTATATATCTTTGGCAATCCCAGGAGCTCCACACAGGGATTTGAATGAATGGAAGAATAATTTAATTGATTTTATTCCATAGAACAGTTAATGCTTACACAGTGCAAATGAAAATCCATCATGGATGCACTAGCAACCCTCTTTCCCTCTCCTTGACTGGTGTCTCTATGTTTCAGATGTCACTTCAATCTCATATTTCCTTACAGCAAAGTGTTCACTGAGTTTTCCTTACTGCCTTGAAGCAACCCTCCAATGACTAATTGCTTGGATTGAGACTGCACATCAACAAGTATTTTAACATTTTCAAGACTCTGGGATGGGACCTATATTTTCTGTATTGAATCCCAATGTCATGCCTACCTATCTATGCTCATGATAGATACCAAAATTAATAAAGAATTTGTGCAGAGAGTATGCATTCACTCATACTTTGGATGTGTATACAATGGAGAAACAAATGTGAACATCTGATTCAGAAATCCCCAAGAAACCAGAGAAGAGGCAGAGAAGCCAGTTAAAACGGAACCGTTCCTTCTGGAATGACAGAAGGAATTTTCTTACATTTTTACCTATCTTCCCACTAGCTTGTTCAAATTTCCCCCCAGATTACCTCCATTTGAAAGGAATGCATCATTATTTTGGCAATGTTAGTTTGTTAACAGCAACAGATCCTTTACTAATCCTATGATTTGGCTCCATTCATCAGTCTCTCACCTGCAATCTCTCAATCTTTCACTGTGGCTTTCGATGAGGCTTTGGAGTCGTGTTTGGCTTTTACAGGTGAAGTGGAATCCTGAAGGTGATAATTACTTCCTCGGTACTTTCCTTGCGGGTTATGAGGTAAGCTCTTTAACCTAAGAAAACAAACCTGTTAGCTGAAGTGCAAGTAGAGGTCAACTAAGCTGCCATCACACTTTATGAGAAACCTTATATAATCAAGCTGACACAATCATACTGTTACATAAATATTGATAAACTAATCATAGCAACTAGCATGGAAATATTCCCAAATGGTTCTTGTCATTTAAAACAGAATTGCATAGTGGTAAATAAATAAGTTCCTTTATTTCGGTCAATGACCAGCTAACACAATAACCAGACAAAAACAAGAACAGAGAAAGATCAGGGCAAAGAACAAATACAAAGTGGAGAATTCCAGATCCATGTCAGCTATTGAACAACATTCAGATATACCGTAATACAGTTGTAAAATATTATTCCTCAGGTTAAAACTCAGAGATAAAACTAATATATTAAGCCTGTCAACAAAGAGGGAACAAATTATTACTCTGTTATAGGGCTGATAAAATTGATTAGAGCAGTTTTAATGGAGGAAAAGAATTTGACTCAATACACTGTTGATGGCAAATATAGTGATAGCAGATAAAAGAGATTTTTCAGTGTGTTTGCACATATCCAAGCCCGCTACTATCTGTTTGTGAATTTTGATTGCCATCATGCAAAATTTATGCATTTTATGTAATGAACGGTTTCCTGTCAGGTAAGAAAAAATCCACAAGAAGGCTTTCGTTTTGGTCTATGTAGTATGGTAGTAGGGAGGAAATGAAATTTTGGTGACTGTCCTGTTAATACGGATAGCAGAGCAGCAGATGTGTGTGAGTTTCAATGCCTCCTGTATGGCAGGGACAAATACTCTGACACATGGGGATATTAGTAAATCTCCCATTAAGCACAGAAGAAGGGAACACCTCATGCTTAGCTCTGAAAAAAGCTCTTTGTTGAGCAGGAGAAATTAGAGTTGTTAGATAGCTGCCCAATTGCCACCTGGGGTACATTATATGGTTTAAATTGCATAGTAACATTGTTTTCCTTCTTGGAATAGGCTGATTGTTTTTTTCATAGCGTTTGCTTTTCTTTTAGGATGTATGAAAACTCTGCAAATTCCTCCATCTTTTGCTTTTGGTGTTCTCCTCACAACATTGCTCCTGCCCCTCCCTTCTCCACCATTTAATTGATCTGAAAGTAATTCTTCACTGAAAGATTCCAACTGCTGGGACAATGGTGGTATGTACTGTATAGTGTTCCACCCAAGAGATACACATCCAGTGTTACATACAGCTGACAACCTTTGTTGGGCTGAGAGAAAGCTCACTGTGACTTTGAGAAAGCTCATTCATGGCTAACATTGGACATCCCAGGTTCTAATCCAACACCTTAATCACTATGCCGCACTGGTTTGAAGAACTCTATAGAACAAAGGTTTTCAACAACCAGTCTTAATACTGAAAAAAGAAAAGTCCATTCATATTCTGGCCCATCAACACAACTGTATTAGGCTAAAGAGGTACTGACTCTTTATATCTGCATAGACTTCCTTTTAAACCTTCAGGACTCCATGTTTCTCCTAATTAAATGATTGATTGATTGATTGATTGATTGATTGATTTACAAGGGAAACAAAAAATATCTCATGACAGATATTCTGTTTTGAATAGTTCTGCTTTTTTTCACAAAAGAGTATGAAATATTGCACCAAAGCAGAGCAACAAGATTTCTGATTGCACTTGAGACTTTTACTCACATTTTTATGCCTGTGAATAAAGCACTCTTTTACATATTCCTCCTGAACACAAGAAGCATGAGATTTTAGTGACCAGGACTTGGACATTGGGAAATAGACTTTTTATATCTCTTTCCTTCTCTTCTCACAAGAGAAGGCTGCTATGTTCCTTTGCATTCCATCTCTTTCCAACGTTATGATATCTTTTTGCTATGGCCTTCCGTTTCTGGAAAGGTGGTTTGGCTTCTCTTTCATCTATATTTTCTCTCCACAGAAGTATACTTTCTCAATTCATTTGAAGCTGTGCTAAAAGTATGTTTGGGGTCCCCAATGTAGTGCATAGAATAATAATGTGCCCGTAGACATCTTCTTTGATGCCTGATAAGCTTCTTGCCTCTCCTCCTGCGCTTCTAGCATTCTTTATTTCTAAGATATCATGTAGGCCCCATAAGCTTCTTTAGAAACAGACATGATGGGTACCTGGGAATCCAGAGTTTTGTTTCGAAGTGTGTCCATCTACCTGGAATGGAGGTAAGCATGGCTATGGAGAGCATCCTGTGGCAAAAAAGCTAGAAGGGTGGCATGTAGCAAATTGTAACTGACTTCTGTATACCAGCCATTTTGTGAATGACCAGACTTTTAGCAAACACTTTGTGGGAATTTCCACAGCATGTTCTCAAACCCTAATGTGCCTACCAGGCTCAAAAATTTGGACATCCCTGTCCCAGAGTATAAGCCAGTTCAGGCTATATCCTCTACCTAGGCTGTTAATATAATACTCGTGGTGCCAATATATCTGCATAGACTTCCTTTTAAACCTTCAGGACTCCATGTTTCTCCTGATTGATTGATTGATTGATTGATTGATTTACAAGGGAAACAAAACTTAATCTTTATTTCTAACAATGCCTCTAGGACACACATAGCTCCTAAATGCCTTATTAAAAATTCAAATGGCAGGTGATTGAAGCCTAGTGTTCTGTTTGGAAATATGCACACCTATCCAGGAAAAAAATAATAAAGGCAAGCTAAGCTAGTTAAGAACATCTGGCAGTATTTTTATGATATGACCATAAGATACTTTCAAAACTCCAAAAGTCTGAAAGGTCTATTTCTACTATGTGCCCCAGAATCCATGGAACACATGAAGAAGTTTCTCCAGAAAATATCAACATGGAACAGTTTCACTGAAGGAAAAAAAAATGATTTGGGCCAAACCGAACTTTACCTGTTGTACACACCATCATATCCATTTGTAGCTGATTATTAGTGACAATATTGTTCCAGAAAAACTTCCTTACATCTGAAATGCATAAAGTGATCATTCTTTCTCTTTCCGAAGAGAGACAAAATCAGCCCAACTTCTACGAAAGAACACCAGAGCACAATTACTGGCTACCATTTAAATCTAAGCTTCTATTTAGCTGCCTTTATTTTCTTAAGCAAAAGTATCCAGTCATTTCCACAAGTAACAAATTGAACTATGTCTGCCCTTAAGCCCAGCTAGGACTGGCCTTCAGACAAATTCATTACAGAAACTCATTGAGGGACAGTAATTTCTCTTCACTTACTGAAAGGCTGACTCAAAGCCTGAATATTATTTCACTATATTATGTCTGCTTTTGGCTCCAACATATTCAATAGCCAGCTACCATTTCATACCTCCATGTGAGCAGAATAGTTATGAGTTTGCCCCTCCTCCCCTCAGATTTTGTATCTGTTAAGCATCCACAGAAAAATAGTAAACTTGCATTTTAAGTGAGGATTCTTTTAATCTTAGTCACTGTGTGCTCACAATTGCTTAGGAGTGACTGCTACAAAGCCCGTAAGTGGAATAACGTAGAGCTATTCTTCTAACCTCTAAGTGAAGTTAGCCCTTGGGGAAAGATGCTGTTTCACTGTAATTTTCCATTTCAGGAATATAATGAAATGATTTCTTGACCTGTTTTTTTGCCACTTCTGGAGTTAAGACAGGCGGATTAGTATAACCTTAAGAGTTCCTGTGGGCTTCCCAAAGCAGGCTGAACAAAATTCAGAAACAAGGTTTCTTTGCCAAAAGACCTTGTCCTATTTCAAATACTGAGGATAGTGGCTTTACATGGTCTTCTATGAAACCAGAGTCAGTATGAAGGATGGATAAGTCTGTCATTTCCATTTTTGCAAGATTTTGTTAGATAGTTACACAAATGTTCAGACACAGTGGGCCTCTTTCTCTGTATATTGTGTATGCGTGATTCCTATTGTGAGCATTCCAAGCATTGTGTCCCGTAATAAAATGCAGCCTATGTATTATTTCCCCTAATATATTCATTTTCATGCAAATATTTTGAGTGGTAAACACTAATCTAAAATTTTGAAAAATATGTATTTTAAGTTGCATAGATATTTCTGGTTCTCCTATATGTATAGAAGATACAAAAACTACTCAATATAAACATTGTAGTGTCATTAATTTTTTCTCCATATTTAATTGATTGGTAAAATTAGAAAAGGCAATATCTATACTTGAAGTAACATTTATAATTAGCTAGAGTTTAGTTTAAAAACTCTTTAGTATCTCATTAAATTTATAGGACATGATCCAGAATGCAGTCCTATTGCTTTTACTAGGAGAATGAAGCACATGGAGTAGGACAAGCAGTTAAATTGTATACATGCTTTACCAGGTATAACTTGCCAAGTCATATAATATTCAAACTTTAAAACTTTGACTGCATTATGCCATGAAATAATATATAAAACCAGACTCCAAAGAGATACAAGAAAAGTTCACAGTGGGTGAACAGGAAAAGTAAAATCACTTCAGGGGCCTTTTCTCAATAACAGATTATAGAAAAGATGCTTTAAATTTAATTCTGCATTTATGCCAAAGCCTGATAAGAAAGCATTAGAAATGTGACAATATGTTGGCTTGTAAGATAGGCTGTACATTAACATTTATAGAACCTTTAAGTCTTTAAATAGTAATCATCCATAGAATGCTTGGAGTAAAACGGGCTTTTGTTGAATTTGAGACATTCTGTCCAAATGTGCCCAAATGGACTCTTATTGTGTCTTTACATTAGAGGCTAAAGTTGCAAATGGCATGGGTACAAGTAAATCTGATCAGCTTGTCTTCCCTAACTTTCTAAAATATGAAAATGTAAAATGTGAAAACTCCAACTAATTAAAACAGTGGAGGTCAATACTCATGAGCCCATCTGTTGATAACCCTTATGTGTAGAAGACTGCAACTTGGAATGTAAGAGGAGTGCTTGGCAAGAGGAATATATGGAAAACAGCATAAATTAACAAATGAAATGAATGAAAAACAGATACATTATGAATTGTTTTCTTCTTGTGGTTGTTGACTAAGAAACCAAATGATTTGCAGCAAATGCTAGATAGACTGTGTGATGTAACGAGTATGGATCTGAAAATTGTAACCTTGCTGACATAATTGTATAACCAGTTTAAATATATGGTATGATATTACCTTAATTACTGCACAATTGGTTGGTTAGAGTTGCCTTGTCCTATAAATAATTCCAGACAGAAACAATGGCAGAATAAGGTGAATAAATAGTAATAAAACAAGACTGAGAAAAGTAACATCCCAGAAGAATCCTAGAGCTGAAAAATGCTAAACAGACCATTGAGTTCAAGTTCCTGCTTAGAGCAGGAATCCAAAGTAAAATATCTTTGACAGACAGAAGATGCACATAATTTCTCTTGATAATTAACTCCACTGTCAAAATCTTCTTACTCTTAGGAATTTTTTCCCCCCTAATGTCCAGTTAAAATCTGCCTTCTTCTAATTTAAATTCCTTACTCTGTGTTTTATAATCTGGAACAATAGGGAACAGGTCATGACAATCTTCTATATGGCATCCTTTCAGGCATTTGAAGCACACTATTATATCCACCTTCAGTCTACTCTTTTCAAGACTAAATATTTCTGGTTCTTCTAATCTCTCTTTTGTCTTCTACAGTATTGCTCATCAAACCCAATTTTGTATAATCTGAAATCTGTTATGCTTTTCCTCTATCTCTTCATTCAAATCATTAATAACAAGGTTGAAGAATACAGAACTCAAGGCTGAATCTTTGAACTTGATATCTCTCTCCAGTTAATGAGTGGTACAATTACCAGGTAAGCTATAATCCACTTAATTGCATGCCACCCAGCCCACGCTTAACTAATGTCTTGATTAGAATGTCATGGAGTATGCCATTAAAAGCTTTGCTGAAATCAAGATATATTACTTCTTCAGCATTCCTGTAATCTACCAAGGAGATTGATTGATCTCAGGAAAAAAAAAGTGAAATAAACCCCAGTCTGCAAGATTTACTCTTGACAAACCATGGTGATGCCTGGCAATTATCACATTATTTACAAAATGCTTGCAGATATATTATTTCATGATATGCTCTAAGATCTTCTCAGATATTGATGCCAGACTGATTGGTCTATAGTTTTGTCAGGATTAGCCCAGGAAACTCCAGGAGACAGTACAGATTCAATTCAGCATGGTTTATTGGCTTCAGTCCCGTTACAGAATCTTCTCAGAGTGAAAGCAATTCCCAGAGTCACCCGACAAACATCCTGCATTCCTCAGGGAGGTGCAAGTCTCATTTTCTTATCTCTACCTCTCTGTTCTGGGGATAAGAGAATGCGCTTAACTCTTTCCTCTCTAGCTCTCACAAGTTTCCACTTTTTGTAATACTGTCCTTGTCCAGTCCCTGTTACTTCACTAGTTCTCCTGGATTTCTTGGATGCAATAGATAAGCATATAGTCCAATTATTAGCAATTTCCTTCAGTATCCTAGAAAGCAATTCATCTTCCCTTGGAGATTTAAATTCATTAAAAGAAAATAGGCATTCCCTGACTATGCTCCTCTCAGTATCAGTTTTCAATTTTGCCCCTTCATCCTGCTTTCACAATTTCCTCATAGAACCTTCTCTGTTGAGAAGACTGAACCAAAATAGGAGTTGATTAGCTCTGCCTTTTCTTTTGACATGTTAGCATTTTTCCTTCTTTACTGAGCAGCTCGTATATTGATTCTTTTCCTTGAATATAACTAAAGAAGCTGAGGGATGGGGTATTCTTAGCATTCTATTTGTTGTTGTTGTTGTTTTGCTAAATTCAGCTAATTCTGATCTCATTTTTCTGATGCTATACTACACTTCTGAGCTACCTGTATGTATTTTTAGGTCTGTGCAATGCTTTGGATCTGAAAGCAAAAAGGTACACTGGAACATATTGGGACGTTAAGGTAGGTCATGTCTGCAGCTATTTAAGCAGGTGAGTTTTTTTCAGATATCACAGAACTGGTGATATGAGAACCTGCAAAAAGACACATTGGTTTAAAGAGTTTCATTCTATATGAATGCCCCTCACTTACTTTAAAGCACCCTTTCTTTTTTTAAATCTGAAAGGCTGCATATTCTAGTACTTTTCCTTTGCCTGTCTCATTTTGTACCTCCTATACATTTCATGTCATGTTTTCAGATCTTCATGATCTTTTTTCTATAGCCACTTTGGCTTCTCGTGCCTCAATTTTTCTTCTTAATTGGAATTGTTTCCATTTGGTTTATAGTATGTCCTTTTTAAGGAACTCACAATCATATTGATCTCCCTTTCCCATTAGCTTCTCCTGCTGTGAAATTCTACTAATCATAGTTCACAATTTATTACAATCTGATTTTGAAGATCAAGATATGCATTTGACTACACTCTGCTTCAATTTCCTTAAAGTCAAGAATTCCAGCATTATATGATCTCTTTCTCCCAATGTGTCTGCTATTTCTACTTCCTCAACAAAATCTTCCCTATTGATTTGCATCAAGTCAAGGATAGTTGATCCTCTTGTGCCTTCATCGAGTCTCTGAAAGAGAAACAAGTTAGGAATTTCCTGGAAAGACTATGCTTGGCAGAACTTGTCTCCCAACAGATGTCAGGGTAATTAAAGTTCCCCAATTCTATTTCATGCCTCTTTGAAAGCTCCACAGTTTGCTCTTGGCATATATTAACCATATCTTCTTAGCTAGGCAGGCAATAGTAGACACCAACAACAGCATTGCTTTTATGTTTCATCTATTTATTTTAGCCCAGATGCTCTCTACAGCATTGCCAAGTTCCTTGAGTTGGATTTTGGAACATGAGCTGATACTTTTAACATACAATACAACTCCTTCTCCATTTATACTTCTTCCATCTTACCCTTCTGTTTCTCACTGACTTTGTTTTCTGCTCTACTTACCATCTTCATAGCCCTTGTTTGAACTCACTCCAGTGTGCTGATATCCATTTTGGACTATGGTGTCCAGAACTGGACACAGCATTCTAAGTAGGACCTAACAAAGGCTAAATAGATTGGGAAAACTTTTCCTGTGATCTGGACTCTTTTTCTTAATTTGGTTTTGTTGTCTTTTGTTGCTATTATATTGTTTGTATATTGTTTGGTGTATTGTGAGCCATCCAGAATTGTTTGAAGAAGGGCAGCATAAAATCAAATAAATAATAAATAAATAAAATATTAGTTAAGACATTCTGCCTTCTCGCCACTATGCTAGAATGCATGTCATCAATTCATCCTTTTTCTCCCAGCAGACCTACAGTCTCTTTGTCTTTCCTTTTGTTTTTGGTGTGCTCAAAAAGTCTTTTTTGTTCTTCTGGCTGTTTCTTGCAAGTCTCAATTCATTCTGAGCTTTGCTTTTTGACATAGTCCCTATAGTTTCTGGCGAATTTATTCTTTTTTTTTTTATTACAGATTCTTCCTTCCATTTCATATACATGCCCTTTTTTATTTTTTATGTTTAGGTATCCACACTGGTCTGTGGGGATAATTCTCATTTTCCTTTTCAGCAAAAAATTTTGCAGTTGCACCTTTCCCATACTTTCTAGATATTTTTATCCTTCAGGATTTCAATACATTGGGTCTGGTCTGTCTCCCAATTGAGCTTGTCAAAATCCACTCTTATGAAATCTAGTATTCAGTTCTGACTATTCTGTACTCCCCCTCTTAATATCATGGATATCCAGGATAACAAAGTCTCTTTTTCCCAAGGTACAGTTAGCTTCCTTTTTTCTATCAATTTTTCCATATTTATAAGGATGAGATTCAGAATAGCAGATCCTCTTGTTCCTTCTTCCACTTTTAGATAAATTTCAGCAAGACAGGAGAGGAATTTTTTGGATTTCCCATTCTTGGGCAAATTTAGATTCCAGCTTATGTCAGGATGATCTAAATCTATTATTACTATTACATGCCTATTTGAAAGTCTAGTCATCTAACACAGAAAGGCTTCATTCATATCTTCTGCCTGTCCAGATAATCTATAATAAATTGTCATGACAATATCACTTTTGTTTCTATCTCCTTTTATTCTTACTCAAATACTTTCCATAACATTTTCATGTTCCAGTTTGTGAATTTCTGTGTAGATGTGTTTTCTTTATGCACAGTGCAATGTCCCCTCCTCTTTTGTTGAGTCCTTTTGTTCCTTTTAAATAAGTGGTATCCTTTGCAGGCTGTGCTCAGTCATGCACGTCATCATACCAAGTCATAGGGTTGCCTATGACATCATATTTGTCCTCCTGTATTAGGATTTGAAGTTCTTCCTATTTGTTTCCCATGCACTGCACTGCTATAGACGCATCTAAGATATTAAGTGGTATTCCCTGTAGGTTTTGTTATTGTAGTTTCCTGCCAATCTCTAAGCTCCTTCTCTCTATCCATGTGTTTCTTCCTTTGTCTCTGTGTTGTTGGCCCAGTCATTGATGTGATATTCAGTTCTAGGTTTTTGCCACCCTCCCATCTTTGTTATAGTTTAACTTCCTCCTAATGACTTTGGTGAGGTACCCCCCAGTGTTCAAGGGATATAGCTTGTCTCTTGGTCATGCCAGCACAGATACTTGTCTATTCATTATGTTTATCTTTGCCTTGCTTATCTGCTATTCCTTAGAAGGTCATCTGGAGTCCACCTGGACTTTGGCTGTGAAGTCTAGCCCTAGCTACATTAATGCCAAGAACCAAGGAAAAGGATAGAGGTCTGAAATATAAAATAGGAAGTAAAGTTGACAACAAGCTAGAAATCATGGCTGATAAGCAACTGAACTGTAGCACATCCTAGGACACAAAAATATACTGGAGTTCAGGAAGACCTTGTTGATCAAGGAAGGCATGGCTAAAGCTGGAAACACACTTATACTATTTCCTATCCAAGAGAATCCAGTGGTTTGAGAGTATGTTTATTTCACTGATAAGCTGTGATCTATGGTTCAGTGGCTCACCACACCAGGCAGCTATCCAGAAGTTCCAGTAACTGTTTGCTGGACATATGCATGTAGTTTCTATCTCTCTCATAAAAGAAAAGAAAGCTTGGGTAAATTAGGAGAAAACCTATTCTCTACCTATGAGTAGAGAATTCTTCTTGGAAAAAAATGAGTTCAAAGGAGAGAAAATTAATTGATCTTTTGTTTGCCAGGAATGTGTGTTCTTTCCATTTTATCAGAAATGCATTTCCCAAGCTCATTGCAAGACCTCTGCCGTCTCCTGGTAGACAATGAGTGTGATTTGTATAAAGGGTCACAATCTTAATTTGTGTTCAGGGATTGTGGACTAGCATAAATTAATAAATTCTTCTACAAATTCTGGCTGACTCACCCAAGAATATATATATTCTGACTTTTAAAACCAAAGATTTATCCATTTTAAGAAAATTAATAACACTCAAATTATATAAAAATAAAGAGACTCTTTTGAAATACAATTACTGAAAGGCAATATTAACATTTCAATGCTTTTTTTTCCTTTCTGTTTCATTAGTATATGCTTTAGCATATTAGTATAATGACCAACGTTCATTAAAACAGATAATAAAGCAAGAAAACAAGAAAAGCTAATAGTCAAATAAATTAAAACAGTAGAATTAAGGTAAAATAGTCAGGTTCTGCTGAATTCTACATGCAATAAAACACAATTTTGCAATATTTAAAATCAGATAGTTAAAAATGAAGATAAAATGAATATCAATGACCTGGAACATTAATATGTTATAAAATGTGCATGAAAATAATTGTAGAATGCACTGTATAACAGAAAATTACCTATTGATTCAATAATGCCGTTACCGTGCAGGCAGAGCTGTGCTGCATTTGGAATTTTCTTTCTAGTATGGCAGTTGGGTAAAGATTAAAATGTGCTGATGCTAAAGCTCTTCTTTATTTTGACACCAAGAGATCTGAAACCAGAAGATTAGCTTTTTAAAAATATATGTTTTGGAAGCAAGACTGCTCTAGTTGTTCTTTGATTATCCATTGTTTAAGGGCTTAGCTTAGCTTGTGCTGAAAGCCCATCACTATTAAAGTGTTGGTTACCTTCCCCTTCTTCTTGAACTTCTACAATGGATCCAAGAATCTATTTCCATTAATAAAGAGGAAGAGAAAAGACCATGTACAGCCCATACTGTATCTTTATCATTCTATTTTAGATCTTTCAGTTTTACATATTGCTTTGTGTATTCTCATGCCATTATAACCATCTTCTGCAAAGACTGGGATTTTATTTTTCTTTTTGGTAATATTGATAAAAAAAAGACATGGACACAGGACCCAATGAGAGAAAAGTACTGGGGTAAAGTCTCAAATGAATATTTTGCCCCCAGCATCATTGGAAAACCTGTTGCCTGCATAATATCTGGACAAAGCAAAAATTATTACACATTATATCATATCCACTTTTATTAAAAAGCTATGAACATTGCAGATATTTACAATCTGATCAGCTGATCAGTTAGTTTCTAGGGCAATAGTTTTCTTGCAGTTAATAAAGTTGTACAGTTATATCCTGACATAATAAGTGAACAGGAGAAAGTTGTAATGGAGTGTAACAAACAGCAATTTTGAAAGACATGGAGGTAGGAAAAAAATGAACTGAATTAATATTTGTTGAGGTCAGAACTCTTCGATATATCTGAAAAAAATCACTGCTGAAAAAGAAAGCTAAAATTGTTTTTTCAAAAACATGATAAGAAGCATCTAGATGTATTCTTATGGTCAGAGTTCTATGAAATCTTTTAATTATTTACTGTAGCGCTTACTGTTTTGTATTCTTAAAAACTAGAATTTATATTTGACAAATATTTAAAATGTTTTTTAAATGAATCCTACATATAAGGCCCTAGGATATACATTGAGGGTGAAATACCAAATTAAACCAATATCATTGTAATCAGGTTCATACAATATAGTAGACACTTTGGATCAGTACTTTATTTTAAGAAACTTTCACACAAAACTCCCTCCTGAAGCTGCTTCATGAAGCGCTGTGGTCCCCTTGTACAAGACCATGTTCTGCTTAATCCTTCTCAGCCTTCTTCAATGAGCACTGACAAAGGCTAAGAGGAACTAAGAGTGCTGCCCAAATTTTATTTTTTTATTTAAACAATTTATATGGCCACCCAACTTGCACATTGCAATTGTTCCAGGTTTGGTGCAAACATGGCAGGATTACCCAGGATATGCCCTGAAAGTAATAAACCTGGAGTGTCCTTGGGAGGCACCTCACATCATCCACAGTGTGCAGCTGTGGGCAATCCTGCAGCATGGACCAAAGCTGCCTAGCCTGGAACCCCACAAAATAATAATTAAAAGTAAAGTTTCAAAGGAAATGACCATAGTGCTGCAAAGCTCTGGAATCCTTTTCCTGCTCTTCTTTGGCTGGGATTTCATTGATATTACAGGTAGTCCTCGCTTAATGATAAAGATTGGGACTGGCAACTCCATCACTAAGCGATATGGTCATTAAGTGAGATATCATGTGTCTGTGACAGACTTATGACCTCACTTCCACCGTGGTCATTAATTGAGTCACCCACAGTTGTTAAGCAAGACATCACATGACCACAACTTGCAATTTTACTGCCAGCTTCTCCATTGACTCCACTTGTTGGAAGCCAGTTGTGAAGCTTGCAAATGGCAAACACGTGATCACAGACACTGCGATGTTTGTAAATGCCCACTGGTTGTGAAGCACCCGAATCTCAATCATGTAACCATGGGGATGCTGTGACAGTCGTAAGTGCAAGGACTGGTCATAAAGTTACTTTTTCAGCACAGTTGTAACTTTGAATGGTCGCTAAACAGGGCAGTCATTAAGTGAAGTCTACTTGTAATATGACTTTCTATTGTAGCTGTTAACAAACTTCCCCTTGATTTCATCTTACCAGCCATGCTTCTCTTCCTCCCCGTGAAAGACACAGAGGCTTGGCTTTCTGGAGATCGAGTCAAGTATAATGGTGTTTGGATAAAACACTTGAATTACCCTTTGAATATTTTTTCCCAGAATCAGGATTGGGACATTATTCTTTTTAAATTCCAAGCTTTGCTCTTAAGTCCAATATTTTGTACTTATGTTCATTAATACAGACTTCCAAAAGACAGTTGCCAGGCTCTAAAAAATGGGCTTGTAAGAACAAAATGTGCAACTTCCATTAGTTTGTGGGCTTTCTCAGGGTTTGCATGTCAAGCACTGTGCTGTGAGAATTGGCATCCCCAAGACCTGCTTAGGGGGTTATGCCTTTCAAAAGCTTAAAACATCAGTTTTCTCCCTAATCACTTCCAAATTGTAAAAACAAAGTGGCCCCAGGCATTTTATAAAATTCAGTTATGAAAGTATTCATTAAAAAAAAAAACCCAACCCCTCTCTTTGGGCAAAAATCCTGTAATAGTTATTGATTAATATAACTTTTTTGATCAAGGTATTGAATAAGTAAAAATTGCATGATTCCAGGTGTCTAGGATGGCACCAATTATTCATATTTTTCAATCTGTTTTGAAGCTTATTTTTGACACACAGATTGCCTTAGCTATCTTGTGTTGGAAGATGATCTAAGCAAGCATAAATATGCTAATTCTTCTAACGTGCCCATTAGGCAGAAGTATTTGTCAGATAGTATTTCAACAATTTCAGGGACTGAGTTAGGAAGGGTTTCATTTGGATGGAAAAAAATAATTTTGGTTACTACTATAAAAGACGGCAGGGACGTTGTACTACTAATAAACCTTTTTTTTAAATTTTAAAATAAAAATATTTTATTTAAATATTAATTAAATATTTTAAATAAATATTTAATTAATATTTTAATTAATTAATTAATTGAATATTAATTAAATAAATTTAAAAAAATAAATATACTTTATTGCTATTTCAAGCAGACAGAGATTACAGACAGCATCCTGGTGACATAAAATTGCCCAATGGGAAACAACTGAGTGGTTCTAATATACAGAGTCCTATCTTAGCATAATCACCAGCTGTTGTGACAGCACTAATTTCTGTAAGTCAGAAAGTACTCAAAGGTTGTTCAACAATGTGCAGGAATACCATCTGAGGTAATTTACAGATGAAATACTATACACATGAATTACAAATGAATTATGAACTGCATATAGTAATGTAATTCCCAATAAGGAAAGATGATATATGAATATTCAGTTTGTGTTGCTGGATCTACACTGGATCAAATCATCCCCTTTTTTGTTTTAAATGTTTAAATTAAACTTTGATTACTAAATGAACAGCAGTACTTTTTATGTAAATGAGAACTTATCTAACTAAACGTATGAAAATCATTTGCCACACGCTGCCTTCTCAAAAACGCCAACGAAAATAGTCTTAGATTTCCGATATTGGGAAATGCCTATACTGTAGCTTTGAAAAACTAGTGTGGTTGGTGTGCTTCGCTTTATGAAATTCACACATAAATAGAACATGCAAATCTGTAAGGCTGTATTTAATGATAATTTTGTCTGAAAGCATGCAAGTAATTCCCCCTTATTGGTTCATCAGGTGGTTGGCATCTACAAATTTATCGGTCATTCAAGCTTGATCTAAGAAAACTTTTGCATCAGACTAAAAGCATATGTATAAGTTAACCCTTGTCTAGAGTTTTATGAAAGAGAACTTAGGGGGGGGGGGGGAGGCAGTGTTTAATGCACTGTGATTTTTTTTCTTTTTACTTTTGAATGATGCATAGGTCTGAATGTACTGTCGGAAAACAGGAGAGAGGTAATGGATCAGGGAAGATGTACGAGTACTGAAATTATACTTTACGTGTAATAATTGCCCTTTTGTAAGAGCAAAGGCTGAAGACATGAGCAGTAAGCTTCCCAAAGAGGCCCTTGAAAGTATTTTCTATCCCTTGAGTCTCAAGAAGATTGAGAAGAAGGAGGGGAGATTAGATTTAGACTCAAAGAACTAATACATTAAATTCTATTTTCTTGTTTATGAGACTGAAAGAGATGAAGGCAAAGACATACAGAAAGGAGTTAAGTGTAGTTTGAGCTCTGAAAGTCATATCTATATATTTAAACCTACAAATTATATTTTTCAAGCATTTTTTTTGTTTACTGTATATACAATGTAATGTATGAAACATAATACATTGAATGTACTTAAGAGTTATGGCCTATTGATCATGTTTAGAGTAGACCTATTGAAATGAATGGACTTAATGCAATTCTAAACACGACTACTGAAAAATCACATTATTTTCAGTGAAAATTGCTCACAAGTACATGTTTATAGAAAACAGTTCTAAAAACACACTTCCAAGGAAGAAACTCCCTACTAAACATAATGGGATTAATTTCTAAATAAATCTGCAGTGGTTTGCAGTGGTAACCTCTTATTCATGCATAGACAGGAACATCAATCCCCCAATCTGAACATGTTAGTTAATATAGTATGATTATTATTTTATAATAAATGATATTTTGGAATTATATAATAAACATGAAACAATAGTGCTGAATATGTCAGGGATATAATATATTCTCTGTAATGAAATTGAATTATAATGTTGTACTTATGCATTGCAAATATCAATATCCAATATTTTGAATGTAACAGAACTTGGATCTTGGATCTAACCTACTTGTGAGTAAAGTTCTACTTTTTGGCTTCTCTTATTTGAGGAAGGCAGAGAAACTGTTTTCCCTGCCTCACTGGCTGTGAGCCTTCTGCACCTTCAGAAAAGCTTTTCTGGAGGCTCAGAGGACTCTCAGGAATAATCTGGAGGGTGGTGCAAGAGGCTAAAAGGAGAATCACGCAAAATTGTTGTTCTTCACTTACCAGCAGGATCTTATATTCAATTTCATTTTTTTTCTTTTTTATGAATGGAAAAACCTTTACATTCAATAACGAAATAAAAGCCTGGTGCCAAACCCTTCTGATTATTGCTTATTGTCACACAATATGCTGAATATGTATATACTTTAACACTTATCAATAAAATGGAAAATAAAAATAACAACAAAACCAACTCAGATTATACTTATGCAGACACAAATTCATGTGAAATACATGTTCTTTGAGAGTGTTGACCAAATTTAGACCTTTCAAATTTTCAGAAGATAACAAGTTGGGAATTTTTGAAAGAATATGGCTGATATGAGGTGAGATCTATCATGATAAATATAGATATATTCCATCACCATCCCCCATTTGGTCAGAAAGCCATGAGAAAAGTCTATGCACTAGAAGAGTATAGGCTTGTCATCATGCATATGAGCATTAGTTGGCATTAGAATGCAATATGTTTTCCAATTATGGCATTGATTTTTTAATGGATTCCCAGCACACCCAAAGGCACAGATGAATATCACAAATGTATCACAAGGGAACCACTTGGAACTATGTATATCAATACAACAATCCAGGTGTTTCACTGTGGATTGGCTTTTGATTAGTCTGCAGCAAAAGTGCTTGGATTGGAGAAGGGGATTCTATACATGTATGTGTATTCTTTAAATGATAGAACAACAGTTGCCTGCTATACAGTCAACCCTCTCCTTCTCCTCTACTACCATCCCTCCCCTTCTGGGTATCAATCTGAGTAATGAAGCCAACTATGTGATATATGAGTTTTCCAAAACAAATTTTGGTTCCTCTAAATAACTCCAAACTCTGTTAATCAACATGTATGTTATGCCCAAATGCACTGTATTATCCACCATATATCCGTCTAAGCCTTTTAATCTGTCCTTCCTTGCTTACCATTAGATGCGCCATTCATGTCAATGGGTGTTCCCATCCACATTAGGCTGCTGAAATCCTTGCAGCCATCCTGGAAATCATCCACTGGAAGGCATGATTGCTAGGCATTGGCAGCTTGTGAGCAGCTGAAAATTGCAACTTTTAATCTTATTCCTTACCGTTTCTCAACACTTCACCATTCCTCATCATTCTTCTGCAACCAACAACTCTCTTGAACTGAAAAAAATCCTTTTAGCTTGTCCTTGATATGAAACAATAAACAAACATTGGAGGGTAATAAACCTTGGAATAGTATGTATGTATGTGAATGTATAAGTTGCCAACTCCAATGGACTCTCTTAGGCTACATGTTAAATAGAAACCAAATACATTCTCATGAAAACAGAATTGTTAAATTACTTCTAATGTCCAGCGCTAAGTAATATAAAAATGTACACTATTTTCCTGATTAAACAAAACTGACACTGTCATACCTGTAAATCATCTTGGTTAGTACAGTATACCTATGTAGAGTAATTCCTCTCTCACAAAATTTTATGTACTAAGAGCCCCTTATTTTCATTCAGACTATAGTGTAAAGTAAAGAACATCATCACACAGATTAGAGATTTGGCAACAAAGTTATAGGTAAAATAAACTATCAAAAACAATATGAGAGTGATCCAATAATATAAAAACTTTGCTCCAAAGTTATTTTTCTAGGTGTATATTGATATGTTCACTATTCGGAACTGATTGCACCATGTGAAAAATTCAGATACTTGCATGACATCTTTCTGTAAGTTATTATTCTTGCCTGGAAAAAAAAAAAAAACTTTACCAAACTGGAACTTTTATAATCAAAGTTCCTCAAATTTTCCATAGTGCTTATTCCTATTTCTTCATTGATTTAAAAAAAAAAAAAAGATTTATTACTGTGTTATTCAAGCTTCATGTTTATCTAATTGGCCACTTGTTCCAATACACTTGCTATTATCTTAACCAATTCCCAGTTGATATCACATAACCAGTTTAAATGGAAAACAATGCTTCCTGTTCTTATTTTCAATTGGCTGAATAGTTGTGCCATATAACTATTCAGCTTCAGCAATCTAATGCCTGAAAGCCAATTCACAAAAAAGGAAGAATTATACTCCTCATTTAGAATTAGTGCTGTTATGGGGGTGTCATGCTGCAAACTCCTTCACATATTCTTTTGTCATAAAAATCATAACAATAGTGATTAGTGTGTAGAATTGCTTCATTGTTTTAGCCTATGTGATCTATTATAGAAAGACACTTTATTAAATTGACCTGGGCTGAAGATTATTGGATTCTTCTAACATAACAAAACAAAATGAATCCACCCTTAGATTACGATAACTTTGTGATAACTCCTAAAAAAGACATACTTGCTTTCTAGATTTTTTTTTTTTTTTTAATCTTATAGGGCATAGTACTTTGGCTTTTGTTCTTGGACATACTGTAGCATTGTAACCCAGGCAACAGGCAAGCCACAGTAGTAGTTTTCCATTTAAAATATATGTTCTACTTGATAGAAAATATTGGGTAAGTTATCCTTTTTAAGTTGGCCTTGTAAATATCAGATCATAGATGCTTTAAATCTGACATCTGTATTTTTTGTGTCATTTCAATTCTCCAAATAAACATAACATAGGGTCAATAGCCTTCATGTTTTAATAGCTATGCTACATGGAAGAACCATTAAAACAAAACAGAAATCCATTTAAAAGCTTCATATTCACTTCTTTCTATAGACAGAGGGTACATAAGCACTAAACAAATGGATATTGTTAACCTGTTGAACTTTTTGATCAATGATGGAAGTGCTATAGACAATTGAGAATGATTCTTTTGCACTATTGACCCTTGACAGATTGAGAGTGGTAAATGCTGGGTAGTTTTTTGTGTCATATGTGACTTGGTGAGAACAATATTGTTATCTCTAACCAATGCCTGGGGATTGTGGTTGGAAGAAAATTAAAATGGTCGTTTTGAAACTTAACTATTGCAGGATCGGATAATCCCTTGAACAAAAGATCAGAATGTCGCCAAGAGAGCAGCCTGATTTAGAAACCTGAGAAGAACATAGGCATCCACCAGAAATCACGAAGATAAAAAAACAATGTGATAATTATCATGTGATTACAACAAATTACAGTTCTTCCCTTTTTGTGAATTGGTTTTCAGGCATTAGATTGCTAAAGCTGAATATATGGCACAACTATTGAGCCAACTGAAAATAAGAACAGGAAGCATTTGGTATTTGGGCCTCAATATCAGATGCAAGAATGTAATTTACATGGTTTGTGTCGCAGCATCATAATGGACACTTTGACATTTGCTCCCTTGCTCCCAGCAGAGCTGAATTAAATTCTCATGAATGGCTTGAATGCTATTTTTATTACCATTACCAGTCCCAAAAAGATGGTTACAAAATCAACGTCCTCCCAAAAGAGTGAACACATGGCTTTAAGTCAGACTTGTTTTGATTTCAATCTGGAAAACTGAGTTTCAAACCTGTGACTACTTGAACTGCATGGCAAACCTGAGCGTTCATCTCTGCATTCAGCTTTCATCCACTGACTTCATATATGCCACTGACCAAAGGTACTAGCTAATACAGAAGACATGTTTGAAGAATTAAAGTAGCAGAATTATTGAAGAAAAGTGACAGTGCAGTCCTGCATTTCCTAATTTTAGGGGAAACTTAAAAGTTGAGTTGTAATTAAAGATGTATCTTGGACTTTTAAAAGTGAGTTTTAATAAATTTAGATCGAGCATAAGTAGGATTCCACAGGAGGCAACTGGTGAAAGCCCCTAAAAAGAGAGAGAATAAAAGCACAACTATAATTCCTCTAAGGAAAAGAAATGGAAGACAATCGAAGAAGCTAAAGTAGTCGCACAAGAAGATTAGTAAAGAGATTAGCATAAAAAGAGGACACACATAGGAGAAGGAAAGAGAAACGGGCCACCAGGGAAGATTATATACAGGTAGCAGTGTCTGGGGAAGGAATAAGAATCAGCAAGAAGGAAGAGTGTTGCAGTGAAAGCAACATCAAATATTGCTGTTGCATCAAATTCATAAAGGGTAGGGCTTGCAATGTGCCACTCCTTCCTTCATCTTGCCAATGTTGACACCCATGCCCCCAGTGGATGCTGCTGCATGGCAGTAATCTTACAGAAAACATACAAAATAATAGAAATGGTGTCAGAGTCATTAAAGCTCAGAATGACCAAAACATGGCAAAGGATGCTAAGAATAACAGCAGCAGCAGCAACAACAACAACAACAAAAGGTGAGGTTACTCAGTTCCAAATTTGATTCTGTCGTTTGCATCAAGAGAATATGAATTTCTTCACGAAGAAATTGTGATGAGCAGTATGAAAGATAAAACTGAAGCTTGAGACTGATAGAAACATGATCAGAGAGTACTCTGAATAAGTTTAAAACTCCAGAGCCAGAAGAATTGCTAAGATGCTGAAGGAACCTTCTGATTGTCTAGCCAAACAGAGTTGTAACTGTTGACAAAGTCACCATGACTTTGTCAAGAAGTTGTCTTTCCAGAATAGACCTATATCCTGTTGTTGTTGTTGTTCTTGTAACTTCCTTTATAGATAGTAGAATGCTAAAGACATATTTTGATTTCGGCAAAGCTTCTAACAAGTTACTGACAGGTGAATATAAACTGGAAGACAAGATAATTAAGTGGATACTTGGTTAAAATTCATATTTGAAAAATGTTCATAAATAACAACTCATCAATGGGAGGGAGATATCAGTCAGGCTGCCAGAAGATTCAGTCTCAGCTTCTGGTCTTCAATATTTTTATTAATTACAGTTGAATGAATAAGGGTGGGAATGCTTATCAAATTTGAAGATTATCTATTTAGGTATTTATTTGAAACAAGTTTATACCACCCCTAATTAAAGTAAAACTTCATTTACAGTTTAAATTAGACAAAATGTTATGAGATAACTGATACCCAGGGAGGGAGGGAGGGAGGGAGGGAGGGAGGGAGGAAGGAAGGAAGGAAGGAAGGAAGGAAGGAAGGAAGGAAGGAAATTCAAAGCAATTTTATTAGATTAGGGAAGTGGGCTGAAAGTAATAGAAACACAGATGCAAAGTTTTTCACTTAAGAAACAGAAGTCAAATGCACAGATATAGAATGGAGGATGCTTGTCTTGGTAATAATATTTGACAAGAAATGGGTCTTGAAATAATAGCTGATTATCAAATGAATGTAAGTCAGATTGCATTGTGGCAATTAAAAGATATGTGCAGTTTTATACTGAATCAACAGATGTATTGTTTCCAAAGCACAGAAAGTAATAGTTCATTTTGTTCTGGTACGTCATAAGTCACCTTGAATATTATGTCCACTTGCAGGCACCATACTTAAAGAAAGATTCAGAAAACTAGAAGTGGTCCAGGGAAGCACAATAAGGGTGAATGGGAAACTAGAAAATAGAGTGGAGGAACAGGGAATGTTTAGTCTTGAAAAGAGGAGACTGAGAGAGGTTATGACAAGCACTCATGCCCTAGTCACCTCACAATTGAATTATTGCAGTGCGTTCTATATGGGGCTACCCCTGAAGACCACTTGGAAGCTATAGCTGATGCAGAATGCAGCAGTGTAGGGAATGTTGAGCATGCCTTGGTATGCCTGTGACTCCCCTGCTCTGCGAGCTGCCCTGGGTGCAATTTAAGATGCTGGTTATATCACCTATGAAGGCCTTCATGACATGATACAGACTGCCTAACTCCATAGTTTCTGCCCGTCCAATAAGATTAGACAGAGTTGGTGTGCTTCAGGGCTCTTTAAACAAATATTGCCAGCTATCAGGACCTGGGAAGTGTGATTTCTCCGCTGTCTGGAATGGTATCCCCCAGAAATTCATGTTGCTCTTACCTTAATTATGTCCCAGAGATCTGTGAAAACATGGCTGTTCTACCAGATCTTTGGGTATGGTGGTTGTAGAGCCCTATCAGTGTTTTGTTATGTGGAATATTAATGTTCAGATCCTCTAGTTGCTGTTTACTATTTTTTTCTGTTTTAAATTGCAAGCTACCCAACATCATTCTAAAATCAGGCAGCTTCCAAATCCAATAAATAAATAAATTACTGCATAGCCATCTGTTGGGAATGATTTAATTTGAATTTCTGAATGAAGCATGGGATGGTCTAAACTCTACAATTTTAAAAAATTAAGAGTGATTGAAAAGTAAATGTTAAATAACTTTAAGGAATTTTCTCAAAAATTTGGCACTGTGACATGTCTGCAGTTCAGTCTCTTGATACCACTTCTATAGTACTCTATAATAAGTGATGGTTGTATGATTACATAAAGACAGTTATTGCCAAGTAACAAAAACCCAGACAGCATAGTATTAATTGATCTCATTTAAGATCATTTGTTTGATACACTTGTAGTAATGGTTAAGGGATTTATTTATTTATTTATTTATTTATTTATTTATTTATTTATTTATTTATTTAGCAAATCTATATGGCCATTCATCTTAACAAGCAACTCTTTAATATATTAAAATGTATGTGTTCCTTTGCAAATATATTGCTTATTGAGTTCCTAGCTTCTACCTAATGGTTCCAAAGTTTATTGGGCCTGGTATTAGGTGAAATAAGGAGCACACCATTAATGTTCAATTACAATGCTTTGAAATCAGACAACAAGGCACCATTGGCACAGCCCCAGGAAGACATTCTGTACTGAGATACAAATCAGAGCTGTAGTTTATAACAGCTAACATGAAACTCATTTTAATACCTTGGATACTTAACTTCTTGTCCAATCAATTTGTCAGTTCAATTTTACAAGAGTGCAATGGAGAAAGAGTAAGTTAAGGCTGGCATATATGCAAACAATCCTGTTGTGTCCTCAAGCATAATATAGTTTCCAATTCATGAGTGAGACACTGTTGAAAAAGCAGTCTGTTAAATTATGCCTATTCCTTTTTGAAGTTATAAGAACATGCCAATTTGATTGATATTTTACAATTATGCTGAATAAATCTAATGTGAAAATGTGAAAGATAAATCATTATATAAAACATGTTTCGATACCAGTTCCACAAGTTGTAGAAGTAGTAACTTTGTTTCCAACATTTTTTAAAAGTATGAATGCAGCTAATGGGATGCCAGTGAAATAATATTGTTTCATTTTTTAAAAATATGCAGTTGGTTTGAATGGTCTAGTAGGGTTTTTTTTAATTTAATTTAATTTTTTATCAAAAAAGGGCCACATTTCTTGAATGGAAGATCACATTCAATCTGGAAAAGAAGATGTAGCCAGGGCAAAAAGTAGATAGGGCAAAACCATATTTCCCCCCTCCCCCCAAAACTGACTAAATTCAGTCTGCTCTGATCATAAATTGGTGATGAGGTCCACGATGTGAGTGAGGCTGTATTATATCTGAAACCATACCACTAGGTTTCAGTAGCCAACAACCACCCAAAAGAGATTCCAGAGTCCTGGGGTTTGGTGTATATCATTAGCCTCTAATCAATTCTTTGTTCTGAGACAATCTGAGTTGTGGAATACAGACTGTAATGTTATATGTCTTTTTATTTCTTTACACAAACAGTAAAAATGATTCTGGGCTGCCAAGATTCAACAGTAAATAATTTATTGTCAAAATTTGCTGCAAGCTCCATCACTCCTGAACTTCAATGCCACCACTAATTTTTCAGTAACCAGTAAGAAGAAGACTTGGAGCCCACCCCAAAACCTTTACAGCAGTGTTTCTCAACCTTGGCTACTTTAAGATGGGTGGACTTCAACTCCCAGAATTCCCCAGCCGGCATCTGGCTGGGGAATTCTAAGAGTTGAAGTCCACCCATCTTAAAGTAACCTAGGTTGAGAAACACTACTTTATAGGGTCTATGAGGGCTGTGTGTCATGATTTACCCGTACCTGATTTATATGAACAGTGATTAAAATGGCGTTTACAATTTTAATAAACATTTAAAAATAGCTATTAGGATAAACATTGAACAATGCATTATGGTCCAACATCACATTAACTTCCATGAGCTTTCTTGTTGGGTTTTCCAATATAATTTATTTTTAGTTAAACAATATAGTTTATTTTTAGTTTTCTAATTGTATTTTTATGGGGATTTTATCTAAAAAAAGAAATAACCTAGTATTATTGTTGCCTAACTTCTTCCTTCATATACTGCTTTATTTTCCAGGATTTCCAATATTCCACAATGCTACTCAAAGTAAATTCTGAATAAAATAAAAAGGAATATTGAAAAACGTAGAAGCTATATTTCCTGTAGTTCTCAGTATTCCCAGACGCCATTGCAAATATTGTGTGCTCAGTAATATCTTAGATCTGTACTCCTGCCATGTTATATATCCAAGTTTTCCTGCAATACCATTTTTTGTCAGTAAATTTGACGAAATGTCCAGCAGTGAAAGTTCTAGTATAGCTGACATCAACTAAGTGCTTCATTCATTTCAGACTCCATTCAGAACTGGTATTAATTTCCAGACATCCTGTGAGTCTCAACAAATTATTTCAGATCAATATACTTTTTTTACCAGATTTTGGGGTGAACTAACTTGATAGCACTAGGAGAAAGTGCATAATACAGTTCCAGCTAGAATTAATTAGGTTAAATCCTAGTAGGTAACACCGCAGCATACATTTCTTTCTACTGTACATATGTCAGATTGTTTGTGTTAATTAAACCTTCATATATACTAAAGCTTTAAATGTAGACAAAATCTGAAGGGCTGAGCTAAAGGGAAATGAACATGGTTCACTTCACCTCCAAGTTCTGGGCACCTAAATTAATGTGTTTTAAAAAAAAAAAAAAAGATCTGAAGTAGTATAATTAATATGGGATGAATTCTTGTCTCTCCAGTTCCTTTCTTGTTTACTTTGGCTGCTTATAGACAGATCTGATATTATTAATTTCCTTTTAACAAGGAAGTTTTGAGTATAATGCAGGATGGATAAAACATCACATGGAAAACCCCTTAGGTCCAAAACATGTGCTTCTGACTACATATGCAGATTGTGACACTCATTCTCGCTTCCAGCTTCAGTTCAGGTTGAATGCCTTCTGTCAAGAAGCAAAGTTTGCTATCCCCTTGTGAGGTACAGCTAACGGTGTTCAGGGCCTCAACCCTGTCATCTGGACTCCCTTTTGGGCTCATTTATGGAGAAAATGTGCCGGAATCAGCCATGGGTAAAAGGAAAGCTCATAGAGATAAACCTAACATCTAACAGAGTTTCCTAAGCTCTTAGCATCACAAAGCCATATTCTTAATATTGTTCAAGCAAAACATTTTAGCTCAGAAAACAGCCATGTCATTGAGTCACATCCTCCTAATTTCACTCTGGTTGCCTGTGTCCTCCTCTTTCTTTTAATTTATATTTACTCCCCATTGTTCCTCCTTGATTTTTATTTTTAGGCTATATCTAGGGCAAGGTCAGGGTTAAATGTGTTACTAGTTGTAATGCTCACAGGAAAGGCCAGACCACAAAAATCAGCAAGATGGTTATTTACCATAACCATATACAAAACCACAAGTAGCAAAGGTTCCCTCAAATACTTCAGAGACCTTATACATCTCTTCATTAAAGCCTGTTAATGTTGTTACAGTTCACTTTGTCTCAAACTCACAACATGTAAAGATACCTCTTTTAAAATGCCAGTCACTATTTGAAAATGGAGGATAGTTAAGATATTTTTTTGTAGAAAAAAACAACTCTTTTTTAAAAAAATCTCTTTCATTTCCAATGATTTTGTTACAGTTCAACAAAGGAGATTCTACTGATAGTGAGCTACAAATTATTTTAATCACTCCTAAGTAATGGAACCAGTCCTGTGATGACTGAGTGAGGGACATCACCTCTTAGCATTACTCTTACCACACACCATTAATACATGTGTAAGTAACCGTTTATAGTGCATACACATATAAAAGGAAGAAAGCCTATAAAGTTAACATTTCATAGAAGGGACCAAACAGTTTCTATAGGCTAAGGCTATATATAAAAATTTTGCTACTGCCTTCGAAACACTTGGGTATTGGTCATTTAACAGGAATACCTCAATCTCCACATCATGTGTGGAGTTTATCAGACCCAGGAGTGGGTATGTTAACTCTGAACTCCAGTGCAAATACAGTGGCTACTTTACAAGGAGGTGTGAAACAGACTCAACCTCTTTATTTGAGCAGATGCATACTCGATCTTCATATGGAAGATGGGCGTATTGACCAACTGTCACTCTAGTAGGAAAAGCATCTATATGAGCTAGGGAGAAGACCACTCTATATGGGCTGTACAGAATCTTATAGAAGTAACTAGACAACCCATGACCCGTTGGGTCATTGTTTCAGAGATATTTCCTTACCAGAAAAACAGAATGACCAAGGGCAAAATAGCAGTGGGAGTGTGAGCGATGAGACTTGCTGCTGGCTTCCCCATTGACTGCTTGTGGGGAGCTGGCAGGGAGTGTCAGAAATCTCCCTCCCTCCCTCCCTTCCTTCCTTCTCACATATAATATAGGCTTGCACCATTTGCCCTCCCCTCACAACCCTCAGGAGAGCCCCAGTGAAGCCTCCTCCTCCTTGACTGACCCATGGAACTGCCTGCCATTTTGCTGGGAGGAGGTGGAACAAAGGGAGCCACAGACCGTGAGGAAAACTGCCCCCCTGCTTTCCATTCTGGTGTGTCCCCAAGGGCCCCCTCCCTCAAAGGAGGAAGAGGGCTCAGCTGTCAACCACCAGTGCCCCCCCAGCCAGCCCTACCTCGCCAGCAGGCATCCAAGTCACTCCCCCCTCCTTCCCTCAACACCTACAGCCATTAATAGATTTCAAATTTCTGTCTCATTTCCAAACCAGCCAACTGCCACTTGCCCTTCGGGCCTTGCCACCAGCCAATTGGGTGCAGGGGACAGAGGGAGGCAAGAAAGAGGTCAGAGGTACACGACGATCACATGACCTGACCATGGCAGTGCAGCAGCACAGTAGTTCTTTATTTGAATTTGTTTATTCCAAGTAGATTGATGTATTCGTATAAAATAAGATTACCAATGATGTTCCCCAAATGATTTACTTCACTCAGAATTGTAGACATAATATGCATGGTTATGTCTACTGAGAATGTTGTTTGCCCAAATACATGATTGTGTGTGTGTGTGTGTTTTTAAGTTAAGCATGTGTGTGTTTAACCTTAATACCAAGATAAACTAGAGGTGAAAATATTTAGGTGTCAGCAATTTCTGAAAAACCAGTGGTATATATGTCTTTCTTGGGATAAGCAATCACTTACATATATGAGGGCTGTTTCTGACAGAATATTACTTCTTTCCATCCATAGAAAGAAAAAGACTGATTTGTGGATTAGGGATACTCTGAATATTCCTTTGTTTCATTTAGCATTTTTGGTGAAGTATAAATAAGTTGATTAAAATAGTCTATGTTTAATCTTTTCCTTCCAATGTTCAGTCGCTATGGCTTCAATACTGCTGAATCTCTTGTTGCTTTTTCTCCTCCTTCCTGGACTTCTTGATGAGATGATTCCACACAATGAGGGACCACCCAGCAAACAAGGTTACAATAAAATGCAGCCAGCCTTGCTTATGTGATTATGATCTGCACATTATTGCATATTGAAATTAGCTTTACCTTGAGGTGGACCATCTTTGCAACTGAAATTGTGCTATACAGTATATACAATAAGTAGCTAGATACAGACCCAGCATGAGACAGCAATAAAGATACAACTTTTTTCTTTTTGTTCCCATTTCTTTTGATTCCTTAAATTCCCTTGTGTGTTTCAACTTCAGCTCCCCAGCTACTTGCTTCTATTTGCACTTTTTGGAGGGAATTATTTCAGGAAAAAATGAATCAAAATATGTTGCAAAAGTTTCAGGATAATAATTTACCCCAGAAAATCTTTGCTTCTTGAAACACATGAGAAATATGGGGACCCTTTGAAAACTTGTTTGAAAGACACAGAAAACAATAACAGTTGCTGTTGCTGTTATTGTTTTCAAATATTTTGGGTTTTGAAGATTCAAATGTGATCAATATTTCTGTCCCTTCTAATATATTATATATATGGTCCGAGACATATGAATAGCCTCTTTTCATTGCTGTGTGCATCTTTATGTAAATTATATACCTTGTTGTTATATAAATAATACTAACCCTTTGCTGCCATTATGTGGTCATTTGGATTTTTGGAATCCAAATCTGGTAGCCTTATTATCATTACTTGCTTCTGAAATGTGGCAAATCCCTGGCTATGCAAACCTGCCATCCAGGCCTAAGGAAAAACTACAACATTGGTTAATGTACACCAGGTGACCAACTGTGGACTTGTTGCTTCTTGTTGCTGACTCTGCTGGCTAAGGACTTGTCCTCTGCAGGTAATGACATGGAATCAGTGGAGCACTGCAGAGCCTGCTCAAAGCCCACTGGACTTTAAAATTATTTCTTAAATTTATTAAATTTAGCTTCTAACCTATTACCTAATGCTATTGGTTGTATTTATATTTTCTTTTGTACATGTCTTCCCTTTCCTGTGAGACTGTCTTAACTGTTTCAGAATATTTCCCTCTGAAAACAAACCTGCAAAGAATCCAAAGCAATGAAGTCTGTCCCATATCTGAAATATTCCATTGTATGCACAAGCTATGGGTGAGGTATCCTGAAATGCCCTGCAGTGCCCTGCCTGACTTCTACACCAGTAAAAGGAAATTAACTCTGATATCATCCATACAGTTTCAAGGATTTCCAGGTATCCTCTTTCTTCTTCCCACTATGGAAGATATATGAGGCAACAAGCAGTTCAGTGCATCAGGATAAATATCTTGTATCATGCATAGCACCCCTCCAATTCCTGCTGTGCTGCATCATTGTGGCAAGAGAGGGTGTTCCTGCAATGGATGAAGGAAGAATGCCACAAAGACCATGTAAAAGATATTCAAATGCCATGATGTGTCTATCCCTACAAAGATCAGAATTGTACAAGCTATGGTATTCCCTGTGATACTCTATGGAAACAAAAGTTGGACTTTGAAGAAGCAGGACAGGCAAAGTATTGACACTGTTTTGCTGTAGTGTCTGAGAAGACTCCTTAGAATACCATGGACAGCCAAGAAAACAAACAAGTGGATCACCAAACAAATCAATCCAGAGTTCTCACTCAAGGCGCTAATGACAGGCTTTTTAGAGGGCATAGGGAATGGCCTTGAAGGACAGGACGAAGAGCCACTACCAAGTCAATGGTCAGATAAGCAGAACGTGAGCCCAGACCAAGAAAGTCTCTCCCTAGTTCAAACTAATATAAAGTGAAGGAGAAGGAAGCACATTCAGATTTGCAAGATTTTGTTACTGTAGCTGTTGCAATAAAAGTAGTCTTGACCTATATGACATTGGTTTCTTGTCTGGTCTACCTTGTAGGGCTCACAGGCTCAAATTATCCTACTTCTGACATATTATGTGAAGATCTAGCTGTCTGGAAAAAGCTCTAATGCTGAGAAAGGTGAAGGAAAGAGAAGAGGACCAGCAGCAAAGTTGATCAATTCAATTATAGCAACAATTGGTGCACCGTTGGAAAACCCGAAGGACCAAGTTAGGGATAGATTGTCATGGAGAAAATCTATGGTGTTGCTAAGAGCCAACATCAACTAAATAGCACATAATCAATCAATCAATTGATCAATCATGCAGAGCAAGGCACAATCCAGGCTGTTAAGTACTTCACCACTTAGTTTTGTTGGGAGAGATTTAATCATGTGCTTATTTAAAAACCAAGCACTAGAAGTTCTTCATATTAGCAAGAGTGTGATAATTTTGCTTTTAATAATGTCTATACCTTATCTACCATACAGTTATTCTACATGAAAACTTTACACAAACAAAATATTTTTTAAAAAATATCCCAGCCCATTTTGGCTCCTTATGCTTTGATGTCATCCAGCAAATTAAAAGAATGAACTCTCTTAGACATGAACTAAACAGCATGGACCAAGTCAGGAATAAATAGCGAGCAAAATAAAGTTGTGACTTAAAACACTGATCAGATTAAGGTTATCTCCTGATGGCTTTCCTCAATCTTTGTTCCCTGGAGGGCTCATTTTTCAACTGGCTGAAAAATCACCTCAAGGTAAAGAAGTGAAACAATGAAAGTGTTCAAAGTAATTGGCTTGTGCACTGAACCATCCATCAACAATTAATGTTAGTTGGAGTATATTTCATTAGATTAAAAAAAAAGGAAAGTATTGCTAGGTCCTTCCTTACATGAACATATTTTAAAAGCCAAGCATGTACTTTAAAAAATAAAAAATAATAAAAATTGAAATTGAAATAACAATATTTGTATTCTCGTGATATATACTGATGCACAATTGTTTTCTTCAACTTTTATCTGTGTCTCCATTTTGCTAGCATCTCTAACTGGAAACAGCCTCTATTTTTCCTTACATGTACGTGTCCACATATTCAGTAAAATATGAGATTATGAAGATTCCTAAGTGTAAACAAACAAACTTGGTAAGGTTAAATATGCAAAGATCTCTTACTTTTTAAATTATTAATTGAACTAGTCTTATTTCGAATCATTTCTGTAATGTTATATCCATCTTTTAATGTGCAGTAGGTTCCAAGCCACTTTATAAAGGGTTAAAAAATACAAGAAGTACAAAACAAACACACTCATCACAACATAAAACAGTTTACTAATCTGGGGCCCTTAGGATGGGGACAAGGAAAACTGTAGTACAACGTATATGGAGAAAGTAGATTTTGGAAAAGTGATTTATTAGAATTCAAATCCTAGCATTCTTCATTCTAGTGGGGAAGTCTCAGTGGAGAGGACATTCTGTAAGTGCAAAGTGCAATACGTATAGTAGCAGACTTCACAGGACACAGAAATGTTCAGAATTTCATGGGGAAAATAATGGGAAGTGTGATAAAAATATAGTAAAATAAATAATGAAAATAAATGAATACATCCCTGAAGAGTTTTCTGTGCTCCTACAAATAGGAGGTGGCAAGGTAGTGGGATATATTTATTTTCATTATTTATTTTACTATATTTTTATCACACTTCCCATTATTTTCCCCATGAAATTCTGAACATTTCTGTGTCCTGTGAAGTCTGCTACTCGGAAAAAATATCTAAAGGAAAATCTGCAGCATATATGTATGTGCTGCTAGTGATACTGGGCTCCAAAGAGAAGGCCAGAGCTATATGATTAAACATTTCAGCATTTCTGAAGGGCATTTTATGGGGTTGGCCTACAAAAGCCTACAATTTCTGTGGCTACTGTGGCCTTCAAAACAATCCACAAGCTACATGAACCTATCATTAAAATTTGTTTATTTTATTAACAGCAGGGATTTTAATCAGTCAGCTCTTTTCTGGAGGATTTCTGTAGTTACTGTTTTAGCTTAGAGACACAGAGTCTTCATTCTCATAAATATATCTCACGCTGCTAAGCTGTTCTCAGCAGACCTGACTGAATCAGCTGGCTCTCTTTACATGATCTGTGGAAAATATTATTTTGCTGACAGACATAATTATAGAGTTTATGTAACACCAAGGGAAAGCTATGCTCCCTTGTGGATTTTGAAATGGCTCTTAGTTTGTCTTCTTTTAGCCTGTAGTTGGCCTATTCAGCCTAGCTCCTTGTAAAGTGATTGTGTGTGTGGTGTAACAGCCACAGAGGTGCCACTGTGGAGATGATAAAGCTGATGGTACCTGAGGTCTAACCACAGAGACCTGATACATTTTCGTGGTTTCACTTCAAAGGCTGTTATCTCAGCTTCTTAAACAGTGTATGATTTCAGTCTTCCATATGCATATTATGGTTACTGATTTATGCCGGGCATATTGATAGAACAGACATTATCCAGAATAGTGCACAAACCCTGGTTTCTTGACTAACCCTAACCTTAACCTATTTCTTTTTAACTATTGAAAAGTTTTGTTATTACCTCTACAATATTGCTGAGACATTGAAGCAACTTATTGGTTGTGCAGAAATAAATCTGATATTGCTCTGAATGGAAAACATCCATGCAATGTTTTAGACTTAAAGTACTCATGAAAATGGACAGAAAGATAGATTTCCCAAACTGATCCAGATTAGAACTGATTTACTTCCCTGGGTTGCTATATATCGCTTGAAGGTGAAAACTGGCATTCTGAGGATAAGTCAATTACCTCATTGTCATATAGACTAGAGCATAGGATGACTATTTGCCCTACTTTACCAGAGAGGGTTCTCTATTTGAAGACATTCCCAGGGTTGGCAGTGTGTTTCCCTCCACATATGCTTCAACAACATATTAGGTAAATGATGGGGGATCATAGGACTTGCAGTCCAACAACATCTGAAGGGTGACATTTTGCTACCTTAGAGCTATCTGTCCAAGACCAATATATAGGTAAAAAACATTGGAAAGGAAATTTAAGTCTTAAAGCAGTCAAGAGTTAGTTCCTGAAAATTGTGCTCCCTCAATATATCCACCCATATCCCATTATGATTCCCCAGGTGTGCAAAGCTTTGCAAAGCTGTCATGGTGCCTTTTCTCAGTGATCAATACAGTACCATTTCCTTATCCTTGGTCTGTAGAAAAGACATTGTGGGAAGCAGCCCTATCTTCTTCCCACAGCTTTGCTAACTATTTGTTCAGCCTTTTGGAGATGTTGTAAAAAGAATTAGGAACTAAGATATATGCTTTTTAACTTTGCATTCACTAAAATTGCAACATATGATACAGCAATAGTTATGCAATTAAAAAAAACATTCAAAGGTTAAGATTAGGAGAGCCAAGTACCATGTATATTCCTTGCCAGGTTCATTCTGGGAAATCTAGCTGTTACTACATGGGTGTTCCTTACATGTGGGCAGAGAGAAACAATGCCTTAAAAACTGGCACAGGTTCCTGGCAGTAACAGGAATGGCTGGCTACACTTTTAATTAGCCAGTCACCATACCTTAAGAAAACAGCTTCAGTTTTCCATTGCTTTCTGGTTCTATACATGGCAAATGTTTTCAATCCTTTATTCATTAGCAACACAGAATATAAAAAGGTTCTTCTTAAGAAGCTATTTTTATTTACTTGCTAGCAAATTCCACTGAGTATGATAAAACTTATTTCTGAGCATGTAAGTATATAAGATGCTTATGAGAATTTTAAGTCCAGCAAATTATTTCACACAGTGCCAAATGTGATGCCTGTGGAATCTCCAAAATAGAACATGAAAATAATCTCTTTCTCCTGGTGACTGTTACATTTCCTCAAGTACAGAAAGGTCCAAGGATGCACAGTTTTGTTTGCTTTGGATCTTTAAAAAAATGAGACTTCTTTTGTCTATAATATTTAATACAAAAAATTGCAAACAAGACATAATGAAATCAAATATACTTCAGCAATTGATAGCGAAACTGTTGATATTATATCAGATTCTCTGTAAGCAGCAACGCTCCAATGAAACTTCAGTTTTAACCATTTCTCCCTAAAATCTTTCAGTGTTACCCATTTTGTGAATGTGCACATGTGAACCACTGTGAATGTGCTGTCTTTGAAATCTGATGGTTGTCTTCTTCAAAAAGCTACAGAGAGATTCCAGGAGATTAAGGATTTTGATCACCCAGCCAAATTTGCTGAATTTTCCAAAGTTTGGGACAAGAGAAAGTGCTCTCACCTTTACTTGGAGATACCAGAAGTGAACCTGGAATCTCCTGTAATAGAAGGCATATATTTTACGAAATTGCTGTGATGTCTCTTCTTGACGATTGATGCTGAGTAAGAATAGTATGAGACAGTTTTATGTGAAAATGTTGAGGCAATCTGTATAAAATAGTACTTCTGGCCTGGCTAACTGCTTGGAAAGAACTATGACTAAAATAGCTTAATATTTAAACGAAGAGTCATTTACCAGTCAGTGAAGTGCTGATTCATTTGAATAATCTAGTTTTGCTTTTTCCAAAGACAACCCAGAACACATTCATCAATTTTTCAGTAGTTTTTTTCCCCCCCTATTCTTTCCTCTGTACTTCTGCAGTTTCTTTCCTATTGTAACACCAAAATGAATGCCAACTTATATATATAAGCTGCTGTGGTACAGTTGTATTGGACATGCTTCCACCATAATTAACTTAGAGGTACTTCCCAGGTACTTGTAGACTTGAACATAAAATATTTTTTGAAATCTGTTCTGATATGTGTAATACGTAATGTGTCTCTTTATTATTCAGACTAAAGAATATATACAATCCCACCAAGGTTGGAACATTTAAAAAATACTAACAAGGATGATTTGTGTCTGGGTTTGATAACTAAAGCCTCATCACATGAAACAAGAGTAAGTTAAGCAAATGGTGAGCTCTTTTCATTCTTTTAGATTATTTTCTTTGGAAAAGTTAAGAAGCTCTTTTTTTATCATGAACAATCGAATGTGGTGTCTTTTGCAGCACTGTGGGGAAAACATTCAAAGGAAAAAAGGAGTAATCTCATATTGCATCTGTCTGACAATTCTCCAGGACTGAAGTCAAATAGTTGAGGTTTGCCACAAACCAAGCAGCAGCTTATTTGCACTAAGAGAGGGCACACATGGAACAGAGGTGGCCTGAAGCATACCTGGCATGTGCATCGATCCTCCATGTTTACTTTAATCCTTAATCTTATAGAGTGGCTTCCCACAGATAAACAGTCCTGACCTGTGTGGGTAGCTTTGTTTTCTACTGCGCTTGTGTAACATAATATGTAACTGTTGTAATGGGGCTGATGGGAGAAGAAGACTGCTTTCTGACCATATCATTCCCCAGACCACTGCAGAAAGAAAGAACTGCTCTCCTAAGTACAGAAATAAGCTAGGGTTCCTAATAGAATTAACATTTTCTGTCTTTGCTTCCACCAAACATGTTAGGTACTCTCCCTATCAGGAATGTATTTATTTATATTTTAATCATATGACTCTTGATGGTTTGCAAGAAAAAGCAGCCATAATGGAATAATCAAATAATAATATAACCAATCAAACCACATTATATTATATTAAGGGCTCTGTTTCCTGATTATATTAACATCTACTGTTTTGATTTTTCTTGGCTGCTATATATATTTATTTTTTATATTGTGTTTGTACTTGGTTTTAATTGATTTTATGATTGTTCACCTCCCAGAGTCACTTGTTTGAAACGGGCGGCCACAGAAATTGAATGAATGAATGAATGAATGAATGAATGAATGAATGAATAAATAAATAAATAATCTTAAAACCAGAGCACATAAACAGTTCTGCAGCTTTATTTAAACTAATTAGAATAGCCCTCTGGAAGAATTCTATTTGAATTTGCTTCTGAAAGGCAAACAGGTTGGAGCAAGCCTAATTTCTGTTGATAAAGTAGTCTACAACAAGGGAGCTATCCTCCCATGTTCCCAGTTTCTCCCATCCTCAGCCCATTGGATCTCCCAGTAGTCCTTGTACCAGAAAGTCAATTTTAGATGGGGGTAGTCCTGAAGGTACTTGGCACCAAGCCATACAGGGCTTTACAAGTTAAAACCAGCACCTTAACTGCACTTGGAAATCTATTGGCAGCCTATCTATAGGGCTTGTGTTGCAGGTGTAATATGTTCATGGCCTCTAGTAATAGCATATGAGCTGCTGCACTTTATACCAATTACAGTTTCCAAATTGTCTTTAAAAGCAGGTCACAGAAGGCATTGCAATACTCCAGCTGGGTAGTGATGAGAGCATGAGTTACTATTGCTAGGCCCTCCCATTCCAGGTCTGCAGTTAGTGCCTCTGCCAACGTCCCTCCTGGCCATGGCTTCTACCTGTCTATCCAGCATTAGACATGAATCCCAGAAAACCCAAAGTCATGGAACTGCTCTGTCAGGGGAAGTGCCACATCTCTGAGAAACAACACCAGAGTTGAAAGAGAACCTTGATGTACCAACAATAGTTTTGTCTTGCTTGGATTCAACTTCAGCCTGTTTCTTTCTATCCAGACCCTAACACCCTTTAGACAATTGAACAAGACTTCAACTACTTCAACAGTGTGACCCAGGATGGTGCGGTGTAATTGGGCATCATCCCCATATTGATGTTAATACACCCTAAAGTGACAGAATAACTCTCAGTAGTTTCAGGTACATTTTGAAAAGTAGTGGGGAGAGGATCAAATCCCATGGCAATCCAAACATTGGAGGTCACAGAGCCAACCTCTCCTTCCCTACAATCATTCACTGAAACTACCCACTGAAACACAGCACTTCGTCCTGAATGCAAATAAGTGGTCCAGAAAAATACCATGGTCAATGGTATCAAAAGCCCTGAGAAGTCTAATAGGACCAGAAAGGGTGCAGTCTCCCCTCTAGGTCTCAAGTCCCAACAAGAGTCATCTACTAGTGCAACCAATACCATTTCTGTTCCATGTCAAGGCCTGAATTTTGACTGAAAAAGATCCATATAAACTGTGTCCTCTAGGGTGCTCTGTAATTAACTTCCCACCACTATTTCAACAACCATCCCTAAGAAGGGAAGGTTAGACACAGGACAGTAGTAATCTAACGTGATCCAGGGAGGCCATCTTAAGACTCTTTCAAGGCAGAAGGAAACACCACCTCTAGCAATGAGGTATTGCCTATTTCCCAGAGGCAGCGGGTCACTCCCCTGGCTCTCCACAACCCACAAAAGACATATAGTAAACCCCTTACATGTCCTACAGTGGCAGAAGACATGTAGCAAACCCCCATCCATTACATTAAAGTCCACAGGCCAGAAGGTATCCCTGATAATGTGGCAATACATCACCCCAGTTTCTATCATGGACCCCACCCATGAAAAGTCAAGATTTTGACGTATCTGAGTGACTTTGTCAGGAAAGTGTTGTGCAATATGGTCACAGCTGTCAGGCAGTTCTGTCAATGACTCCCTCTCCAATAGGAAGTTTGCAACTGTAAAGGGTAGAGAGAATGACCTTGAGGGACACCTTGAAAAGCCACTACCAAGATAACAATCATATAAAGGGAGGGAGGGGAGAAGCGCATTCAGACTTGCAAGATTCTGTTACAATAGCTTTACAATAAAAGTAGTACTGACCTATATGACATTGGATTCCTAGTCTGATCTGTCTTGAAGGGCTGACAGTAATCTTAAACAAGGTAGCCAGCCAACAGCCCACCAGTGCAGTAAGGGAGGAGAAGTAAGAGTGCTTCCTTTCTCTTATTGTCATGACTAGTTTTCAGAGGGAGTTTGGGGTTTCCCCCATGGATCTGGTGGGCAGGTCAGGCAAGGCCTTGGTCACAGCCTGGAATGGATAGTGGCAGAGACTTTAGACCAGATTACTGTTCCCTGTTCATACCGATCCCTGGGTACACCATGGTTCTCTGAGGAGCTCCAGGAGGTGAAACACAGGAAGAGAAGCCTGAAGAGCTGTTGGAGAAAGATGCAGAGTGAATTCAACCAAGCATTAGTAAAAGCCCATGTTTACACTGTAGTGATAAAGGCAGTTTCTTTTGCCTGAAATATGTGTATACCCCTTCTTCATCCCTTTCCAACCTTAGTGAGCAGGCTGAGCATAAATATTTTCTCTTTTGATTGATAAGTCAGTATTGGGTTAAATCAGAATATAAAAATCCTTTCAGACATTTGCTTCTATATTCTACAGATCTGTTATCAACCCCTGTCTTTATTTCATTTATTTCCTTTCAGTGTTACCGAGTATAACTGGAAATGACTAACTGATACATTCTTATTGTTCACCTAGACACTGAATTTTACAAAAGATCAGATCCTGGCTCCTGAAGTCCTGGCATATATGAGACACTAAATGACTGTGGTTTGCAGGGAAGGTTTGTGTATTTCTCATCAGAAATACCATATTTTGCAAATAAGATATAGTCCAAAGACCATTATTGCTACCACAAATCTTATAAGTGAACAGAGAAGATAGATTGGGCAACAGATCTAGTGTGCAATCCTTTGCATATTTACTCAGAAGTAAGCATAATTGTGTTTAGTAGAATTCACATCTAGGATATTGTATCGACAGCATAAAAGACCTACTGTAAGATTTAAAATGCATCTGCATCTATTACATCATTATCTCTGCCAACCTGGATGAGAGTGACTGTTCTTCAGAAATGCTATCTGCACTTCTACATAAAACCTTCATTTGTACATGTATAGCATAGAAGTGTATTATAAAAGTGACAAAGGGGTCAATCCATGTAAGAAATAAGCAAACAGTAAGATCTTTAATAATGGGCCAGATTTTATACCACCAAATATATAGAATGGAGCTAAAAAGTAATAGGCAGAAGTCTTTGAATTAAGGTCTGAATATTATGGCTTAAACTCACATTTTAAGCAGTTGCTTTGCATATAAACCCATGAGCACAATGCATGTAGAAAAATTATGATATTTCTATCAGCCATTTAGTAACTTACTATAATTCTTTCTGGATTGATTAGCAAGTTCCAATAAAATTAATTGGTTCTAAACATTTCATTACAGTTTGCTTGAATGCAGCATTTTACAAGCATAACAGTTCATCATATTGCTGGAACAAGTACAATGCCGCATCTTTAAAATTCTACACAAATAATAGATTGGCTACAGTGCTACTTTTTCAGAGCGTTAATAAAATCTCTCAAGCATGCTGAGAGCCCATGGCCAGAAGGATTCTCGAGAGATCTTTTATAGGATACTTATTTTTGTTATGAAATTCCTCAATGCCTTTTTGCTATCTCCCTAATGATCAGTTAAATAGGGTCTCCTGAGAATGCCTGAGTCAGAGTCAACTTGAAAACTGCTGAAGAAACATCCTCTCTTACTGGAAATGATTCCCATCAAATTGCCTTCTACCATGTTTAGACTAACGGATCAGTAACGCTAAACAGAGGGAGCTAAGTTCACAGTACTTGAGAAGTGCCTGTGTGTGAAAAGAAATTGCCTTTGTCTGGCCTGGTTACTTTAGGACATGCTGTCCAAAAAATACATTCGACTCAAACAAATGGCTTTGAACTGCTGCCAGGTGGCTCTTTAAAATAATGAAGTGAGAGATTCAAAAGTTACCATTTCCTTTGAAAAACTTCTCTTGACCCATGAATTAAAAGGATCCATATTTATTACCCTTAAGATCAGCCCAGGACACTCTGGGCCAGGTTCAGGGAGCTCAGATCATGCTAGTCTCTAATAGGCTTCCCTTCACTGTCTCCACTTAAGACTCACCAAAGTCTTAGCTTAAGCATTTTTCTGAAGCGAGCAGAGGACATAATTTTAGTTGCGTTTAATCAGGCGAGGTTTACATTTTGTATTAATGCATTTTTAATAATCTTTGTTTTTCTTTCCCAATAGTTCTAACCATGTTGTTGTTGCTGTTATTTTAACTTTATTAGATCCATCCATTCCAGTGGACTCTTGGTTGCTAACAGAAAACAATAAAAGCACAGTTAAAAGCACAGAACAACACAGGGAGCCCAGACTAAAATAACCATAACAATAGCAAACTGCACCAAAGGCCCCACAAACACATTACCTCAAGCCTGAGACCAAAGCCAGGTCTTAAAGGCTTTTTGGAACTTAGGAGAGAGGGTGCCATCTGTATCTCTGGATGGATGCTGTTCCAGATTGTGGGGGCCATGACAGAGAAAGGATGCTTCCTTGGTTTCATAAGATGACCACATTTAATAGAAGGGACCCAGAACATATCTATTCTGCTGGAACATACCGGGTGGGTAGAAACAATTGGAGATAGGCCGTACCTCAGATATCCAGGCCCTGTCATGAAGGGCTTTATAGGCAATAATCAGCACCTTGAACTGCACCCAGAAGCCAATTGGCAACCAATGCAGTTGGCATAGCAGCAGTGACACATGGGCATATCCAGAAGCAACCATTGTTGCATTTTGTACCAGCTGGTCTTCAAGGGCAGCCCCATGTAGAGTGGGTTGCAATAATCCAGTCATGAGATGACCAGGGCATAAGTCACCTCCCAACTGAAGGACTTCCCAGTCAAGGAAAAGGCATAACTGGGACACAAGATTACCCTGTGAAAAGACCCTCTTGGCCACAGCTGCCACCTGCTCTTCAAACAGTAGCTGTGAATCCAGAAGGAGAAAGTGCTACCCCATCCATGACCAATGATGGAAACATCCCTGACCCTGGAGGCCAAACAGCTACAGTCTTGTCAGGATTGAGCTGAAATCTGTTCTCCCCATCCAGACTCGAGCAGCCTCCAAATACTGACTCTATACATCAACAGCTCCACCTGCACTTCCCCCGTCCCAGCTCCACCAAAGGTCAGACAAATACGACCAGTACTGTACCCCAGTCTGAAACCTGAAACCCAGTCTGGACCCATTTCAGGTCCAGATAATCTGTTTTCTCCAAGATCCTCTGAAGCTGCTGTCCAACCTTCTTCTCTACAACCTTCCCCACAAAAGAAGATTGTGACTTGTTTGAAGAGACAGTATACAAAACTGCTACTATTCCCTTTATATCCTGATTGTGGGGTTTCCAAAGGCATCTGGGTAGCTTCTGTAGTAATTTGGATCTTAAGCAGCTTGAAGCTTTGCTCTGATCTAGCAGAACTTCTTAAAATTTCTTACTGACATGCTGTTTTTTTTGCAAAAGGGCTCTTCCACTGGACTTGGATCTCTTGCTCATTCATAATGGTCACTCATCTTCCATTAGAGCACTATTCGTCACAGCTGCTCAAAAGTGTTAGCTGTTCCAAGTACTTTCTTTCCAGGGTGAGATGGAGATCAGTTTTCCTCTTAAAAGTAATTGTGGATCGAGGAGCTGAAAGATTTCAGAAAACCTATTTGGAGCTGGCTGGCAATAACAATGATGAAGCTTCATGATTGCTGTTGTTGGGTTAAAATACACTCTATTTAAATTTTCAATACATGATTATGTATCTGTTTCCTTGCTATCGGTCAATATCTATATTTTAAAATAAACAGATATTCTAAAAAACACTATTAGATAGATATAATAGTATGTTTGCTTTAAAATAGTGTTTAATATCATATGAATTAGTAAGTATACAGGTGAAACTTGAAAAATTAGAATATCGTGCAAATGTTCATTTATGTCAGTATGGCAACTCAAAAGGTGAAACCAATATATGAGATAGACGCATTACATGCAAAGCGAGATATGTCAAGCCTTACTTTGCTATAATTGTGATGATTATGGCGTACAGCCTATGAAAACCCCAAATTCACAATCTCAGAAAATTAGAATAGTGTGAAAAGGGTCAATATTCTAGGCTCAAAGTGTCCCACTCTAATCAGCTAATGAATCCATAACACCTGCAAAGGGTTCCTGAGCCTTTCAATGGTCTCTCAGGCTGGTTCAGTAGGAATCACAAGCATGGGAAAGACTGCTGACCTGACAGTTGTGCAGAAAACCATCACTGACACCCTCCATAAGGAGGGAAAGCCCCAAAAGGGAATTGCAAAAGAAGTTGGATGTTCCCAAAGTGCTGTATCAAAGCACATCGATAGAAGGTTATGTGGAAGGGAAAAGTGTGGGAGAAAAAGGTGCCCAAGCAGCAGGGATGACCGCAGCCTGGAGAGGATTGTCAGGAAAAGGCCATTCAAAAGTGTTGGGGACTTTCACAAGGAGTGGACTGAGGCTGCAGTTAGTGCATCAAGAGCCACCACACACAGATGGATCCTGGACATGGGCTTCAAATGTTGTATTCCTCTTGTCAAGCTGCTCCTGAACAACAAACAACATCAGAAGCGTCTTACCTGGGCTACAGAAAAAAAGAACTGGTCTGTTGCCCAGTGGTCCAAAGTCCTCTTTTCTGATGAGAGCAACTTTTGCATCTCATTTGGGAACCAAGGACCCAGAGTCTGGAGGAAGAATGGAGAGGCACACAATGCACGATGCTTGAAGTCCAGTGTGAAGTTTCCACAGTCTGTGTTGATCTGGGGAGCCATGTCATCTGCTGGTGTTGGTCCACTTTGCTTCATTAAGTCCAGGGTCAATGCATCCGTCTACCAGGAGATTTTGGAGCACTTCATGCTTCCTTCCGCAGACGAGCTTTATGGGCATGCTGACTTCATTTTCCAGCAGGACTTGGCACCTGCCCACACTGCCAAAAGTACCAAAACCTGGTTCAAACACCATGGGATTACTGTGCTTGATTGGCCAGCAAACTCGCCTGACCTGAACCCCATAGAGAATCTATGGGGCATTGCCAAGAGAAAGATGAGGGACATGAGACCAAACAATGCAGCGGAGCTGAAGGCTGCTATTGAAGCATCCTGGTCTTCCGTAACACCTCAGCAGTGCCACAGGCTGATAGCATCCATGCCACACCGCATTGTGGCAGTCATTGCTGCAAAAGGGGCCCAAACCAAGTACTGAGTACATATCCATGCTTCTACTTTGCAGAGGTCCGATATTGTTCTATTTCCAATCCTTGTGTTATTGATGTCATGTAATATTCTAATTTTCTGAGATTGTGAATTTTGGGTTTTCATAAGCTGTACACCATAATCATCACAATTATACCAAAGTAAGGCTTGATATATCTCGCTTTGCATGTAATGCGTCTATCTCATATATTGGTTTCACCTTTTGAGTTGCCATACTGACATAAATGAACATTTGCATGATATTCTAATTTTTTGAGTTTCACCTTATAAATTGTATAGGAATTTCAGAGCCAGCCTACTGAATTCGGAGAAAGATGTTTTCTTTTCTTGGAAGATACTAGAACCGGTTGATATTCTGGGCTTCAAAGAGATTTGACCTACACCAAGAACTACACACTTTATCTTGTAAAAGATTGTGTGCATTATTTTTATTCCCAAGATCTTGCAGACACTAGATATGTATTAGAATAGAATAACCTTCCAGCCCCATGTCTCAGGAAGTTAATATAGTAAGTTTGGAGGAACAATAAGAGTGGGCTGATTTTCACAAATGCATCAGTGTCCTTTTGCAATATTTCATGGATCGCCAAAAATGTTTAGAATACCTATTCTGAAATGAAGCTCAAAATACTTTTTTTGTCATGCTAACTGGCCAGATCAAGAAGCTTTTCCATCATGACGTCATAGCATTCATTATGTGTTTATCAAATAAAAGCAGAAGGAAATCTTATTGTAAAGGATGAAGGCTATTTATTTACTTATATAAAATGTTTTATTCTTCCAATTTAAAATGTGAAATACAATTTCTAGTAGTGAGCTTAAAATCTAAAAAGCAAGTTACACAATAGAAGGAGAAGAGGGGGAAGGGAGCTCAAGTTGACTAAGTGGTAAGTTGACATTTCTACCCAATATTCAATAACTTGAAGACATGAAACCTGAATGAAAAATGCTGCACTTGGAGATCAGGATAACAATAGTTTTGTATAGCATAGGGACTTTTGGCATAATGTGCCCCTCTTTCCTTGCATTCATCCACTTGCCTTTGAGCCCCATCACTACCATTTGTCAGAGAGAATGAGCAGAAGAGTAAGCCAAGAGTGGCAGCCATTCCTCCTCCTGGTATTTCCTAATACTTTCTGTTTCTTCCTTCTAGGTCAGTGAATGAGCAACTGTTAAAGGTAAGAAGCTCTGGTGTTTGTCACTGAGCCCCATATTGAGGCAATGGGCTAAGCAAAGACTATCTGTGTGACAGATGATAGATAGATGATAGACAGATAGATTATAGACTGACAGACAGACAGACTTCAGATGGAAGCCAACTTCAAAGACATGAAAATCCAATCCCTATTACAACTCTATACTATGGCAGGGTTTTTCAAACTGTGGAACCCTAGGATTCTGAGAGAATTAGATGGGGTTCGGTGACAAACTAAGGGAAAAAAAGCTTCACTTGAATGCAGGCAATTTTCTGTCATTAGATCTTTGCCTTTCTAACAGAGGTTCCAGGAATGTTTCCTTTAACTAACAGCTTCCGCAGCCTTGAACAAGTTTGAAAAACCCTGTTACTGTTTTAGTTTAATCTAAATCTGCATTATGAAGGAAAAAAAGAGGAAAATCACAGCTCTTGGTGCTCACTAAAATTCACCCAGAATCACCATGCACAGGATGACATTCAGATGTAAATTAGCCACTTTCCAGCACTGTGGAAATTGTTGTTCTACCTTTCAGATTGCCCACCTAATTATTTTATTTTATATTTAATTAAATCTACTTTATCATTGCTCTTTGTTTTATGTTCCACAAAGTTTGTCACAGCCATGTTCCCCAGACCACCTCACCCACACAAAGGTAAGCCTTGCTTGTGTTTTGCCTCCTCCTTTGTTGAATAGGCCTGTCCTTCTCTATCTTTTGACAGCTCCTATCCTTCCAACAGGCTAGTCTATACTCATGATTGCAACTGTGTACAGAAACAATACATTTGTGAAATTAAAATGAGGTATTGCTTTACTTGACCAAATTTAGTTACGAAGTGCTTCCTTCTGAAAATTGCATTTCACTGTCTTTTGTTTACAAGGGGAAAATTGAAAGAAATTATGCTTCCCTTAAGGAACTGCTGAAATCCTGTGCTTGTTCCTGTATACCAAGTTTTTGTATAATTAATTTGTAGATAGTTATATTTTCTAGTTTTAGGAAAGCTACTTGAATGCAACTTTACATTTTATTTTTCAGCCTGAGTTCTTAAACCAAAACTATATGGCCTTGTGCCTCTAACTATGAAATAATAATGGGAATTGGTTTCTGTACGTGTGTGGGTGTGTGGGGGAGAGAGAGAAAAAAAAATTCAAATATTCTCTAGGAAATAATTGAAGTTTACTGGAAGTGTTAAGTCATATTCTTCATATCATATTCTAAAAATTGATGATTTCCATGACTTTTCCATATAACTACAAGTGTGCTTGTATCTATTTTTATGAAATGGTTTCAAATACCATTTGATGTAGTTTAAATGTCCAGGCAGTTCTGTCATAACTGTTTTGTAGGAAACTCAAAATTTCTTCAAAGAGTTACACTCAGTTGCAGCTCAGCAGCTGAAATGTCCACTGTCCATAGAACTGACAATCCAGGGCAAAACTACCAAAAAAGTATACACTTGCACTAATAGTAATTGAAAGGATTTATAACAGAACCATTAAGAAGGGCAAATCAGCGTACACTACTGCTGTACTTAGACATTCTTGTTATATTAGTATTAGAAATAAATGGTGCACATAATGGCCAACATATTAAAATTTCATGGACTTTCCATCTCTCTCTCTCTCTCTCTCTCTCTCTCTCTCTCCCCTTCTCTCTCTCTCTCTCTCTCTCCCCTTTGTATTTAGTGAAGAGAATTTTTGTTTCAATAACATTGCTTTTTGAACTTGGCATTAACTTAAGTGATTCTTACCATACCATAATGTATATGCTGTTCTGAGAATATACATTGGATACCTGCACACAGTCACCATGCCATTCTTGAGGCATTTTCCTATCATTCAAGGTTAATGGAACCGTATGCTCAAATCCCATGGCATGGGAAATTATATATATACTTTGATAACCCCAATATTTCTACATTCAAATACTATACCTTACACATTAAAGTCTTTCTCTTCTGTATGAATGAAAAAAGTTCTGTTATCCCATTTTTACTAATGGAAAATTAAAGCACAGCAAAGTGCTTCCTATGAATAGAATGTTTCTCTGCAAACAGAGAAACTTTGCTGGAAAGTAAAGAACTGTAGGTAAGCTTTATGTTCAAATATAAATGATCACACTGTATTTTTTTTTATTTTAAAATCTAATATAGATGATTTATATTAAAGGAGGGCTTAACACATCATGTTAAGTCAGAATATTTACTCCTTGTTGCTGTACAATCTGGTTCACAAATAATGCTAAGGTATAAGCCATAGTGTCAGACCAGAATGGCTAAACTCATATATCAGGTGAAATCAAACATTATAGCTTTTTGCTATGTGTCAACCACCCATAGCTAAATGGGTTAAAATTAATCTATGGCAAAGAACTAACCATTTCACATTACATGTGTCAGTTGGCAGAGACTTATAATAATCACTGGTGCTTGTTTTATTGGTAAATTTGCTTAAGCGGTCAAGGAAACTAAATCAGAGTAGTTCATTGATATATGAATGGTAACATTAAAAAAAAGAAACAAAATTCTAATACCTGTCACTGATTTCTTTTTTGAAATATTACTTTGCACTTTATGTTAATTTGTTAATTTATGAGGATCATGGCCAGAATAAAGGGTTAAAAAACTCCTTTGCATGCATATACTCTCACTTCATTCTCGGTCTCAAGACAGTTAAAAGTTCCATGCATGTAATTTACTTTTTAAAATCTTTTATGCAATTGCTAATTGTAAGCCTGACATTATGTTTAGTTTGGCTCTTAATCTGGTACAGTGAGTTGAACTGTATAGCATAAAAGTAATCTATGATTATGGTCATTACGTTGAATGTCTTTACAAAAAATTAGACAAAAATTAGACAATGAAGAAAATGGATCCATGAGAAGCTATTAGCTATAATAGCTAATCTAAGAATGTAACCATTATTGTTGTTGTTGTTGTTGTTGTTGTTGTTGTTGTTGCTATCATATTTTTCCTGACTTCTAAACTTGAAGAAGCATCTGGTAGCTACTGTTAAGTACTGTTTGAACTTTTAGAGCAGTTCTTAAGTATGTGGTGAGATAAAAGCCATTGCTGTGTCTATTAAATTAAGCAGTTTATACTAAAAGGTTTTCAATTTTTTAGATAAATTGTTTATATCAATTTTCCATAGAAAATGGAATATTTAGAGTCTTCTAAAGTGAATGGATATTTTGCCTGAAGACTGTTGTTGTAAGATCTGTTGTGTAACATGTTTGTAAAGAAGATGTGTACAGTTTATGGCAAATGATTATGGCAAATGAGAATTTATGGAATATTTAATGAGTATTCCAACTTCTATCTCTGTATATAAATATACAGCTTCTATAACTCAGAGCTGCAGAACTGATTATGTATGCTCGCCACATATTAATAACAACAATATTCCTAATTTCATTAAGATTCTCTTCATCATGTATTAATTATTTTAGTTATCCCATTGAGAACTAATATCAAAACCTGACAATACCAATTCCCCAGATGCATCTTGTGGTTCCTGAATGTGGTTGCTATTCACTACTGTTGTGTCTGACAATTGCAAAGAGAGAACACCTTTTGGTCCACAGGCTGAAAAGCTGAATTCATAGAGACTGCTTTGGAAGGGAAAAAATCCCCTTACTTTCAAATAGTTAAATAGAATTTTCTCATCTCTAATGTGATTTTTAAGAATTGTATATAGAAGCATTAGTCAGAGATGATGACCTCTGAAATTTGATCTAGTTCAGAAACATGCAGGATAAGTGAAAGTAGCTAAGATATTTGCAACTCTGTCACAATCCATATATGTTAGGAGGGAATTAGCCTCCATTGGACACTCTTGTTTAGGCCCATGTATAATCCTCATGTCCATTCTTTGGGGTTTAGGTGAAGGTGAACTTGCAGAGAACTAATTGGCTGCTCTTTGTTTCATTCATGAAGCTATGCCAACCTTTTCAAACACAACATGGATTGGCTGCTCTTTCTGCCATTTACAAAGCCAACCTCCTGCCCTCACTAAAGATATTTTTGAAGTATAAACATAGTTAATACGTTTTGAAATACCAAAACCTTGATTGCATTAACATGCCATGTACTTGAAAAAACAAAACATGAATTGGTTCCTGATTATACTAGACCATGGTTTGCTTTAATCATAGTTAATTAAATAGGCCATACAGGCCTAGTTCACACATAACACTAAGCCATAAGCCATGAAAACCTAACAGGCTCTATTAATTGGATGCAGTTGTGCCTGTTTGTAGGACCAGAGGGAAGTGGGGCAGAACACACAGCAATCAAAATTTGTGTGCGCGCAAGAGTACCTGTATTAATCCTATATGAGTCTACACTGCCATGCTCTAAGTAGCAAATGTATTCTTTATATATTGTTCAAATGCTCCTTGAGCTCATTTCCCTTTTTTTCAGCCAAAAGTGTACAAGAGATCCCTAAAACTAATTTAAATGGGGGAGGGGGATGAACTTTTTTTAGTGCCTTGGGTTAGATAAGGGTGTAGAGAGCACAGTTTTCACCTGAGTTGTGGTTTGCTTGATTCTTTTTTTCCCTTTAAATAGCAGTATCACCTGGCATGTATTTTTAATAAAACTCATTTAAAAACAAATATGTAGGTCTATCTATGGAAGTTTTTTGTTTTATTTCCTCCTTTATTTCCTGTTTTGTGATGCAGTACCAAGACTCTTAAAAAGGCAAAGACTGAGTCAAATGTTCTTTAGAATAGAAAGTTTTATGTCGCTCTTGAGACTTGCAGCCTAATTAAATATCTGAACTCTTGCTTTTATTGAGCAATAAACTCTGAGCTTGTGGTGACTTGGAGAACCATTCCATTTGCAAATCATGTGGCTGAGTGACTGGCATGGCTTTCATATTTGACATTTCAAACAGCTCAGAAGACAAATGAGTAAGAAACAAGAATTTCTTCCATGAATGGAAACCAAGTTAATGTCAACATAATTAAATTGTAGAATTTATAGCTCAGTTTGGGAAAACAGACTCAACTTCGTGTGCCTTCTGGGCAAGTTCTTTGGAGTATTGTTCAATGTATAACTTTGCATTACTTACATGAGCAATCACGCATTTCATCCTGACCTAGAAGTCCCACAGATCCTTCAGCTACACGATACTGTCATGGAATATTGCAAACCACCCTTTCACCAGAAAGACAGGAGTGCTGCTCCTGGGATATGAGACTCATCTAGAATAAATGTGCTATACTGGACTGGCCAAAGTTCTGTGAAAGGTGCTTTTGGTACTCTTAAATATTCTCAACTATGGTGTCAGTTGGGTGATACTCTTGAACCAACATAAGGAATTCCAGCAAAAGTCATCATGGTTGAAAATTGCAAGAAAAGCCCTGCCTGTCTGAAGACAAAAGTACACCAGAAAGTTATAAGTTATAGAAACTGAAGAAGACTTTAGAATGGGGCTGTTAAGACCAAATGTAAGCTTGGGCAGAACATGATCCATACACATACACACATACTGTACACCTACACATAAACATTCCTCTTTTGCAATTCATTACACATAGAGTAATTTCATGAAATGGACTGAAAATACAGTTGTTGCCACATATTTTTAAAGCCTTCATATACAGTAAGGCAATTGGTGGCTCTCATGTTACTACAGAAAAAAAATTGTGATTTAATAATTGTGCTGCTTTATGAAACTGTTGTTTAGGCTGTTTGATCTTTGCTTTGATCTCAGCTTTGTCTTAATACTGAATCACATTCATCTGCCATATTTCTTTCAAGCCTCAAAAGATCCAGGATTACCACTACAAGTCTGGACAGTCTTTTCTTCAATGGGATTCTTAAAATTCAGTTTCAAGTTCATTATATATAGAACTGAATTCACTTGAAATCTTTCTGGGATTTCTTTTTAAAAGAAAATGCTTTTTTTCTAGCATTAAGAGGAACAAAGCAACAATCAGAGCATGACAATTAAAATGTAGAGCCTTTTTTTGTTTCCAGATATAGAGAGTTGGGAGACTATATAAGGAAACTGTCATTGGGTGCTGAGAGAGGAGGCAGCTAGCATCTTCAGCAATAGCAGCAGCAAGCCCATTGCTGATTGGAAGACCTTGGCATCTGCAGTGTCTCCATTTTTATGCTGTGTGCTGCACCTGGGAGACTCTTTAGGGTAGCCCTGCCCATAATATGAGACCAAACCAACCCTGTTCCCACTTGAGCTGTTTCCAGAGCTGGAGAGCTATATAAGGATACCACCACTGGTCATGGGCCAATGCAGGGCAACAACACTCTGGGCTATGTTTTTGGGAAGTGGCATAAGTAATAGCCCACTTACTTTCATCTGGGAGGAGAAAGAATTTGATGAACAGCTGGGTGGGTTGCTTCAATTCATTCACCAAGCAGAGAAGAGAGCTGAGTTGAAAGTCTACCCACATCTGTGGATAGCAATCTTGCCTGAAGCTATGTGGATGATGGATAATTCTTTGGGCAGACTTGGAGAATTGGGCTGCTATGTGTTCATGGTTTTGTTTTAATCTCTGCATTATACTAAGGGGGATAAGAATAGGTGGTACATCATTTTTGTTATATGTGTTGTTGTTTTTGGTGATTGATTTTACAATTCATATCACTTATTTAGCATGTACTACCCACTCATAGGTCCTGTGTTGTTGTTTAGGGAAATTATTAATCTAGTTTTGGGTTTGTCTCACTGATGCTGCGGCACTGATGCCTCTACAGTGGACCACAAGAAGAAATAGTGAAAAAATAAAAGGCAATTCTATTATGGGAGATAAGACCATAATAATCAATCACAATGATGCCTACCTCTGCCTCTTCTACCTATCTGGATAGTTTGAGGAATCAGGTTAAGCATTCCCTTGTCTTGATGTTGCTTCTGTTGAATCAACTAAGTCCCCAATTACAGACAGTGGGTTAAGGGTCAACTTGGTACATATTACATCGACCTGGCAGAACACAATAATGACCTCATTTGGCTCAGTTGTTACTAATGGATAATTCCACACCAGAAGTGATGTAAACCTGTTAGTCAGGGTCAGAGTTGTAGTAGTCCATAAGAATATTATTTCTCTTTCCAGGACTTTATCTGGGGCTTCATTAGATTTAAAGTATGTATTTTGTTCTGAATGATCACATAAAGATGGAGATTCTGTTGACACACCATATGTTCTCAAAATTCAAAATATGCTTGAAGCCCAAAAATATTGTTTGTCCCTGAGATATATCAGCTTAGGTCAGGAAAGGAGGAAGAGTCCTGGGTTCCAAAGTATACTGATTAGCACTCTGGACTTTGAATCTAATGATCCAAGTTCAAATCCCAGCAGAATCTGGGTTGCAGGAAAAAGAATCTGAGATTCAGAGTATTGTGCTTTATTAATATGTTCATCTAGGACCAGGGAGATACAGGTTCAGATCCACCATGGAAACTCACTGCTTACTTTTCAGTCAGTCTCTTAAGCCCCTGGAGAAAAGGCTAGATAGAAATCTAACACACACACACACACACACACACACACACTCATACATATATCATTTCTTAACATGTCAAAGTTGGAAACCTACTAGTTATTTGGAAGGTCTCTGTTGAAAATATTCTACAGATGGCTCAACATGGAGGAATGGAAAACTGGGATAAGAGCACCATCATCATTTTTGTCATTTGCATTGGCTTCTGCACAGGGAGAAAGATTGTATGCAGGGGCAAGTCTGTGGAAGATTCCCTCCCCCTCTGATTTCAGAATCCTGGAAGCATTCTAGAAGCTCCAGGGACTGAGAAGGATGAAAGAGTTATCCTTCACCTGTCAAAGCCAATGCTAGAGGTGTGAGGGGAGGAATGGGAAGCTATTGCACAAGTAATGCTTATATGCAAGGAGCTTGACTAAATAGGTTAGAAAAAAAAAATCCCTCTCAACCCTAGGGTCATATGTGTCTTCCTCAATCTTGGGTCCTCTACCAGAGGCCTGGGAGTTTGAGGGTTCTGTGCAGTATCTTAGCTGTTCCTAGCACTACACTCTTCTGGACAGAGAGCTCTGATGTTGTTCCTGGGATCTGCTGAAGCCACTCTCTCAGTTTAGGAGTCACAGCCCCAAGTGCTTCTACCACCACTGGGACCACCTTGGCCTTTATTTTCCACATCCTCTCTAGTTCCTTCTCCAGGCTCTGGTACTGAAGGCTGGATAGCATAGTGGTTAGAGCACTGCCCTTTGATGTGGGAGACCGGGATTTGAATCCCAGCTGGTACCTACCTTACCAGTAGGGGTCCTTGGGCAAAGACCCCCTAATGCTTCACCTTCCTATCTTGAATATGAGAGTGACATGAACTAAGAGAGTCATGCCGGACATCACCTGGAATAACAAGGTCTGCACCAGATATTGGGGAACCAGGACAATCTGACAGTAAGTGGGCTACTGGAACAAACCACACATGGACAAGACGAAAATATATTTGTATGTATGTATGTATTTTGTGTGTATTATAGCATATATATAGATTTATTTTACTTGGAATGGTTATTGATGTTGCTTTTGTTGTTTTACACAATGACCTCAGAATATTGTGATGGGTTGCTACGCATTCTCTGCATGGCATGTTACAAAACAAACATTGATATATTTAATTTGTTTGAAGTGAACTTGTTAAGTTTTAAAGCATGAAGAGTTACAAGACAGCCCTAAATGCAGTCGTTCCTAAAGACAGGGCCATCAATCAAGTACATATCAAAAAGGTCCTATAAAACACAGCCTGCTATTATTTGTGTATCACTGGCTTCTTTAGGGTGGAAGGGCAAGGTTCACCTTCAAGCATTTTGGAGGAAAGGAGCTTTAAGGTGTGAAAGGAAACTGTCAGAAGTCTCATTAAAGCTTATTTACTACCTGGAAATGAATTTGCATTGATCTTTTCAAACTATTGCTAACCACAACTGCATTAAAACTAAACAGTCCTCATTTACTAAGAAAGAAATGTGTCAGCACAACTTTGACTTTTGTCCAATGCTTTTCCAGCATTTAATTCACTAGGGCTCAATGTTGAGCAGTTTATTGCTTGTTGTGCTAAAGCATGTTAATTTAATTGAGAATATCTTTCTGTAATGATAAAACTCTTAATGTGTACATATAGAATGCAAACCATTTGCATATTCTATCAATACATATGCTGATTAATGATTTTTTTTTCTACTCAGTATTAAAAACTTAAACTGTTGTAACCAAAGAATGTGAAAAAGAATAGAGATGAATTTGGTTATTTATGTTGAGCTGAGTTACAGAGAGCAGCAGTGGGTTTTGCAAAGTCAATAAGCACTCACTACCATCTCAATCAATAGTTTAATGTTTATCTTTTTAAAAAGTTGGTTAATGGTTTCAAAGCATAATCTAATGAATAAATAATTGTATTTATTTAGTTATTTTCATGCTGTGCATTTAAAATGCTATATGCTTCTAATTCAGGAGACCAATTATGAAACCAGTTCTCCTGATCTGCTCACATCAAGGACCAACCACAATATACACAGGTTCACTGAAATCATTGATAGTTTATCTACAAACACCAAGCAATGGTAGCCCTTTGGCTTCACTATCTTCAGTGACATAACAACAGTAAAAGATGTAATTCCCTATTACATTCTTTGTACAACTTAACAAGGGCAGCTAATCTTAAACTTTCACCTTTAGATTCTTTGATTAGTAGTCTACATGTTGCTACAGCTGAGCCAATCAGTGAGTGGGATAAATTCATTAAATATTTATTTTCAGAATGCACATCCCATCTTCCTGCTCAGAATAGCACTCAATAAGGCCAAGAAAAAGAACTTAACATTTAAATTTTATTTGATGATAACAACTACTGCTACAACTGCAATCCCATATTGTGGATAATTATAGGGTTGTCATGGGGCATCAAAAATATCATGATGGCTATGACCGTAGGATCAAAACCTTGCCCCCTTTTTATATGCGACACACATGCAATCATGTAGTCACAACCACCACTTGACTATTCTGAACCCCCTGCTGATGACCCTGCCATAGTTAATTACCAGAATGTTAGTGATCTTTCAGCAGGCAAAAGAACAAAATTCAACTGAAAATTCCTCTAACTTTTAGTTTTGATCATTCTAAGTACAAACTATTATAAGATTATTTTTAACCCTAACATAAAATATGTTCAACCAATCAACATCACCTTTGGAACCAGTTTCAAGTCCATTGGTTTGATATTTTAAAAATCTAAATCTTCCCTGCCTTTAATCATTACTGATTTCTTATCGCCTCCTTTATTCCAAAATGGTATTATCAGTCTGATACAATGTTACTTGTATCAACTCCCCAAATAATCCTCTGTAGTAGATTGTACATTGGTGAGGGCATCTATAGGATAGATACAGATAGTAATTCTAGGATAGTAATATTCTTTCCCTTGCGAGGAGACCTCCCTGAGATCTGTGCAACAGATGAATGACCAGTGGAAGTCTGCATCATAGAGACACTGTTTGTCTTCTCCTTTTCACATGTTGACATACATTTGTTTATTACCCTTCTTAAAACACTGTGACCCTCTTTGTATTATGATGAAGTAGAATGAAATATGCTGCAGTTGTCAGAATGGCATGATTTTTTAAAGCTTTGAATACAAGCTTTCAATTAAGAGGACAGAAAGCAGCCCACCGCTGCCAAGAGCAATGCATGCTTCCCTCCATTGCTACCAGTCAAGATGGAAGGAAGAGAGGAAGTGATGTATGGAAACAGCTAAAAGAGTCAATGCTAATGGTGGAAGTATCTGTATGTAGCTAATATAAAACCGAAGTGGTTTATTGCCACAGTTGGTGATTTATGACCCACATTATGACTTTATTTTGAAATGGTTGTAATTAAAAATTAATGTGTGGTAAAAGGCGAACACACAACAAGGAATCAAGGCTCAAGGTTTATCTGAAGCAAGAGCAGGGCACTGCTTTATCTCTCATAATTCATCCAGGCATTTGTCTTGATGTCAAGTGCACATAAATGCTACACGATGTATTGCAATATCCTGTGAGGCCTTCCAAGGTGAGATGTACTTTGGTTTCAACATATGCTGTTAATTTTGAAAAGGTTTGAGTCGTTTATAATAAATATGAATAATTTATAAGAAATATTCTCAGCATTGATTAGTGATCTTTTGTAATGGAGTATCTTTTTCAAATCTCTTGTTCTTTTAATTCTTTCTGAAAAGTCCAAAAACCTCTTATGGCATTGCTTAATGGACAGATCAGCTTTAATCTTAACATTGTAGATAAATATGAAGTATTTTTCAAATACACAGAACTTATAAATTTGACAGAAATAATGAGGAGACAGGCCTCCAATCACAAATGAAACCTGTATGCAACCTTCACAATATTCCATTTCTATGTTTATGGGGAAATCAGTTTATGGGGAAGGAATCAGTTTATGGGGAAAAATCCAATTACAACTTATTGAGAGCCATGATTTTAACTGAATTATCTAAATATCTATGATGCAGAAGTTCTGCTGCACCTAAGCCAATTTGGGTTGTTCTGGGTGGCAGATTGCCCAGGAATCTTACGTAAACCAAGTTCTTTCATGGAAAAATGGAAAGATAGTATAAATTAATAACTAGACTAAATATGTGTACTACAGATTCAAATACTTTTCTTAACTTCTATATATAGAGAAAGGCTTTAATAGTGACACAAAAATTAAATAACTACCCTTATGGAAAATATGATTATAACCAATACAGTGCAGCATGTTGTAGGACCTTAAAATTTAATAAATTTTATCATGAATAATGAAATAAAGGAGGTGTGGAAAGAGAAAAATTTTCAGTACAAACCAGCCATTCAAAAAACAGATGTTGAGCATAACATAGATATTGTTGTATGGATAAATTGCCAACACATATGATTAAAAAAAACCTTGATTCTGATTTAATATTAGCTTTAAATCACCTAATATGGCCTACCTCTGCTATTTCACAATGAATATCTGTCTGTTAGGGCTACCAGATCTGGGCTACAACAGCCTGAACAATGGGAAGGTGGCAACTAAGAGTTAGTTTCTTCTGTCCCTCTGCTGCCTTCTAGTGATTCTATGGATTTTTGCAGCCTAGATCTGGTAGCCCTAGTCTTTATAATTTTATTTTTCAAAGATGGCCACAAGGAAGTCAGCAACAGAGAGCTCTTCTAGACAGCCATTTTAAAGTGTTCTTTCATCTGTGAGACAACTATGCTAGCATAAATTATACTATCCTCATTGATGATCCTTATTGTGCCTCAGTAATAAGACCAATAAATGGTGCTGCCCTTATTATTTTAATGCCAGCAAGATAAAAAATTACCAATTACAACCCTTAATATGTGGTGGAAGATGGATAGGCAAGTACAGATCAATGCATAGAACAGCTGGTTTGGCCACCTATCAAGTTGTCTGGCTAACAGGTCATAGGCATAGGGATGTCCCATGCCTTCTACTTATTAGGCAGGCTATTCTGAACACAAGTCTAGTGTTCTTCTGAAACAGCACTAAATTCATGTCCAAAAATAGTCCAGTGGATATGCTGAAGGTTTGGAGGGATATAGCATGAAGCAGGAGAGAACAACTGATAACAAGTGAACTCTATCCTCTACTAGCATTGCCATGGAGTAGCTATAGCTGGCAGCATCTTAAAGAAGCTCATGGAATAGGGGAAATAAAAGACTAAAAAAGTATGGCTTCATGAAAGCCCTTGTCAGCAAAAGCAGCAGAAAACCTCTAATGCATCGGTGACAGAACCAGCAACAGACAACTGGCAGAATCTAGTTCTCTTTTCTAGTTTAAATTGAAGTGCAGCACAGGACTAGCATTTTCTCAAAACAGCACTAGTCTCATTTTTAAAACACTGGTCTAGCACTCTTTCAAAACCTATGTGGTCAAGGAGTACATGTAAGATCTGACAATGTTTCAGTAAGTGGTGGTCAGGTATTATGCAGGTAGATGCCTTTGCAGAAAATACATGTCCTTCTTTCCTTCAGTCCAAACCGTAATAGCCATGGAAGGCAGTAATCACATCTTCACTGAGGGGCGCTACGTTATGTCCATAGCAAAAACTGTGTCAGGAGAAGAGAGGCAGTATTACTTTAAAGCTGGAATATCTATAGGCTACTGTAAGGTACTTAAGTTGTGTGTTGGGAATCAGTAAAAAAAACAATGTTATAAGATATATCACATAAAAAATTTTTATCAGAGCATGTTCAGTCTGTAATTAGCAGAATGTGAGGGTGAGTCAACAGTGTCCTGAGGAGTTGTGTTCCTGACTGATTTTTTTGATATTGCTCAACAGTTTGGCAGAATGCCTTGGTCTACTTTTCACTGGTTCCCTGTAGCATAGAAATGTCTTCTGATATATGATATGCCTCAGTAAATAAATATCCTAAAGTGACATGAGGAAATGTACATCATTTGAAGAACCCAGCAATTACTCACAATAAGCCAATCCAATATTTTGTTTTAAAGCAGCCCACCACAGGAAGTGGACATCACGTTTCCAGTTTTAATTCCCAACTACTTCAGATCTCTCTGCAAACTCTTCCCAACACATCCTTTGTTCTAAGATTCAATTAGCTTTCAAGTGAGTGAGGAGGCTGAATAGAGTTGTGATAGCCACTTTACCAAGTGCTGGAGCATCACAACAGTTCACAAACAAAGTAATTGAAATCATAATGTGCAGAAAAATTACTTTTATAATGGTTGCCTTGAAGATTATTTTCAAATGTAATTAAAAAAGTGGATTTAGAAATATGCCTTGACAACCCAAAGGATTAAATATTAATATGCTGCATAATTAATAAATGATACATCCCTTGATTACTAATGGGTTATTGACTCTAAAAGCCTAACATTATAAAAATAAAGAGCAAAGAAAGGCTTTGGGAGAAATAGATTTCACCTTCTGAATCCTTCAAAAATTTCTAACCAATAGGTGAACTATTGAAGAAGAATATAAAATCAGAGGCATAGCTTTCATATTAGATATGTCTATCATAAATCATGATCCAAAGTAATTATTTGAGACTAATTTTCCAGAAAGTCAATAGTGGATCAGTTTATCTTGTAGAATTATGTCATGATAAAGTTCTTATATCATCCAATTCATGTTTAATACAAGAATGTGAGATTGTATCACATACTTTGCAGATGTATGAGCTGCTGGAAGTCAGGTGGCATATAAATTAAATAAATAAATAAATAAATAAATAAATAAATGCTTAATTTAGCAGTTATCAGACATTTATAATGATGGCAGTATATGAACAATAATGTACAAAACAATAAGCCTTGTGTGCATCCAAGTTCTACTGAAAAACAATGGAAAAACATTATTTCCCTACTGACTAGAGACAAGAAATGAATTCATTATTCTGTTTCCAAAGAGATTTGTGGCATAGTCAACATTTCAGTGCCAACATTTTTCATTGCTGGCAGGTGGCAGTACCTGGCAGGTCTGGGTAGTTAGATGAAAGACCACCATGGTATACAGGTGTGTAGGCTGCAATTCCCATTGATAACACTTGCATTGTTAGAGATTGTATGTCTACTTTTCAGAGGTGTCCATGGGATGTGGCCAAAAAAGTTAAGATGGTAGCTACAACAGTCCTACTGAAGCTCTGCCCATTCTTTATGAGCACCACATATAAGAAACTGGTGGACCTTTCATCACAGCTTCATGGCCACTACCTTGACATGTTTAGCCACACCTTGTAGACACCCTTACTACTTTTTGATATTCTATTTACCACAGGGTTGTTTATGCATTAAAATTTGTTACATATCCATGGGTGTCTGTAAAGGTAAGAACCATAAGAGTTTTTAATTCCTTTTCATCATGCTTAACAACTAACATGTTGGTAATATGCTGACACATTTGGCTTTTTATCTAATATTTACATGTTGCTTTAAAACAGCCATCAATAGCATCCACTTCAGTGTCAAGAATAATTTTGAAAACGTATACTAACTTGCTTGATCATGAAAGGAAATAAATGAAAATGAGTTAGAGGTCCCTAACACTTTTTCCAAATTTTTACACCAAAATAAAATCTAATTATATTTACATGACAAGGCTAAGAAAGATGTCATTTTGTAGATTCAGGCTTCTCAAATTTATTCCCAGATTATTGAAGAATAGCTGGTAGTTTTACCTTTTCAAGATGATTTTAGTTACAAATTAGAACAAATTAAGAGTATTATGCCTTTAATCACAAGACACAATTTTTGTAACACTTGATGTGGAACAAGATTAAATGTTTCTATCAGATTAGTTTCATGTGCTATCTTTATCTAAATACATGAATATAATTTTTATATATGATTGCTGGTTCATCACTATATGGTTTTGGAATCATAAGCAATTCCTATATCAGAAAAATATCAACATAAAATTGGGGGGAAATTCATTTTTTTCTCTCTTAAATTCACAGTAACTTAATTTCCATATAGTATGTAGTCCTGGCCTTGTATGTGAGTTCCTACTTTCACGAAAGAGGCAAATTTGTCCATGCCGATTGAAGTGTTTTTATAGCTGCCCTTTTTATTCAAATAAACAGAAATTTCTGATAAAGAGGAGAGCTGAATGCCTTAAATAGATATATTCATTGTGGGAAGGCTGTCTTAAAACTGCAGCAAACCACTACAGCATTAGATCACAGGGATATGTGAACAATATCTTTGAAGGGTTTTTTCTCAGCATAACTGGTGTGGAGTGCAATAACCTTGGTGTGGTTTTCTCCCCTAATAATTCCACAGTGAGATTTACCACTGTAGCTTTTCAGTTGCTTGTGGTTTGGAGAATACAGTCAGTACACATTACATGCTAACTTGCCTTTTTCTACCTTAAATATGTTGCCTGATTTGGAAAAATGAAATCATTTACTGGAAAACAGTAAAACTTGTCAGGAAAGCACAAAAATAATTACAAATCTCAGAATAAACCTCAAACCAGAATCCATAAATGGGCTCAGAAGTGCTCCATGCTTTTTCTTTCATACTGGAAAAGAATAAAGTTTCTGGATATTGGAAGGTTTTACATAAGAGAGTGCAATTCCAGATTTTCAGTAGTGTGGGGGTATGGACAACAATTAACAATTATTTTAAAAAGTTAGAAGCAATGTTAATTACTTCTAATTGACCTTGAATTTATTGACTGAAATTGAATTAATTAGTTGTGTTATATAAACAAAAGATATAGGAAATGGAAGAAAGTTCTGTAATGCATTATATGGCGTGCAGAGAACAGAACCCCGGGCCACTCATGCATGGCAAGGGGGATATAATATTTTTTTTAAAGAATAATCTAAAATGAGTATGATCTTCATACTTTGTGGGGTCAGATTTTAAAACTGAAAGAATCCTGGATATTTCTCCAGCAAACTAGAGAGCCAAATTCATGGAAGCAAATATTTAAAATGAAATGATGTCTCCCTTTCCTCTGATAATTCATTTTCAATGAATTAATTTTCTATTCAGAAAAATGTCCTTTTTCCTCAAACCTACAAAACCATTATCATATTTGTCATTTTAAATATTTCTTTTCTGGAGTTAAGACGAAAGACCTAAATCTGCAACAGACCTAATAAACACGAAGAGAAATTTCAGGGTTTAAATCAGCTTTGCTGAATCTGGCACATTCTAGATATATTAGGATTATGATTTTTATAATGTCCAGGCAGCATAGATGGTAGTGATACTAGATGTGAATTGTTATATTTATAGTCCAAGACATATGTAGCATATGAAGTTAAAGAAGGCTGATACAGAGTGGGTGGGTTAACATTTCCCTGTGACTTTCAGGTCAATTCAACATTGGTAACTAATTAATTATAACAAGTCTCTTCAAGAATCCAAATTTGTGCTGACATCATTTCCAGATTCTCTTGGCTGAAATTCAGTGCGGGGTGGGGGTGGGATTTGTAAGATAGAGATCAGGTGAAAGGATTCTCTAAAATTTTAAATGAAACTTATTTATTTCTAGATTAATGAGCAAAGGTTACAAATCAGTTAATAAACAGAGGAGACCATATAGAACCAATCCTTGGTAAAGAAAAGCTCTTATGACCTTTGTTATTCCAATTACGAGCACTGTAACTAACTATGTGGTCACTTAAAGACTCTTCCACTAAATCTGTACACGTGTATATGTGTGAGAGATACAAGGAAGAGACAGAAATAGCTTGCTTACTGTTTCTATTGTTCTTATGAATTATTGTTTTCATCTGACCATAGAGGAAATGCAAGTCGAGTTCTTTTGATCAGGATGACATATAAGTCCCAATAAATAAGCATTACTTTCTTTTAATCAAATCCATTTTAACTGACTGATCTCAAATTCTGATTCCAATTAGCAATGAGGGTTAGCTTCCCTCTTCCTTCCCTGAATCTATCAGCAGGAGAGACCTCCCTTCTCATTGTGATACCATGTTGTTATGTTAGACAGTCTCAACATTTTCAACATCTATCAGCTGATCCTTCCTACTAAATCCACCTTCTTAGCTAAGAGGAAAAGTGAAATCTAAATGGTGGATACTGTAGGCCAGGATAACTTCCTTATGCATTTAGCATACCTGACAACTGGAATAGTTGCACACTACATTTCCTAGCACACTCATGCTCCAATAGCTGTTTGGCTGGCTGTCCTCATGTGCTGTCTTTTCCATTTAAAACATGTTCTAAACAGCTTACCCAAACAGCTAAGGATTAGTGTGACTTGTATTCTTCACTTCTGTTTTTAGTGTATTTGCTTAGTAATAAGATTCCCAAAGCTAGTTTCACACATTCTGATAACCCCCAGTTTGGTTAACCTTGCTCACTAAACTACAATTGGTTATGTTTATGCTAAACTATAAACATTTTATACATTGTTTAAAAAGCAGTGGTTTCCCTAGCATATTAAGCCATAATTTGCTTTGCTTATGAACTTTCCAGTGTGCTAATTAATTCATTAAAAAAAAGTGTCAGCTAAAAACAGCCCACAACTACTTCAATCTACAGAAATCTGGCAAACTTTTCCTGTTATTATCAGCCAATCTGAACCCAATAAAAATAATAACTTTAGGGATAGAACCTAAATTAGCTTATTATGGCAATAGCTGAAAACCTGTGAAATATCCCAACAGAAAGAATGTCCTTCAGGGGAAGTTGCTGGCAGGAACATGGAATTCATTTCTAAATAACTTCTAAATCTGAGGATCCTGAAACACCTGTTAGCTACTTCAAACTTTCAACAGCACTAAAAGCATAATGAACACCTAGCATCATGAAGCAAGTGGAACCTGTTTCATCAAAAGTTTGTTTGATATAGAAAGAATACCCAAATCAATTAACAAAATATTTATGGTGAATATGATCATAGGAGCAATGATATTTCATTGTAAAAAAAAATCATAAAGGTTTACAATGTCTGCAGAGGGATGGAATAATGGTTTTGAAAAGACAGTCCAAGCATATCTATGTCAGGTTAGTAAGGTAAGAGTTTTATTCCCTGAATACAGAAAAATAGTTAATGCTCATATTGCAACTTATTTTTGAATAAACTTGTATTAAATTGCATTATCAATGTCTTTAAGTATTTCAGATAATAAAATATGGTGCTTCCTTCTAAAATTCAGCAGTAAGAATTACTTATTTAAAACAATTATATTGCCACCCATCTTAAAACCAAACTCTGGGTAGCTTACAACCAATACAAACAATATACATAACCACAAAAGAAATGTATGATGCAACCCACAACGTTTTCATCAGCTCTGACCTCACCCTATCCCAGCACTTGGGAGAAGAGTCAGCTGTTAAGTGCTCTCTGGAGGTTTAAAAAGGTGGGTGCCTTTGGGATCTCAAGGGGGAGGGTGTTCCACAGGGCAGGAGCTGCAATGGAGAAGGCCCACTTCTGAGGATCCATGAGGTGTCAGTGTTCAAGGGAAGGGACCTGGAGTGTGCCTACCCTATCCAGTCTGGTGGGGTGGGCAGATACTGTCAGGGAGAAGCAGTCCCACATATAACTAAGTTAAAACTCTAGGACTACCAGAACTAAGATACAATTGCCATTTAATGATCATCTGGATTTTTGCAGACCAGATCTGCAAAATTAAGTCCCATTCATTCTAATAAGAACAAAACTCAACTAAGCCACAACTAATGTCCAACAGATTTCAGCATTACCCTGAGTTAAATGTTAGTTGAAATAGATGCAACTTCGTTAGGATGCATATTAGTAAAATCTACTATTTTAAACAGGATGTACAGCCCATTGAGTAGTCCTCTACTTGCTAGAATCTTTACAAAGTTGCTTTTTCACATGTACGGAAATTATTTTTCATTTCTTTTAATCATTGCATTTTCACTTGCCATTCTCTTCAAGAGCAGAACCGATGATGTCATTGTAGAATAATACACAAGCTAAACTTTACTCATTCCCTGCTTATCTGAGTGATAAACAGTTCAAGATGCTTGTGTGGCTTGTGTGTTTAGTAGCAGCTTAAAGAGAAAGCCTCTGTTTCTTCCAAAGGGCATTGGTCCATTTTGAAAACTTGGCGCTAATTTCACAAAGAGACAAATATAGAGGAATATTTCCTCTTTGAGTAAAATATATACAATTAAATTTTGGTAAAACTAGTGAAGTTTCTCAGGAGGAAGGTTGCTTCCTATTCTTCTTCCAAACATATGATGAGAAATTTTCTTGTTTTTGTTCCTCACCAAGACACAAGTTCCACATCTGGAGGACTCTGATTTATGCTCTTCATATTACATCAGTCAGATAGGCCTGAGTACAAACAGCTCCTAATTCTTGAAAACAGAGATTGTAAACACTCTGTAATACAACACTTTAATGATAATAAGTAACCTTCAGATTTCATTCTCTCTCTCTCTCTCTCTCTCTCTCTCTCTCTCTCTCTCTCTCTCTCAGAAATCTCATCCATCTATCTATCTATCTATCTATCTATCTATCTATCTATCTACCACTTCTAAATAAGGGGGAGGGGGTATAAAAGCTAACAAGTCATTCTCCGTACTAATCTGATCATGACACCAAAAGGCCAAGAGAAGAAATGCATGCAAAAAATACAGATATATGCTGTTTTTATAGTAATGTAAGTATTGTCTGAAAAGAGGTGGACAAAAACACTCAGCCTATACTTAAACATGTATTCCACACACTTGCTAAAATCCATCATATGATTCTGTATCCCAAGTAACTAATCTCACATGAGAATGAGGTTAATATAACTGAACCAACTGTAGAAACATCAGTGAGGTATTTCCCATCACTGCTCTAGTCGGTCCCTTCTTCCCATTTCATCCCTTTTCTCAGAAGGTTTCCCACCCTCCCTCAGTCAATCCATGGCCACTAATACCCCATGCTGGGCTATTTTGATAATTTCTCTCCTTGGATTGGGGGTATTTCTGCAAATATTGGAGTAATGCCATTTTGGCTTATATAAATAGTGGCACCGTAATTAAACTTATTGCTTTTCCTACTATTTGTTTCCAACTTCTACATTAAATAAAGAAATGATAGGACTATATTATCTGTGTATGAAAAAATGTAGTCCTACTGCACACATCATGAACAATTGCCTTGACTTAGGCTCTCTGCAGTCAGTAATGGGCTACATGAAGGATAATAAAGTGTATTAAAACTAGATGGAAGTGCTTATTTATAGGGAATATAATTCTTGAGAGAATTACCTGCTGAATGGGATTACATTTCCCAAAAGCAGGGGTATGCAGTTTGGGGGTGCTTCAGCAACTGAATCTCTTTGACTTCCTAGACTGAGGCAATGGCTCAGTTGAACTTCAGTTGATATGCCAGCTATGTCCCTTAAATGTGATAATGGCTTGGCTATGATAATGCACTTTATGTGTTCCAAATGTCTTTGGAATCTCACTCTTGTAGGGCTGGTCTACATGTCATGGGAATTCAGGAAGAACCTGAGAAAGATTGGCTCATTGGTTTTCTTGAAGGTTTCAGTTGGGGAATACTGGCTTTGTTGAAACTGATGGTCCTTGCCACATTATAGCTTCCTTTTCTGAAAACCCCAGCCATTTGTTATTAGATTCCTTGGATTTGCCATAAAAAATAACATTTTAAACATAGCTCATTGTACACTTATAAACAAATTGGGACAGTAACAGTTTCATGTTAGATTTTTCCTTCATTTTACTAAGGAAATTGAATGATACAGAAAAATGTTTAATAATGTGAGAAATATTGCTCCTTCACTACTCCCTCATGCTACAAACTATCTTTGTTCTTGAAATTATGAAATGGTATTCAGAAATTATTACATAAATATATGGATACCAAAAACTTCAAAAATTTATTTAAACTTCTGCTAAAAGAGAAGGAATTTTTTTCTTCTTTCTCACGTTTTGCTATCATATTCATTTCTATACAGTATATTACAGTAGATATCTTTATATTCAGCTCTTATATATATTTACTTCTTTTCAATAAACATCATTTCCTTTTTATTTCTCCCTGTTCATATAACAGTAACAATTCTGATAATAACAATTGGTTTATTAATTTGGTAGGAGTGGCAAGGTTGTATTGTAATATTTTACTATCACAGATTGGAGTTTCTAGATTTTATTTTTAATTTTGTCTTAGGATGGAGATCTCCTGTTATGTGTTTGCAGGTTATTGTTAAGTTTCAAAAGACAGGAGTGAAATTGTCTTTGGGCAAAATGAGAATCTCCAGTGAAAAAGCAAACAGTTTTTACCAAAAGCTTGGGTGATAGAGATATACATAAGAGGTAAGTCTAAGTGTGCAAGAGATAAAAGACAAAAGATGTATACAATCTGAAGAAAAACCTGAGTTTTTTAAAAAAGAACAACTTGGGAAAAAAATAAACATGCAAGAGGTGTTCCTATTATAACTATTATACCCTCAGATTTCTAATATTTCACAAGATTACATATCTGAATTTAATTTAACTTGCATTTAATTTGGGATTCTGTTATTCTTCCCAATGGAACCACATCTGACTTTTCTACACAGAGGAATAGCTCTGGGATAAATTATTTCTCATTCTTTGATATCTATAATTTCAGGTCATCAACCTGTGAAGGTTATTTATGTGTGTACATGTGCATATATACAGCCCCCCCCCACGCACACACACAAATATACATGTATATACACACATTTTAAGTGACTTTTGAATGTGTCTTTACTGAATGATAAAAATGTATTAAGCAAGTAGAAAAGAAAATGTTGAGCTTTTTTCTATTAACAAGAACCAAGTTATATCACTTTAGTTTAGGATAGAGCTAAAGCATTTATTTGAGTTCACATTGTTACATATATTTCATATATGATGATTTTTTATATACTCTTGAATTGTTTTTTATTGTTTTAAATTGTTTGGTTGTTTTTACATTTTCACATTGTTTTAATTGTCTGTAACTGCCCAGAGTCATATATATGAGGTAGGTGACTATATAAATTAGAATAATAAATAAATAAATATAAAAAGAAGCAACAATTGACTTAGGTTAATTTTTTTAAAGGAGAATATTTAAAAATTATTGCTTTACTCATCCCATTCATCTCCAGACTAGTATAAATCATTGGTCTATGCTAAATACAAATTAATAAACTTTATATTTCTGAAACAAAATTATTACTACACTGCAGAACACAACATTACAGGGAAATGGAAGATAAGTTATTGGCATATAGAATTAAAGCAAGTTCAGCAATATAATGCATAATATCTGCATATATTATATTTATACACACACAAATGCTTTAATCAACAGTTTTTAAAATTTTATTATGAACTTTAGATTATACATTCATTCTTCAACAGAAGATGAGATGGATGCCTTCTTACAAATGATGGGTTTATCACATTTAACACAGTATCAGATTACTAATTTTACTTCAAGAAATTGTCATTACAATGAAATCTATGAAATTGGGGAAGATTCTGGATCTTAGTAATTTTCCAATTGATTGGTATAAAAAGTATATTGAGTTTTTATCTCCTATTTTACTAGAGGCCTAAATTGAAGAAGAAGAAGAGGAAGAAGAAGAAGAAGATAGTTTCTGCCCTCATTGGCAAATAATGAAAATGGTCTATATTAGACAATTTCTAAAAGATTGGGCTAGACACTCCTTTTTATTATAACTGTCACCAGCCAGAACTTATAGGGAACAAGGCAGTGATGAAGTGGGCAGGACTAATATTTCCAGTGAGTTTGGAAAGTTAAGAAATGTCTAAAAGCTTTGATGCTATTTACCGTAGGTGTGCTAAGTTTATCTGAAAGTTTGGTGCACTTCATTGAGTTCATTTATCACTGGAAATTCTGAGAAATTATTCACACTTTTCAGAGATTTGCTATTTTCAGACAGACAATCCTGGGGATTCTAGGGGTCACAAAAAAGTGGCTAGGGAGTTATAAGCAACCCATGCTCCATCGATTGCTCATTTTATATAGGTACTGAGATGATGACCAGACTGCATGTTGATAATGATGTAGATACCTGAAATTACTAAAACAATTTTCTGCAAGGCTGAATGAGTTCAGATTTACCAGGGCATGTTCCCTAATCTAGTTTCATTACAACTTTTGGTCACATGAATTTGGTCACAGTTCCTCTCGTATACCATATAGCAGATACAACCTGTTTTGGACTTAGGAGAAAAGCTTCTTGAACTGATCTGGAAGTGATTAATGGGTGAAGTTGAGTTTTGTAACCTGACTTTTTGGAAACAAAATTCTGACATTTTTCCATAGATTTTCTGACCTTTATATTGCTTCCTCTAGAAGTTACATCATTTTGATGATTTGATTTCTATAACTTTGTAGCAGACATTATCAACATTTACATTTCAACAATATTGAGAACGTATCTATCAGGATATGAAGGTGCCCTTGACAATAAAATCATTTAAATGAAAAACTAAAAAGGAAACATTTAAAGAAGTTTTGATCATTTGTTTTCAGAATAATTTTTAACAATCAGCTTAGTGTATATTGTAGCAGAGTGAGTCATAAGAATAATTAAGTTACCTCCATAGTAAAGAGCTTCTATTTCATATTTACATTAATAAATCAAAATCAGAGTACTTTGCTGCAAAGCCATCACTATTTTGTGAATTAATTATGGCAATCTGAAGACCAGCTGAAGATTAAGTGGCTGGTACTTATGCAGAAATGGAGGTGGGGAGAAATACGCTTTCCCTCTTAATGCAATTAGTTATCAGCACAAAACCAATTTATCCTTTAATTTTGCCCTAACCTATTTGTCAGAAAAAAGATACAGAAAATCAATTGTTTAGGTGGCATTATTCTAAGACACAACATCCACAATTTCTGTATGCTGGTTGAAGTTACTATGGTTAATAGTTGGTTACTATGAAGAAACTGGTTAATAGAACCATCACACAAAATCTGACTCGATATATATAAAGTGTACATGAAGTGTAACTCAACAAATATTGCCCTTCACAATGGCATACACCTTTGTGTCTTTGAGTACATGTGCCAAGAAGCCAGTGCCAATTTCAGCTTCATGTATCTCTAGTCCTTATTCCATGTTTCAGCATAAATGGTTCAAAAATCCTTCTTTACTTACTTATTTATTATATCAAATTATATAGCCACTCATCTTGCAACTATGCATGTTTGAAATTGGACAATCGTCTTAATAATCCATTATTTTAAACAGTAGGAGCCATGACAATGATAAGAACATAACTGAAAAGAAAATATACCAATTTAGTTCATATAGATATAGATATAGATATAGATATAGATATAGATATAGATATATAATGGAGGCATGAACATAGAACTGAGGCATGTTAACATTTGTTAAAAATTGTTCTGAATGCATTCCATAGCCCTTGTAGGTGTGAGAAAAATAGTGGCTGGATAGCGTAGTGGTTAGAACACCGCCTTTGATGCAGGAGACTGGGGTTCAAATCCTGGCTGGTACCTACCTAACCAGTAGGGGTCCTTGGGCAAAGACCCCCTAACGCTTCACCTGCCTACCTCAAATATGAGAGTGACACGAACTAAGAGAGTCATGCTGGCTCGGACGTCGCCCGGATTAACAAGGTCCGCGTCAGATGTTGGGAAACCAGGACAATCTGATGTTAAGTGGGCTACTGGAACAAACCATACATGGACAAGACAAGAGAACTTGGAATTGATGGAATGCTACTACAACAGTAGACCTAATGAGAGGGGATATATGAAACATATGAGGGAACTATGGATAGACAGAAGGCCTACATCCACACTAACTGAGAAACAACTAGTTACCCAGCGCTTCAACATAGTGAAGAGGAAGCTGCTCTCACAACTTGAGATAGACCAACTCCACATTACAACCCAGACTCAGGCAGACCTAGAAGAACAAGCAGATGTGCAGCCAACACCTGAAGCTGGAATGTCACTGCCACCCCTTCCATTACAGAGCACAGCAGCTAATATGAGGCATAAGATCATGGATAAACTAGCTACAGTCAACCCTCAAGTCCGATTACCAAGGCTCAGTGGAGAAGTACCATCAGATAGTATGCTAGAAGATGCCAACAGAGCCCTCCAAACAATCCCTACTACCACCATAACTGAAACCAATGAATTGGTATATGCTACAGCTGCTGTAATCCTGGAAATGCTTGGCTACACGATCAAGAAGAACAGCAGTACATACCCACCCTGGAAAATGAGTTTGGAGGCTAAGATCAAGGCAACTCAGAGAGATGTCAGTCAGCTGGTGGAATACAGAAGTGTGTGGAGATTAGGGATAAGACTCAGCTACTGAAAAAATACACGGGCCTGACTCCATCTGAAGCCCTAGAGACTGCTAAACAAAGGCTCACAGCACTGGCTGCCAGGCTAAGGAGATACACTAGAGAAGCAGAGGCCAAGAAGATAAATGCCCTGTTCTCCAAAGAACCATCCAAAGTGTACTCCCAACTGCAGTGCAACCACAGAGTATCAGCTGAGCCACCAGCAGCAGAAACTGAACAGTACTGGAAGAACATATGGGAGAAAGAGAAGACGCATAACACCAGTGCAAAGTGGCTGCAGGACCTGAAAGCAGACCACAGCAATCTCCCAGAACAGGAACCAGTCACCATCACAGTAGCAGACATCCAACAGCGGGTCAAGAACATGAAAACTGGACAGCACCTGGCCTGGACATGATCCACACCTACTGGCTAAAGGAACTAACAGCAGTGCATGAACGCCTAGCAGCACAGATGAACCAACTGCTAGCAGCAGGCTCCCACCCAGACTGGCTAACACAAGGAAGGACAGTGCTGATCATGAAAGACCCTCACAAAGGAACAGCACCATCCAACTACTGGCCAATAACCTGCCTCCCCACAACATGGAAAGTTCTATCAGGCATCATAGCTGCCAAGCTACATGACCATATGGGCCAGTACATGAGCACAGCTCAGAAGGGCATTGGGAACAACACCAGAGGTTCAAAACACCAGTTACTCATAGATAGGGCAGTCGCCCAAGACTCAAGGTCTAGGCAGACCAATCTGAGCACAGCCTGGATTGACTACAGGAAAGCCTATGACTCAATGACGCACACATGGATCTGTGAATGCCTGGCACTATACAGGTGAAACTCGAAAAATTAGAATATCGTACAAATGTTCATTTATGTCAGTATGGCAACTCAGAAGGTGAAACCAATATATATTCTAATTTTCTGAGATTGTGAATTTGGGGTTTTCATAAGCTGTACGCCATAATCATCACAATTATACCAAAGTAAGGCTTGACATATCTCGCTTTGCATGTAATGCGTCTATCTCATATATTGGTTTCACCTTTTGAGTTGCCATACTGACATAAATGAACATTTGCACGATATTCTAATTTTTCAAGTTTCACCTGTACAAAGTCAACAGGACACTAAGGACCTTCCTCAAGCACTCAATGGGACTGTGGAAGACAACACTGGAAGTGAACTCAAAACAGCTCACACAAGTGGCCATCAAGTGCGGCATATACCAAGGTGATGCACTGTCTCCACTGCTGTTCTGCATAGGCTTAAACCCCCTCAGCCAGATAATCACAAGGTCTGGATATGGGTACAAGTTCAAGAGTGGAGTCACCATCAGCCACCTCCTCTACATGGATGACATCAAGCTGTATGCTAAGAGTGAACGAGACATCGACTCACTGATCCACCTGCCACGGATCTACAGTGAGGACATTGGGATGTCATTCGGACTGGAGAAGTGTGGCAGGATGATAGTAAAGAGAGGGAAGATAGTTAAGACTGATGGAGTGGAACTACCAGTGGGCCACATAGCAGACATAGAGAGCAGCTATAAATACCTTGGTGTCCCACAGTCACATGGGATCCATGAGGAGGAGGCAGGGAAGACAGCAACATCCAAGTACCACCAAAGGATAAGACAGGTCCTGAAGAGCCAGCTCAATGGGAAGAACAAGATCCATGCCATCAACATGTATGCCCTGCCAGTCATCAGATATCCTGCCAGTATAGTGAGCTGGCCAAAGGAAGACATGGAAGCTGCTGATGTGAAGACCTGGAAGCTCCTCACAATGTATGGAGGTTTCCACCCCAAGTCCAACACCCAGAGACTGTACACCAGGCGCAAAGAGGGCGGGCAGGGCCTGATGAGTGTCAAAGCCACTGTCCTGGATGAAACCTGAAGTATCCAGGAGTACATCAGTAAGATGGCACCCAAAGATGACCTGCTGAGAGAATGCCTCAGGCAGCAGCAGACAAGGCAGGAGGTTCAAGCAGAGGAAGTGCCATGGCAAGACAAGCCCCTGCATGGGATGTACCATCAACAGATAGCTGAGGTGGCTGACACTGGGAAATCCTATCAGTGGCTGGAAAGGGCCGGACTAAAAGACAGCACTGAGGCACTGATCATAGCAGCACAAGAACAGACACTAAGCACCAGATCCATAGAAGCAGGGGTCTACCACACTAGACAGGATCCAAGGTGCAGATTGTGCAAAGAGGCCTCAGAGACAGTCCAACACATAATGGCAGGGTGTAAGATGCAGGCAGGAACAGCATACACTGAACGGCACAACCAAGCAGCTGGCATTGTGTACAGGAACATCTGCACAGCGTATGGGCTAGACCCCCCCAAGTCCAGATGGAGATTCCACAGAAGGTCGTGGAGAATAACAGGGCTAAGATCCTGTGGGACTTCCAGATCCAAACGGACAGGCAGGTACTGGCTAATCAACCAGACATCGTGGTAGTAGACAAAGACCAGAAGACAGCGGTAGTGATAGATGTAGCAGTGCCAAGTGACAGCAACATCAGGAAGAAGGAGCATGAGAAGCTGGAGAAGTACCAGGGCCTGAAGGAGGAACTAGAGAGGATGTGGAAAGTCAAGGCCAAAGTGGTCCCAGTGGTGGTAGGAGCACTCGGGGCCGTGACTCCTAAGCTGGGAGAGTGGCTCCAACAGATCCCAGGAACAACATCCGAGCTCTCTGTGCAGAAGAGTGCAGTGCTAGGAACAGCTAAGATGCTGCGCAGAACCCTCAAACTCCCAGGCCTCTGGTAGAGGACCCGAGATTGAGGAAGACACATACCACCCATAGGGGTGAGAAGGGAATTTTTTTTAATAATGGAGGCATGAACATAGAACTGAGGCATGTTAACATTTGTTAAAAATTGTCCTGAATGCATTCCATAGCCCTTGTAGGTGTGAGAAAAATGTTTAAGCATTCAGTTATCTTGAAATAATTAAAAGATCATCAATTTCCTGCCAGGGAACTAATATACTTTAATTACATTCTATAAAAGTATTGAACAGGCTATCGAGGAAAACTGTTCTGCTGAGCATAGATATAATCTTTAAAATGTCCATTGAATGGTGTAGACAAATGTGGAAATGAGTGGGCATAGTTACTAATGAACAGAGTTAGTGTAATGAAAGAGGAACTCCCAAATAGGCCAGATTTAAAGAGGGCACATTTGCATTACACTGGTTTAATGCTGATTCCTTCTCTCTTCTTTGAAATATTAACAAATACAAAGGCAAGAGCAAGAGCAAAAGCACAGGATTTGTACAGTGCATTAACCAGTTCCTGCCAGGGCTATAGAGAGAAATGGGACAATTTTCTGAAGTAGTTCTATATGCATGTCTTTCTCAAGCTCAAGGTACCCAACAGAAGTTCACATCAGCTTACTCCAAGACTTACTATTTTAGGATAGCACATGGCAAACTGCCTCCAGTGAAGGTTATGTTCACTATTACATACATGTAAAATTAAGTTCTATGTTATCAAGTCAAAGATCCAGATAGTGAATATAGTAACTGAATTTGGTTTAATTTAAGCTAAATTGACTAAAAATCATGCAGTGTTGCACCTGGTCCCATCTGCTTCTTTGCTGTTTTCCATGTTCTGTGTTGTGGAGATTGCAGGATAGCCATAGTCTATTGTAGCCAAAAATCAGAAGGGGTCTGGTAGTATCTTTTCTGACCAACAAAATGTATTAAAAAGCATAAGCTTTCATGAGCTACTTCATGCATCTGATGAAGTGAGTTGTAGGTCACGAAAGTGATGCTTTTTGACAGAATTTGTTAGTCTGAAAAGGCATTACTAGACTCCTGCTCATTATTGGCTACTTTGTAGACACTGTCTTTGGCACACCACTCAAAGGCCACCATAGTCCATAGTTCCAATACAACTGCACGCTCCTGCTTTACCACTTTATGGTGAGTATGAGGCAGAAGGAAAGGAAATGAAGAGAAACGTATTATATCTTCTATTTCTATAAAAAGCCACTTCCACAAGTGAGAAATGGTCCTTGGCTATAAGCTCCTACCTTTCTCCTTTGTCCACTTTTTTCCATAGTTTCTGTTTTCTCAAAGGAACATAATTGGAATTTTACTTCTGAACTCTATAGGAATTCTAAAGATTTAACTTTCTGACTCCCAATTGTAGCATGCTTTTTTAAACTCTTTTTTTCCACCTAGAATTTAACTGTCTTATGCCAAAGTACCATTTCTTACAGGACACTAGAATTTATCATAAAATGTTTAATCTGCAAGTTCAGTTCCAAATGGAGACATCCAGAGCAGCTAACAGAAATGGGTGAAAATGCATTGTATACAGTTAAAAGAAATGATCATGGAAAAAGAAAAAGTCAGCAATAAAACAACATAAAACCCAAAGCAAATGAAACTGATTTTAATAGCAATCTATGTTATATTCCCTCCTCTCAACCATCAAACTACACTATGGCAAGCCACAGAGATCAACAAGTAAGAAGAAAGCTAACTTTTACCTGTAAACGTTTTCTGTCCTGGACTGTGTATGGCTGTATTCAGTAATGCTATACAGTGGTACCTCGGTTCACGAACTTAATTCGTTCCACGACTCTGGTCACGAACCGAATTGGTCGTGAACCGAATCAAATTTTCCCATAAGGTTCAATGTAAATATGGTTAATCCGTTCTGACCCCTACGAATTTGGTCACCAACCGATTTTTGATTGCATCCCGAATCAAATTTCCCTATAAGGTTCAATGTAATTACGGTTAATCCGTTCTGAACCATATGTGGGTTTTTTTTTAAACCGCAAAAATATGACACAAAGTACAGTACGAAGAGAGAGAAAGCTAACCTTGCTCGACGCGACTTCTGGCGCGGAGGACAGGAAGGCAGGTGGGGAGGTGGTTACTGCTTGGAGGGAGAGTCCCCCTCCCTACAGGAAGCCGCGACCACGTGTCACGGGAGGGAAAATGGCCATGGATCCTGTTCGTAACCCGATGCGGAGTTTGCGAACGGAGGCAATTTTTTGCGACCGGAGCTGTTCGTGAACCGAATTGTTCGTGAACAGAAGCGTTCGTGAACCGAGGTACCACTGTATATTTTATTTATGCTTTGCTTCTGGTTATTATATATTCCCTTTCAAACTGGTTAAAATTATACATTAAAATTATGGGTCTGGGAAGTAACATCACCATCTTCCTACCATAACATGGAGACCAGATTTGCTCTTCCAGCTCAGAGAAGAGGACCCTGGCTGCCAGTTCCTCCACATTTGCTGTTTCACCAGATAACCTGAGAGAGTCCAGTGACTAGGATGCCTATTTCCTGGTAAGTCTCTTCAAGGCTGGGCAGTTTCCACTGAACTTGGAGTATCTTGATATTTCTGATACAGTTCTTTAAATACTGAAGCATGACTTAGTCCAAGGATATTTAAGGCTTCCCTGCTATCACAGGTACCTCAGCCTTTAATTACACACAGAATTCAGAGTTGCTTCATCTTCTGACAGAGCGGAGCAAACCCCATCCCATTCTAGCACTGAAGATGTTACCTAGCCGGGTAATGAAACATTTGCAAGAAAAGAACCAAGCTCAGAGAACCTGAAGGACTCCGCAGTTCAACCCTGAGCTATACATATTCGCCTCTATTAGAACGGGCCTTCTCATTTATATCTTCAAGCTATTTTTCTTTGAATCTTATTGTTTCATCTCACTGTGATGTTTTTGGGAAGCTGAAATACCATGCATCTATTCTACCTAACATTCTCCAGCAACAAGGCAGTGGGAAGTGTGAGAGTAGGATAATGGGCAATATATTGGACTAGGGAAACAGATTTGAGGTGCTACTTGATTATGGAGCCCTGTGGATGATTCTGACTAATCACGCCAGAATCTCAGGCCAACCTACCTCACATCATTTTTGTTGTGGAATGAAAATCAGAAAAGTCTCCTACATATACCACCAAGCTTTCAGAAAAGGTGGAATATAAATTAAATAAATAATAAGGAATATAATTACTACCACCACTATAAACTTCCAAAAATTATTGCAGATCCCACATGGAAATGACTTCCATGCCTCAAAAGCAAGATAGTAGGAGGCTGGACTGCCTCCAGTGTAGCTAGCCGAAAGGGAAGTAGTATACATGAGAGGCCAGTAAGAAATAAGATACATAGAAATTAAGATGAGCATGACATCATAGAACACAAACCCATCCTAAGCATATCAGTGTCAGATAGTGTTGTTGCTATATTTTTTGCTGGTATTTCTTACACACTGCAGCATCCTTGAGGAGATGGTCTAGTTGAGCTACTTGCACAAGTAATTCACTAATGACAAACAACCAGTGAATATTCCTATGGATGGACTTGCAGGAATTAGTCTGTAAGGTCCTAGGAGACCAGCTGTGTTACACGGCCTCTTTTGCAGCTGCTACATGGCAGCAGCCGTTTCATCTGTCTACTGCCGAGTGGGAGAGATCGTAAACAAGATCACTCTACTTGCTTTGGCGAAAGATCATCTGGCTTCTTTTCTGCTTTTCTAATCCAACTGATCAAATTCCATTTCATATTAAAACTGTTGCCTGAATTATCTTCCTTCTCCTTCCCTTTCTTTTCACTTTTGTGCCATTTAATTCGAACAGGCAGGGACAATCTTTTGTTTGTGTGCTTGTTTGTTTTAATAATAAAATAGTAATAACGTATTAAAAATTATCAATTTATTGAGCATATGTAAGCTATCTCAAAAAGCTTTTCAGTGAGGTAAAAATATTTTAAATAACTAAGCAAATACCTTTACAAAGATTTTATATATATACTGTATGTATGTATATGTGTGTGTGTGTGTGTCTGTGTATAATATTCTGCCTTTTCTATATTAACAAGGTTTGTCCTAGCTAATCTCCTATGTGATTCTCACTTTAAAGGGGCTATGAGCTCCCTGATGGTCTGAAAAAGTCTATGCCTTCCTCCACCCCAGCAGGAAGAGCCACTGTGCATAGGACTGCATATGAATTTGTTATGTGTAAATGCACGTGTGTGTCTCTGTGTATTCATGTCACTCTCCTCCCATCCCACCAACCTATATCCTACCAGCAGCAGTTAGTCTTTGGAGCCAAAAGGATTGATGGCCCTGACCTAGGTTCTCCCAAAAGCTCTCCTCTCTGCTCCTGCATTATACTTTGTAAAGATCTGTCAACAATGTCAGTGAGCGTTATTAGACAATAATGACAGCAAAAGGAATCAATGGAGGATCATTCACGTTCGGCTTTCATATCAAAAGCAGATGCTCTTCTGAATAAGAAGCATTCGTTTAGTAATGGCTTATAGTTAACATGTAGTTCTAATTCTCTGCAGATTAGCATATCTTAAATAGTAATAATAATTCATTAAACTTGAATACTGCCTGACTCTTAAGCATATTTTAGATAGCGGTGAATAAAAATCTGAATATTTTAAGAAAATCTTTGCATTGTTACAGTGTTTGTTGATAGAAATATATATTTTCTCCTGCGCTTTTATGTAAATGCATTAAGTATTACTTTCTTATTCCTGACCATCAGTCAAAAACCTATATTTAAAAACTGTATTTTATGTTTCAGATTATATTAAAATAAGTGTTTTAGGGCCTAATACTGTATTTCAATTTATAATTATTATAATTATATATAATAATTTAAATTAGAATCAAATAATTTTTTTTTGTCATTTCAGAAAAAGTATAAATGTGCACTACTATTTTGTGTAGCCAATGGGAAATTACTTATAACATTAGCCCAGAGGCCAAACACCATCCATGAACTACATGCAGCCCCTGGTGTTCCATAATATTATGTCACCACATTCAAATTATGGCAAAGCAATAAACTCACTAGATTGTATAATGCCCTGGAAATTAGCTTTCACATTTGCATGATGAGAAATTTGAATAAACAGAAATTTATGCATCCTGAAAAATAGTTAAATAAATGCTAGCCACTAGACTGGATTTGCAGACCAGGAAAAATCCATTTCATTGCGGGCCTTGCTTTTAAAGTCTGTTTTCCCTAACCAGAAAATTCCCAGTTCAATTTTTTTTTAATCAGATTTTTATATATGGGACTAGAAATTCACCATTTGCACTCACAGATATAAGAAGGTATGATTTACATCAGACAGTATATGATATTTTCCTGATGAAGAAAGGATAAGGGGTGGGGGATATGTTTGGAAAATAGAAAAAGAGTACCTTGTACAGATTCTAAGATAAATCAAACTTGTTGTGTCCCCACTGTGTGTATGAATATAACTGCATTTCATTCTGGTTTGGGTTCATTCATTCTTACCCACAATGATTTTAGACAGAGTTTGTTTTAATCCACATACTGGGCAGAGTTAATTTTTAAATAGCGTTATCTCCACAGTATATCATAGCTAGGGTGTTTTACACTAGCCTTCCACAGTGTGGTGCTCTACAGATTTATTAAGACCACAGGTCGCAGAATTCCCTCCAAAGATGGACATGTCAGGTTGTAATCCCAACACATCTAAAGGGACCTAGGTTGAGGAAGATTGTTTAGATGAGACATTGTTGGGTCCTCAGTCAAAAGCATTATGAAGCTGATTCATTTTTCTTAACACATTTTCTGGTTAGAAAATAGGCAGAAAGAGTGGTGGGAAACATAGTATATTACAAATGGAAGATCATGTCTGGACTCTTTCATAAATTCTGTGATTAAGGCAGAAGATTGCACAATACAAATCTTGGAAGTACCTCAAAACTCATTAATCCTCGAGCCCAAACAGTGTTGGACTCTTGGTATTTGAAGGTTGTATTCACTCTTCTGGAAAGAGCACCAGATTGTGGTTGGTGGTTATTTGCAGACTTTGTCATTTTGCTTACTGACCATACATTCTCATTGATCAATTCTAAATTGGATTATTGTTAGCTTTAAAAGCGCTTCAACAGCAGAAAGTGGCTGGAGCGGCTGGCAAAGAGGAGATGGATGGCAGAATAAACAGTGGAAGTGACAAGATCGGAGACTGAATTGATCACTGTCAGCGAGTTAGTGGTCAGCTGTCTGACCTTTGGTGCCCAAATGAAACATCGAAATAATGTTTAGACAAACACATTTGATTTTTGAGGTAATGGGTATGTCAACCAAATGACAAACCATAGAAAGGTCAAAAGAATAGACATTTTTCAGACTTTTCTCAAACATTAATTGTTCATTTTGAGAAGAAGTGCTTTTCTGGACTAGACGGGGAGAAAGTTCACTCATGTACACACTGCAAATTGTTCTATAACAGCAAAGGCAACGCAGGAAAAGTAGTTTCCAACCAACATTTTCCAAAGTTAGATTATGTCACAAATAGGGCTGCCAGCTGATTAAAGACTTTTAAATCAATAAACTGTCCTGCTCCTAAGCAATTAATCAATCAATTTCCATTTTAATAGATTGGCATCTTGTAAAATTTCAACAATGATGCCTTTGGTGGCCATAATCTCAATCCTACTTGGGCAGCTATTTTACATTTAAAAATACCAGTGAGTTTGTTCATTTATTTCTCAGACTTATATGCCACTTCAGTTATAAAACCAACTCTAAGCAATGTACACTCCAATCCAATAACAATTAAAATATAATGTGATATAATTCAAACATTAACAATATAATGAATAATAAAAAGTATGAGTCAATTGTGTCACAATGAGGGAAAGCTCATCCAAAAGAATTAATCACCATTTCTATTAGGGAAAAACCCAAATCTCAGTGATCTCCCCCCATCTCCCCCTTCATGGAAAATCCAGGTCTTGGGCTTTCTAAATGCCAAAAGCTGACTGATTTCCCTTTCCATACAAGAGAGACAGCAATAGAACTCCTGCCCCCTCTATGGTCCCTGGTAGTAACACTCTTTCAGACTGGGAACCTAGAGGAACCCTCTTTCTAGATCCTGAGTGATGGGTACAGATGGTCCTAAAGATGTCCAGGTCCTGAGCTGGGCAAGGTCCCAAAGATGTCCAGGTCCTGAGCTGGGTAAGGTTTTAATATCGGCCCAGAGTTGAGATATACTCCATGATGATGGATGGCCTCCCCAGTGGCTTCATGTACATATTAAAATGGTGGAAAGAGAAAGTTGAACCCTGTAGCACACCAAAATGGACCTGCCCCCGCTACAAACACCAACTGAAACTGACCACAGAGGAAAGAGAAAAACCACTGTAAACCATGTCTTTTCCATTCCCAGTCCTGGAGAACATCCAGAAGGATACCATAAATGATGACACTGAAGGCCACTAAGTGATCAATCTGGTCTCAGTATCATAATCTGGCCTGAAGCCAGACTGGAAAAGGTTCAGATAATTTACCCTTTTAGCCTTCTGGAAGGCCATAAAGACCTAGCTCTTCACCCAGGCACTGGGGTAGAGTAAAGGAAGTCTGTGGATGGTTGTTGGGGCATCCTGGAAGGATGAGGCACTGGGTTTTTAGTTTCTGTTTTTATGGTTTTTATGGTTATAGTTACATTTTTTGTAGTTTTATTGTAGTTGTGAGCCACCCAGAGTTATGTTCTAGGGTGGGCAGCATACAAATCTTGTAAATAAATAAATAAATAAATAAATAAATATCATTTATAGTCTCTGCAACTGCAGAGGCACTACTTTGTCTATAACCTTACCCCAAAGGAGAAGTTGGTTGACAGTTCTATAAAAGACCTAAGTTAGGAGATAGTTTCTGAAGAAGGGATGCACCACTCCCTTTTTTTATGTTAGAGGTACCACTTCCCTCTTCTCCTGAGCTTTAGCACTACTCTGACCCAGCTTCCTCCAACCTTTCTGGACAGAATAACCAACAAAGAAAGGCATGGATATAATACACAGGTGGCAGAGTTGATGTCATGAAGAACCCTTTTTACTCCAATGAACCAACAGACTCAAATTCTTCTCATATAACCTCACAAAACTAAGCCTACATCACCTCAACTGAATCTGTCCAGATCGTATCTAATTCAAAGTGGATCTTACAGATGGCCTGCAAACTCTTCACAATGACACACTCATACCAACCATGATAGACAGATGATTGATAGATAGATAGATAGATAGATAGATAGATAGATAGATAGATAGATCACAATTATACTATAATATTGTACACTGAAAATGCTGCATAAATTTTTAATTATAAAGAACCCATTCATTTTAATTAAGCTCCATTACACTGGATATGGGCAAAGACTCTGTAGATACTTAAGCTCTTACTGGTTACCAGTCTACCATATTGCAACTGGTATGTGGAAACCTGGAGTGTAATATGACCCAAGGTATTGATTTGGGAAAAATTAATATTATTTTAAAAACCAGTTGTATTAATACCTTTTGTGTATTTTAGAAGAAAATTGTGAGGAGATGAACCTGCTTTAGATCAAGTATGGATCCTCTGGCACCTTTTGGATGCTGCAGGTAATGATCTAAGTCTCTTTCTCAATAGATTTATTTTACCGCTTTTCTGGCTGGACTTGGGCAGGACTCTCTTCTGACTGCTATTCTACCATTATGTGCCATTCTTCACAATACCCTCTGGAATTAGATGGACATATTCTTCCTAAGGCAGAGTGTCTTTGGAATGAGTTCCTTAGGAGTCTGGCCAAGACTGTTACAGAGATTTTTTTTTCTAATACTTGGTCTTCCTTTCCTATTTCTGCTTATTGCAAATCTGCTTAAGAATTCAGGTTGTTTTGTCCTGCAGGAACAAAGTAGAAGTTCTTTGTCACCTTTAGGGGACACAGAACACCTTCTTCTAATTTCCTTACCCTCCATCATCCAGCACATGTTCCTTCTGTCTCTTTATCTCTTCCTTTACCCTTTTTCCATCCTGGCCACCTCTTCCATACCTATTATCTAATCTTTCCGCCTCCTTAATATCCTGATTTCTTTTTCTTCTTTCTTCCTCTCCACCAACTCTCCTACCCATGCCTATGATACTTAAAAACCTCAGCATTTTTGCCTACCGTTTTGGGCCAAGAACTATTCTGTAATTACAAAAGGCAGATTCTGACCTGCATACTAATCTAGGAAGTGCAAAGTAGTCCAGACAACTAGACAAAATGTTCTTCCTTCCCTAGTAGTTTTAGTAGCAGCACTGACTTCAGTATTCACCTAGAGAAAGAAGCCCTATGTGTACCTGAACATGCCTCTTTTTTATGTCTCTGCTAGAAAAACCAAAGAGCAGCAGCATTCTCAGAAGATCCATTTAAAGTTTGGCCCTTCCTCCCATGCTCTTCTTTCCCTAAGGTGCTGGTCTAATACAGGAAACATTTACTCTGATGATGAATGCCCCACATATGCTTCCATAGCCTTTTCATATTCCCATAGGGACCTCTTGCTGTCTTTGATGGTATGTGTGATCACTCACTGAAGACCTTTTTATTTTCATTGGCTCTTTTATACCCCAGTGAGGAATATGTTGATAGGTCCATATAGACTGAATGAAATGTAGAATATGCTTTCACCATAATTTGTAAGTGCTGGAGAGAGGTAGTGGTCAAAGGGCATCCACTTCCCCTCTCCATACATACATACACATACACACAGAGACACACGCACACATTTTAGGAATCCATACCATAGACAAGATTTATATTGCTTCTTTTCCTGTATAGATTATTTGAGGTGTTCATATACTACTGACTTTGTCAACCTGCAGTGTTTCATGTTTGCCAACTTCCAAATCAATAGATTACTTTCAGGCCTGTGAGATTTACTTTGAAAACAGACTAATACAGGCTTTTGTTTTGTTTTTATAAAATCTCATATTTACTGATTTCGAAATAGAACATGGCAGAGAAGACAAGGGTTCCAACCACAATGCTTGATTTCAAAGCAGCATCAGTATCAGTAGCTGAGTTTACAGTACCCCCAGCACCAGCACCAGCACCAGCACCCCTTTACTGCCTATTATTCCAAATCCAGTCAAGGCTTCTCTTTTATGACCCAATTCAAAGTTGCCCTCTTGCCACAACTATCAGCCTTCTCTTAGTACTATTACAGTCCCTTTCTCTGACAAATTAGCATATGTAATTATTTATTTTTATACCATCACACTCCCAATAGATTTCTGGCAGTATACAGCATAAAACAGAATAAAAATTAGACAGCAATCTTAAATTATCCAGAACTACACCAACATAGGTATTTCCAACCAAATAAGATCTAACCATTAAAATCTCTCTTGAACAACTCCATTTTCACCACTTTCATAAACATCACAAGGGAGGCCACTTCATGGCTGCCTGAGGGCGAAGCTGTCTGGTACCCAGAAAGTCAGGTACCACAGAGAAGCATTGACTTATGGCCCCATCTCCTTGAATTCCTCATCATCCTCATATGGGCTGTGTGAATCGTACAGATTTTATTTGAAGCAGACAGTTTTGTGATTACCTTGGTCCCAAGTCATTTACAGCTTAATACATTAAAACAGCACTTTGGATTGTATCTGGTAGCCAATACAGAGGCCACAGCAGTGGTGTAATGTGCAAGTAGTGACTCTGATCCACCATAGGCAGGCTCCTTCATTTTGTACTCAGGGTAGCTTCTGGGTAGTCTTCAAAGGCAGCTCCATCTACAGCATTTTGCAGTAATCTTGATGGGAGGTGGAAACAACAGGAGCCCCCCTCACCAGAACTTCTTCCTCCAGGAAAGACTACAACTCCTTCACCACCACCACCCACTTGCCCATCTAACAGCAGGACTGTGACATGTTTTACTTTCCAGGATGGAAACTTTAATGCATTTTTTAAAAATGGGATAAAATGAGAAGGTTGATTTTAAAAAAATCATAAAAGAGCCAAAGATATTTTTTTAAAAAAAGAATGAGAATGCATTATAAATCAAACTTAAGTATTAAGACTTGCAGGACCTCAGTGCTAGTTATCTACTGGATATAATAGGCTTTGCAACACTGGGAAGAAAAAAAATTCTCTAAATTTGCATCTTGAAAAGATCAGCAGAGGCAAGGATCAGATGCAGTAATGGGCTTTTTCCAAATGAACACATTATTCATCCAATCTCCACAGCAATACCATAAAACCAGAACATGAAAGAAGCACTTTAAAAATGTGCTGTATTTTAGACAACTGATAATAGATAAAAAAGGAGGAAATGTGTCACCAAAAAATGACATCCCACCTATAAAACACAAATTGGAATAATGTGTACATATGCTAATTTAGAAATAAATACAATAATTTAGAATACCTGTACTCCTCATTATTGCACCCAAATAACCTTCTCTGTTGACAGGCAATTTTACAATCCACTCTCTTCTTATGGATCTTTCTGGGCAAATTTATCTTCAGATAGAGAACTATCCAATAGCTTTTCAATAAAATAGAAAACATGGTCAGGATAGGAAAAATGCCTAAAGTTCTATGGGATTTCCATGTGCACTAAATTGTCCACAATACAGGTAGTTCTTGTTTCACGACCACAACTGGGACTGACAGCTCTGTTGCTAAGCGATGCTGTCATTAAGCAAGACATCACATGACCACGACTTGTGATTTTACTGCCACCTTCTCCATTGACTCTGCTTGTCAGAAGCCAGCTGTGAAGTGTGCAAATGGTGATCACACGACCATGGGACACTGCGACAGTCATAAATGCCCACTGGTTGCAAGACATCCAAATCTCAATCATGTGACTGCAGGGATGCTGCGATGGTCATAAGTGCGAGGACCAGTCATAAAGTTACTTTTTCAGCACTGTCGTAACTTCGAACAGTGGCTAAACAGGGCATTTGTTAAGTGAGAACTACCTGTATGCTCATATAATTTGCTTGGGGAGATCACATTATGGTGATGTGAATGACTTATGCAGATCAACTTGCATGTGAATACTTTTGAATATACCAAATCAACATAGCAGAATCCCAGCATACTCCACCAACAACAGAACAGAAAAAAACAAAACACAACACAAAACCCTCTGTGGGTATCCCATGCTTTCTGCTGACCCAATCTTTTAAATCTTGTTTGCTTTATCTTTTCATTGTTTCCCTGTCACAGCTGTGATGAGTGCAAGTTTTGTGTGCAATGACTGCATTTTTCTAAAGGCTTCTAATTCCCTATTTTTGTGTGGAAGCTGAATCCATCATAATTTTTCCTCTGTCTTGTAATTGCCTCAGGGCAATTTCTTCTAAAAGAATTAAAAATGTAAATCTAATCTCATAATTGTGTAATATGATCAGCCTGGCAGGTCAATCAATACTCTCTCCCACTGTCAATAATAAGGCTATGATGTATGCTTGTCAGAACTGACCAATCTCACTTTATCACTGGCAATGTGGTCCAGCCCCATCAATAAAAGAGCACATTTTATTAGTGGCTCCTATCAATCAGCTGCAACTTTGGTGCCCAGAAATTCCTTGCAGACTGGCAGCACTAGATGGCTCTTAGAGCCAGACAGCAAATTTTGCAGCCTTTGACTTCACATAGGTCCCTGAGTTACAGCCAACCTGGGGATGGTCTCTGACAATAGTACACTTGGGTGTCTTCATTTCTGAGCCACAAATGACTGGGGTTAGCAGGAAAGGACATAGTCAGGAACTGCTGTGGTAAAGAAAACACCCAGATCAATATGAGAAATGTCCACTGGTGCTTATGCATCACTGCACGTTTTCTTTAAAGATTAATATAGTGTATTTTTTATGCTGCTTCTACAAACAATCTGTTCCAGGTAGAATTTTATCTTACTAAATCTTTTTACAAAAGCTGCTGGTTTAAACTGGAGTCCCAACATTCAACATGGGAAGGTATCTGTGAATAAAATGCCATTTCAGCCATCCCAGCCACAGAACAGGGAGGAATTCATTCAGTGGAAAGTTCACGCAGAAGGTAAACAAACTGAATGCATCTCAAGAAAAAAAAAGCAAGGGCACTTAATCCTCTTAGTATCAATGGAATAGAAGCAGTTAACTGTGCAAGCTGGTGTGAAAATGAGCAGTGAAGTTGCATAAACCTGCCAAGATGAGCATTTCCCTCCAGATGCAGCTTAAATCAGCCAGGACAGTTTGCACTTGCCAGCAATTAGACTCAGATACTGACTGCATCTCAGCCAAGCCATCTGAACAATCTTTGTTCTTTATGACTAGAAAGAGGAGTTGTGCATTCTGATAGTTTCTCATTTCCAGCTGTTTCTACTTCTAGAGAAGTGTCCAGCTCTTCCTTGATAGGTGACTGTGATTCATCAATTTTCCATAGGTCCTGGAGAGGCATCACCTTCTCCTCCTCAGAAAATTTGTTGGAGGCTATTCTAAGACCCACCTTTGTAGTCTAGCTGCAACCTTCCTACCCAGGTTTCCCATAGCAAAGCATTTTAAAATGAAACATGCCACCATCCTGGCAGCAAGGCAATCATAATCAGTCTTCTTAGGCTTAGCAGATGCTTAACTGCTGCCCCCCTTTCCTCCCTTTCCTCCCTTATCACCCAGCAGGCCCCTTTTGCTGCACTAGCTTTACTGGAAAAAACATCCCAGTCACAAACCAGCAAACAGCTGTTCAGTTGCAGCCTTTGAAATAAAGGATACAACACCACTCAGTATGGCCAGTGTTTGCACTGAGGACAATGGGTTGTGTGTGCATTATGCTGTCCCTGATTTTGCAGGTAAGTAATACAAAGGAACAGGTGCATGTATGTATAATGTTTCACACCCACATGTTGTTGTTCAAGTTGTTTGGTTGATTTTTTGGACCCTTGGTGTGCATGTAAATTTTCTGCATACTTTTGGGTCCTGCTAATGTTGAATTTCTGAATACACTTAAATGTGCAGCAATTATATATTGGTCTGGACTGATTTACTGAGCTTAGATGTATGTGTCTGCTCTGTGCATGTTTTTGGCCTTGTTGATGCTGAGCTTTAAGTATGCATTAAAAATGCAAAACCTGTTGCTTTTAGCTAACTTGTTGAGACTTGGTGTATGGATGTACCCTGTATATACTCTTGCATCTTGTATGTTATTCTCCAGTTAAAAAGTACCAACAGTTCCTCCCCTGATATTTTTTTGGTGGGGGAGCAGCCAGCACAAGTACAAACATCAGCAAAAGTAAATTTAAATTTGTTGCATGATCTTGCTACATGGATTGGGTAGAAATGCCTACTGAAATAATGACCAAAGTGTACTTTTTTTAATGAAGGCATTAAGAAATTTTTGCATGATAGAAGGAATTGCAACTTGGACTTCCCAGGATAGACAGAGAGGAAGACTAAAGAGATCCACTGCTTTCCTGATAATATGCTGATTCAATGTTTCTGAGTAAATAAATAAGTGAAATTCTTATGTGTTGAAATAAAAGGGAGGAGAATATCCTAAACTAAATTATTTTTCAGTCAGCGAGGGCAGATTTGTGTTCCCATTATTTCCTGTGGGGATTTAGTTAATGTTTTAAAAAATGTTCTGAAGATCATCCTGTTGGCCATATTTTTTCTGCAAGCTGGATGAGCAGTAGCAATGAGCGTTGCTAGCTCACCTACTGTTTTGATCCTAGGATGAAAAACAAGGGAGTAAAAAGTTTGTTGTAAGTTCCTATTGTTCCTATAGGCAAAACCAAAACCCCAACTCTCAAAATATTTTCAGTCACAAAAGGAAACGTGGTTGTTTTGAGTTTTGATCCATCAGAACCCAGTCAATTGAAAACACTCCATTGGAATGTTTTAAGCTGGGCTGTTTTCTTCCAAGCTTAAAACAAAACACCTTTTACATTTAGTATCCACACCTAGTTTCCTATAGGGCTACCTTCACTAGCAGCCCTATAAGCAGAATTTGGCAAAATTTAATCTCAAAAGTTGTCATATTATGGCTAAAGGAGGTCTTCCATTCCTGATTTTTTAAAAGGATACGATTAGAATATAAAATGCAATTGCTGACTGATGGACATTACTGAGGGATAAAACTGACCACATGAGAACTTCATATAAAATAGCTCCATATTTAACAAATGTTTTTGATAATGGACAGTGCCACTGGATTCACGGTGCCACAAACACACCTTAATCTAGTTCTGAAACCTTTCATATAATGTGGATGTCTTGCTATGTAGGACTTTATATATAATTTTTGGGACTGCTGAGGCTTTGTTCATTCTTGGACTGCTGCCTTCAATATTTTTGTCTCTAGCCCATTTATTCTGGAGGAGAGCATTACCAAACCTGACAGCATTGATTTTCAAATATATGATTGCTGGTGAAATATTAAGCCCTATTGATTTGAAATTCAGGATCAGTTTGCATGTTAGATATTCTGCATATTAGGGGATGGACAGTTTCATTTATCAGCTCTTCTAACTGCAAAATAATTAGACTTCCATCAGGTTTCCTGTTTGAGATGTAAGGATTCATGTCATATTTTCCCATCTGCATCTTAAAATACAGTATGTGTATTATGTTTACTAATCAATCAATTTATCCTCTTTGAGCAGTCATCCAATTGATTTAGATCTGTAAGGGAAAGATATCAGTCTTTGGGGGAACTCCATTGTTACAAAGGAGCAAGACAAATACTAATAGAAATTACCGAGCTAAAACCAAAAGAGTATAACCACCTTGAAAGTATTCAAGAGAATAACCACTGTGAAGCAAACACATATATCGCTATGCCAATCTCAGGGATGAGCAACTTTTTTCAGTTATGGGGCTTTAGGAAGACAGGGCAGTTACATAGTGACAGTGTTAGAGAGGGCAGGGCAAGCCTTTGTCCACTTTTTCCATTTTATGGGATTTTGTAGGGGAATAAGTACACTGAACTTTCTGGAAGCCTCACACAAATATTTCTCATGTCCATGAGTTAAAAAAAAAAAAAACCAAAAATCAGTGCCCCCAAATGTTCATATTTTGCTATTAAAATTCAGTGACATGATCTGAGAACATGGATACCGTGCAAATGGAGCGAAGTACATGTTACCTATTCCAAGCTTATTTCACGCGCCTACTGTACATGTAGCCCTCCTACTCACTTGAGTAAAGAAAGCTGTTTTAATACACAGTGAAATGTGACCACAAAGCATCTTTCCAACAAAATGAATGGATAAGTATTTATAAATATAATAACTCTTCGTATATATTAATTCGTTTTTTATACTTGTTATTCTTAACATACACTGAATAGTTTTGACAGGATCAAAAGGTTACATTAACAGATTCAAATACTCAAGATGCAGTACATGGCCCAACCTGAGCAGTTTTATAAATTATGATGGGGTGGGAAACATTTTTTGGTTTGGAGACAGCATATGACTCTGGAATGGTTGATGGTTGTTGACATTGTGACATCACTGAAGTGGGAAGGAATGGCATTTTCAGCATGTTTCTGTGTCTATTTTGTTGGTGTTGTTTGCTTTTAGGGGGTTAAGAGCAGAAATTTACTTTAGCAGAAGCTTAAGACAACCAGTTTTCTCTTTGTAAAACCAATGTAATAAAGACAACTGACCTGCTTTTGCAGGGATATGGCTTTGAAAAAGTGCAGTGGGTGCCCTGAACTTCTACAACAATGTTTTTATAAAGCAAAGAATAAAAAGGAAATGCAAGAGAATTATACTTTCCATATTTCCAAAATGTTACTTATAGATATATACATGTTTCTTTTCAATCAACAGTGTTATAAATAAATATATGATTTAAAAACAGAATCAGTTAATTAAACAAGTTATAAAATTATAGAAATTAGTATGAAATATCATGTTACAAGACCCAGATAATGGGAGTGTGTCTCTCTCAATACAACTTACTATCTCAAATTAGACTATGATTTGGTTTATAAATTATTTTCTAGAAAAAAAGAGAGGAGACATTTCAAGATTTTAAAAGGAATTCTAAAGCTTTAGAAATAATTGACCAAAGACAAACATAGGTAGAGCAATTTATCACTCATGATGTCATTTCTCTGTTTAGCTCTGTAAAATATTAATGATCCCTTCTCAAGCTTGCTTTGCTAGATGCTGACAATAAAGCTGTTCCCTGGCGTAAAGAAAAGCTAAGTCTGTAAGACTGCAATTGGAATTCAGTCAACCCTTTACTTCAATGGACACAATCCACTGTACAAGAGAATGGGCTAGCTGATTAGCTATAATCAGGAATGGATGAATCAGTCCATTTAACAAGAGTATGCCTATACAGTACAGACTTATGCCATCCACTCTAAAAACATGTGAAAAAGTAATACTGAAAGGAGGCAGTATTGGAGCCAGGACTGAAAAGATTATGATTTATGGATTTGTCTACAGATAATGGATGGGATATGGGCTGAAGAGATAATTGTTTGTACCCTCAGAGGGGGTGAACAGTTATTAAATTTGTTTATTCTTATTGTGATGAAGGTTGGAAGTCATTCTTTATATATTTCTTTTCTCTTTATTATATTTTTACTGTTTTCTTTCTTCTCTCTTTTTTTCTTTTTCCTTTCACTTTTTATCCTTTCTTTCTCTTCTCTTCTCTTTCTTTAACTTCAGTTTGCATTAGATTTTACTATTATAATCAAAATTCTTAATAAAATTATATAAAATATTAATAATTTGAATATGAAGATGACACCACTTTATTAGCAGAAAACAAAAGCAACTTAAAGGTAATTATGAAAGTAAAAAGTAGAAAGTGAGAAATCCAAGTTAATGCTAAATATCAGGATAAAGAGTAAAGTCAATCTGCATGCTTACAGTTGAATTTACAACTGATGGTAAAGAAGTCAAGCAAGTAGATAGTGTCCCCTCCCCCCCCCCCCCACACTTTCAACTCAAGAAGAGATAAAGATGGACAGGAGGAAGAGGAGTTGATTTCTTCCATAATGTCAATGACAGACAAGATCATGAAGAACAAAAACATTTCAATGGCAACAAAGATCAGAATAATTAACATAATTGTCTTTCCATTGATAATGTATGATTATGAAAGCTGGACAAAGAAAAACTGGGAGAAAGTAAATAGACACAGTGAAATTATGAATACTGAATATGGTTGCGAAGAGTACCATAGACTGAAAGAATTGAACAATTGGTCCTGGACCATAAAGGCTAACTGCTAACTTGATGTAATGATCAGCAAGCAGAAACCCACATATTTTGGCATGTGATGCAGGCAGATAAAGGATAAGGAAAAAAATAAACTAGGAAACATTGAAGAAAGTAAAGAAGAGGAAGACAACAGACAGGCCAACAGATAGAATCAAAGAAACTACTGGAATTTCTTTATAACAGTAATAAGTTGTTATTGGAGACAGGTCGAGGTGGTGAGCATTTGTCCATTCAGTCCCTACGGATCAAGCCTGACTCAGTGCACTTAGCTAATTATAGAGCCAGAAAATGGGAGGTCAGAGAGGATTTGGCCTACAATGTAACTAGAACCTACAGACTAGCAGTTCTCCATAAAAAGCAACTAGGTAATAAGTCATCTTTTTTTACCATTTATCCCCTTCGGCCTTTATTGAGAAATATACGTATATTGGTACTGAGAGAAGGATGGCATTTATGCAACAAATACATCTCCTGATTTATGAATTGCAGTATTGTAAACCAATCCACTGCAATATTGGGGAATTCTGCATTGCTTCTCCCATATCACAACTTCTTTGTCAAAATTTTTAAAAAATCCCATTTAGAAGAGATGAATGTACTGACCTTGAGATCCATAGAGGTTAACCTACTCCGATTAACTTTTCCATGTTATTTCATTAAATAAAAACAGTTTTGACACCCAGAGACTAGGGCATCCTAGAGATAATACAATAATTGTAAGCAATCATTCCAAATTGAATTGCAATAATTCACTTAGATGATCATATATATTTGTTATGTGTAATATGAATCAAAGCCAAATAAAATCAATGGAAATGTTTCTTGTTAATGAAGATATACTGGGCTGTTATATGTGGGTTTGGGGCTCCATACCACAGAATCAGTATTTGCATTCTATATTTTATGACCTCATGGGAGTTTTAAAACTGAAGCTAGCATTAGTTAAAGATGATACGGTTGGCCATCTGGAACATTATGTCATACATTTTATGTATGCTTTTGTGTCAATTTACAACCAGCACTTTATTCTAGGGTGGGGAGTATGATTTTGTTCTGGGATGAAGGCCAATGGGGAATACTGGAGGAGCCATCAGGAATACAAATTAATTTGCACATAACCACAGCTCAGTCAGTTTATTGTGGAGCAAGATACAGAGCATCCAAAGTAGGATGTTGCCCCAGCAATGGTGCAGAGATAGCTTATCATTCAGATCAGGTGCCCTGCAGATATGCTGGGACTGGAACTCCCAGAATTTACAATCCATTTGTTTTGTTTTGTTTTGTTTTTTTGGTCATGCTTGTTAGGAATTCTGGAACTTGCGTTTTTAATAGGTGTTAACATGAATAGCTAGAGATAACACTTAAAAAGGAAGAAGAATATGAATGAGTAAATAAATGTTTTGCTGTATTCCTCAACTACGACAGAAAGCCACTACCAGCAAAATGGAAATGGCTGCATAACCTGGCAACAACAAATCTGGATAGGGAATGAAGACATGACAGAGAAATGCACATTACTGTCTAATATTAGAGACTGATAGAGCCTTTCTCTATGTGCTTCTCTATCAGAGTTCGTTGCCCTAAAGAAGATAATCCAACTATCCATTTAGCACATAAATGGGTATCAAAGACTTAGAGGCATCCTTGACAATGGTTTGTTCTGAAATGCATGAAAATGGAATATAAAAACTTACCAATTAGCATACACAAAAGTAGGGGAGGTACAAATAAATGCCTATCTTTACTTGCTTTCACATTCCTTTTATAACATGAAAAAGCCTTTTTTCAACCTGCACATTTCATCAGCCCGAATTATCATGGGCAAAGGTCTGGAATTATGTTGTTATGTCATCCAAGGCTATGTATTATATATTATATTTTTTAAAAGATGACCAGTAACATAACTTTCTCTGAGTAATTTACAAAACTATTACAATAATAAAAACAGCAATATATACACTAGCATGAGAGAGGAAAAATAAATACAATAAATAAAAAAGCTACAACCCCAGGAAAATGTGAACACTTAAAATTTCAGAATCAGGTATGTAAGACATCTGGTACTATTTTGCAACAACTACCATAATAACTGGCTCTTGAGATGAAGCTAAAGAAGCATCCTACAGATCTAACCATGCTTACATGGGATAACATTCTATTATATATACATTCCTAATATTGTGTTGTTACTTTCAACTGGTATTCTCTGAAATCTATTCTGGTCCGGCTTAATAGAAATTCAGTTATTCAGACTATTGTTTTAAGTAAAAATCTCACCATATAACTGTAAAGAAATTTAGAGCTGATCTTGGGGAAGGTGTAAGGTCTAAGTGGGGAAAGAAGGAGCAAGCTGTAAGTAGGGACTTGGACAAGAAATTACACAGGCCAGAGATAAAAGCAAAAGGATATAGGATATAGGAATTCAAAATAATCCCACCTTGATTTTATTTAATATGAGACAGAGAGAAAGTTGGACAAGGTTTCAAGATTCTGTTAATATACACTACAAACACTAAAGTATCATTCCTAGAATCCCTGTGGTGTCTGTTTCTGGCCTACTTCAAAGGGCTGACAATGACCCAAGTGCTTTCTCTTTGTATCAGTGCTGTGTGAAAATTCAGTTCAAAGATTCAGTTGAAAGGTCACTTGATTGAATCACTGAGTACAATAATCTTTCTGAATCAGTGCATTTATTTTAATCAGACCTTCAAATCAAATCTATTATTTTCAGCCAATTTGAGCATGCTCAGAAAGGTTTTTTTCAAATCTTACTGACTTTTCAAATATAACAATAATAATATAGCAACTTGATTCAGAAATTGTTAAATTACATTGGCAGTTTAAATCAGATTCCTTTAATGATATGAATTGTATCAATGAGTCAAAGTGTATTTGACCCAACCCATGCAACTCTATATTTATACATTTTCTTAGCTAGAATCCTTCTTAAGAAAATATCCTTTGTACTGTCCAAATAAAACTTGCACATTGCCTCTTAAAATTTTAATTCCTACATATATATATAGAATACAATGAAACAGTTCACATTTTTAAAGATGTCTAGATTTCTTAACCTAATGTTTTGCCTAATATTGTGTCAAAATGTACTTTTAATTATTTTGAAATTTTGTTTTAAAATGAAATTTAGCCAAAAGACTTCTATTCTTCTATTTAATGCTCAGAGTCTTTTAGAATTTATTTTGGTGGATGTCTGCAAGTTAATTTCATTGTTGCAAGCTATAAAACAATAGTACCCTTTCCTTGCTCTGCAGTTTTGTTGGTTGGCCAAGCTTTGGACTGAATATACCCAGCAGAAGTAGTTCTCCCATGTATCTTGGAGATTGCTGCAGATAACTGAAGAGATGGCAGCACAATGATAGACAGGATACTCATACACACATAGTTACCTTGTAGCTAACATAAAGATGGCAATCCTGTATCACATCCATGAGAACGTAAACATGTAAATATAAGGAGGAGGAGGGAGGAGGAGGAGGAGGAGGGGAACTACCACTACTACTACCAAAGTTAAGACGGGAGGAAAAAAAATGTTTTTTAGAACTAGTAAATGGAACATGAGTAAACAGTGTCATCCTACTCCTTAAAAAACTAATGTAATCTTATGCAACATAAAAAGATACATGTGTTCTAGATCAAAATAAATAATAATTCCACTGTGTCCAGTTCTGGGCACTGTAGTTTATGAAGAAGTTGAAGAACTGGATCACATTCATAGAAAGGTGATAAAGAATAAGGACTCTGGAAATCAGACTTAGGACCAACAGATAAAAAAGCTGAGCACGTTCAGCCTGCAGGCGAGTCATGTAAGGGACATATGATAGCCGTAGTCAAAGATATGAAAGTCTGGATGAAATAAGTCCATTTCCTTTACCTTTCTATTCAGCACTGGTACTATGCTGGACAGTTCCACTTAACAGGCTGCTTTGAATAAGCCTTGATTAGATTTGAGATTTGAGAGTAAACCAATTCAGTGTGCTTCAACAGCTGAGACTCCATATTCAGCTGAAAGGAAGAAACATCCATAGGCTATAATGAGGAACATTAAAATCCCTCATCTGCTTTATTTTTTGGCAAAATAGGATGGGAACAGCAAGAATCATAGAGTCTTCAGAGCACATTATCTCTGCCAACATTTTGCTGGATACCTTCAAGGATTTCACTGCAATATATGTTTTAAATATTCCCTATGAACTCTTGAGGTAAACAGCAATGATGAGGGAATGTTTCTCATGAGGGACCAAGCTGCCTCCAGGGCACTGATGCAGAAAACACTGTATTTCAACTTGCAAATAAAAATGTTCAAAAAAACTGTTTTAAAAAATAAGCACTTACTTTTCTGCTCGCTTTTCTGGAGTGACAGACCTGCTGTTGTGAAATGCCATAGATTTGCTGCCTCTGACCACTGGCTTTTATTAAGTACCAGGAGGCTGGCAAACTTGATTGGCCTGCTTGCTCCCTCATGAGAAAGATTCCCTCATTGGAGGTGTTTGTAGGGGGCAAATGACAGAATGAGCACTGTGCCATGACATTCATTTTACCATTTTGATAAAATGATTGGATCCTGAGGATCCCTTTGCCCCTCATTAGGGTCTTCAATGAGATGCCAGGCTGGGCAATACATAGTCGAGAGCTTGCAGCCTTTTTGGAAGAGTGACATTGTCAAGAGACTTGGGGCTCCTTCATGCACGCATCTATACATTTTCCTCCTATCCCTGAGGTGGAAGGAAACGATGTTGCACTTTAAACCAGTGACCTGACAGCAATCCTTTGACCACACCTCTGCAGTGAGGCTAGTAAAAACGCTGCTTGCATAGAAAGTAACATGTGTTACTTTTTGAGACATGATGGGTTGTTCTTGGCTGGGAAAAACAGCCGTCTTACTGCTACCACTTCCCTTCTCCCAAAGCTAGCCAAGGTATGTTAGCCAAGGAGGTACAAAGTCCCACAAGCCTGTATACAGTGGGTGTTAAAATAATATGATAACCAAGTAATCACAAAGTTTATGCCTTTTCAAGAGAACTCATATGTTTGCAGTGGGATGTCATACATATGGCATATGGACCTCCTCAAAGATTCACTCCCACAGAATTGATATTCCTATCACTGAGCCAAAAAAAAAAAGGAAAAGGAAGGGATGCACTGGCAAGGTTGTTTTCTCTTTGCAACCAGAGCATAAATGGCCACAGAGGACCAGAACCCTATGGCAAGATGAGAGGGGGCAGTCCTGCAGCAGGCCAACTGGACCCCTGAAAGTTACCAACCTTCCTCAAGCTCCTCCTCCATGCAAAATAGAAGGTTCTCATAGAGGTTTTACTTTGTTTTCTAGTGGAAAATACCACTTTCCTCCCGGATCACTTTGATCTAGATTCAGCCTGCCTCAGCAGCAGACTAGCAACAAGAAGGCTTTACTGTGAAGAAAGTTCCTCAACAGCAGATAAGTGGACCAGACCTGAGCTGGGATAAGTAGGGTATGTCAATAAGCCCTCAAACCTGTCCCAATCATGCAAAAGTAAAGTTTAACCTAAGAATGTGTATTTGACTGGTCAGCCTTGAGCACATAGTCAAGGTGTTGAGTGATGAGCTGAATTCTCAGTTATGCTGACCTGACAGGAACTGTAGCATACAACGGAACAAAATTCAGTCTTATGGCTGGCAACAACAACAACAACAACAAAAAGTAGAGCTAACAAATAAAAAATTTCCAGGCAATGTTAGCTTTGTTGCTTCCCCAAAACAGCTGTAATGGGCACAGAGTTTAATCAGTTGACAAAACTAGTCTTTCCCTAACACTATTCATTTTACATGGAAGTAAAACTGCAGTATTGCATATGGCCTATAACACTCAAGAAGCAGCAGAGAAGCTATTGAATCTGCAAAATGTTCTGAAGGCTATGAAGTGCATCCAGATACCTAATTCAAAGTAGATTCCTGCTTTGATTCTCAAATCTGCATCCATGATGTGATTCAATAAAATTTTATTACACTGAAATACTCAGAACTTTGTATAGCCTGAAAGTCTAATCCCAACCAAAAAAAAAGTTCATAATTATTGGATATTCTACTAAGGACCACAGTACAGAATATTTTTTTAGATATTAATGTAAATACACTAGAAGGCTACCACATTTCATCTCTGTTGTACTGTAAATCTGTCTTTGATTCCTTGTAAACTGAAATATAATGATTTGCCCAGTCTCCTGTGTCCTGACAGATAGCATCAATGTCTTAGGAAAAATTCTGCAACCAATCAAGCATAGCAGAGAATAAAATTGGTGTACCAAGTGCCAAGTACATGATAATCCCTATGGCGGCCATTTTCACAAAACATGTAAAATTAAAGAAATGGTCTCACAATACTGAAGTGACACAAGGAAATTTCTATATAGTTAATTCCCCTGCCACTCTGTTAGCAGATGTGAAAAGAAGCTACAAAATTTCTTTCCACCTCAGCATCATTCCTCTCCAGATCCAAACAATGCTCAAATTTGATACTGCTGGTCATATTGCTGTTTGTTACATTTATGGTAATGGTGCATCATGAGACAAGATCAAAGAGTAACTGCTCTCAAGTGCTCCATTAATATATGAATTAGGCCTGAAAATAACTTCTGTAAGGATGAGAATGACCAAAAAAGAATCATAAATCTAATGGGCAACAGGGATGAAAATGATCAGTTGTGCAAATCCTTCGAAAAAGGCATTTCAAAATGCAGTGGCATGCTTATAAAGCACCTCTTTAAACAGCTAATGTCTTTTTCCAGGCTCAGGTGGCTGCTTTGGAAGTTGTTCCTGGTTGACTCTGCATGGGTGTATCTGCACAGACACATCACATTTTTCCCAACACTCTTTTTGCACCACTCTTTTAGGGTCCCTCAGCATTGAAGGAACCAAAATCTTGAGTTCCTTTTTAAGTTTTGGTGAGATGGGTTTGAAGGAGTGAAAGAATGAAGGCACCTATTGCACCTCTGAACATAAGTTGACCCACTATAAAAATTAGGCTGGCAGAAGTTGCACTTTAGCCATGTGTCCCTCAATTTGCCACATAAAGCATATGCAACCCTTGAACCTTCAGAAGTCTCATGTTCTCTAAACTACTGGGATTCTGAAACAAATTGACCTTTTATAGCAAATGCAACCACTGTAATACCATACTTGTATTTAATAAATCATCTGGAACTTAAAGAGATTACAAAGTCCACGGAAGAGAATTCCATCTTTTCCAGTCTTGGGCAGCTTGTTTAGTTTCCATACTAGACATGGAAGAAAGAAAAATTCCTCCTCTGCCACAACAGAAGGCTTCCCATTTTGAAGAAGTCAATTTTGTTTACTAGTCTAAAGTAGTAAGTAACTCATGTTTTCATGCTGACCCTAGAGCAGTGTTGTCCAAACTTGGCCACTTTAAGATGAGTGGACTTCAACTCCCAGAATTCCCCAGCCAGCCATGCTGGCTGGGGAATTCTGGGAGTTGAAGTCCACTCATCTTAAAGTGACCAAGTTTGGACAACACTGCCCTAGAGGATCCCTTTCTTCAGCCAGCATGGATATACAAGTTAGTAGCCTCTTAGCAAGCTAGTAAAAAATACAGGCTAATACTTTTGTAGCCCTAATTACAAGGCTGAGTTACACCAAACTTTACTCAACTAAACAAAACGCAAAAAAAAAAGAACAAAAATGTAGACGTTCTGCCTACTGAAACAGTTTGGTGTAAAGTATTTGCAACTGTTTTGTCCATTCTTCCAGAAATTGTCAAAAAACCTTATACAACTAGCATATTTATTAAGCTCTGATTATATGCTCATAACTTTAATTAGTTCAGATCCAAGACTTTCTAGAGGAAATGTATCAAAAATGTTATCTCTTTTGATAACAAAGACAGAACAATATTTGTTTCAGTCGTTATGAAATATACACACAGGCCAAACCTTGTCAAGTAAAACTGCATAGTTTGGCTGGTCACCAATCCTGATTTTAGTAATAAATGAATTTATAAAGCCTGTCAATCCTCAGAGAATTCCAGTGTTTCAAAGTAATTAACTTTCAGGAGAAGAAAATTCTCATTTTGGAAAAATGTGTTATTCACTTCAGAAGTTCACAGTGTAAGAACTCTGGCTTATTTTCCCATTCAGATCCAAGAAGCATGTCATGTTTCTCAGTAATCCTATAAAATAGGCAAGAAATGGCAATAATTTTAGTCAAAAAGTTTGCCAAGAGACTGAGCTATAAGCAGAAGGTCCTCTTTTAAACTTTGTCTCAGACTTCAGTTTACTGCTTGATCTTAGCCAAACATGTATTTTTAATTTCTCTCTCCCCCTGCCCCTGCTCACCAGTCTACAATACATGGAGATAATAATACTAACCAGTCCTATAGGGTTATTGTTAATACTACTGGAATAATGTAAGCAAAGAGCCAATTTGGTGTAGTGGTTAAGGCATCAGGCTAGAAACTGGGAGATGGTCACTCCTAGTCCCCTCTTAAACACAAAGCCAGCTGGGTGACCTTGGGCCAGTCACTCTCAGTCTCTCAGCCCTAGGAAGAAGGCAATGGCAAGCCACTTCTGAAAACCTCGCCAAGAAAACTGCAGGGACTAGTCCAGACAGTCACCAGGAGTCAAAAACTGACTGGAAGGCTGTGTGTGTGTGTGTGTGTGTGTGTGTGTGTGTGTGTAGTGTGTTTTTTGTTCCATAGGGGAAATATGGGTTCTTGAAGCCAATCATAATGGAGGCCTCTGACACCTGCATTTTGGCAGAAATTTGTTCAACTTTGCTGTAAACAGACATTGCATCATCAAGCTTCATCAGAGATGGGGGAGGGGGAAACAAATGAGAATCTGTATACTTGTAGCCTGATGTTATTTAACCCATTTGTCATTTTTCAGAAAGATAAATGTTATTTTAATCAAATACACTAATGGTTCAGATCATAAACAGAGAAATAAATGTCTTTCTAGTGAATATTTTCCCTTTCAATAACATATTATTAGTATTTTACTAAAATTAATAAAATATCAATTAATGTAGCCACAGATACAAGAGGAAAGTTGAAAGTTAAGGACCCGGGGATATATAAATATGACATGTTGTCTTAACTTTTTTTTTTTTTTTTAGAAAATAAACTAAATATGTTTAAAGGAGCCATATATCAGAATATAAAGATATTGTGTATAAACATCTTATGTCTGCAAACAATACTAAATGGAAAGTCTGAAGTGTCTGTTGCAAGGCAATTTGGAGCATTCATCTCTCCCTATTGCTTATCATTTGAAAGTCAGCTACTACTGTACTTCCTATTCTGACTGAGGCAGGCAGGACAGGCAGTCTGATTGAAGTCGTTATAGGAGACAGCAATAACAGCTTACAACAAAATTGAATAAATTGGATTGCCACTAAGACTTTGTACAATCCCCAATATTTTATAAACTGTTCTGTGGCACTCCGGAAAGTTTTCTCATCTCTTACTTTTTCACTCCCTGGTGCCATCCTCCATTTTAAAACAGGTCATTGCCATTATTGGGAAACAGTATAGGCACAAAGACACCAAGAATTAGACAACAAATACAATGGGACAAAAGATGGCAGAACAGTGATTTACTAAGGAGCTAAATCTTTGCCTGTAGGACTTCTAGACTCCAATCATCAGTGAAGTATATCGCTGGGCTTTGTAATAGCTAAAGGATTTACTTCTTAAATACTATGATATGATAATAAACGGAGGTGGTGCCCTCCAAATATGCTAAGACTGCAACTCCCAGATTCTTAACCAGCTGAAAATTCCATGAGATGCCAGTTTGGGAGGGTGGTGGTGGTAGCTATGTCAGTATAGGATCATCTTAACGTATCAATTTTTAATAAGAATTACAAATCTCAACCTATTTTGATATTGACAATACAGTATAGTTTTGTCACAGATTCATTCAATAAATATAACCCTTGACAGTATTTTATTTTTAATTTGTGCATTCTTTACAGTCACCTTACTTCAGAAAGTGATGGAATTCAACTACAAAAAGTAGATCTCTTTTAAAAGCTGGTAGAGCTGTCAAAAGGGAAATTAAGAGTGCAAGTGAATAACATACAGTTTCCTCAATAAGCCCCTCTAATGAAGGTTAGATTGCTTGTTTCACTTTCCCTCAGTACTGGCAGAGACTGATGTCTTTAGGTCTTCAGTAAATTAATTATTAATAGAATTAATAATTCATGTTAATCAGTACTATAAGCTACTTTCTCCAACAAATGTGAGAAAATATCATAACTTGTTAACAACAAAGGAGAAATATATATATTCATATTTATACATATAAGCCTGATCAAGGTGCAGAAGATTTTCAAATATCATTATTCTAATTTAGTCCATTCAGACTAAACCTGGAAGTAGATATCACAAAGCTCAGTGACTGCCATCAGCACAATTCTTTTTCTTCCTCTTTCTTTCTGTCATTACAAAAGCTTGTGAGATCATTCTGCTGTTGAGTTTCCCCCAAATCCTGCAAATAACAACCAATGCAAATAGAATGGCATGCTAACATAATACAAGGACTCGAATATCCCTCCTCCCACATGCACCATATGCAGAGGAGGGAGCAACATAATGAGTGCCAGCAACCATATTCAGGAGGAATCAAATGGCCCCAAAGCAGTTAATGGTCTGCTTGAATGCCTCTCTTGTCGCACAGGATGTAAGAATACGCGTTGCCGCTAGGTAAAGCCAGAAGCCTTCAGTTTCAGTGGCATCCATGTGTTTACCATATTCTCATCTATGGTCCCAGCTTGTCACTTGTCTAACCCTCTCCTTCTGCAAGAAAAGAGAAAAGGACACATAGAGTTTGCCAATTTAGAAAGGAAACAAAGTCTGGGTGCAATTCAAGATGCTCACTGCCACCCTTAAAGCCCTTCATAGCTTGGGACCAGATTACCTGAGGGACCGTCTCTCCACGGTTGTTTCTACCCATTTTATCCAGTCCAGCAGGATGGATATACTCTGGGTCCTGTCGGCCAAGGAATGTCAGTTGGAGGCCTACCTTTTCTGCCACCTTTTCTCCCATAACACCCATTCTAGGGAATGTTCTCCCTCCGGAGATTAAGATGGCCCCAATCCTGCTGGCCTTTTCTAAAGCCCTAAAGATCTGGCTCTGTGCCCAGGTCTGGGGCCCTGAGTGTGTGAAGGGGCCTATCTCCTGGCTTCCTCAGTTGCTATGCATTTTAATTTTTGCATTGTTGGTTATAATCGTTTTTAATTTATTTTAATTTTATTCACCACCCAGAGTCACTTGTTGAGGTGGATGGGGTGGTTGGCTATACAAATAGATAGATAGATAGATAGATAGATAGATAGATAGATAGATAGATAGATAGATAGGAGAATAAGCAGGATCAGGAATTTTGCCAACTGTGCCCCCACCCCCCTTCAGAATCTGGGCCTAAGTAATTGTGCAATTTCACAAACTGTCATCTCTGGCCTTGAAACAGGCCACAGTACACTGAGATACAGTGTGAATTCCCATTCTTCCATAAACTATTGAAATATTAATATATCATAGCAATCAATTGTACCCATTCTTTCCCTTTTTTGTAGATGTATATGTCTGGTTATCTGTCTATATAGCAGATTGTTATTGTGTTATATAAAAACATTTAAAAACATTTTATTTTAACATGTATACTCTATCACCTTCAATCAATTCAATCACTCTATCAATATCAATATTTTGATATCATTGGTCACGTCTGACAAAATAAGGCTTGTAGATTCCAAAAGATTTTGAGCATTTACATGGAGAGAGGCAGATAATGTATAAATAATTTAAGAAATGACAGTGGTGATAAAGCAGCAGCAAATATATGCATAAGAGAAAGTGGGAAGGAGAAAAATATTTTTTTAAAAAAGGAACAGTACATCTGTGATATTCTGACTGAAGAATAATTAATGCGAAAACAAGAGAAGGGGAGATGTGCCTTTCTAAATTAGTCAGTGGTCCTAAGTTGGGACTTTTGGTCCACCGCTAGCACTTGAAGCACTGGTGTGCTGACAGCTTTCCTTAGGCTTCAAGACAAAAGGCTATTCTGTTACTTGCTCAGAGCTGGTGAATCTTCTTCCCATTCCCATCATTTTTCAGGGCTCGTAATATTTGCCAGACTGTGCCTGAGAGCTGGTTCAGTAGCAAAGATGAGTAGTCTCTGGTGCTCCATTTGCAGCAGGGAGGAAAGCAGAGCTAATAGGTTCATGTAACAGCCTGCTCTTGGCACCGGCTGCTGCTAATTTTCTTTGGCATGCTTTGACTACCTGTCTGAAATAGTGCTACAGTGCAGGAAGGAAATTTTTCAAGAGATTAAACTATTATTGTTTCCTGTGTGGCTGTCTTTGCTGTGTATGAAAAAAAAGCTTTAAGGGTCTGGAAAAGAGATTTGTTTGAATAGCAAAGTTGTTGTAATTCGTTTCCCCACCTCTCCCCCTCAGAGGACCTAGATTTGGCCAATTTCCTCAGGAAAGTACTTGATTAAGGCCAGTGGATTTGTCTAAGGCCTATGTATAAGATGTCATAAAGGTGATTAATACTGAACTCACCATCAGAGGAAGTTGAAAGTTTACAAAAGCTATTTTAAGGATATGGGAGGAACACAAGACATTTGTAATTTTGCCAGCATGTTTTAGTGTTTAAATGCCTCTTTGTAGCTGCTGGTAATTAATGCTTTTACCTATTAAAGGCTCTTATATTTTCTGGCTTCACAATTTTGCTTGACAAATTAATTCAGGGTGTTTCAGTGTTTAAACACATAAAATGGTGAAATTAATAATAGTAGTGATAGTAATATCTTTATCTGAAGCATAAAGTATAAATATATTGTTTATACTGAACTGAAGCTTACCATGTAACTACTCTTGTGAATGCTTGTTGTTTTCACTAAAAAATCCTACTTTAAATTTTGGAATAGAATTATTAATAGTATTACCAGTTCTGGACTGCATAAATCTGGACAACCAATAAATGGCAGCAAAGAGTTAGATTTTTTTTTTTGGTCTGTCTTTGTTGCCGCCTGGTGGTTATCTGGAGTTTTGGACCCAAATTTGATAGCCCTAATTGTTGGAGTTTAGGATTATGTATTTTAGATTTCAAAAGAAAACAAAGGTAATATAGCTGGACTTGGAATCAGGCCATTAAAAAAAAAAGAGCATCTTGCCCGTGGAGTTTTATGATCCTGAAGGGAAGACTTTCTCTTTGTTTCACCATCACTAGAGACACATTTGGCAGAAATATAAAAGAGGACATTCTTGATGGATGCTTCAAGCTTCTAGGTCCTTGCCAAAGGAAACTAGACTAGTTCTATCTGTATTCTCATTCCTAGCAGGCATACACATTTTCTACCAGTTGTTGAACTTTAACCTGTTTGCTGAAGTAAGTAATACTGAATGGCATTTTTTCATTGGTTTTTAATTTATAAGTTTCCATTGATTTTATGTTTTATCTGTGTATTTTATTTGGGAAACTATTGTTTGTCAGAGGTGGAACATAAATTAATTGATGGCTTTCCAATATGTGTGGGAAAACAGCTTTGTGGTAGCAAAGTCAAACTTATATGCACATTTTTCACCACCTGTAGGTACAGTACTGTACTTAAACATATGTCTGTCTTTGTAGCTTTTTGATAGATCCAATGTACATGTTTATGACAGGAAGCAGCAGTCTCCAACCCTGCCATTCATACATTTCTCTGCCTGTCTGCAACATGCCTAAGTTCTTATGGGAAAGCAATGTTCCTGGTTCCATGGATGGCAGAGTACTATGCTTATGTACTCAGCTGACTCCAGAGTTACACAACTGGAAAATCTGCATTGGCTGATTGAAAATGGTATCTGCTATTTTTAAAAATTAAATGGTCATGTGAGCAGTTTCAATAGAAACAAAATCCAGACACTTTCCTATTGGATTTGTGTTGGACAGACAGCATTAACAGCTGTCAATCCACATAAGTCTTATGGACTTATGGCAAGCTTTACAACCTTTCAGCTGTTTCAGCTTTACTTAAGTTTTCTGGCTCCTAGCTCTTCAGTGAACTCCAAGATGAAATAATAAAAGTGGGGAAAATATAACTACAGAGAGTCTATTTAGAATGTCTTGGCATGAAGCAAGTAAGGGAAGGGGCAGTGAGGGTGGGGAATGCTGTTTATATTGAGCAAGGATTTCCTTAGTGCTACATGTGAAAACATTTTTTTTGTCAAGGATAGTTAACAGGCATCCTGCCTCTGTACAAAGAGTAGCTCTCAGTAGTGTAGAATCAACAGGAAGTGCCTGCCAAAGGTGTAGGCCCAAACAGATCAAATATGAGTGAGCAGTGTAGCAGTGCAACGGATGCCTGATGAGGCGGATGAGGACCAGGGTGAGAAAGGGTGGTAATTTGTGCCATTAATATTTTTTATGCAGATATAATGTCATCATCATCCTTTCAGTAGGAAAATACAGTTCATGATTCAGATAGGAGAGGCAAAACATATCTCTGCCAGCTGGAATGAACAGAATACTCTAAGGAAACTCTTTAATGTGTTATCAGAATGCATCTCTTGCAAGCCAAAGATTTCTATGGTCTTCCTTGGAGATGCATCAAACTTTCAAAGCCTAAAATCATGTGGAATTCCTGTTCAAATATCTGGAAATATTTTCAGAAAATAAATTCTTTGTTTAGAAAATGTTTATGGGGTACTTCGATTCCGAGAATATCTTTACAGAAAATTCAATTATCAATTATTGAGGGAGGATTTGGTTTTCAGAATCTGGAGCTATATCATGAAGCTTACCTAATGTCAAGTATTAAATACTAGAAGCCAACAACTGGTGTTAATTTTCCAATTTGGGCAACTTTGGAATATACATATATAGCACCTTTGATTGGATGGACAGTATTAGGGCCTAAATACAATAGAACTTTAGTATCTCGGGAAACAATTATGTCAGTTAGAAAGCTATGGAATGGAATGCCTAATAAAAAAAAAAATTGATCTTTTTTCCCATACTAAACTGACTTTATGGGGAAACCCAACATTAAAAATTGGGAAAAAGATGGTGATATGGAAAAATAGGATGGAAGTGGGGATATTGACTTTAGACTAATTGATAGATGATGAAGATGAATTTTTAACATATGCTACGTTAAGAGATAGATATCATCTATCAGATGTAACTCAATGGCAATATTTACAGTTACAGCATTTTGGACCAACACCATTTCCAGCTTCTGAGACACCTACTTGAACAACTTGTTAAATCCTTTAAAACTAAAAAGCCAACTATTAGCTTTTATAGATATTTGTTATCAATAAATCAGTTTGATATACAGATGCTAAGAGATGAGTGGAATAAAAAATTAGAGGTTCCTATATCCTAGACAATGGGAGAATTAGAGGTTCCTATATCCTAGACAGTGGGAGAGTGTCTTAACTTCTAAAGCAAGAGTGTCAATGGACCTTAAACTACAACTTATACAACAAAAAATAATATTTAGAATTTATTGGACTCCATTACGTTTGCATAGAAAAAGATTGTTTAAGATAGCATTTTGTTGGAGAAGTAATAAGGACACATGTTTTACAATGCCCTATACTTACTAAGTTCTGGGCGAAAGTAGTAGACCAAATAATGTGACTGTGCAACAAAAGCTAAAATTTTCAGAGAATAATGTCTTCTTGAATTACATACCTAGTACATGGAACTTGACAACTGGACAACGTAAATGGATTATCCATGCCCTTACTATGGCTAAAAAACTGATATTGCAACACTGGAAAGATAAATGTATGGCTCCATTTACTCAGTGGATTGAAGACCTGATTGCACTTGCCACCTATGAGCGGGTTGCCTATAGACGTAGACTTTGTATGAGCAGGTGTAATGAAATATGCGACTCATTTATACAAAATACAGTAGGTAAAAAAAAAGTGAGAGTCATATAATTGTATTAGAAATATATATGTTTTTGTACTGAAAGCCACCCTCAGTTTGAAATATTCATTAATTAAAGCCTTTTTAAAGAAAAAGGCACATAAGAATGAAACTATAACATTGCATATCAGCAGTTACCATCTGCACATTAGAATGGATGGCGCATAGATCACTTGCTACTGTCTTTCCTATTAAGGATCAGTGTATTGTTTTTATATTTAAATATAAAATAATAATAATAATACTGCTATAGTAACAATAATTAATGTTTAATAACATAATTCTTTCTCCAAATGTGACTGCCCTCCCCACGTATGATGATAGGACGAGCAAACTTCAGTTATCTTCCTTTAGTTCTCCCAGGTCTGATGGGACCCAGGAAGTGTGCCTTTTCTGCAATACTAACATACTTTCTGGATTTACACTGCCCACCCAACATCCAGTTGTCTCCAGTGCTATTTACCTTCAGAAAGGCATTAAAAACTTGGCACTTCCCTCCAGCATTGGGCCAGGATGATGGGAGTCTCCACCTGGAGCTGATATTGTGGATTCATAATTACCTTTTAATTGCAGCAGTTATGATTTCAATTAAATTGTACTTGCTTTTCTTTTCTTTCTTTTTCTTTTTTAAAATATACTGCACAGAGTCAAATTGTCTGAGTTGGATAGCCATATACATTTCTTACACAAATGTTATGTAATTTGGTGCCTTCTTTTGGGGTGATGTGCAAGTATTCTTCTACCCCATGATTAAGACAGTATAGCGTATACACACACACACACACGTCTGTAAGAAAACAACCAAGCTCAGAGAACACCAAGGACTCCTTAAGACAGTATAGGAAGGAATATATAAACCCAAGATTCAGTCCTGATTTTATTGTAGGTATATTCTCTGGTACAATAATTTGGATACCCACGCTGAAAAAACTGAGAGCAGATTGTCTTTGATAACACAAAGAAGGATGAACAGTATAAGGACATTTCTTTTTTATTTATATAGGTATCTTCAATATGCAATCCATGTCTTAAGCCACTTAATAAATTCTTAAGAATGTATTCTTAAGGACAATAACAACAAGAATAAAGAGAGGACAACGAAGGTGAATGGCAAATGGGGTAAAATACAATACAATAGTGAGGGCTATAATGTATGTGGAATGGGCAGAGCTGGATGCCAAAAGTAGAAGAAAAGCATGAGCTCTGAGAAGTGATTTTTTTTAAGGAAATAAGAATGGAAGCATGATTAATGTATTCTAGGTTGTAGTTTTACTTAAAACTACAACCTAGAGCCCAATTTAGATAGTCAAGAAACTGCAGTTATTGAGTGATTTAAAAGTACAAAAATGAAATAAACCAAACAATCTCTGGATGAATGACGATCATGGATTCTGGAATTGAAGAAATAAAGGCCATAGTAGGATTCTAAAAAAAAGTGAATAGAGTGAAAAAGTCCAAAAATGGCTTTAAAAATAAAGATGAGAAGTTTGTATAGACTCCTAGAGTTGAGAAGAAACCTGTATAGAGATTATGGACAGCATCACATGGTCAAAAGGATTACAAAGAGATGAAAGGATAAAGGTGAGGAAATGGAACATCAGACTGGAAAAGATTACAGTGAGTAGCTAAAGCAAAAAAATATTTTTTTAAATGGGAACACTATTTTGAAAATATAAAGTTGTATATCTCAACATCAATTTACACTAAAACCAGTACTCAGTGATGTTAACTTTAGAATAGTAGAACCAACCCAAATTGCTTATCCAGCTAAATACCAATGTATCCAATGAGATCTAAATAACTAGACTCAGTGTCACATTCTTTTCTGACAATTTTATATACAAGGAATATAAATAAACTCATCTATGTTTCTTCCAAGGAGATCTTCAGAGTGAACATTATCATCCGAAATATTGTTCACCACTATTGTTGCATATGCAAGTTTAAAATAACCTCTTAAAAATATTTAATAACTGACCTCTTAATTAATATTTTGCTAGAATCACAATTTCATTAAATTGGTTTTGAAAAGGGAATAACAATATTATATAATAATTAAGTAGCTATAGTTTTATGACTTAAATGGACTAGTTCAATCCAGCCCAATAATTCCAGAGAGTGGTCAAGCCATTTTCCTTCATCAGTGTGTGTGTGTGTGTGTACATGTGGTAACGTATACATACAGTGCATGCTTCAGCAGCACATGTAGTAAAAAAATACTGTACACAGATAGCTAGATTATAGATATTATAAGAAGAGAAGGAAAGATAAATGCATAAGCTGTAGCACAATACATATTGTAATTATAGACTTTATTTCTCTACTCAACCAACCATTAGAAAAATCTGGAACGCATAGTGAGTTCATATCTGGTCTCCAAGTTCTAAAAGAATTTCAACACCTGTTAAAGTATGTTGCTTGTCTTTTCTTTTCATTATATTAATCATCTTGCTTTGGAGTAGTAAGAAAGATACCAGAAAACAAATAGTTTTCAAAGCAATAATGGATGAACAATAACAGTCACCTTATGCTGGATCAATGACTTCTACTTCTTATTAATTATATACTTAGCAGTCTGATGATACCTGAGTTGATATAAAATTCTACTTTCCTTTAGTAAGCCCTAATTAAGAGAGTAGGAAGCATCAGGAGGAAGATCACTGGCAGACCCTAAAGAAAAGCTGCCTCATCACCTCAGACATTGTAGGAGGAGACTCATGTTACTCTATGGTAGCAAAAGACAGGAGACTGGTAGCACCTTTTCCAGCTAACTAGTGGGGCATCCTTCAGATATACCATATACCATTCTTTTTTCTGTCTCTCTCTCCCTTGTCTGACTCCACAATGACAAAAAGATAGGATCAATTCAGCCAGGCCCCAGGCTGACTGTGACCAGGCCACTTCTTTCCAATATTTTAGAGTGAATCCAGACTATATTTCACAGCATTGTGATGAGGACAAGCTGTAGAGCTTCTCTGGTCACTTTTAAACTTAGAAATGAAGGAAAGACTGCATAAAGTTAGGCTTGTACCCTGTTCAAATTGATTAATTGATTGATGATTTCCTCCTAGCAATGCTTTCCTTGACTTTTTAAAGATAACTGGATCTTTAGAAATTAGTAATGAAATGCTACTCCTGTATTAAACATTCTTTGGTTTTAATAACAAAGATGATAGATATTTCAGGGGGAAAAAATCAAGAAATATTTCCAAAGCTAATTTATTTTATTAGGCACAATTATTAAATTTTCACTGGCATTTGCAGTTCATTTTTACCAGTAAGTGCTATAGGCTCGTTCTCTAAGTTCATACTAAGTTTAATCGTATGAATTTTCAATCAGTGAGAAGTACAATATATTTTGGCAGTAACCAAGTGTATGAAGAATTAACTGTTATCAAATTATGGAGTGAAAAATATTTCTGTTAAAATAAACCTCTACCAACGATCATGATTTCATGTCAAAACATGAATGTCTCACTGTTGGCCAATAGCAACAGGAGATATAGCTTTGCAGTGGTATACAGTGTCCTAGAATGAATTCTAAATGTGCAGTAAACAGAGATCACTATGGTGAACTGTTGGAGACGCATGCCAAAGCACAGGTCTAGAACTAGTAATGAGAGGGCTATGCCAGTGGGCATAGTAAAGACCCCCTCACTTTTCAGTTATCTACACACTTCTTTAATACATGCATTACCCACCAACACAATTTTTGACACACATCCCACAAATACAAAGAGGATTAGTATTCCAATTGTATGGAAAGTGGCAAAGAAATATCACAACAGATCAATAACTTTCTCCTGAGTGCTATTCTCATTCCAATCAACTTCTCCCAGATTTCCACTTATCTGTAGCATGCTGCAGCAATGCCAGATTGAGGACACGTGTGCAATGAAATCATGTGAATACTGCTGCATCCCAATGTTTGATGCAACTTTGTTAGTTGTGGCATTTGCACAATGATGTTATTGTGCATGTGTACACATTTGCTCCCCCTGCAGACACTCATGCTAACAGTAATTAGCGGAGGGACTAAGCATATAAGAATGAACGTCAAGACCTGTGTTAGAATGCTGGTAGCTTTTTCTAGAGTACAGTAAGCAATAATGGATCTGTGTTATGAAGGGAGTTATCATGAAATGATTATTTTTAGCATCTTTTCTCTGATTGGTAATCAGGTACACAAAAGCCCATGTGCTAAACTGTGTATTTCACTGGAAATGTTAGTTACCATTTACTTAATAGTTAAATATCTGCTATACATATCATTCTTTTCCAAATATCTTTTCCCCCCCTTTAAGGAAAACAAGTTAAACTGTTTTCATCTGCTCTTGAAAAAAGTAAATTGCTTTCATGAGACAAACAATGTTCTACAATGTGTTTCTCAACCTTGGCATCTTTAAGATGTGTGGACTTCAAGCCCCAGAATTTCCCTGCCAGCATGGACTTCAATTCCCAGTTGCTAGCTGGAGAATTCTGGGAGTTGAAGTCCACACATCTTAAAGTTGCCAAGTTTGAATAACACTGTTCTACAGTTATCATAGAATCTAGAGCCTCTAAGTTCATTTTCAAATACTGAGGAGGGACCTCAGTGAATCAAAGAAGAAGGAACAAAGACTGCTGTGATTTCCCCCACCTGGTGCTTTACAAATGCATTGACTACAGCTACCAGCATTCCACATTCAGCCTTCAGTAAAGTACTACCAACTGAACTACTACTGAAAATTTCACAGGTAAGGATGGTGCTAGGAATTGTAATATATCTGAGGAACACCAAATTGGCTGTTAAAACACCTCTTGCTTCAATATTTACCAGATACCTTTTCTTATAGGCCCAAAGAACACATAGATGCAGATTCTCGTTGGATTCTAAATTAGGGCACTTGCCTGTAAAATTTTATAGTAGAGCCTCATTTTTGTTGTCTGTAGCAATAATATGCAAGCTATCTATAGTATATAAATTATGTATTTGACTTTTGTGTGCTTACTTTTCTACATTGTTAAACATTGTCACAACTGGTAGACTACTCAGGATGATTCAATTAAATGCAGCTACAAAAAGTAGCAGAGACATCATTTTTGGCAATGATGAGAATGCGGGTAAGGGAAAGACAATTTTTATTTAAAAGACAATCATTTTTTGTGATTAAAATAATCCACATAAAAATATTTTATTTATAATATTCTGAGATACCATTTATCATACTTTTGCCACAAGAAGCCACAGTAATTTCATTTTTGTTGACTTCTGTTAAAAGGATCAATATGTATGATTCCAAGGAGTCTCAGCTCAGGAGAAGACAGAGCTGGTCCATAATCATATATGAAAGTATTAGTTAACATGACAATACAAAAGTAAAACTCACCACGTTATAAAAAAGCACTATATAATGAGGGAGGAACTTGGGTTAAAACTGCATATTGAGAAATCCAAAATGCACACGGTTGGAGAATACCATTTTGTGATGGTAGCATTTGATTGTGAAGCCCCATCTCCTCAGGGCCTGAATAATATGACTTTTGCAGGGTTTTGTTGTTTGTCAGCTGAAGGGAACCTTTGCTTAATTTCTGCTGATCACAGACTTTAAATCAGTTTATTCCTTTGTCCAGGCAACTTGGAAAATGCAAATGTGCATTCTGTCTTTAGATTCAAGCCACAGACAAAAGCCAAAACTGCCATGGAAACATTTATCTTTTCCTAAAGCAGGCTCAAGTAGGAGCATTAATTTAATAAAACATAAAATCAATATAATTTTAATTTTAAGAAGTCAAAACCAATGCCAAGCTGTCTTTTAGGAATCCTGATAAGAATTCATGACCCTCTTTTCCCTTGGTTAGAAAAATAAAATTAATACCAGAATTGATTTAATGATTCTTATCTTGGCTTGTTTAGTGGTTGGACATTTGATTCAGCATTCTTTGTGCCTAGTATCTTTGCTTTTATTCTTTCAACTTATATAATTATGTGTAATAGATTTACTATTATTACTTTTTAATCTGAAAATGGCAGCAAACATTCTACAGCTTTTTGTGGGAGGAAAATCTTGTCCCTCAAAATATGGTTACAGGAAATGATGTTCTTGGATTCAGTCTGCAAATTATTTGCTCAAATAGTTTCTGCAGAATACTCCAGAGTAGAATAATTACTTACACTACAAACAGAACAGGTTGATAAGTTAAACATGCATTACCTCAGTTCAGTAAATGAAAGGTGCAGAGCCAAGATTTTGGCCATCTTCCTGTACAGATTTATGTATAACAAAACAGTTCATAGAACATGATTGTAACATTGCTAGACACAACTTTATGGATCTGTGTTATGCATAAAAAGTCTTAAAATGTACCTGCTGATTTATCTATTTTTTAAAATTTAGTTGTCATTCCATTTGCTATTATCTTATTCTTATTGGTTGATTTATACGTGTGTGTCTGATAACTGTTAATTTGCCTTATTATACAGAATGCTTGTTTAGAAAGATTGTTAGCTATGGCTCATATTATTTAATTTAGAAATGAAATTATAGTAATAACAAATAACACCTTTTAAAAATATAATATACAAAGCAACCACAATTTAGGGACATCTAGTTGTAAGTTAAATTTGAAGCTTAGCTGAACTGTTAGTACCAAAAAAAAAAAGTTTTTCCAGAATGGGAAGTGCTTGTTTTCACCCACTTGCAAACATTGACAGAGAAAATAAAAGCAAAGATTAAACATAAAGGTTGATTCTCAATTGTTCTTATTTATTCTCCACAAATCTGCAAGAAAGTCACTTTAGCCACTGTATACATATACTGTAATATATACACATTACATTACAGTTACCATTCCAAATCAATCAGACAAGCATTCTTCAGCAATATTCTCTTCCATATTCCTCTTATTTGATTTTCCTGCTCTGCTCTCCAATCCAGTCAGTCAGTACACCTCACCATTAACCATGTTCAGTCCTCCTTGTCATTTGAACCTTTGGGTTTTATTTCTCTCAAGAGTTTTTAAACTTCTACAGATCTCCATGTTTCTCTAATTTTATGTTCACCTTCTCCTTAAGCTGCTTTCTTTGCCAACACAGTGGCATTCACATTTGCACATCAAACATAGAATGATTAATACCACAAGAGCAAGAAAGAATTATAAAATCAGCAAAACAATAAAACATTTGAAACTGGATGTTATATCTGCATTGGTTACCTGCAGTAGCATTTCATTTGTGGACACTATAACTAAGGAAGTCTTCTTCATGACCACGACCCACCTAACTTCGTAAGGCAAGAGGAACCTGAGGATCTCCGATGATAAACATAAATTTCAGCTGGAGTAAAAAGGTTTTCAAGTGCCCATAGGGCATTCTCAGAACTGAATCCAAGCAGAACTCCCACAATACTGTTAAAGTGTGTTCTCGCGTCCTACCAATCATCAGGTGTGGGGCAATCAATTGACTATGTGCATCTCTAAGCTCTCCCTTAGAATATTTCAGAATATTCAAAGGTTATGGTGGCTTACATATATGCAATGATCCTGCAAAGTAGTATCATATGTTACAAAATGAGGTGTCCAGCCAAATGACGCTGAAATTAATGAATATCTGGGAGATTATTAATTTAATGTGTGGCTAAACAGTATATTTTGTACCTTAGTGTAATGAAAAGTTTTCATAAAGGAGAAACAGAAAAAGTATGTGACCAAATCTGGTCTGTCAGGCATAGTTTCCCTTGACAGTCCATTACATGGACACTTTGCTCAGTTACTGAGCCACGGTGGCTATCGTTGGAAAAAGATGACCGCACTACAACTCCTCCGCTTGCTTCAAAAATCGCTGTTAAAACTATCTTACTGTTAACTGATTCAAATTTAAGTAGACTGAAAAAGTTCAACCGCTACACAGTTTACTACAACCACTGTAGATTACAAAAGTGCCTCAAGGGTGCTAGATTCGGGTGTGCCATAGCTAAATGTTTAAGCACATGCTTTACATGGAGAATGTGGCAGGTTTGATTTCTGCAAGTATGAGGTTATGGAAAAGACATTTCTCTTCCTTGAAGTCCTGGAAAGCAGTGCTGAATATCTATACCAAAAGTCTAGCTGTAATGGAGGCGGTGCCATGTCTGCTGCCTTGCAGAGTACTTAAAAAGGTGAGCATGACTCCCAGTGAGTACATTGAAACATTTATGTAGTTTTCTTGGCAGCAGTAGAGAAGTGGCATTGCTTCTTTCAGGATGTTTTTTTTCACAATTTCCAAGCCTAATCTCCCGCCACGGGATTTCATGGTGGTTTCCCATTCTAATACTAATCAAGACTGGTTCCGCTTCAGGGGTTTTTTGGGGGACGGCGGTGATCAGACAATGTCACCTGCTGTGACTCAAAATAGCTTTGGACTGGATTATAATAAAAAGTTTTAAAGCAAAGCTTAGATAATTGTACTCACCCATGTATTTATTTGTTCAGATGTAATTCCAAGAAAGTGAACTTTGGGAACATACACTCTCTATACAGAGAAACCGGTTTCATTTCTACCTCTGGAATATGTTGTTATAGCAATTAAAAGGACTTTTCTGGCTTCCTCTAAATACAGCTTCTTACAAATATGTTTGAACTGTTTATTTTAGTGTAGTGGGGAATCTCTCGCTACAGTTAGCCACAGTAGAAGTAACAAAACCATAAATGCTTTTTTCACTTGCTGGCCTTTCCCAAAATATTAACTCTTTCCACATACCAGTCATGCTTTATCCACTATACCACAAATAAAACTGTAGCGGAAATTTAATCTAGATGTTTATCAAAAATCTGCTCAGAAGAAATCCTAGTCACAAAGACATAGTTGAAGTATAATGAGCCAACTTAAACATTATTGAATTAACTTGAATATGATGGCCTTATTGAAGCTACTAGTTAGGACTTTTCTTCTTGGATGACTATATAAATCCCATTTAAAATAAGGCTTTTCAAAGATTCTCATGGACACAAGGAAGCCAACACTTTTTCCCCATTGATTTTGATGTGAGCTACTTAAATATAGTAGGCATAATAAATGGGTATTTAGAGTATTCCTAAATAAGAAATAGAATTTTCTCATTTAAACACATAATTTTTCCCTGTGGCATATTGATCTTTCAATCTATAATCTCCCCTTTAAAGAACACAGTAAAATTATATTTCTGCTCTTCCATTAGTTATTACCTGCTACTAATAGCATTTCAGAGTCACCCTTTTGCATGTCTTATAAATAGCTATACATTTACACAATTGAATGTCCATGCAGCAAGTTATTCACTAGCATTCTACTGCAGGTCATAAACTACTAAATCCATTCTCTGTTTGTATACTGTCAACAAAATACTTTCATTGAATTATATACTTGAACTTACTGGTACCCAAACATGAGACTGTACAATGAAGACTGAATAACTGAATATGTGACAGCATGTACTTATTTGGAATTTCTTGTGATATTATGCTTAAGCAAGTAATTGGAGAATACAAGGCTTAAATTAGATGCTATCTAATTGACTAATCTTAAGTAGGGGAGAGGGGAACATCAAAATTAAGAGAAAAAAATTCTGAAGTTCTGTGACAAACCTACAAAAGCATGCAGGCAGCTTTCATATAATAGATCTAGCATGTTTTAGCTTCATAGAACACTTGATGATTTATCTGTGGAAGAATTGTTTCTATTTCTTAGAAATTGTGTGTATGTATGTGTGCATATATAAATGCTTTGAAAGCCAATTTGGTGTAGTGGTTAAGGCACCAGACTAGAAACCAGGAGACTGTGAGGCACAAAGCCAGCTGGGTAACCCTGGGCCAGTCACTCTCTCTCAGCCCTAGGAAGCAGGCAAGGGCAAACCACTTCCGAAAACTTTGCCAAGAAAACTGCAGGGATTTGTCCAGGCAGTCATCAGGAGTCAACACTGACTTGAAGGCACTGTGTGTGTGGCTGTATGTGTATGTGCACGCGTGTCCTTATACATAGACAGACCAGTTAATGTACTTCCACTGCTGAAAAACAGTGTGATTTCCTGCTAGTTTTTGCATAAAAGAAACAAAAAAGTAATGTAAACCATCGGATAAACTTAACACAACTAAAAAAGGAAAGGAAAAAATACAAAATATGACCGCCGCCACCCCCCCCTCCCTTAAAATTGCAGAAATCTCACCACTGTCCATGTTCTTGTTACCATCATGTTATTGTTCAACCTGTCAAGACTCTTTCCAGCTTATCACTCCTGATCTAGCCCAAGGATTTGATTTACATCAGCTTTTTAAGGCCATAGGCACAGATCTTCCTCATCACCTACTATGTGATTCTTTTACCTAACCATGTCAAAGATTATATGCACACACCCTGTTCCTACATGGACGGAAAATTATCCTGAAGAGAACATGTATTGATATTTATATCTTTTTGAAGCAATAAGACTTACTTGTCCTTCTTATTTTGTGAGGGCATTAAAAACTATAGTAGTGTTCCACCTTATAATTTTCACTTACAAGATTTATCTTGCCATTGAAAAAAAAAACTACAAAGGGCCCCACTAAATGTGGTAACATAAAGAGGCATTTAAAAAGGAAGCTAGTAATACTCCTACCTTTCTGCACGCTTGTGTACCCCAATTCTTTTCCAAAACCACATAACAGAAAGCCAAATGTTGTGAGGAACCCACATTATCACTTAGAATAGATAACTGTATTAAAACTTAAACACAAATTATTGGAATTATGGTGCTGGCACAAGATGAAAAAGGTGCTTTATATTGTTGAAAGTATTCCCATTGCTTTAGATTTTGGCTCCTGAGAAACTGTGGTCCACCTGAATAAATGGAAACTATTTATTGTTTGAATCATGGATTTTAATATAGTAGAACTTCCCCTGTCTCCATTAAAAAAAGGCTCTTTTGATGAAGTTAATGCAAAAAGACTCCCATGCAGATTAAAGTAGTGGCAGGCAGGAAGTACTCCGACTCTAGGAAGATCAAGCAGTCCCTCTGGGCCAGCTCTGTTTCCCTGGAGGAGGATTCTTACCCTCTGTTATCTCACAAAGCTCAGTCTAGTCATAGCGCATAGTTTTTCATCTCAGTGCAGGAAAAAGGAACAGAGGCAAGGGGAGGGTAATGCATACTTTTAACCTTACATAAAATATGGGAATGGACATAAGCAGCAACAATCAACTTAAATGCAGTGTTTCTTTTATTGTCGTTAACATATGAAAGTTGCTAAAGCAGCAATTCCAAAATGATGACAAGAGTATGAGTACTCAAGGAATGTAAGCTGGGCAGCCTTGCATTCCATCTTCCAGCCAGACACCACAGAGAGGTTTGCTAACAGCAGAGTATAGTTGTATGGATGTATTGCTCAATCGCATATGGAGAATATACAGAGAATCAGTGGTTTACAATGGTTTGTAGCTTTTTAAATTATAACTAAAAGTGCCTATTTTAGAGACTGCTCATCAAACAGTGATCCATTCGTGCTTATTACAACATTCTTTGGAAATAAATTCCATCAAACAATAGGGCAAAGAATTGCTTCCCTTTATTTTTCTTTAAGTTTGTCTTTATTAGTTGTTCTGGGTTATCTCACATTCAGTATTTGGTAGAACATGGGTAAATTTTTGCTGTTCATTTTCAACATTATTCATACCTCAAAAGTGCTATGGTTCCCCTCATAGTCTGAACCAGAGCCAGACAACTTGGTGCCCATCAGAAATTCTAGATAAAATTCCCATAATTTTTTATCATTGGGTAAACTGGCTATAACTAATAGGAGGTAATCCAAAAATATTTGCTTACCTGTAAACTGAAAGTATGAAGCAGAATACATATTGGGGTGCTGCATAGGGTACTGAACAGCTGATACATGAAGGGTGCACTGATGTTCAATTATTGAGAACATAAGAGCCTTGCTTGATGAGACTGAATGTGCCTCTCGCCCTGCATCTTCTTTGTCAGATAGCCAACCAAATATTTCCAGATAATCTGCAGCATTGCCTCCATACAAGAGAATTTGTAAGCAAGTGGTATTCAGTGGCAAACCACACTGGAGCTATCATGGTTTAAAGTGACTAATCCACAAATATCTCTTCTCTCCTTCTAAAAACTTCAACACAAATGTCAACCACTACACAGAATAACAGAATAATGATTAATCTTATAGCAATGAATACATTAATTATGGGTCTATAATTTGTTCATTGTAGGACCTATATTATGGAACACTTTATTGTTGAAGTTGAGGTTGGCCTCCTGGTTAGAGTTAAGAATGGGCTTAAAACATTTAATTTCACCCAGGCCTTTTATTATTGTAAAGAATGTCATAGTACTTTTAAGTGTCTAAACAGTGTAGCATATACAATTTAAAAGTAAATAAACATACAAATTATTGAGTCAAGTGATTTAAAATGGGTTCATTAAATAAAGAAATGAACAAAATTCAGAGTACTTTATAGAGTTTGCCTTCAAGCATAATTCTCAACTTTTCAAAACAACTTCCTTTCCTCCAGTAATTGATGGCTGAAGATTTCTGCAACTTTTGCCTTGTTTAATCCCAAAGGGTCTTGTTTTCTGTTCATGTAGTAAGTAGAAGAAAGACATGTAAGGATGCAATGAGCCCCAAAGGTGATTTCTCTAAATATTTTAAATTTCTTGAAACAATATCTCTCAGTTTTGGTTATCTCCTATGCTGTAAGGCTTCAAATGGCTCCCTAATCAAAGATGGATTTAGGTGTGCAATCAGGTGTGGGCATCTATCTGCAGGAGCTGATGGTATCCTGGCATTACTGTGCAAGCTCCACCCCTTTGGGACACGCCTGTGTTGCCCTGATGCACATCCCAAAGGGCCAGGGCTTGTATCAGGCTGCTGCAACACTTTTCTTTCATCACCCTGCCCTCCCTCGGCCCCCTCCCCTCACAGATGCTGCTTTGGCCAGGCCACCTTTTCTCCTAGAGCTGATTGGGATGGGCCCAGTTAATAGATATAAAGTTTCCTATTAAATATTTTTTTCCTGCCTTCTGCACTATGCAATGTTAACTCAAGAATCAGAAAAGAAGGACATCCAACACAAGCAGATAACTAACTGAGAACATTCAATCTGACTTAAAATACACATTTGTCACCGGCAGAGGTTTGATTTACCCTCCTTTCTTTTAGCACTGTGGTATTTTCCTCCGTAATCCACTGCAGATAAAAAGTAGAGGAGTATCATCTTTTCACAAGGATTAGAGCCTAGGCAGCAGATAAGCAAAAAGGAGTTAAACGTCCTATGAAAACTATAAGCTAATTAAAAATTTAGAGAGTAGGGAATTCATTCCAAGTGCAGTAATTATATGTCAAACAAGGGACAATGTAATTCTTAGCACTCAAATCCACTCTACAAGCTATCTAGTTACTCTGTATCACTATGACTTCCATTAGTGTTTGTTAATGGTAACTAGCAAGTGGTCCTCTTGCTTTCGCTCTGACTCCCTGTAATAGGTACAGTTCACTCTTTGTCCCAAGGTGCAGGAGAAATAAGATTCAGAAGATTCAGAACATGCCCTTGATGTTTAAATTATCAGAATAGAAGTGAAGATTCGAGCATGTCACCTTGGTGAAAATGTTTGAAATCATTACACTGGGGGACAAACCTTATGTAATTTGTTTAAGGAAAGTTCTTAAACCAAAGCCAGCCATGCACCCATTCCTTTTTCTTTATGTTCAGCCCTTCTTTTGATTTACTTCAGATTCTACCAGATCTTTTGTAAGAAATAGTTTACTTGCTTAAATTATACATTGAATTTCCTATAAAGCCCGGCCACGTGTGTCATATCCACACATAAAGCACCTTATGTTTATACCAAAAAAAATGTAGCAACGATTCTTATCTTGATTAATTCCAGTTGTAGACTTCAGATTTTCCTTTCATTGACACTCTCCCATCTTCATCAGGGAAGGAGTCCAATATATGGATAAGAAATTGTTTTAAAAATGTATTCTTATTAACTAATTTCCACAGATACAGAAGCAAATACTATGAATATAATCGAAATTCAGAAAAAAAAAAAAAAAACCAACCTGTCCAGAGGAGGAGATAAGCTGCTATGCTGTTCACTCTGAAGTGATTGTGGAGTTACATTCTGAGAGATGCAAGTGATTTTATGTCCCCCCAAATGCAACCCTTTTGCAGTGAGTTCCATGGATTCTCTTAGAGAAAGTAAGTTTCATTTAAATGTTCTTTACCTGTATGGAAAAGCTGCATGAGTCTAAGCAGATGCAAGATTATTTCTTCCTTCTTACTAAAATAGGTCTTTAAAGAGGTATACTTTGCCATATTTCCAGTGATAACAGAATACCAGTTTCTTTTATTCTGTTTGTTGAATAACATCTTCATCTGAATTAGGTACGTTGGCCAAGAATTCTGGGAACTGCAGTCCTGACACATACCATTTCTGGAAATTGCCACGGGGGGCAAGGGGGAACATAATACATAGTATATAGAATAAGTACTCCAAGAAAACTACTCAGTATAACTAACCTGGTGCAAATGTATCTTAATACTATATACAGTATTAGGCTTTGCTAGAAGGCAGGCTAACTCTACCTTCTTCAGTATTGGATATAATTCCAGAAAACATAGCTCTTAAGACTCAATATGAGACTTAATCCATCAATAAACTTTATTGTCTTATTAATGTCTTACAAATAATCTTTGATAGATTTTAGATAATAAAATACTGTTTCATATAAGACAACAGGCTGTAAAATTGAGGAACCTTTGCCCTACATTTTGGAGCAGAATTGTTGTAAACAAAGCAGCTTTATGTACTGTATAGCAATTGTGTCCTTGTCAATCAGCAAACTTGCTAAAAAATATTCTGCATAGTTGGAGGCAATATTTCCTTGCTTAGTACGTACATCTTGTTTGTGATAAAGAAAATTATAGATGACCTCATTCTTCAGGTTATTTCCATATATACGCAGCCTAAATTCCATTCTGACATTTTTCTATCAGCCCTGCAGGCTGAAGTTACCCAACGTATATCTAGAAAAATATATTAAATTTTCTCTTCAATCAAATAGACTAAGAAGTTTGGTGCAGGCATTGAAGAGCCTATACCATTCTATGTCTTAAATACTTTTTGTCAAAAAGGTATTAAGTTTGATCATTCTCTAGGATTTATTTTCAAAATCAAGGATTTAAACTGCTTAGGAAAACATACTTGTAGCATTGCAAGCAATTTCTTATTGAAAATATAAAATTATTTTTGACATTTAAAGGTTTTAAACATTGTTATGATACATTAGAGCTGTATACCCTTCTTGTGTATTTTTAGAAATAGAAATAATAAGAAGCTCTGAGTAAGACTTTAAAAGAATTATATAAAGACATTTGGTGGTAATAGATTCCCATAGTTTGTTTATCTGAAAACTTTCTATGATGCAAAACTGAATGGGGGGTCCTAATTCAATCTATATGGGATTGGTTTTGAAGACCATCCAGAATGCCACAGCCCAAGTAGCAATAAGCATAGCATATTTTGCTCACATAACATCTGTACTACAGGAGCATCACTGATTATCAGGAGTCTTCCAAGTGCAATTCAAGGTGCTGATTGTCACCCATTATAGCTCAGGATCCCAGGACTGCAAGACTGCTGCTCTGCATGGAATCTGCTCACTCAGTGAGATTCAGTGGGGAGCGTTCACTATGAGCCTGCACCTCAAGAGAATGACAACATCAGGGACATTTGAGGTTCTTGGTGATGGCCCCCCTCCTCTGGAACAGCTTATCACCAAAATAAGGGTGCAGGGATGTCCATGTGAGGGTCATAAAAGTCAATATGGAGCAGCAATAGTGTGATTGAAGCCTTGCCTCTTTTATAGCACTTTGCATATGAAGCCCTGCACAGCCCTACTAAAGACTACAATGTAGTTGAAAGATAGTGCTTTGGCATAAGGAGAGCCTGGGTTCAACTGCCAAAATCTCAGCTGATAATCTACAATCAGTCATTATGTCTCTGTTCTAGGAAACAGCATGGATAAATGTGATAGCACCTCCAGCATGAACGGTGCTCTGAGGTATGGAAATGTTACCAATATTGTGTTGCTAACTGTTGGACCTCACTGCAGTGGTAAAACAAAAAACAAAAACTGCTGGCTTCATGCTGGTGAGCCTCAAAGTAAACCCCATTTTGGGCGGGTTGGGGATTTAGATAATTAGATGTACAGTACCATCAATATGTCTATTGTGTAAAGCATACAATTATGATTAACATATAATTTAAATATAATCACTGTATGGATAAGACAAAAGATATTAACCAGGAAATCGTGGCAGACGAATATGAATAGTCATGTAACAAGGTAGTAACATACGGGATTGTCTCGCTCAGTATAAATAGGCCAGTGTTCATGATGCAATACGTATCAGCCATAATTACCTCCCTTTAATGATAAAGGCAGTAGATTGCTTTGTTTTTCCCTTTTAAAGGGGAAAAATAAGAAGAGGCTTATTCATCTATCGGTGGATATTGGTTTGTGTCTCGTTCGTTTCCCAAGCCCGAGGTTATGTTCTCCTTTCATTTTCTTGGGTTGTGTTTCATTCTGACAAGTAGCAATTGATTCTACTGCTAGTTAGGCCAGTGGTAAGTGGAGGATGAAGTTTCCATGAAAACAAATAGCACTTCATAAGTCTGACCTTTCTTTCTGAACTTTTGTTGTGGTTTACTGGAAGATGTGCTTTTCGAAAAAAGAGTCGAACCATGGTGTCTATGTAGTTTTGAATAATCACTTTCATCCACTTTGGACTTGACAGTGAAAGTGGCAATTGTCTTCTCTCCAGGGCAATGTGAGTTTTTCCACAAATTATTATGGTAATTATTTCATTATTAGTGGTAGGATTCATTTTCACAACTAGTTTACATTTATTATATTATTATAAATAACAATTATGTTGTTATTGTTTATAAACAACAACAATTTATCAGACCAAAAAAAAATTGATCAGATCTGCCTAATGCTGCAGAATAGATATGTGCAAAACCAAGAAACCAAAACCAATCCCAAGGACAAATGCTTTAGAGAACTTTGAAATGTTCCATTTCTTTTCCAGACCACACTGATCTGGTCATTTTGCTTGTGGTCTCCTGATTTTCTGGAAGTTAATTCTCCAAACCAGGAAGTGTTTCTGATATTCAATGGACCTATATGGTGCTTCAGATTCAGTTTCCAAAAAGGTGCTTTGGAGTATGCAGGGATGCAAATGTAGCATCTGTTTGCAACTCTTTAAAGCAGCCATGCCTTTTCCTGGGATCATGTACCTTTCTTCCAGGAAAAGATTAAGGTTCTTTAAAGAATTGCAGACAGGTGCTATGCTTGTGTCCTCACACACCTCAAAACACCTATTTTGAATTGAATCCAAAGCACTCAAGAGTTCTAGTGTTCAGGACATAGTGTTCTACATGAAACAGTCAGACTACATTGGGACAAGATACAGTATTTCCAGTTTAGAAAATTAACTTCCAGAAAGTTTCCAGACCAGCTTCAAAAAGTGCACATCAGCACAGACTGAAGGAGGAATGGAATGTTCTGAGTTCTACAGAATGTTTCATTCCTGAAATGGTGGGTGGGTTTTGAACATCCCCATTGCTGAACTACAATTGCTTGTGACCCCAGCATGGGCAATAGTGAAGGATACTTCCAGAGATCTACTGTTCCAAATCTAGCAATACATTCTAGCAGAAATAATAACAATAATTTAATACAATAAAAATCAAATTTACTTCACAGATTTGGAAGAACATTCCAAGAGTATGACAAGTGAGCTACTAAAAAGAAGGACTGTTACAAATTTGATATTACAACAGGAAAAGCTATGACTTTTGTAATTACCAACCTCCCTTTGAAGGTCAAAATATTCAAGGATGTTCATGTGAATGTAGACATTTTGAAAAGCAGAGAGGTCTTAGCCCTTTTAAAATGGAGATTTCAATATCATTTTATGTTTCCTGTAAATATTTTATTATTATGTTCTTTACCATGGTAGTTATGGTGTTGCTATGGATGTTTTAAATTTGTACGCCACCACAAGTCTGTTTGGAATCAGCGGCATACAAGTTCAATCAATCAATCAGTCAATCAATAAATGTTTTAACATTTATTGCGCTACACCGCTAGGAGTCTGACAGAGGTTTTTCTAAATATATTTTAATAAATTTTCTTAAAGAGTATAACTAGAACAGAAAAAAACCAACATTTTATAAATGCCATTCAAGCAATTTAACCAAAACTGTATCTTAGAAGAAATAGAATGAATGAACATACAGTGGTACCTTGGTTCACGAACTTAATTCATTCCACAACTCTGGTCGCGAACCGAATTGGTCGTGAACCGAATCAAATTTTCCCATAAGGTTCAATGTAAATACGGTTAATCCGTTCTGACCCCTACGAATGTGGTTGCCAACTGATTTTGGTCGCCAATGGAATCAAATTTTCCCATAAGGTTCAATGTAAATACAGTTAATCCATTCTGAACCATATGTATTTTTTTTTTAAACCACAAAAATATGAAACAAAGTACAGTACGGTACAGTATGAAGAGAGAGAACACTAATCTTGCTTGAGGCAACCTCTGGCATGGAGGACAGGAAGGCGGGTGGGGAGGTGGTTACTGCTTGGAGGGAGAGTCCCCCTCCCTACAGGAAGCCACGACCACGTGTCACGGCAGGGAAAATGGCCACGGGTCGTATTCGTCATCCGATGCGGAGTTCGCGAATGGAAGCAAAATTTTGCAAATGGTGCTGTTCGTGAACCGAATTGTTCGTGAACAGAAGCGTTCGTGAACCGAGGTATTACTGTACTTATAAAATTATAGAAAACAAGCAACATTTTTAAAAAAATATGCTCATTTCTCTAAAATTGTGGAAGATGTCCTGTGATAATGCTTCTTACTAACATATGTACATCATGTAAAATGAAAGAAAATATTCCTTTGAAGTTAGAAATTCATACTGTTTATATTTACCTATATAGCATTTAATCAAATTTGACCTGTGGAATATTTCATAAATTGCCGCTCAAATATTTTCATATACAGATCAGAGGAAAAGTTGCTGCTGCAGATTATCCAATATTCCAAAAGAAGTTACCTTTTGTTTTGCGTTGTGAAATATAATGGCATATGTGCAGTAACATATCCCAGTTACTAGACAAAGAGACAAAAGCAAAACGATTATCCAGTTTTATGATGTACAGCTTTTAATTAAAACTTCATGCTGTGTTGTATATTTTATTTATCACTGCCTTTCTTCCGGAATTAAGCAAAAATGCCAAAAGAAGTAGGACAATATTTTGGAATTAAATCCTAGTCTGAATGTTTGCATCTAAATTCCAGGGTTGCTTGAATTTCAGAAGAGTTAGAAGAGCTCTACATTTTAGGAGCCTAATATTTTCCATTGCTGATTAAAAAGGAATTTAACTAGAACTCCAACCAAAAGAAAGAAGCTGTAATTTAAAGCCATGCTGAAAAGGAAGTTCATGCTGGAAACCTCTGACTCATCAGAAAGTGATGCAGATGTGAAAGGAAATCGTTTTTCTGCCTGGCTATATTTTTATCCTGTTGGGAATCTAATGTTTGGAAAGCCCTGCATTTTTTTCCTTAAGTACTCTTAATAGTCGGTGTAAAAAATGCCTTATGTTGTGTTCACTTATGCACATTGTATATACTTATATAACTTTACGAAATGTGTTAAAGCACATCTTATTTGCACTAGGATGAGTAAGCTCAGAATTCCCTTTGAAAAGAGATAAAATAGGTGAGTTAGGGACAAAATGTTAAATGAAGCTGCATTCATTATAAAAGAATCTCTGTGAGAAAAAGTTGGCCAAGCTATTTGCCAAATACTTTATCTCGGTAGCGGGTTTACACATTGTGTTAAGCCGAAATGTATGTGTTGTAGCTTAACATGTTGTGTGAATTCTAACAATTGTGGTTCATTTCATGAATCATATTAAACAAACCGTAGTGTCGTATTCTATATATGATCCTATTAATTGTATATTTAATAAAGGGAATATATCATCTTACTTCTAAGGAAACATTAAACAGACTTGAAAAAGATAACTGGGGAAACGCATAGTCAAAAGTAATAAAACTGAAAACCACATAGAGAAAAAGAATGGAAAGGAGATTTAGGGTCTTGAACTCACTTGGGCCATTTTTATTGTTTTGTTGTTTCTCTTTAATTGTTATTGTTTTTTCATTATTGTACCCACACTGAGATCCAAATATTTAAATAAATATATAACTTTTGGGGGGGGGGGTGCTTTCAAGTCAGTTGTTGTTTTTTTTTAATTCCTGGTGACTGCCTGGACAAGTCCCTGCAAGGCTCTCTCTATAACACAGACCTTGCCTAAAAAGATATTTTAACACACTATGTTAAAGCATGAGCAAAAGACTAGGAATGACCCATTCTAGGAAGATGGGGATTAGAAATCTGCAACTAATTCCCTTTTGTGGCCCTTTGTTCTAACTTCAGGAACTAGGTGGCCAGATTGCTGGAGGCCATGGTCTCAGGTTGATGACACTGAATGCCAGATATATTTATAATAAGATCACTCTGACTCATGTTCTAATTAAGGATGACAAAGTAGAGCTGGCATGCATTATTGAGAAATTGATGAGCAAGGACAGGGGAGCCCATAGACTGAGCTTCCAAGGTGGGAGAGGGGAAACTATGATGTCACTGCAGAGACTGTATATGATACACTATATATGCAGTTGGCCAAAGGAACAAGCTACTATCCCTGCCCAAGCAGCTCAATCACACTTTGGAGCTGGTGGTTGATACACTTAAGCTGATGATTTTGAAAATATTTAATTTGCCCTCCTTGAGAGTGGGATGTGAAGTGGCTCAGGATTACATAGTCACTAAGACAACAATGGGCTTGTCTTGGGTCGTCATGAGCCTGATACACAGGGGGCAGCACATATTATCTGGCCTATGCTTCAAAGCAGTTGAGACATGGTCTGGTGGGGTAAGATTAGAACTATGATCTTGTCATAGATGGATCACTTCTTGGTGACCGTAGGATTAACCAGCACCACTGGTCTCTTTAGGGAGCCTGAGTCAGGTATATTATGAATCCAGTAGGGTTCCAGAGGAACCTGGAAGCCTCCAAGCAATCTGGAAGGCATTTCTATCACTAATTGATAGACTTCTAGAATACATAGGCAATGAAGGTTCTTTTTACTGTAGGATTGTTCTTTCCTTTTGTAGCAGTCCTGGTGGACTCCTTGCTTTTCTGAGGAATTCTAGAAGATGAAGTACCAAAGGAAACACCTAGAGCAACATTGGTAGGAGACAAGGAGCAAATCCAACTGAACACTGGTATGAGCCTTTTGGGCATCTCAATCGCAGTAAGGGCAGCAAAGTGGGCTTTGCCTTTACTGCATCTGTGGAATGCCATCCATCAGCCTTTTTTAAAGTGACCCAGACTCTTTTAGGAAGTATGGTCCTGAAGAACTGGCAACAGGTCACTGTGATATGTTAGAAACTAGCCAAACAGAATTGGAAACGATACCAAGAGGATATCTTACAACTTTATCAGGGAAAAGTTTGAGCATGTTGATCATAAGGATGTGGATAGAGTCCATTGTGAGTGGATGAGCTAGACCCCCATATTCCACCTGATAATGCAGATTCCTAGGGAAAAGATGGGGTACTAGATGCAGGCTGTGGTGAAGGTCTCATCACGGGAGAGGGGGATAGAAGACTGGAGTCCTTAAAAGGAACGTTTATGCACATTCTCCTTAAAAGGCTGACCCTGGGCTCAAGTATCCTGGATAACTATTGTCCATTCTCCAAATGTCCCTTTTTAGGGAACATTCTTGAGAAAGTGGTAGAGCAACAATTGCAGAGGACTTGGAAGAAGTGGAATATCTGGAGCCTTTCCATTTGGGGTTCAGGGTTGGGCATGGGACAGAAATCACAGTGGTTGCTTTCATTGATGGTCTATGGCAAGATCTTGATAGGGGGAGTACAACCCTGTTGGTCCTGCTAGATATTTTTGTGGCTTTGAATTCCATTTCAAAAAAATGGAGTGCCTGATTCAGAAACCAGCTGATTCCAGGACATTATCATCTTTAGCTCTCAGTGAGGTTGTGTTTCCCCAGAAAGAGTTGGTGCATAATTTGACAGTTTTCAGGGACTTTCGGCTTCTGCTGGTACAGCACATGGACTGCAACTAGTGCAATTGCCACAGCTCATGTACTAATTGGGACACAATACCCCCATACATCCCCAGTACTGTGGCATCTATATTGGTTGCTGGTTTGTTTCCCAGTACAATTCAAGGTTATCACGTTGAAGTCCTACATGGTTTGGAACCTGGCTATCCAAATGTTTGCTTATTCCAAATGGAATCTGCCCACCCAAGGCCTACCTGCAGAGAGTGCTTAATGAGAGACCTTCCCCATTACAAGGTGCAGCAGGAGAGGACTCAGATGTGGGCATTTTCTACCGAAGTAGCCCTTCCACCATAAGATCCATACCCACTCTTGATATTTACAAATTTTGTGAAAACGTGATTATTTCAAAGAGTATGTGGGGATTGCATTATAAACTATGTGGTTGGTTGCATTATTTTTGTGTGTGTGAATCATTTAGAATCAGAATTACTGAAGTAGCATAAAAGCCTCCATAATCAATTAATCAATATAAGCTTGTTGAAATTTATATTCAAGACTAAGTTAGATGAACATAGTTCCCATTGAAACAGATGAATCATAAATTGTATCTGATTTAATTTTAATAGTAATTAAATTAAATTTAAATCTAGATCAATTTCATAAAGCTTTATAGCTTTCAGGTGACACAAGCCTCCTGGGCATGGGAGGATCAGAGAACCTCTTGCAGGGCCATTGGACAAAATCACTTGGATTTGTTCGCAGTTGGATGCTGGCTTTCCTGCAGATCTGATGGAGATGCCTAGCAAGGAGTCTTGCCCTGTTATCTGGGAATGGTTTAAACCTGTTGGAGCTGATGAAGTGGACAGGGTCCTTGGAACAGTCAGCTCAGCCACCTGCTCTTTAGATCCATGCCCCTTTTGGCTGGTTAAAGCAGCCTGGGAAGTGTCATGTGAGTGGGTTCTAGCGATGGTTAATTCTTTCTTGAGTAAAGGGATTGTTCTTCACCTCTTAAGGAAGCCTTGGTTCACCCTCTCCTCAAGAAGCCATTGCTGGACTCCATTATACTGGACAATTTTTGTCCAATAGCTAACCTCCCATTTTGAAGGAAGGTTATTGAGAAGGTGGTTGTGCAGCAGCTTCAGACGACTTTGGATGAAGAAGATTATCTGGATCCCTTTAAGTCGGGATTCAGGCCTGGGTATGGGACTGAAACAGCATTGGTCGTGCTTTTGGATGATCTCTGGTGAGGGCTGGATGGGGGCTGTCCATCCATCCTTGCCCTACTTGACCTATTTGTGGCTTTTGATACCATCAACCATGGTACCCTTCTGGATCGGCTCAGAGGATGGGGGGGGCACGGTATTGTGCTGGTTCACCTCCTTTCTCCAGGCTGACTCCAGCTGCTGGTAGTTGGGGAGGAGAGATCCTGCCCTCAGACCGTACTATAATACTATAATACTATGAGGCCGCTGGGTGAGCTCATCCGTCACCATGGAGTGAGGTATCATCAGTATGCTGATAATACCCAATTATATATCTCTGCCCATGGTGAATTAAGCGATGCTGTGAATGTGTTATCCTGGAGCCTGGAGGCTGTAAGGGTCTGAATGGGGAACAACAGGCTTCAGATGAATCCTGGCAAGACTGAGTGGCTTTGGGTTTGGGGGCTTCCAGTTCTAAAACTAGGTCATCTTTGGTGCTGGATGGGGTGGCACTGCCCCAGACAGACCTGGTGCACAATCTGGGGGTCCTCCTGACTCATGATTGCTGCTGGAAGAGCAAGTGGCAGTCATAGCTAGAAAAGCCTTTGCACAGCTTCAGATTGTGTGCCAGTTGCACCCATTCCTGGATTGGGGGGCTCTGCTCACTGTCACTCATGCCCTAGTCACCTGCTTAGACTTCTGTAACGCACTCTACATAGGACTACCCTTGAAGAGTGTCCAAAAACTTCAGCTGGTGCAAAATGCAGCAGCACAGGAAGTTATGTGTGCCCCTAGAAGAGTACACTCTGCTCTGTGAACTGCATTGATTGCCAGTTTGCTTCCGGGTCCAATTCAAGCTGCTGATTTTGACCTTTAAAGTCCTTCATGGCATGGGGCCAGGTTATTTGAGGGACTGCCTCTCCCTGATTGCATCTGCCCATCCCATCAAATCTGGCAGAGAAGGCATGCTGCGGGTCCCATCTGTCATATTTGGCCGATCCCAGGAAGCGAGCCTTGTCTGCCGAGGTGCCTGCCTTGTGGAATCTTCTCCCCTTGGAAGTGAGGTTAGCTCCATCCCTCTTAACATTCCTCAAGTCCCTCAAGACTGGCTATGTGATCAGGCCTGGGGGTCCCAGGGGACCGGGGAGATTTTGCAATGAGTCCCTTACTACGGTTTTATGTGTTTTTTATAGTTTTTATAGTTTTAATTATTGTTTTATATGTATTTATTGATTCTTTCTAACTGAGTGTTGTACACCGCCCTTGTAAGATGGGCAGGTATACAAACACAATCAATCAATAAATAAATTTAATCCTATCCACATCAACCCAGAAGTTGTGTTTATGGTATTGCTTCTGGGTAAGGGAGTACAAACTTACAGCTAAAATGAATTTTAGCCTCTGTTGAATCATGATGAATTCAGAATACATACCTCACTGCAACTGTTGCTCTCTAAATAAATAAATAAATAAATAAATAAATAAATAAGCACTCTTCCAACAGCAATGCTAAAAAAAGAGTTATAACCTCACAATTTAGGCCTGTGCTAATTTCTGTTGGCCCCTTATACTCTGATTCTAACCACAACTAGCAAAGTGGGAATTATCTTTTCCACTTGGGAGTTCTCTACTTTATCTTCTCTCTTTTGGGAATTTGGGGAACAGGGAATAGCTGTATTGCCATGCACTTTATGCATGCATTATGGTATTTATCTTATATAGCACTAAGCAAGCTTCTATAATTGCTTTTCATTAATCATATCCAATAATGATAATCCTAAGGGCCAAGGAATCTACCCTTGCATTTTTCCTAAGTGCTTGTGACTGTGAAGGGCATGCAATTTTGGAAATTTTTAAAACCTGATTGCCCCATCTTTCATTATCAGCACAAGAGGTTAGTTTTATTTTATTTTATTTTATTTATTTATTTTATAAATGTGATATTTATCTGGATTTATCACCAATTGGAGGTGTTCCCTCTCCTTTAAAAAATTGAATAGCTTATGTTACGCTTTTCAGGAGATTTGTATGCTGGATACAGGAATGGATTCTTGAGATGAGGCTGATCTGGAAACATACCATACCTATATTAAGCACAGCAGGCATGCTTCTACCTTTTGAGTTCTGGTGCTCTCTGAGCTTGGTTGCTTGCTTGCAGACATTTCATTACCCAACTAGGTAACATCGTCAATGCTTTTCCCTTCAATGTCACCAAAAATCACCCACATCAAGAAGTACATTATAAATATAACCCCACACCATGAATTCATTCCCAACCTTTATTTCTGATCTCAAATAGGATAACATAAATTCAAACCTAGTATACAACCTGATGCCCTTTCAAGTTAACCTAGCCTGAACAAGCAGAGTCCTGCCAAGAAAGTACCTGGAAGTTGCTCTGCGTGTGGATCTCAACCAATCTGATGAGTGAAGTGTCAGCCCTCTTTTATATTGTTTTATACAGTTCTTGATAACTTCTGCAAGTAACTCGTGCATACAGTACACGTTTGATTCCATTAGCCCTTTTCCTGGACTTTTGAGGTGGCTCTCCTTTATGACTTTGGTGACAAGCTACTGATGATGACATTCCAGTACTGTTTATAACTTTTGTATTCTTCTGTAAGTTTTGAAGCTTGATAAACTCCAGGAGACTTTCCATGATGTCAGCTTGGTTTTCTAGTGCTCAATTTCCAGTCCTCATCACTTCTGCTGACCAGCATACCTTCCTTGGATCTGAGCCTATATTCCATTTTTTCTGAGGCATCTGCCTTTTCCCAAAGAAGTGTTGAAATCCCCTGCACCTCTTATTCATCATTAGCTTGTCCCCAAGTCACCTTGCCTGTCAGTTTCCTTATCTCTAGTTCACAGCTTTCATTCAAGCAGCTCTCTCTGAATCCTACAGGTACCAACCCACCAGGCCTTATCTATTTCTTACAGAGAGACATATGCCTAACCCAGCTATAATATTCAAAGCTGTTTCTCATTCTTTCTCCTGTATTTCAAAGAAATGCAAAATAGTTTAATATAACAGAGGCATAACATTTTATCATAACATTACAGATTGCTGCAAATTATATAAGCAAGATAATAAATGCAATATATACATTTTAAGGCATTTCACATCTTTCTTGGTCTGACTCCTGTTGGCCTTGACTCCTCACAATCCACACCACTTCTTTTGCCTCTTACTTGCCCTTTTCCTTGAGGATGAAAAGTTCTAGGTAGGCTTTATAGAGAGATCCAGTTTGGTATAGTGGTTAAAGGCACCATGCTAGAAAGCAGGAGACTATGAATTCTAATCCTGCCTTAGGCACAAAGCCAGCTGGGTGATCTTGGGCCAGTCACTCTCTCAGCCCTAGGAAGGAGGCAGTGGCAAACCACTTCTGAAATGTTGCCAAGAAAACAGCCGGGACTTGTCCAGGCACTCGCCAGGTATCAAGACTGACTCGAAGGCACACACACAGGTTTTATAGAATAATTTCCTTTGATACAGAAAACAGTGGAAATTTCTGGAAAATTTACAACTGATATTTTTTATCTAGGCAGGTTGAAAGCATTAGGGAAACAAATACATAATATACCAGATTGTTAGCAACTTCATTCAAACTTTCAACATCCACCACTGAATTGCATGTCTTCTGATCTCCTACTTCACACTTGGGAGTTTCATACTTTAGTTCACGTAGGTGTTAGGCCATTGATGCAAAGATTGATGCCTGCAGAACCATGGCAAGCCTGCCTGCCTTTCTTGCTGACCAGTGGATAAATCCAATCAAATTATAGATCTTCAGTGTGGAGGAACAATGAGAAACAGATTCAACAGCATAGTTTTGTGCTGAAAATGTTTACATTCCCTTAGGAAACCATCACAAGCAGTGTTAGAATGATAAAGTTGGAAGGGGCCTTTAGGCCATCAAGTCGAATTCCCAGCTCAGTGTAAGAATCCAGACTAAGCCATATTGAATGTATGACTGTCTAGTTTTGATTGAACACATCCTGTGAAGGGGAGCTCTACACTTCTCTTAGTAATTGGTTCCACTTTCAAATTCCCTTTAATGCTGAGATAAATATTTTTTCTCACAGTCTGCCTTCCTGTAACATAAATTCATTATTCCATATCCTGTGCTCTAGAATAATAAAAACAGATCTTGAATCTTCTTCTTGTGACATCCTTTCAGGCCTTTGAAGAGTGTTATCTGAAGGCTAAATATTCTCAGTTATTTTGATCTCTCTTCATAGGACTTAGATTCTAGTCCTGTAATAATTCCCATTACCTTTCTCTGAAGTTGTTCTAGTTTGTCTTAAACTTTCTTGAAGTATGATACCTATTACTGGATAAAATACTTGTGGTAGAGTTTGATCAACACTGATTAAAATGAAACCATTATTTCCTGTGCTGTGGAAACTATAATTTGATTTTTGCTTTCTTTGCATTTGTGACCACTAAATTTAATTTTGTTATTTTCAATCCAGTGCCCTAGCCTATCAAATTCCTTTGAATGTTACTTCTGTCTTCTAAGATACTAGCTATCCCCATCCACTTCTCTATAATTTAAAAATGTGATAAGCATTTCTTCTACTTCTTCATTCAAATCATTAATGAAAATGTTCAAGAGTAACAGTCTGGAATTGGACCTTATGGCACCCACTTGATACTCCATCATAATGAGAAACCATTGATTAGTTTCTTTGAGTAGGATGTCATGCCACTGATGTATTCAGTCAATTGTTATGAAATTCAGCCCACACTTGCTAAATAGACTGTCATAAGGTCCAGAGTATTTATTCATCAGATTAGCAGTATCAACTGGCAGAAGCTATCCAGGGCCTATAGGAAATTTTACCTTATTCAGTATCTTGAACCTGAATCTCTCAGTTAGAGATGGCCGTGTTTGAAGATGAGAATTACCCAAACAATCAAGATACACTCAAGGTAACAAAAGAGCAGTCTCTTTTTTGCATGATATAGTTCAGAACATCTTAATCCTCAAATCCAGTTTAATTACCCTTATGCAACAAAAAGTTCAGAAAGGGCTCTGTACAAGAAGAATGCATTCTATATTTCAATGCTAGGTGAATTCTTCATTTACACGATATTTTCTCAGTGATTTCCAGTCCAAAGAGGATCTGCTCATTACTACATATACAGGAGAAATAAAAGAAGTATTGCAAGGCACAGGCAGAGTGGAAACCCTTGACTCTAGCATATGGAGGTGCACATTAATTGCTTCCAACAATCCATAATTGTACACAGGCAATTCAGATGAAACCTATTTCCCTGCTCATAGCTGCAGATCTGCAATTTGCTGGGCAGCAGAAACAAATTTCAATGGGCTCTGAATTCAGGTAAATGTCCTCCTGATTGCTTGAGTTAGTCAATGAGCACCAAGAAAACCATTCTCACACACTTAGCCTTTTACTGCCTTCCATAAGAACTCCTAGTGGTCCTTTTGCGTAAGATACAATGGAAAACAAAAGTGAAACTGCACTCATGTAATTTGATTGATTTGTTCTTGAACAGTAATTATGTTAATTGCATCTGACACTAGTCAAGGGCAGCAAAAGGCTCTTTTCTTCTATTTTGAGCTTACAACAAAAGAAAAATACAGGGCACACAAGAGATTTACATTATTATATTATATCTGACATGAGTCAAATGAGGTTCCACTAAAAGCTCTGTCTGTCTTCTGTCTGAGCATTAGCCTTTTAAAAGCTCTACTGAAAATTAGCTCTGCACTTAATATATGTACAGTGTATGCAAATATATAGAAGGAGCAAATCCAGTTTGCCTCCTGCTAATATAGAAACATTCCTTGAATCCACCTGATGTTTTTCTCCATCTATGGGATGACGCCTCTACATTTAGTGGCAGCAATGCCTATGAATAATATTTGCCATAGAGGAGGAGCAGAATGTTACTGCTTGTCCCATTTTCAGATACAAATTCAGACCTACTCCTGCAGCCTGAAGCTGGCAATAATTTCGGTTATTCAATTAAATTTCATGACAGCACTGAACTTTTAAACTGCATTTCATTATCATCCAAATGGAAGCTGCAATCCTAGATACACATGTTGGATATAAGTTGCATTAGGGTTTGGTTCTGAGTAAGCCTATGTAGGAGCTCATAACTGTGTCAGAGAAAATGATATTAAATTAGCAGAATGTTAATTATCCTGAAATCATTTTTGTTAGTTATTTAGTTATTTCTTTCATTATTTCTTGGCTTTCTTATTTGCTCTTCTGGCCTACCAGCATTGTTAAAATCCATTTCTCTAGAATTGTTTCAGACAGGCAGAAAGCCGCAGATTATGAGAGGCAGGAGCCATGTTGTATTAGAGCTTCGGACCGGTCTAAACTAACCACAGAGAGGAAAGCTATTTTATAATACATGAAAATACTCTTCTCTGTGACCCTAAAGTTTCTGTCTAATAATCCAGAGAGCTATATCAAAAATGATGTTACAGCCACTAACATTTTTACCTTTGAAAGTAAGACGAAAAAAGGCTATAAAGCTTTAAGGAAAAAAACTTTAATGATGATTTGGGGAACAATAACTTTTGTATTTTTTTCTTCTTTAAAAATTATGTTAAATAGTTTTGTTGAAGTATTTTTTAAAATAACAGTGTTACATAAAAAGGACAATGTTTGTAAACCTACTCAGGGACAGCTGCAGGGGAGGTATCCAAAAAATCAAGATGCTGGCTGCAAAGATCAAAGCCCCACCTCTTTTTATCTGTCCTAGTTCAGGCCATCATACACACACACACACACACACACACACACACTGTCAGCCTTACCAGGTAGACCAGACAGGAATCATGACCAGATAAGCTAATTCTATTTTATTGTAAAGCTACATTAGCAGAATCTTGCAAGTCTGAAAGTATAATTCTCTTGCCTTCAACTTTACAGCCCAAGAACTTAGGGACGGTCCCTTCTGAGCTCTGGCTCTGCCCGCTATGCAGCTGTGGGCTATGCTGTCTCTGTAATGGATGACATGAGCGGGGAAGATTCTGGAATGGAACTTCGTCAGGAGGGGGGAGAGACATTCCAGGGCAAGCGCCGCCTCAGCCCACAGCAATAGTGTGGGAAGACAAAGAGGATGAGGCTGGCCTCTCCCTAGAGTCTCACGGGTTATAGCCACTAGTTGCTTTAGCATAGGTTTAGTCTGGCGAGATTTTGTCTATTAGGTGCGAGCTAATAAAGGAACTGAACTGTGCTGGATTGCCTCATTGCTGTTCTTGGGCTGAACCCGACAATCTCTTATTGGACCATTCCTCAGGCAGCATCTCTTCACCCTGTCTCTCAAGGTCTTTCCCATATACCATTACACATGTACAGGCAAGCTGTAATAAATTATGGCAGTAAATATGGGCAATGCAAATAGGTATGTATTTGTACAGCCCAAATGTCAGTCCTAAACCCTGAGCAGCTTGCCTAAGGGAAGTTCCAAACAACCAAGGCCTGAGCAATGAGCAGAGTTGTCATCAGGGTTCAGTCTGAAGTCTCAAGATCCAGTTGTAGGTCACAGTCCAGTCTGAGGTCAAAGAGCAGTATTCCAAGAGGCAAGGGTAATTACAAAGTTAATAGAGTTCCCAATGAGACATTGCTTGCTAACTTCGGTTTGGGGTGCAACCTGAGGGGCAGCCTAGGTTGTCAACTTTGGCCCTTACAGCCTATGCAGATAGGGCAGAGGTGGGTGGGGTCCCTCCTGTGTGTGAGTTGGGTTGCTCCTCCCTAGTGTAAGAGACAGGGAGGGGAGCCCAAAAGTGAATGTATAAAATACAAATGAGGGTGTGAGTGCTATAAGGATACTTGCCCCCCCGAGTGAGAGTCGGGGAGGGAGGGGAAGTGGATTGGGTACCCCCTGCCAGATAGTAAGAGAGGCCGGTGAAGGGGGCACAGTGGGCAGTAGTTAGTGGAGGGGATGGGGGTTGGGACTCCGGCACTGAGAGCAGTAGCTGAAGTGCTGAGGAGCCCACACCACCCTCTGATTGATTGTGGTGTGTGTGGGTGTATGCTGGATAGAGGCCCCCTAACCAGGGAAACTGGAGGCTGGAGACTGGGGGGAAGTGGAGGCTCGGGGGGGGGGTTAGGGCAGGTTATACCATCCAGGTGATGACGGGGAGGGGATGTTATGACAGGAGTCAGAGGGCGGGCTGCTATTGGGGAAGGTATACCCCGTGTTTGCTACCGGTGGTGCGTTCGAGCCCTCTGGATTCAGACCCAGGCTCTGGACAGAAGATCCACAGTGGCCCTGGCTTTTGGCTGCTGCTTCTTAAAGCCAGGTCAGTTGACAACAAGGCCCCCCTTATATGTGATCTGATCACTGAGGAGTGGGCTGACCTGGCGTGTATTACTGAGACCTGGCTGGGCCCTGAAGGGGAGGTGCCCCTTTCAGAAATGTGCCCAGCCAGGTTTACAGTTTTGCACCAGCCGAGACCCCAGGGCAGGGGAGGAGAGGTAGCTGTTGTCATCCGGGACTCTCTTGTGGCCTTCAGGGGTGCTGCTCCACAAGTGTCCGGCTGTGAGACCCTGTTCTTGAAGCTGGATTCATGAGAACAGTTGGGATTGTTGCTTCTGTACCAGCCTCCCTGCTGTGTGGCAACCTCCCTACCTGAGCTGCTGGAGGCCATCTTGGGGCTGGCAGTGGAGTTCCCCAGACTTATGGTTCTGGGGGACTTTATCTGCCATCCCTGGGACATGCCTCAGAGGCAGACTGGGAGTTCATGGCTACCATGGCAGCCATGGGCCTGTCCCAGATTATTTGTGACCTGACTCAGGACAGTGACCTCACACCAGACTTGGTTTTCTTGTCTGAGCAGTGGCAATGTGATCTGAAGGAGGAATTAAATCTGTCCCCCCTCTCATGGTCTGATCATGCCCTGGTGGCCTTGAGAGTCTCCTATGCCACCCCTCTCTGCAGGGAGGCAGGACCCATTCAATTGGTCTGCCCCCGGCAACTGATGGACCCAATGAGGTTCCAGAGGGAGCTGGGGATTATACCCGAGGATCTGCTGCATGGTCCAGTGGAGGCCCTGGCCACCACCTGGAATAGGAAGGTGGCCGAGGCCTTGGACAAGATTGCACCCGTGTGACCTCTCTTGAACCATCAAGCCCGATGCTCCCCATGGTTTACGGAGGAGTTGAGGGTTCTGAAAAGGATTAAGAGATGTCTAGAGCACTGCTGGAGGAAAATAAGGACCGAATCCGACCAAACACAGGCTAGAGCCACTATTAAGACCTACCTTGTGGCAGTAAAGAGTGGCGAAACGCCAACCTTTCTCCACTCTTCTTGCATCTGCAGAATGCCGCCCAGAGGCCCTGGGCGATCTCTTTTGGAAAGGTGGGCCCAGTGACCCACCTACAGGGCTGCACAGAGGAGGTTTCTGGGCATCTGATGGATAAAATTGCTCAGATACATTCCCAATTGGATGCCAAGCATGGGGCAAGGCCTCTGGAGATGCCAGGGGTATGTACTTACCCTGTTATCTGGGAACAGTTTGGCCCTGTTAGACCAGTTAGATCCATGCCCCTCCTGGCTGGTTAAGGCAGCTCGGGAGATGACATATGGGTGGGTCCAGGTGATGGTGAATTCATCCTTGAGAGAGGGAGTGTTTCCAGGGGCCTTTAAAGAGGCACTGGTGCACCCCCTCCTCAAGAAACCATTACTGGATCCCATCGTACTGAACAATTTTTGTCCAGTCTCCCACCTTCCTTTTTTAGGGAAGGTGGTTGAGAAGGTAGTGGCATTGCAGCTTCAGAGGATCCTGGATGAAACAGATTATCTGGACCCTTTCCAGTCAGATTTCAGTCCTGGATTTGGGACCGAAACAGCATTGGTCACACTCTTGGATGATCTCTGGCTGGAGTGGGATGGGGGTAGTGCATCCATCCTTGCTCTTCTTGACCTCTCAGCGGCTTTCAATACCATCGACCATGGTATCCTTTTGGGTCAGCTTGGGGAGTTGGGGGTTGGTGGCACAGTTTTGTGCTGGTTCACCTCCTTCCTCCAAGGCCAGTCCCAATCGGTGTTGATAGGGAGCAAGAGGTCCAGCCCGCAGTCCCTCCTTTGTGGGGTGCCACAGGGTTCAGTACTTTCCCTGCTCCTTTTTAACATCTACATGAAAACGCTGGGTGAGATCATCCACCACCATGGGATGAGGTATCATCAATATGCAGATGATACCCAGTTATATATCTCCATCCCAGGTGATTTGAGTGATGCTGTGGCTACCCTTTTGTGGTGCCTGGAGTCTGTGGGGGTCTGGATGGAGAACAACAGGCTTCAGCTGAACCCTGGTATGATGGAGTGGCTGTGGGTTGGGAGCTCCTCTGTATCTGGAAGTTTACCATCTTTGGTTCTGGATGGGGTCACACTACCCCAGACAGACCCAGTGCATAACTTGGGGGTCCTCCTGGACTCACGACTCCTGCTTGAAGAGCAGGTGGCAGTTGTGGCCAGGAGGGCCTTTGCTCAACTACGTGTTGTGCACCAGTTATACCCTTTTCTGGATCGGGAGTCCCTTCAGTCAGTCACTCAGGCCCTAGTCATCTCCCATATAGACTATTGCAATTTGCTCTACATGAGGCTACCCTTGAAAAGTATCCGGAAGCTTCAGCTGGTTCAAAATGCAGCCACATGGGCAATTTTAGGTGCCCCAAGGATGGCACACCATTACACCATTACACCATTACTACGTGAGCTACATTGGGTCCCAGTTTGCTTCCAGGTCCAATTCAAGGTGTTGGTTATCACCTTTAAAGCCCTACATGGCATGGGACCGGGTTACCCAAGGGACCGTCTCACCCCCATTATATCTACCCATCCCACCTGGTCAGGCAGGGAGGGTATGCTGCGGATCCTGTCAATCAAAGAATATTGACTGGCAGGGTCCAGAAAGAGAGCCTTCTCTGCCATGGCCCCCACCCAATGGACTGCTCTCCCTCCAGAGGTGAGGCAGGCCCCAACTCTCTTGTCCTTCCGGAAAGCAGTCAAGACCTGGCTCTGCCAACTGGCATGGGGTGCAAAAAAGGGCAACCAACCCTGGGGGTGGCTAAGCACCTTGAAGATGCTCCCATATGTTAACATCTTACTGACCATCAACATCTTGGAAGATATTATTTGTGTATGTGTTTGGTTTTTATTCTATTTTTACTGTATTTTATATTGTTTTATTGTATTTTATATTTATTGCTGTTTTGTTGTGAACCACCCAGAGTTACTTTTTGTGAGATGAGTGGTATCTAACTTTGAAATATAATTAAATAAATAAATATTGGCCCTAAAATAGAGTCCCCATGGGATGGAGGCATCATGGGTGGAAACACCCTTGCCTCACAAGGAGACATGCAGTTCTCTTCTGTTCTACCCTACATTCAGCTATCCATGCCTTAGGAATGGGAGGAGGTCCTGGATCCGGCTCCTTCTGCTCCTCCAGATGTTCTGCAGTCAAATCAGGTCCAGGTATCTCACTGCCACTCTCTGAGGCATGCTGATGTTCCACTAGGTATCTAGGTATCTAGAGTAGCCTTCTCCTTTTCAGACTCCTTGGATTGTGAACTGTTCACAACATTATGTGTGGCACGTAAAAATGATTAAAGCTTCAATTGCACGGTCATGGCCACCATCTTGCCTTTTTGACATCCCTCACAGATACCCCTGAGGTAGTTCTTTATCTTTCCTTGTATGTTCTTCAGACTACAATTTCCTATGTTCAACCCAAAGGCCAAAACAAGCTACCCAGAATGTTGGGAGTGGGTGGCCTATAAATTGTATAAATAAATAAATACATTAAGTAAGTTAGTAAGTAAATTGTGCCCTGGTTTAGTGCATGGATATACTTAAGGTTTGTAGAATAGTCCCTGACCCTCTTCTGAGCTGCCAGCTATTTTAGGGAAGGAAATCACAATTAAACTTAGTTTAAAAAGAAAAAAGAAAAAGAAATAAGGTGGGAGAGAGTAAGGCGCATTAAGAAAGGTATGTTTTTTGTTTTTTAAAAAAAAAATTCTGGAAATATTCACTTTGTGTTATTACCAGGCCCACCTTTCTTCTTGCCTGCCCAAATGTAGCTTTAATATGTTCTAAAGATCTTCATTCAACCCAGAAATATATACTTATAGTTTAGGGAGAACTTGCATGGAGATACTGCTATACGAAGCCACTAGAAATGACTTCAGGGATATGGTCAAACTTACAGAGCAGACCACTACAAGAAGTTCCACTCCCTTGGCAGTTGTCACTTGTCTGTCTGAGAACACTGTAACAATCCACCCTGTAGTAAGGTTAATCAACATGGCCATTAGCCTATAGCAAGTTAATCCACACAATGACACCATCCACCTCAGACAAGAGTGGTTTAAAGGCTACCTATAAAAGTTTAATTTGAAACCCATTGACACTACTCGGATGAATTAAGGCAAAATAATTTGTCACTTTTTCTCTCTTTTCATTCTGTGTTCGTTCTGTGTTTTATTTTCATTTTTCTTAATCTCATTGAAAGATAATCATTTAATGATTGTCTGCCAGATGAGCATAAAGATGCACCATATTATTATTCTTTCCTCTAACAGACTTTGTTTATTCTCCTGTGTTGTGAATTTTATTTGTGGGATCTAATTCATTGAGAAATATATATTCCTACCCCCATCCCCAGCAAACGAACATACCAGATAAAAAAATTAAAAGTTTAAAAGAAATAGAAAATTCATCCGTAACTTGGGAACTGATGTACTACAGGCTGAGATGTACTGATGAGCTTGGATCAGCAAGACAGATAAAATAAATGAACATTAATCCTCAATAATTCCAGTGTAACTTGGTTTTTTTTTCCCGTATAACTTTAACTAAAACCTGTTGAAGAAAGGACATCCTCCCTTAACCCTTCAACTAAAAGCAGACCCTAAAATTAGTGTAGAGTAGATGAAAAATAACCTTAAGGAAATTCTATTTATCTAAAGCAGGGGTTCTCACACTTTCCTGCAACTCCCTAAATTGATAAATGATGTTCTCTGACACCCCCCCCTTACCCAAAATAAAGCTAAACAATAAATAAAATGACTGTGTTTGCTGGATTGTTTGACAGATGGGGAGACTTGCAGGTTTAGCCATCTCTCAAAACTTCCTGGGGCTTTGCTTTCCAGGTTGCCTGAGGGCAAGTTCTGACAGATCTCCAGATTTGGGTGGGCAGATTTGTTCCACTGTCCGAATCATTCTCAAAGATGGTGCCCAGAACATGGGGTCTAATCAGCTTCTTTCTCCTAATCGCTGACCATTTCCAACACTTAGCAGCTGAAGCAGTGCCAAATATGAAGGTCCTATGCCAAAATCCTTGAGTCGCTGGAAGACAGTCTGCCTTCTTTTTCCCCTGGTCCCCATTTCTCTTCTTCATGCAATGTATCTGCTGCTCTTTAAGTTGTGGAAAGCTGTCTTGTAAATGACTCTCCCTAACAGACCAGTGGGGCATAAATGAAGAAAAAAATAAGAAATGTAACTCTACTGGTATCCTGCTTCATTAGAAAGAAAGTGTTGCCAGGAAAGTGAATGACTGGCCTCATGGCCTTGCTGCAATGTGAGACAGAGAAGACTTCGCTTGCATTTTGTTTCTATTCCACCACCACCACCCAACAACCTGCCCCAAGTTTAGGCTTCTTCATTACCCATGCTCCTTAGGGATCAGTGAATTATGCAGTTGCAGCAGAATCAGCCCGGAGTACCTTGACCACTTGGCTTTCATCTCCCTGTAATCCTGTGCTAAACCAGGCAAGCAGTGTCCTTGACCTCCAAGTCAGAAGGCTCCAAGAATATGAGCTTGCCTCCTCCCTTTGTGCTTTATCCTGCTGTAAAGTGGCAGCTAAACATGGAAGGTCCATCCAGCAGCCTCTCCTGCTCCTGCGTTCCTTCCTGAGGTTCTGGATAAAGAAAGCAGGCTAAGATGGATGGCAGGTCTTCCCCACCACCATGATGGACAGGAGGCAGAGATAGGTCACCCTCTGCCCTGCACGATACCTACTGCTCCTGATCCTCAGTCCAGAAGAACCAGGAACCAGTTTGAGCTGCCAACCCTCCACCCCCAATAATTGTAATCTAGTCCAAGATACACCTTCTGTGAGTTTGCAGGCTAAGAAGCACTTCCTTTCCTTAGCTGTTGAGTGAGGCAACCTAGTTTTGCTGTTAAATACCTGGCTTGAGTGAGATATGGATGATTCCAAGATCACTACAAGTCTCAGGACACAGCGGTTACTGCTCAGCAAGGCCAGGACTTAGACTCAGCAGAAGTTTGGCCTCAGGCCTGTCCTCTGCCATTGACAGAAACTCCATGGCTGCTGCCAGTTGAGTAGAAGACCTCATCATATCTCTTCCTGTCTTGTTTAAGTTTGTGCTGTTGGCTTCTGCCAAGGCTCACTTGTAGAGGTGGTATTCTTATCCCTTCTTGTGCCCTGAAGATGCTAATGTTAGAATGTTCTCCACAATTTTCTCTGATTTGCCCAGGCAAAGCTGGAATGAATTTTGTTCTAGCTCTAAGTTTGCAAACCTTCCAAAACCATGACCTTCTACAGTTTGAAAAGCCCTGACCTAAGGGAAGAAAAGCAAAGCCCATTTGGCAACATGGTTAGCATTTGTCCATGCTACTGAATTGTAGGTGAAGGAAGAAGAGAGAGGCAACAACTGGTGCAAATGCTGCATCTTAATTTAATTTGCCCAATGGGGCTTGAACATGCATCTCATTCCTGAGATGGGTGGAGGCAAAGAGTTACTCCTTTCCGGCAGGAACACATTTCTCTAAATAATTCAAGCTTTCATCTCTTACTTAAAAACAGCAGTCACAATTTTATATTTAGGCTAATGGCTTCCTTCTTTTTTTGCTTTGAGTGGTAGGAGCAAGAATATTAAAGGGAATGGCACCAAGCTGTTCCCCCTTACAATAAAGAGACATTAACTCATGTTAAATTATCTATTTAGCGGTTCTTTATTATTCTTAAACCCAGGTTTTTATAGTATCAACTCTCATAGCACTACTGCTCCAAAAGGCGTTTTCTACTTTAGCTGTAGTCTAAACACAGACAAATAGAAACTACAAACTGGAAAAAAAAGGTTTCAAGGTTCTTATTTTAGAAAGAGAAAATCAATAGCTATTCCAGGCAAGGGCTACAAAATACTTGGCCATTGTCAAAGTAATTGCCAAAAAAATTCAAACAAATGCCAGCAAACAGTCTACTGATGCTGGCTATCTCTGTGCATTGAAAACATCCTGAAAATCAAAAATAGTGAATATAATATTTCTCCTTAATCATCCCAAACTGGTCCTTTCCAGCATTACTTCAGACATAATGATTTCACTGCCAAGTTGAAAAGAGAAGATTTGCCATCAAAGGGTTTCTTAACAGATATACATATGTGTATTTTTCACATGCACATTAAATGTAAATATTATTTTAATGTTACATTCAGTTGTAGTTTAGAACTTAGGACTCCTTTTTGTTTTGCTTTGGTGTTTTTTTAAAATAGGGAAATAATGGAATCCCATCAGACCACGTTCAGTGTTGAAGGCCAGTGTGCCCCTGAAACGAGTTCTGCAAGAGTGCACTTGCACCAATTCTATAAATTTCAACTAGCATTCATCCTAAGCCTGAAATAGTAAAGGAGAATGAAAGGGAAGATAGGTATGAATGTGAGAGGGAATAAAATATGAATGTGTAAATGCCGTTACATATCCATAGATCCACAGTCACAGAAGGAGACAAAGAAATCAGGCAAAGTTATCCACTGGTGATGAAAAGAGTCCCATTATCTTGAAAGCAAAACATCTGTTTTCTGTATTTAGTGTTAAGCATGTTCAATTAGTAAATACAGCTGGGAGCAATAAGGCCACCCATGAAGAGTCATAATCCATTGCGTGATTTGGAAATCATGTTTCTACTGTGTATTGGAGGCAAAAGAACTTCTGCATGGTCCTTTCAGGAATCAGACCAATACATGAGGCTGAATGAGGCCGTGGAGTTCACTACCAAACTTCATAAGGTATAAGTCAGTGTTGTCCAAACTTGGCCACTTGGCCGCTCCCAGAAGTCCCACATGCTGGCTGGGGACTTCTGGGAGTTGAAGTCCACTCATCTTAAAGTGGCAAGTTTGGACAACACTGGTATAAGTAATGCAGGCAGAAGCAGTGATCAGAATCCAGAGAGGCAACCTAGAGGAACCTGAGAATGGGTCCCAAGAGGGAGAAACCAAGGCAACAGACAAATCAGACAAAAGTCTTGGCTTGCACACTACAGTTTTCACTACTTCTAACCCTAAGTTAAGAACTACAAACAATACTTAGCATATCTATTTCCACATTTGCAATTCTCAAGATAGATCTCCTTTCCACTGAAAAAAATTGCATGTTACAAGACAAGGAATCTGTGAATACAAGAGATCCCTGGACTGTTGTAGAGGTCTTCAGCAGATTGTAAATTTTGTAAGATGATGTGGTTGTTATAACATGGTCTGCTAAAGATTAATTATCAAACTAAACTACAACATTCTATAACATGTTTCCTTTTTCAATTAAAAGCCTAACAGCTTGGTCACAAAAATATCTCTGATGGAGATATTTTTGTGGCCAAGATTAGCCAAGAATTCACCGCAACAGATTGCTTTCTCACAGAATCCTACAGTTTCTCTGTGGGAAAAAAAATGCTTAAGAATTACAGGCTCTGGCTGTATTGGACTCAGGACCTGATTTAGCATTTCTTACAACATCTTTCAATTAGAAGCAGCCCATTACAACTTGGGACCCAGTCCTAAAGCAGATTTGTGCTTCATATTGAATAGCACTGGAAAATGAGAATAGGCTGTATTTTGTAATGTATTTTTCAAAGGAATCAGATGAATATTGTATCAAATGAAAATTACTGAGCTTCAGAAAAATAAGTATAGTACTTTGGATACAGGTTATTTTAAATTCCCTTTTTAGTGCTTGTAACTTTGTCATTAGAGACGATAGATGTCATTTGAAGGCATAACTGCCCCCCTATCTGGATATATTCTACCACATTTCTGACAGAGAGTGAAGGGTTCTTGTACAATGGAAATCCATGGAACAGCATCCCCCAGGAGATTTGGACGGCCCAACCCTGTTAGCCTTTTGCAAGGCATTAAAGACCCATCTGTTTCCCAGGCATTTGGGTCAGTTGGGTAGATGACCTTTGTTGTTACTGATGTTTATATACAGTATATATATGATGGTACTTCTCCTCTGGTGGAAAGTCAAGGCCAAAGTGGTCCCTGTGGTGATAGGAGCACTTGGGGCCGTGACTCCTAAGCTGAGAGAGTGGCTCCAGCAGATCCCAGGAACAACATCAGAGCACTCTGCCCAGAAGAGTGCAGTGCTAGGAACAGCTCAGATACTGCGCAGAACCCTCAAGCTCCCAGGCCTCTGGTAGAGGACCCAAGATTGAGGAAGACACATATCACCCAAAGGGGTGAAAGGGGAATTTTTATATATATAATATAAAATGCAGAAAACCTACCCCCACCATCTCTGGCACCAAAGGCTAAGCAGTAACCCCACTCACTGATTTTATATATATATAAAAATCAGTGAGTGGGGTTACTGTTTACCCTTTGGTGCCAGAGATGGTGGGGCTGGGTTTTCTGCATTTTAATCTTTGTAAGCCACCCAGTCACTTATGTGAGATGAATGGCTATATAAACCAAATAAATAAATGTTTACAAATGGTGAGGTAAGAGAAGAATTTAGCAATCCTACCTATTGGTTTATAAGTTAATGAGCAATATTGATGAAACTGCAAACATTGGATAGCTATCTTTGGAAGAAACATGGTTGGCTTATTTAAGTGCATGAGTCTGAGATCTGGGTTTGTTTGTTTGTTTGTTTCTCTGTCTTTGTAAGAATAATATATGTATATATCCTGTGGAGATAATCCTTATCAAATTTCAGACAGTTAAAGTGTTCTTGTGTCATAAATCTTAGCAAGTATTGTTACTGGAGATGCCCTAAAATCCTCCAGTGATTTTTTCAGTCATTTTGGAATGAGCCAAGGCATTACAATGGACATTCTGAGCCATCTTTTTCATGTGTTTCTAATTATTGTAACTAGTAAAGTATTGCTTCAAAGCACAATGATTAGAAAAATCCTAATAATTGTTCCCTGTTGGAGATAGTCTTCTGTCTTTTGGCTCCATTTCTTTCTTTCCCATCATGGTATTTTATGAGAAAATGGAAAGTGTTGCAGTGTCTGCCTGAATCACCGCAACTGAATTACTCACAAGGCTTTCAATGTGGGTGCATTCTACCACTTCGTCTTGTACAGCTGCATTGGGCCTGAAACAGACTGTTAAACTCATGTTGGGTTTCATCAAATTCAATACATACCCCTAATTCAAATTATTTTAAAGCCCTCTTTTTAAAAAAAAAAAAGTCTGTTTCTGCTCTATATCTGCTATTATAGTGGAATATTTCTGTATCTATGATAAGTAAGCAGCTTACTTTCTGAAATTTGAATTATTCCACTGTTAATTATAACAAAGTAGTACCAGTTTAAGATATGGAACAATAAACATTCAAATGCAGAGTTATAGTTTTAGGGAGCAGATATCTTTTTTTTTTCCTTGCAGCACATTCCTTTTGTTATCTTTTCCAAAACAACTAGGATATAATGTGTTTTTCATCTGCAAAGTTGGTAGAACTGCACAGAGTAAGTATCACTACTCCAAGAGTTCTCTTATTTTGGAGATGTTCATTTGGTGACTATAATAAAAAACAGTGAGAGGAAAACCTAATGATAAACACCCTTTTCTGGTACATTTTCTGCTTTTATGAATTGTGCTTTATTACCTTATTACTCATTGGAAGAATATAAAAATGTCTGTGAGGTTTTGGCCACTAAGTCAAAGAAAACATGACTTTGGGCTTCTCTCTCTCATAACTATTGGAAGTGAAGGTGGGAGCCCATTTCTTCATCCTTAGCTCCCAAGGCCAATACAAAAATGTGTGCCTGATGAATGATATTCAGAACTAAACTAATCTTCAAAGCCAATTCCCTTCTAGACCAAATAGCAGGCTGCTTGCTTCTTCTCCCCGATCCATGTGACTAGAGTTTATACCCTTGCTACTGGTCTTAACCTAAATATTCCCCAATATGTATAATCTTTAGCCACTATTGGTTTGAAGGAATTGGGAGGTTAATATAAGATATTAATATATTAATATTTTCCTGCATAGTTGTAGAGACACAGTGCTAGGATTCAGGAATATCATCTTCTATTACTAGTTGCTTGAGAAGGTGCAGGGAGATGGTCTTACAGGAAGTGGTCCAAGGTAGCCACCAGAAGAATTGCTCTCAGTGGCATTAAGGGTCATCCTTTAATGGGATGGTGGAAAATGGGGCAGCCTAGTAAACAGATAAATAAGCAACAGAGACAACTTCTACTGCTAGGCCTGAAAGGATCCTTACTATCTGGAAAAAACTACTTTTGACCTGCCCTTTTTCCTACTTTTGCCATCCAGGATGCTTACTTTTCCCCCCATTCTTTATGGACATACAGTTATATCAGCTAATGTCCGCTATTCCTACAGTATACAGATTGCAACATATAAACAGATTATAAACACTGACACATGAACAAGGACTTCATTCCATTCAAATGAAAGATTTGTCTTTTGTCTACATCCAGCAAGTTCAAGGACAGGTAGTTAGGAGATTGGATAATATTTCTCCCATTGCTAAATTATGAATGTTCTACAGGTCTCTACCTAATACCAAAAAACTGCCACTTTAGAACAGTATGAAATTAAATCCTGGATTCTTATGCCATTTTAATGGCCAGACTTGCATAAATTGATACTCTGCAGCCATCTATCCTGTTCATAATAAAGTGTAAAATTCCACTTTTCCATGCTTTTAATGACTCATAAAAGATTTGGTGTGTGAGTTATGTTTCCCTTTGCTTTGAAAAAGGAGTCAGGGTGGCTGTGCCTTCATTGCGTCTTGAAGGTAGTTGGTGCCAGCACTCTGATCCATATGCATGAACTGGAGATACACATAAGAGCTTACTAAACAAACTGGACAGCGTCCCAGTGGGAACACTCAGAAATGTATTAATCAAAGTCAAACAGCAGAGCAAATTGAACCAGTTCATTAATTATGAAAATTCTCTTGCAAAGTGACATGTTGTTAACTGCTTGTGGAGACTTGACATAATTTCATCTGCAAAGTTTTTTTAATAATACTATGTCCCAATATGAAACCATTCATTTTGAAATGGATCTTTCTTCATCTATGGAAGTTCCTTTTCTAAATTAAAACATGCAACATGAAATGGTTTCTTCTCTTTATTAGACCCCCCATTCCACAAGAACGAATTCATGCTGCATCCTGCCCTATTGTGGCTATTTTCATTGTATTTGGAATGCTACCACAAGCTTATTAAACTTCATAAACTGGAAGTGTCACTGTTTCAATTAGCCATGGTCCATTGGGCAAATGCCATTCTTAAATATAAGTACATCTAATTTTTCTCTTTCCCCCATCCTACTCATTTTCCTTCTGTAAAATATTATGCAAGTCTTGTTTGGCTATTATAATTTTAGTAGCTGAATGTTCTTTGGAATCTGCCTTGGTCATCTTGAAACTTACTTTCAAAAGTCACAATTTGAGAGGTTTTTATATAATGCCATTTACTATCTTAGATACATTTGTTATCTGATCTCAAAAGAATTTCATATATAATAGGTGATGTGCAATTTTTTATTTCATAGTATTTATTATCAAATACAAAATGGATTATAATCAACCTATAGTTGTTGATATTCAATGATGTTCAATTCTAATAGTGGCTGAAAAACGATATGTGGTTATATTACTGTTTGATAGCATTTGAGCTGACAGCTTATAATTTTTCTTATTGATGAGTGCCAATGCAATAATATATAACAGCTGTCAGCACCTGGACCAACTTGGCTGACCTCAAAACAATAAGAAGATCAGTACCTCTGGGAAATCGCAAGGCCACCCATAGCTGTAGGCTAGACCTGGAAGTCACAAAAGCATCCCAGAAGAATGGAATGGCTGATAGCTTCTGTCCTGTTGCCAAGAAAACAACATGGGCATATCCTTCAAGTCAGCCAAGGAAGCCTTTATTTTTATAATACAATAACAAGTGCTAAGTCTAAGGCTATACTTCATTTTTTTTCTTGTCACTACTTTTTTTTTCTAAGAGTAAGCTCCATGATACATAATGGGGTTTATTTCTGAGAAAACACGCAGATGTTTGAATAATAAACTTGCACTCCTATTTACATGTTAAAGTAAATCCTATAGAACTCTCAGGGATTCATTTTCAAGTCACTGTGCATAATTAGATCTCATAATATAATCTACATGCTTATTTAAAAATAAAAATTAATGTCCAGAATTAAAAGTTGCATTTTGACTCACATTTGCTCCTTCAAAATCTAAGTGGCCAAATTTGTGAATCTGGAGATGATTCACATCTTTTTCAGCTGTAAAAAGAAAAATCTTTTTCTGCAATAAATTTAATTTCTAGAATATAATGGGGAAAGATGAAAGTGAGAAACTCATGATACACCCATATTTTCATGAAATCTATAGTTTGCTTTTATTTGGTTTTCATAAAAAAATTGCAGTACCTAATTTAGTGACAATTTTGTCAGAGTGTCCAAGGCTACAGATTTAGAATTTGGAGCCATTCTTGGCCAAACTCTGCTGTAATCTTACACTGGTCAGTTCAGAAGTAGGGCCTATTGAACTCAATAGGATTTTGCCTATACACAGTCAGACTGCAATCTAAAAATATTCAAAGAACTCACCTTGCTATATTAATGATGAGCAGGTGCCATATCAATAAAAATTTGCCACTATTTATGACATCATTGTACAATAATTCATGGAATATCATTGTACAATACAATCTAGTTCTTAAATTTACTAGGGTTTAGCACAAAACTTGCAGTCTGAAAAAATTCCATATGGTGTTTTGTTTCTTTCAATGCCCAGGTACAATAGGAATTATTGGATCAGTATGTATATGGTGATGCTCTGTGACCCATCAGAAATATCTGAATATAAAGCAACTTGGCTATGACCACTAAAATATTAGATAAATTATTTAAATGCAACTAATATAGAGAAAGCAAATCTAGTGAAATCATGGCATTCTTCCATCTCTGTCTCTCTCATACTATATAATCACATGAAGCTTTAGCATTTCATGCACACATTGATGCTTTGATGCAATTCTTATTAGGTACATTTCTCATTTGCCACCCCCAAAAATTGAAGAATATATAAAGTCACTTAGGAAGTACTGTAGTCTTTCTATAGATGTAATTTTTACAACTAATTTGAGTTAGAAACATCAGTTTGGGACTTAATAGATATATATCAAACCATGTGGTTTTCTTGGCAACAATATATATATACATACATATATAATAATCACACTATTCTCTTTCAAGGTAAGCAATATCTTCTTCTGGACCATCTGGAATTATCTAACTTGCCACTGTTGAAGGCACAACATTTTTTTTTATTTATTTAATGTATTCCCACACTATAAATTAACACAACCTCTTTTTCCATTGGCCCCGTTAATTTTAACCCTTTGGTCACACCTGATTTCTAACTCATTGGCACTCCACACAAACTGAGGGGAGGCCTTTTACTCAAAAAACATATTTCCCAATACCCTGAATCAGCCAAAATGATAGACTAAGGTGGAAATATTAGACCCAATATTGGGAAATTCTAGCAGCAAATGGTTTTTCATCAAACTAGCAAAAAAGAAAACTTTTCAGTATAATTTTGACTTTTGACATAAGCAACCCAAGGGGGTGGGGGTAAATAGCCAGCCTCTGAAAGCAACATTTTAAAACTACTACGACTTAGTCATTCCTTATTGGAATTTAGTGTGATGATAGTTCTCCCAAGATGGATTCTCCATAGTAAATTTATTCTTGACTAAATCACATTGATTTTTTCTATAGAATTTTTAGGTTACTTATGACTGAGTGTTGAACATAATAACTGTCTTAACATACAGACAGCTATTTCTGCAACCATGCAATCATGTAATAAGTATTCCAGATATATATACAAATAAGTGATCCCCAAATATTTTTCTCCTCACTTCAGAAGAGCATTTCTGAAAAAGGCCAAGCTGAAACATTTTGATGCTGGAAGCAAAAGAGAAGGTGGGGTTCCTCTCCATTCCATAGAGAAATCAGAGAAAATTAAATCAACATTTGCAAAGGAACAGCAGCAGAAAGGAGCAGGCTGGTTCAGGTGATGGAGCTCAGCCTCTATGGCTCACGTAGCTTGGTTTTTTAGGTCTTCCCACTCTTCAACATCTGCTACCAATTTTTCTGATTTCCTTGAAACATATGTTGCTTCCTAAGGAGACTAATGGCAAAATATCTGTAAAAAGTATTCACTCTAAAAAATCATCCAGTTGGTGCCCTGGGCCCATAGATTTTGCAGTACAGATTGAAAATGTCACTGTCTCACAACTGAAAGTACTAACAGTTTGTTACTAAACAATCGGACAGTTTTAAACTTTGACTGTGGGCTTGCTCCCCATTAAATAGGAAATGTTGGACTGGACACAATGTTTAGTATAGATATCTGGTGACATCTAGTGACTGTTTATGTAATAAAATAAAAATTCTGTTCTTGACTGTGGATGTGCAGGACCACCTCATAATCACATGAAAATGTATTGATTTATTGCTGGAGGTCAGAAGAGGCTGCAATTTGGAAAAGAGGTTGTTGAGGGTTGGCAACGTTATCATTAGTCAGCTCCCAGGTCCATCAGCTGCTCTCATTTGGGGATGGAAAAGCTAGAATTTGAACTGTACTATCAATTGCCGGGACTCAAAGAAAATGTGTCCCTTGTATTTTTATAGTGTGTAATTGTGAGAGATTTTAACAGCTGTTTAAGACTCAACCTTGGCTGAAATTCACAGCACAGATAAGAGTTGACTAAGACAATGTATTGCTTATTTAGCAAATTGATATGCTACTCACTCCCTTAATTGCCTAAATATTTATGTTTACATTTTTTACACTGATTCTTCCTTACTGGAAATCTGAGATTATATGAGAATTATGATGACAAGATTGAGATCAAACATGGGAAACAAATGAAACAGTATTTGAAAAGGAATCTAGGAAAATTTTTGTTACCATTTCTAGATCATCAGTTTGTTTATTGAAGTTTCTCCTATTGCACCTAATTTTCTAGCTGCTTCATTTCTACATACAAAATAAAAGCATAAAGGGAATCCAGAAGTCAAATTTCTAATGTTCAGTATATGAATCCAGTTTTCCTTATCCAGTTTTAGTTATGCTTCATTGCACGAGTGTCCTCATGTTTGCTGGGTATCTCCATTTTCATTATGTTTAGGAAGAACAAGATGAGTAATAACATGAACACATATGTAACCTAGATATGCATCAACATCAGCCACACACAACTCAATACACCATACTAAAAATCTGTGTTAATGAGCACATTGCCATTTCCCCTATACATGGTACACAACTCTTTGTCCACCTTTCTTGGACTTTCCTGATGTCTGAAATCCTATCTGAAGTTTATAGAGACTGGGATTTCTTGCCTATTGCAATTTTGGTACAAGTCCTAGTTTAAAACAAACAAAAATGGCACCCAAGATTGAGATGACACATTAAACCACACAATTTGGGTTAAAACACACACATCATGGGGTAAAGTAGAGGTGCAAATACACATTAACTGAATATATCGATAGGCTGGCAAAAAGCCAGGGTAGAGATTATGTACCATATTTCTGATGGCTTTGTCCTATCTTCCCCTGCTGATGCTCTGCAAATGTGCAGTGACTACAGTTTACACAATTATCCTCCAACACATCAGCAAAGCAGCAGGTTAGGAGACACTGATTTATTCCAATAACAAAAATAAATGACCATTAAGTAATCTGAGGAGCAAACGTATTTTAAATAAATAAAATAAGTAACATAACTGGTTGGATGATGGTGTATTTCAACACACGAAAGGCAGAATATACAGCACCCAGAATATTATTCCCACATCGGTCATTATTATATTAACATAGAAATGGAACATCCAGGTAATGTTGTAATTTTGCTCTGCATAAATTTACAAACCCCAAGGCTCATCAGCTTTTTCACAGAATCTTCCAAATTATCTGTTCTTCCATGTCAGACTCATAGCCAGAGCTCTGCATAAATTTACAAAGCAGTGGTTTCCTTGGGTTAAACAAGTTTAATAGGAAGGGAAATATTGTTTTGATTTTATATTTTTAAGTCTTCTAGTATCTGTGGGATGGGTCAAAAACATCAAGATTGCAGCTGCAAATGCACAATAGAAGCCCCTGCTCCCTGCAAACATCCCTGAAATTGCTGAAATGGCAATGATTTTTTAATATAGTTTTTATTAAAGAAATGTTTAACAAAATAAAAGCCATAAGACAAAAGAAAAAGAAAAAAATAGTGAGCAGTAAGAAAAGAAAAGAGAAAAAGCAATAGAAGAGGACATAGAAAGGGAAAAGAAAGAAAAGGAAAAAATATATTATAAAGAAGCAGCTTCCAATCTTGACAGCAATTATACATACATTTATATTTTACCCTCTCTCTCTAAAGTTACATCATAATTTCCTTCTTTCCATATGCTACCCTTTCTAATCTTCAAACACATAAATCACAAGTTTATTTTTCTTTTTTCAGTAAAAAGACCATAAGGGGTTTCCACTGACTAATAAATGTAGTTGTTGATCTTTCTCTAATCAAAAACGTTGATTTTGCCATCTCTATTAGTTCATACATCTTCACTAACCATTCCTCCATTGTGGGTATTTCAGAGTCTTTCCATTTTTGTGCATATAACAGTCTTGCAGCAGTAATCATATATAAATATAATTTTCCATGGCTCTTTTCTAATTAATCCATTAATCCCAAACCCCCCCCCCCAAAAATTGGTTTCAGTTGAATGTAGATCTTCAACATTCTTTGTATCATTGTGTCTATTTGAACCCAAAATTGACATTGTTTATTATCATTGATTTTTTTTGTGTTTGTAATTTATTATCACTGTTTATTATCAAAATTGGCATTGTTTATTAAATGGGAGATACCCAAGAAACCCACGTCTCTTGGTCAGGAGTGGGCACCTGAGGTTTAGAACCTGCTCTAGCCATAAATGAACATCAGTAGTGTGGCTTCACACCACTTAGAGGTGGACATAAATTAGACTTACTGTATTTAGGAAGCAAATAAAAAGCCCCTCCTCAAATCTAAAACAGCCTGGCCACACCCAATGCTTGCCTGACAGAGACCTGTGACTTTGTATACTTCCCTGCCCCCCAAAAATGTTAAGCATGGCCCCTGGACATTGGAAGCTTGCCCACCCCTCTTCTCAGTGATCGGTTACTTTTTTGATGGTGCTTTTGTCTGGAAAAATGTAGTGTTTTGTCTTCAAGATCTATACAATTTGTGCACTAAAAAGTGCTATATTCTGATCTATACTTGTATGGTCTTTATCCAGTGAATGGATATAAATGAAATATGCAATTATTTCTGATTTAAAATCAATTTATTCTTTGTCTCACTTAATTTGCATACAGCCACTTAATAAAGTATCTTGAATTAGAAGCCTGCAGTTGACTAACTTGATGCATGGCACAGAATCCGTCTCAACTAAATTTATTGCAGGCTTGAGCCCCTGCAATATTAGGAGACATAAATGAGGCTCACATGATCTTGATTTAGTGATGATTTAAAATAACTTTGAAAAATATTATTTCTGTAGTCTCAAATACAAACATATCCCAAGTCACACAGAATTATGTAAAAGGATTTCTCACTTGTTTGAAGTCAGGTGGGCTTACTACAGGTACAGACAAACAGCAAACATGAGAATAGCAAACATAGAAGGCTTGATTCTTTCTCCCTACTTACTTACTTACTTACTTATTTATTTAGAAAAGTTATATGGCTGCCCATCTTAAATACATAATTCTGGGCATCTATCAACCAGTTTATAAGAAAAAAAATATGTGTAAAAAAACACACAATTTAAAAAATAAAAATACTCTGCTTTCATATAATTTGGCCCTAAGAAAAAGTATTTAAAAAGATTCAACATGATTCACACTGGGATAATGTTATGCACTGTACTTCATTGGTTTTCCAATTTTATGCATTACAATTCATACATCACTCTTCTTCTCTAATTGCACAGAATAGGCTTCAATTTGTACACGTGACTCTGTGTAAGTCAACCATTTGTGTGATTGATCTGAATGAGCAACGAGGAGAAGAAATGCTTCTTTATGTGCAAGTGTGATGCCATCCAGTGTTAACATGATTGTAATAAGACTTTTATGAAAAAAAGCCTTCTCTGGGTCTCACTATGCTAGGTCATTTCCAGATGCCAGCTTCAAAAAAGAATGTTAAAAAAACTTCTCCCAGATTTCTTCTGAGACCGGACTATTTTCACTCCAAGAAAAATCCAGGCAGAACAAAGACAGATGTGCCTCAAGTCAGGGGAAAATTCAGCCTGTGTCCCATTGAATAAGAGCAGTTGTTGGAGGGGGTAGTCAGGAATACCTTGGCCTAGAATAAATCGGTTTGTCATCTCTGCCTGTTCCTGATTTTGTAGCAGATTACTGTAGTCAGTAATCCAAACACAGATCAGATTACTACATCCATTTACATAAAGCTACCTTTCAAGACTCTTTGGAAGCTACTGTTGATCTAGAAAGCAGGAGTAAGTATATTAGTCAGTACACATGCATAGGATCATGTCATCCTACAGCATCTACACAGGTTGCCAATTTGTTTCAAGGCACAATTCATGTTTTTGATTACCTTTAAGCTTCTTAAAATGAAGAAGAGGGGACTGTTCCAGTATTTCCTCTATGGTACAGTAATTATTGATTGTGACAAGTGATAGGGCCTTCGGCAATATTGCAGAACACCTTGCTTCAAGAAATTTGTGCAACCCTCTCTCTGGATCTCACTGATGAAGAAATGTGTATCCCATCAGGCATTTGCTCACTAAGTACTTTGTGGGGGCATGAGTAATATTGCTTACATACATTTTCTCTGCCTATACAGATAGTCCTCAACTTACGACTACAATTGGGATTGGAACTTCTGTGGCTAAGTGATGTGGCCATTAGGTGAGCCGCACCTGATTTTATTACCTTTTTTGCCACAGTCATTAAGTGAATCACCACATCATTAAGCAAATCAGGCAGTCATTAAGCGAATCTGCCATTGACTTTACTTGTTAGAAGCCACCTGGGAAGGTCACAAATGCCAATCATGTGACCCTGGGATGCTGCAACCATTGTAAATACATGCCAGTTGCCAAGGGCCCAAATTTCGATCATGCAACTGCAGGGAAGATGCGATGGTTGTAAGTGCAAGGACCAGTTATAAGGCACTTTTTTCAGTGCCATCATAACTTCAAATGGTCATTAAACAAATGGTTGTAAGTTGAGGACTACCTGTACATTTTTATTGTCTTTGTGTTATTATCTTTTTATATATTAAGAAATAAAATAATATAAAGAACAAACAAGAAGACCCACATTTTTTATTGCTATTCTTTGGAAATTTGAGTCCTAGCCAGGAACTTAGGAATTATCCACATAATACCTTAAGTCATAACATGCGCCCAGCAAGGAGTTTTTTTGTAAATCCACAGTTGATTTGGCTGAAATATTTAGGTCTTGTTAAAATTTGTTTAATCTGTTTATTTGCTTAATGCACCAATAACTATAGGGATGATTTTGCAAGATCTTTTCCATAATCTGCCCATTTCTACCATTAGACGCCTATAATTTCCAATTTTTTTCCAATTCTTTTTCCTTGATTCTACTGTCCCTGGGCATTGTCACATCTACAAAAATTACTCTTTTCTTGTCAATTATTGTTATATCTGGTGTGCTGTGTTCCAGATGGCAACATGCATATGCAGAGATCCTATACAATCTTAACATTATCATTTTCAACAATGTTTTCAATGTTGATTATACACATTCAAGAAACTCAGAAATTATAATGTTTGCACAAATACCAGTGGATCAGAGCAGCTACTCTGTCATGCTGTTGTTTATAGTCAGTCTGAGCAATTTTGTTGCATCTACTAATTGACATGATCCACAGTTTCATCTTTTTATTTACAAAATCTGCATTTGCTGCTCTATGATCATGTTAAATCCTTGATTTCATCATGTTTGTTGTTTGTTTAATTATTGTTATCATCATAATTATCATCAAAATGCATGCTTTTCAGTTATGCAGATGGCTAGAAGAGCCTGGCTTTACTCTGCACAGGGGGATGTTTGAAGCACCTTTCTTTTAATAGCTGGAAGCAGTTTGGGAGTAGTTGAACAAGCTGGAAAAAGACACAACAGATTTAATGAGTCAAAGACAAATGTTTTAGAGGGTACTCCAAGCATTACGGAGCATCTCTTCAAAGCATTATGCAGACCTATTCTTTTTTGTTCCTCAGTATGAGCCACTCTGAGTGGTAGACATGCATTAAAAGATAGGCTACATAGTTGTATATTCAAAAAGCAAAGCAAATAAATAATCAAGATTCCATTCTATAAGGGTAGTGGCTTGTGTTTCCAAAATTCATTTAAAATTAAACCAATTTGAAATGATCACTGAACTGAATTGTTGAACTGGTCAGTTCTATTTGGATTTCCAAGTATTTGGAAAATTCCATTTTTACTGAGATACAAAATAATCTGAATTATACAAGTTGATTCAGAGGATTCCAATTTTATTTAAGGATTCAAATCAACCTTCAATTTTTTTATTTGGAAAGTTTATTTGACTCAGAGATCTAGTCCAATCACTTTCAGATTGAATCTCTAAAATCAATATTTGCTTGGTCCTTAAAAATGAGTATGGTAAGAATGAAAATGAGAACATTTCCCATTTCATATTTAAGATCTGCAGAAGATTATGGGAAGTGAAATTCAACACATATCTGCAAGCAAGGCTGATCTATGAGTTGTGCAGACACACTTCAGACATGCCTCATGAATCTTGTGTTTGTCTGTTTCCTGACACACCCAGTAATGGAAGACTGTTTGGGCTTTATTACAAACACCACCTAGATCCTACAGTGTTCTTTTAGCAGCTTCAAAAATCAAGCTCAGTTGATGTGAATGACATGGATGCCTTTGACTGAAGGACTGGTGATTACTGAATGAATTTCTGTCACATTCTGCTCATCTGAATTCTCTCCAAGGAATTTTCCACAGACAAACTGCTCCAGAAAGCATGGCATATAGCCGACTTTCTTTTTGATATTACATGTGTTTTTGTTCTCTTGAAAGGCTTTTAGCCCTGAGGTAAGGATTAAGCAACAACTGAGCAGTCTTAAAAGACATCAGAAAGATAACTTGACAGCCTTGAATAAAAGAAGTCCGATTTGCTTTTCAGGACTGTATCTCTGTTTGTTGCTACTAACAATAACTGCAGAGCAGAATCACTTTTACAAATTAAGTTAACCTTGGCAAAAATGACAATAATACCTATTGCAATTGTTTGCCTTCTTCTGATATGTCACATTACGGAAACTTTCAAACAGCCTAATATCAATTATTGGAGAAAATATAGCTGAGTTCAGCGGAAATACTTCAAACTACAACCAAACCACAAATAAGGCTGTTTTTCTATCACATCTTTAGTAACAGTTATATTTTTAGTTATGGGGATTTAGAAAATAAAATCCTTCACAATTGCTTTTGGATGATATCATGACTGAATGTCATCTAGCCAATGATAATATCAAGTACTGATATTGTATCTTTGCATTCTAAATTGTTTTTGGTTCAAATAACTTCATGAGAAAATAAAATTATATGCACCCACTTATCTCTCTTCGTATTGGCTAAATTTCCATTCTCCATACTTTCCCAACTCTAGGGACAATTAGTCACTAGGAAAAAAGATATGAGGGATAAATAACAGGGGGAAAAAACCTAGCAGTGATTCATTCCTTACTAAACCTATTCATTTATCAACCACTTCAGTGAATGTACTGTGGGATGGGACTGTGTTTGCAGTCACCCTCTGATGGTACTGGTCATGCATACCCCAGTTCTCAGTTTTGTGTGTGCAGAAAGCTGTGCATGGCTAGGGCTCCTCCATGCATAAAGGAATCCTATCAGCTTCAAAATCCTATGGAGGAGAGAGAGAGAATTTCTTTTATGCAAGTCCAGAATCTCATACCATATATGGTCTCAGTGTCTCACATTTCCCACGTGGAAGCTAAAAAAGAAAATAGGCCTCCTATGATACTTATAAGTATGATAATTACATTATTACACTTTCTCTGCTTGTTGATTGGTCAGCCATCATAAGTCTCAGTAAAAGTCTCACACTGTGGGGCTGCTGTCGAGCAGATTAATATGTAATCAAGTTTTTAAAAATGCTCTGAAGTATTCTTTCCATACATTAAACCATTTTATAGAGGGAAAATTATACACAACAAAATTGGAAAGTTGGAGATACTGTTGATGTAAAATTTTCCTTCCAAAACAGAAGTGATCAGAAACATAAGTCTCCATTTTCTGTTAACAGTATAATCAGAGGAGCCCTCAAGATCCTGTGGAATTATTTGCCCTGCCAAATATTACTTGACTGAAAAAATGGCCTAAATTATATTATTACAGATCCTCCATTTTTCCACCAACAAAGCTTAACTGTGGCCAACAACAGACACCCTCCAAGAGTGAATAAAAGTGCATATGCTGTAGAAACGTAAACAGTATTTAATACTAAACTAGTGTTCTCCAGCTACAAGTGACTTCTATCCAAATTCCCCAGCCCAGATTGTAGGGCAACTGGTTAGAGAAAACTGCCTTACATGTTGATTAACACTCAGGGTCCCTGTTCTACTTTTCATCTTTCAGAGGTAGCAGGTTAAGTACTGTATGTTGCTTAATACCAACTAGACTTCTCCAGCCACAGCTTCAAGGCAGATATGTGCTATGAAATGCAGCCCTAACACATCTGGAGAGTACCATATGGGGAAGACTAAACTAGCATTCTAAAGACATATCTTGGAAGTTAATGTGAGATGTGATACACTAGAGCAGATTGACAGCTAAGCCTTCCCAGGAAGTCATGACAGTAAAAAGTATTGTATTGTCAATCGATAATGCTGCAGCAGACAATACATATAGCGTGCCATGATTGTAAAGAGGTCACAGAAAGCTATGGTAAATGGAGGAAGATATCATAACATTCCAGCAAAAGAAAGTTAAAAGAGAATAAACTTGGAAAAGTGAAAGCTAAGTGGATCATCACCAAATTGTTTTTGGCTCAAGTGAATGAAGCTTAAATAAATAGAAGTGTCTTTGCCAAAAAAAAAAAAAAAATTGTAGGATGTCAATAATTCTGTCAAAAGCACTACTTCTGCTTTCCTATACAGATGCTAAATAGTCCCACAGAATCATAGAATTTAAAAGGGATTTTTTTAGGCTTTCAAATCCAATCAATGGTCAAATTCCAGGTAATAACAAGTATTGTGGATCAGGCTGTAGAAATGATGAAAAGAAAGGGCAGTTCTAAATAATAAATTATAAGTGTTATCCTTTGATGACTCAGCCTGCAGCTGCTCATTTCCAAGTAATCACATCTTATCATTTTTTTTCTTTTTTCTTTTATTTTTGTATGGGATATTGTTTTCAGCTTCTATGCCACCCAGAGTTGTTATGAGTTGGATTGTCTATAAATTTGAATTACAAATAAATAGATAAGTAAATAAAGTAATTATTGTACAATAACAGAAGATGAAACTGGATTTGATCAGATGGAATGGGGAATATTGAATGTGTGCTAGACAGGACTCACAAGTGTTTGTGGAAGTCCCTTGTTATATTTTGACAATTATGAGAGCTCCTTGTTAAATAAATTAGGCTGGTAAAATTCAACACTGTAACCATGGACTGCAGCAAGATAATGTAGAGAGATTGGCTTGGTCACATCTGTAGGGCCAAAGGAATTAAAGCAGGTGCTGGAAGGGCTGTATCTCAGTCACACATGTGGGATGCTGGGTGGGAAACCCCTTCAAGAATACTCAAGAGAGAGTGGGTTAATGCGTTGTTACCCGGTGGTATTAATCGTTTTCATCTCTCAGTATTAACTTGGCTTCAGATGAATAGCGAGAAAGTGAAAGTGAAACAGGATGTCTTTTTTTTCCCAGACACCATGACTTTTCTCACTTTCTGTTCATCCCTACCAACTATAATTAGAGTCCCTCTTGTTAACAAATTGGCAGCACACACATTTCTTCACATCAAAGATTAACTCTGTCTAATGACACCATTTGGCAGCAAGGTATCTTCAGGTCAGCTTGATGCCTTCATGTCATTCAGTTTCAAATTGTGAAATAGGTTATATTCATTTAAGGCTCTTCTAGAGAAAGGCATAGTTCTATTTTTTTTTCAAGCAAGTTCATCCCCACAGTGATCAGATGATGTCATAGCTACAGCCTTGCATCTGAGATAAATTCCAAGCTTTTTTTTCTTTTTCCTTTCTTCCTGATGAATGACTGGAACCTGATTCAAGGGAACAGTTGGTGCTTTTGTACTGGAAATCTGATTTTCACTCCCTACCCCACCTCCCAGATGTTATTCCACCATAGGGATGATGTTTTGATAAGGCAGGAGTCTAAAGGCAGGAATTCCAGTAATTCCCACATTTTAAATGAAGTTTTTCCATAGTGCCAACACAGCAATGTCTTTACTCTCTTTTATTTATGTATTTTTTAACAGAGGAAAGTGGTGCAAGCCTGAGGGGGTGTGACAAGCAGCCTATTACTGATGAACAACTGAGCACTGATGGAGCAGCAACTCTTTGTGCTCAGGTATTTGCACAGCTCTGATTGTGAGTCTAGGGAACTGCTAGCCAAACATTTCAGCCTCCCTATCCTACTCATGCTTTGATAGTCTGAAATATGAAGAAATAGTCCCAACTGTTAAAATAGTTCAGCTTTGGGGGCATTTTGAAGTAGATTTCAAAGGGCTGGGACATAGAAAGACTAGTCTGGAAGTGTCCTAAGAAATACATATCCATGTTTCTCTGGTGATTCCTTTTGGGTTGAGGGAAAGTTTATGTGAATCTTGGGAAATACAGGAATTGAGTTTAAAAAAGCTAGAAACAAGAGCATCATCAGCAAGCTGAGGTTTTGTCAGAACAATGAAACATATGATGTGACGCCGACTCTGTCCCTATCTCATTGTGTGTGATATCACAATACCAGTAAAACAAGGGCATGTTTGTGTCGCAACACCATGACACACATTTTTCCATTTACCCCTCCTATGGTCCCCTATGCCTAGAAAAGCAGGGGAACTCGACTGTGCTAGTGTACCATGTAAACAAGGCCTGCTATTACATGAGCTTAGTAAGTGTCAGAAAACACATGTATGCAGCATATTCTCCCCTGCAAAAACAGTATGAATTCAGCCATATGAAAGCAGGCATTATACTTTCATGCAAAACAACAAGTTGATGCAAGGCAAAACTGAGACCCGTCAGCGTTGAAACAGCGATATGCTAAATATATTGGCTAAATAAATAAATAATAACCCTTGATTAGGAAGCTTTCACAGGACAAAAACATCCCAGACAGTATCATCACACTGTCTTTATCATTTTATCTTTGATTTATTAAGCCAGGTGTCCACATGGGATTTATTTTAATGCATATGTGGAGGAAAAAATATGACACCTACGCAAGTACTTAAACAGTGATCCATTTAACTGTAATCCAGGAGATTTTCTGAATGATCCTGAAAGCTTTAGAAAGCAAAACCTTTACATTTCATCATTGCACTTTGTTTCCCTTCAAAAATTTAGGACTTCAAAAGAACATTAAAAGAGAAATTACGACTCAGAAAAAAAACTATACAGTACTGCCCTTAGAAACACAGATGTAAAATACCAGAGTTCTCCTATAACAATATACTTACTTTAACCTGGAGGACTTGCCCCATAATATTAATCTGGAACTAATTAATTTGATTTTATCTAATCATGCATGGCACATTCCCATTTATCCCAGTACTGTACACACACATGGGAATGAGGGTGGGGGATATTGATCATGTGAACATTTATTTGGTTATCTGTTACATTTTTATAATCCCCAATAATTGTAGTTCTTTGGCAGTTTGAAAAGCAGAAGTTCAAAACATAACCTCTAAAACACCAATAACATAATTGAAAATAAATTTAAAGACCACAGAATTAAACCTAAATAAAAATAACAATAATGCAAAATTACACTAAGGCCAGTATCAGAATTGCAAAGTCACCCACTAACAGCGTACACTGTTTAGGCATCAAGGAGAACTGAACCAGCTTTGCAGAAGTTTAGGACTTAGCAAGCTGTTTTAAGGTGCTGTCAGATCATATACTGGAATAAAAGCTGTATTTTACTTATGGAACATAACTAAAGGAAGCAGCTGGATCATTGACACAACAGTCAAAACTCCTGCAGAGCAAAAAGCAAAACCAAATGGGAAAGCCAGCAACATTTTCATTTCTCTATTTCCTTTTCTTTTTGAAAAGGCTTCTCATTGCCAACTCTTAACTGGTCTAAATATTTTTTGGGTTTGGGATGTAGCAGGAGCCAGGGCCATTCAACCTTTCTTATCTAATGTACTCTTGTCTCCACAAGAAGCATTTTATAGAAAAGAAACAGCAAACAAATAGAAATGTTAACATATCAAGATTTCTTAGTACAGGAACATGGAGAACTTAAGATGAAGTCAAGAGAACAATTGACTGCAAAAGAATATAGTTTTCAATGGTTTTCATACACACAGTTGAGAGAAAGATTTAACATAGATAAAAAGGCAACTGGAATTGAACAAAAGATGGCATTTGAAATTGCATTGAAAATGATGAACGTGTGATTGCAAAAATGTATAAACGTTTGCTGAGATTTGAAACAAGAAGAACAAGTTAAAGATTGCGTGACAAAATGGGCTAAGAACTTTGGTTATAATATACAGATGGATCAGTGGGAAGAAATGGGGATAAAAGGCTTCGAATTTACATTGTGTTATAATTTAAGAGATATTTTTTATAAAATGATGTTCCATTAGTATATGACACCAGAAAAACTATCTAAGATGTATAAAGGTACATCTGGTCAATGCTGGAAATGTGCACAACAATGGAGAAATATTGCAGTACCCACAATGGAGGAATGCATTGTAAAGATGGCAGAATCAGCAGAAATGGCAAAACTGAACTGTCTGGTCAGGGATAAAACAATATGTACTTTTATAAAAGACTGAAAACCTTCTATGGACTTTTTGCTGAAAATGTAGAAAAGTAAAATGGTGATTTCTGAGTTTGCTGATTGAAAAAAGGGTTGAATATGGGATATAATGAATTTCTGTAATGTAACCTTAAAGAGGGAGGGGGGATTATAAGTTTGTTTGTAATTGCTGCATAGCAGATCAGAAGTCACTTCTTTAATTGTCTTTTCCTTTTCTTTTTTCTTTTCTTCCTCTAAGTGCTTTCTGCACTTTTTCTTTTATCTTGTTTTTTTCTAACTTTTCTTTATATATTTTTACATTTATCTTTTATCTATGTAAAAATCTTCAGTAACAATTATATATATAAAAAATAAAAATAAACAATGTACTCTTGTCTCTTCTCTAGCTCCTGTTAAACACACAGCATATCTCTTTGGGGAGTTTTCCAAAACTGAGATTTCCCAGTCCTGGAAAATGGCATGAAAGCAGAAGTGGGTGTTCTCTGTTAAACCTCAAAGAAGAAAATCAAACAAATTTAGGACTTAGCTTTAGGAAAGCATTATGTAAAGTATCATGGGGGTGTACTTTTCTGCAAGCAGAGGAATAATCTTCCCATAGAACACTGGTGGACCCTGGTCTTCAAAGGGAGCAATGGACATTAATGGCAGTTGCTTGCAGCAAAGAACTCTGAATTTCAGCTGTTCAGAATACTCCCTAGCTATCTAGCAGGCAATGATCTAGAATGTATTTCTATTCCTGTAGAATTGATAGGGGATTTGGAGGACAGGGATACAGTTTCAGAGAGCTGGAGTGACACTGCTCTTGGCCTATGATTTGCACTGTACTATGGGGTGTGCAGAATGCTTAAGGAAAATATGACAAAGTTGCTGTGTCTTCAGTTCTCTTTCTTCCAAAATACTTGTTGAGAGGCCATAGAACATTTCAACTTCTAAAACAGTAACATGAAGAAAAGTAAAACTAGGCCCCAACGTGTGGCATCTCTCTTGTAATTTTATAGCTGGCAGCCATAAAGGTATTTTTTGCTTTTGATTTTTGGGGGGCCTTGTCTATTGAATTGCAATCTTCAAATTATATGAGGTTTGATCATTTTACTGTGTTACATACTATCATATATGATTGTTATCTACTCTCAATAGCATCAGAAGGAGTCTGGAAGCACTTCTTAGACTAACACATTTTGTTAAAAATTGAGCTTTTGTGAGCTATAGCTCACTTCATTGGCTATAGTTCATGAAAGCTTATGCTTTTTAATAAAATGTGTTAGTCTGAAAAGCTGCTACCAGACTCTTCCTTACTTTTGGCTACCATAGACTTACATGGCTCTCCTACAATGCTTAGAATGCGAAGCACTACATTCAGTTGGATGAAGTGGGAAATCCATAAAAATTTTCAAGAAACTAGCACCAATACCAACATACATTATAGAATCTATCCTGCAATCTGAATCTCAGCAGTGATAGAGAAATAACTGTTGAATTTTAAGCTCTCTGATAAATACAGTTTTGTGGTATACCTCAATGGCTGCTGTGGCTTTTGCAGCTGATTCTGCTTCGTGGGCAACACAACTGCCCTATGTTATTTCCTTCCAACTCTTCCAACTGTTTAAAAGCAAATAAAGAAATATCACAAGATCTGTACAAAACTCACAAAGAAAATGGACCCCATAAAACTGCTGTAGATAGGTTGTCCTATCTACAACCTGGGAGACAAGGAGCACAAAACAGCACAAATTTCTCTCCAAATAATAAAAAATGTCAATGGTCAATTACTACAAAGATAATGATTACTACTATGATTTACTAGCTGAATATTCCATGTTATGTTTGCAGCAAATGTGAATGACAAATGTTGAGAAAAGCAATATACTTTTTCTAATCCCAGATGTTCCTTTGAATAGTTGTCTGTAATTCTCTCCTGAAATATCATCTCTGCCATGACTATCTCTCTTCTTTGCTCTACAAAAAATGGAAATTGACAGATGTATTTGAAATTTGCTTGGTTGCCAGATCATTAGTTACTCCCAAAACTGACAAAAATTGATGCTAAGCTCGACAATAATTGACAAAGTAGAATGCTTAAATGCTATTGAAAATCAACTTACTCATTTATAATGCAAACAGGGGCATAATTTATGAAGTTCTGATTATTCCCCCTGCTTTTTTTCAGATGTGCTTAATCTTTACAGTGGACTAAATAGGGAAGCTTCTCAAGGACCTAGTGCCACTAAAGCATCCAGAGGCTGAACTGATAGAAACTGACTAAACAGGGCAAGTGGAATTTTGGACAATGCAATGGCAAAGCTCACATTTAAAGGCTCTGCAAATCTTTTTGTCCATCCATGGGCATCCACAAAGGGAGTCAAAAAGCAAGATGGTGGCCAAAGCCCTACTCCTTTTTACATGCATTGCCTGTGTGCAAAGCATCTACAAAAGGGGCAAGTCTTTGAGTGCACTGTCACGGCCACCATCTGGACTGTTTTTACCTCCCTCCAACACCTCTGTGTCCGGCATAAGTGGAAGGAGAAATACAAGTTACCACTTCAATGAATATCAGTTATCCAGCCAGCTTCCCTGAAGATATTGTGCAGCTAGGAAACTCATCTGTTAAGACTGTCATTTCCCTCTCATAAAGCTCAACATCAATTTCTTGGAAACAACCTGCACAATCTTCACTTTATTTAGTTTGGTTAGTAGACTTCTTATACTGCTGATTACCAAGGTCTCTTGGCAGTTTACACTGTACATAAAACTAAAGTAAAACTAGAGAAATGAACATCAGCAATTAAAAACCAAATCTACAAAACGCTGTTTAAAAGGTAGTTTGTATTAATTGTTCTCAGAGGGGATACTGGCTTATTTTTCTATGACAGTATATGACGCATAGCCTCTTTTCTGTGATCTCAAGACACACACCCAAATAAACATTCAACTGAAAATGTTGGCCCCATTTATAGACAGATGGGGGAAAGTGCATTCCCCATCTACAAATCAGATGGAATATATGAGTTTTGTAACAGTAAATATATGAGTTCTTTTATTCAAAATGGAATGGGCCAGACAGTATATAATAGGCAAGTCCTCTCCAAGTCAAACTTTCTGTGTGTACACAAAGAACACTCAGTGTAAACCAGGCCTTTGTAGGAATGGGAGTCCAGTGTTCACATAGAAACATTAGTGACACTGAACTAAAAAGAAAACCTGAGATTAATGCCTTCAATATAGAAATTAGCAATAAAAATATTCAATAGTTAATAAAGTTATCAGCAAGATTTACAAGTGAGCATTCATCCTTGAAAAACTTCTTCCCCACCCCTGCCTGGTTTTGAATCAATAGATGCAGAAGTTTGCAGGAACCACCTACAGCAAACTTGGGTACAATGAAAGTTTCATAAGCAACTGTTGATATTTGCTCAGGTATTCTTTCTGGCCACCTGTGCTGAATTTACAAAAGGGGTGTGTGACTCTTCTATCGTTTGTGCTTCCTGCTTGCGTTGCTGAGATACTGCATCTCAGGCTCTAACAGTGAAAATAAACTTAATTGTTTTCTCCTTTTTTTTTGAAACCAGACATCCTCAATCAGATTGTGCATTAGAGTAACGCTAATGAACTCTGTCCGTTGGAGTTCTTTTATGTTGCTTGTCTCAGACTGCCTCTGGAAGTAGCGCGCTCTTATGTTGTTATAAAGATTTTAAATAAACAGAAGAAACACTGATCCATAAAGATGACCAGGGCTGTGGTCAGTTTCCATGTTGTCTTTGATGACAACTTTATATCACATCTGTGGATTCATACATTTCTTGCTCAGTGTGCAGTCTTGGGAAGAATTTATTGGACATAGAATGCCTGCCAAAATGTAACGTTTCTATTGTCCTCGTTCTTAAGGGTACTTTGCTGAAATCTTTAGAATTCTCAGATGTACAGCTACCCTTTCACATAGCTATTCCCTGCTCCAAAACTATTTGAAGACTGGGAACAAGTTGCTAATGGAAGAATTCTTCCACATTTGCAATAAAATGTGCTTTGCTTCTGCTGTGCCATGACAACTGCATTCATTTCTCCCTTCCCCTTTTTTTCATATTCAGAATACTTACTAATGATTTGGTTCAACCTTTGCATTAAACCATGGTTCATTTTAATTTGTTGAACAAGCCACAATGGACTGATCAAAGTCTAATAGTAAACCATAGCCCAGGATTTACAAACCTCAGTGTAGGTTTGTAAATGTATGTATGTAGGTTCATACATCACGTGCATATATTCATGCACAGTAGAACAATTCAATATTCTCCAATCCAGTAAACTAAGCAGATTGAGACGCAACCATACTAACTAAAATAATAATAAACTAATAAATAGCATCAACACAAAACACATATCAACATAATTTCCATAGGGCAAACATGGAAGATGCAAAGTTTCTGAGGCAGATTGCAGTTATAATTCTAGGAACCTGGCTTGGATGCCATGGGGGAGGCTGCTCCTCTCACAAAATGGCTTCCGTGATTGGTTTTGCTAACCACAAAATGCCCAATTACCAGAAGACAAATTGGGAATGCTGGCCTTGGCAGTCTTCACGGGATGTTCCCTTATGCCTTGCCTTATCTTCTTCTTTTTCCTGGCTGGTGGACACTATTTTTAATGGCCAGTTTTGCATATCACCAATCTTTAGTGGAAATCAAGAAAATGCTAGAGACTGGTGTTTTTCTTTGCAGCACGCCAGCTTTCCATATATTCCTTTAATTAATCTTCAAAAAGTTAAATAATTAGAGCAGACAGTCTTGCAAATGTGAAAAAGTTTGAGCACAGGCACATTAACACATACAGTATATGTCATGTTGCTCCCCCCCCCCCCAGCTTAAGGGTGCTTTGTTGTTTATTTATTTATTTAAAATATTTCTAAAGCTCCCCTTCTTATAATTTATGACTCTGAGTAGCATAAAAGAGAAGGCCACCTGAGCTTCAGAGGGACAGCTCATACCAAAGAGCAGGCACAGCAGCAGAGAAAGCACATCTCCTAGGTCCCATTTGGTGGAATGGTTTCAAAGAAGGAACCTGGAGCATGCCCACCTTGTGTGATCTCATGGGACAGACAGAGATGATCAGAGAGACACTGTCCCACAAGTAACCCAGCCCTGTGCCCTGTGCTTTATAGGTGATAATCAGAAATTTAACTGTACTCAGAAACCTACTAGGAGCCACTGCAGCTTGTGAAGCAGTGATGTTACATGGACATAGCAAGACATACCATTACTACCAACACTGCTGAATTCTGGACCAGCTGCAGCTTCCATGTGGTCTCCACGGGCAGCCCCATGTACAGAAGATTGCAGAAATCCAACTAGAAGGGGACTAAGGCATGTGAGACCATAAGCAGAGCCTCCATATCCAGAAATGGGTACAACTGGAATGCAATACAAAGTTGTGCAGAAAGATCTGCCATTTGCACCTCAGTCAGGAGTTGTGAATTCAAGATGCTCACAAAATTCTGAACCAGCTTGGAGTTGGGCTCTGCCACCATGCTTGGGGGTCTGGCAATGGTGAGTTTTTACAATGGCTTTGTTGAGATTGACACAAGAATGGACTTTGGCTGCTGACTATGGTTGTTTTTGTTTTAAATGGGTTATTGATGTTTTATATGTTGGTATGTTGATTTTTAACTTGTTTTGTATTGGATTGTTGTTTGACTGTTGTGACCCACCCAGTCACTTAGGTGAGAGGTGGTCCTACAAATCAAATTAAAAAATGCAACTGTCACGGAGACAAAAAAGCTGGAAAATCTGCAGAACTGGGTCCTAGAGGGCCAAAAACACAGCCACTCAATCTTGCTAGGATTAAGTTGGAGTCTGTTTTTCCCCATCCAGAGCCCTACAGCATCCATATGCTGGGAAAGAACCGATACAGTATCCCTTAGCTGGCTAGAGGCAGAGATGTGTAACTGAGTATCATCATACTTAAACCTAGGCTGAAGGATCACATACTGTACAGTAATACTAAAGCACGAGTTTTACTAGACACTTAGTTTGTGACCACTTTTCTTCATATCCAGTTTACTCTGGTGGAACTCTAGCCTACCTACAAATGTTTCCTAGGCTAGCTGAGAACTGCTTAGCTTTAGAAAGTTGACTCTGCAATTTGTGCCTTCAGACCATGCCCTGCCTATGACACTTCATAAAGCCTATATGGAAGAATAATTGCATGGTGCACTGTTCTGAAGCTCTTAATGTTTTGCCACCCAGAATCATTTTTCTGAACTTTTCTTGAGGGAGATTCTGAGTATGCAGCCAGTTCAAACAAAGATTCTGCCTAATTTTTGCAGTTATTCAGCAGTTGGATGAAAATGGAGACATGGAATAGAAAAATGCTGGCTGTTCCTGTTGTATTCAACTTGCCTGTTTCCTGCCTTGTTATGTACCTATTCCCCCAAGCACATTCTTTCACCAGGTTTATTTTTAAAGCCCAAATAAGTCCCTCAAAGCTGTGCCTATGCAGAAGAGCAGGGGAAGAGAAAGGCTGTTTTAACTCAGTCAGGGAAAGAGTTAAGCTGCCTCTCTCCATCATGCAGAACGAAAGAATCACAGAACTCCCTTTAACCTGTAGCTTGAGACAAATAGCAAAAGAAATGTTAGCTAATTCTCATGACACAATGGGGCATGGTTTGTTTGCTTTGGAAGGTGCTCTGTGCCTTAATGGAAGCCCAAAATAACTAATCAGAAACTTGTCCTAGGGAAAAGGTAGAGATTTTATAACACTCACAGTTGCCAGGAATACATCCAGAAGAACGAATTTAATGTTCTAAACTATATTAACTAAATATATCTATGCACACATAGGTGCACTGAAATCCTTCTACCTCACTCACAAGGGCCAGTTCTTGCAATCTTCCACAGACTGAAATATATACAGTCCTCAGCATGAGAGAGGAATCTTTCATCCCATAAATGTCTGTGAATTATATAAAGTTGTATTTGTCACTCCTCTAAACACAGTTTCTGAAATTTGAGAGAAGGATCATATATAAAATCATATATTTTATATTATTAGTGATTATATATATTAATGTCCATTTATTAGCTTCATTCAAGAGTAGTTCACTTTTAACTTGGATTTTATTCCATTAATTTCAGGGCAAGAGCGCATTGGTTGAAACACAAGGAGAAAGTAGAAATTTAGCATGTCAGAATGAATCATCTTTCCACTTTCACTCTGTGAAGGCATGCTTCTATAGGAGATTTGTACATAACCTGGAAGCTAGTAAGAATCATTCTCCAAGCAAGGTTGCTTTATAAAAGCTGGCTTGGAAGGAACAAGCAAACAAAGAAGACCTAAAAAATGCTTAAAATGAGTAGAAGCTTGAATAGAAATGTGGGGTAGAAGTCAAGTAAAATAAATACATAGGGAAAGTCAGGGAAGTATTTATAGCTTTTGCAGAGTGTTTTGCAACATTTTCACCATATGAAAATGGCATATATTGGTTAAAGCTTCTTGTTATAACTTTTCCTTGCCTGCACAAACATGATTATTTTGTGCCAACTGTATGTAAATTCCATTCTATAAATTAAGTTTGCATGCATCCCACGGCAATAACCAAGACCTATTAAAAGACATAGAGCTATTTATTAATTGGGAGTAGATTGCATTCTGTTTTTGTTTGATTCTGTATGAAATGAAAAGACAAAGTAACAATCATTAATAGGTCACAAGCATTGACTGTGGCTTCAGCTCTCAGAAGTATACAAGAGAACAGCTTCAATCTACTTTCTAACATATCTCTATTGAGGTTTTGTGGTAAGCCATGAAAAGTGTTCCTAAAGTTACACTATCTAACCACACTTCTGTTATCCAGCATGGCTGTGGTTTTGTCTTCAAACAATCCTGGAGATACGCAAACACCATCATATCTTGTTGACCCCCCCTTACGTAATGAACACTATTCAATGAAGGCAAACAATAGTTTAAAATGTTGACTCATGTAATGTATTTAGCCCTGAATATTAGTCTGTAATTCAAATAAATCTTTATTATGGTCAAAGACCGATACTGAAGACAATCAGCTCTGGAGTACCTAAGATGGCTTGGATCAGAAAACATTAATTTTGATTCAAAGCAGGAAAACTGTGGGTGCAGGGACCACTTTTAATGGGCTGGGAGTGGGGACAAGATTATCTGTTCCTGCACTCAGGAAGCAGTGAATGGCCTATCCTGGTGATGGGCCAATCAGAAAATGAGATCTACCCTAAGAAACGTCTGGATGAACATATTATTTGGAACAGTCTTCTAAAACAAATAATGGTCAGTACTACATTTCTAGTGTAAGGAAAGTTACACAGAAATCAAACGAGGATGACTAACTTGATGACAAACCTGTCCACAGATCTAAATAGAACTTAAGTATAACATAGTTCAGCCTCTCTGGGACTGGATGTCCCATGACCAAGCTGTTGCTGGTAGGATCTGAAATATCATATTTTCCTACACAAACCAAATGATTCAGTTGGGACCATATAAAGAAAATGTGATGCTCCTAGTCAATAAACATACTCAGAATAAAGATATAATGGACTGTATCATAAGACAGACTTGATCCATATTTTTTTTCCTTTAACATACTCCACATCAGTCTACCTTTAAGAATGTGGAGTCTGTTCCTAAGCATTTGACTGAAATTAGGATTTTACTATTTGAATCATTCTCATCCCCTGGATTATGTTAATGTAAGGCCATCTAAGCTATCTATCAGATGGCTTAAGGCCATTATTTTAAAAAAACCCAATAGCTACATTTCCAGTAAACATTTCTCTTTTTCACACACTGAGACTAAATTCAGTTAGGATGCTTAACAATAGGGACTGACTTCAAAACAACTCTGATAGTTTAAATTCTTAATCATAAACACAATTTTGCCCATTATTAATACATGCAAGTAATTACTAAAGTGCACAAGAGTTTCCAAACCTATCCCTAGACTAAAATAGCTTGGAAGAGAGACACAGATGACTTTCAGAAAAAGAGAAAGACTGAAGAGCATAGGTAGAAAATTTAGTTTTTGCCTGATGCTAAATCATTTTAAGAAGAATGTAGAGAAGAACACCCATGTTCGGCTCTGATGGAAAGGGCTGATTTAAAGGGTTTCAACCTACGTAATTACACTGGGTATCAGAATAGTGATGTCCATCAAGCAAAGGTCCTCTTCATTCAACAGTCCCATTTCTGCTACCACCACCTTGTTTACTCAGTTTCTAGCAGAGCCATCATCTGGCATGCTCCTGGCTTCGTTGCTGCATGGTTTGAGGTCAGGCAAGTAACAAAGGAGGTAAGCAATGTTTTCAGAGACCAAGAAAAGCAAGAGAAAAATCACTCTCTTCTGGTAACCACCCCCAAGGAAGGTGCAAGAGGCAAGCTATTCTGCCTATCAAACTGTATATCTAGCCTATAGGCCCAGGACCTATTGCAACTCAGAACCATGTGGCTGACAAACTGTCCAATGTCAGACCCATGTCCAGCCATATTGCCACTGTCCAACTCCCAGAACAGACCCTTTTCCCAATAAGAGTGAGGAGGACTGTGGGGGGGAGGGGGCTAAGAAGTGACATGTCCTGGGTCCAAGCCAGGGAGGCTGCTACTGGTGAGCCCAGCAGCCACAGCTGCAGCCAGGCCTTCCCTGCCTTCCATCCCATTTGCTGCCTGGAGATGGAAACAGAAGCTGGAAGAAGTGGGAGTTATCTGAAAGTGTGAAAGACAAGTAGACAGAGATGATCCTCTTGACAGTATATATTTGGACTTTAAAAATACCCAACATTGACTAAGGCCTTTACCAAAGACTTTTGAATAAGCTTAGAAGCTGTGGGTTAAAATAACAGATCTTTTCCTGGACAGGTAACTGGCTAAACATCAAGAAATGGAAGAAAAAAAGGGAACACTATAATATAATCCTAGAAGAAGTAAGTCTTTATGGTGATGGAACATTGGTTGTTTTACTTTCTTTGTGTAGCTGAAATGGAAGTAAATGCTACAGCAATTCTGTGGAAGTGTCCAGGAGGGAAAACAAGGAAAATAGCATTGAAAAAATAAAAACAATTTCTCTTTCTCTTGCTCAGGAAGTATATCCCTTGGTAGAAAGAGAGAGAGAGATGCTAAAGAAGAATGATGTAAAGTTTAAAATATAAATGTAATATACATTTAGATTTTGTATCTATATGTTTCTTCTAGATAAATCTTTAATTTGTAGTTCTGGTTCTATGGTTTCTCCATTTTGAATACATAGTTTTACAATATGATATATATACTGGAAGGGGGGCAGACCTGGGCCAGACATGGGCTCCCAAATTCCTCAAACCTGTCCTGCTCATTCAGAATTTTTTCAGTTGCAGCTCCACCACTGGAGCATGCATGGAAGCCCACACCTTACATTTCCAGGATCATACAGCAATAGCCCAACCTGAAAAATACTGACTTCTCAGCATAAGCTATGTATTAGATTCCTTCTCTAAATGGGTTAGTAAGAACTAACCAAACGCACTGTTGATCTTGCTGTTTGTCACCAAAGACAAATTCCTTGTATATATTTTATACTTGGTCACTAAAGTATTTTGTATTTGTATTGTATTTGTAACTAAGGTTCTGTTTCTATCTAAAGTGCCCCCAATGTTTCTTCCCTATTTTCTGTATAGATATTAAATACATCCTAGTTCCTGCCTATTTTCATTGTTTGCTGATTCTCCTTGTACATGTTTTTAAAGAAAACTAAAATTTCTCCCTGCTCATTCATCCTTGCAACTGAATAACTCTTACAGTTCCTCTGCAGGAAAGGTCTGCTGGAAGAAGAGGTTACATGGGTATGCATGGGTATTACATGGAAGAATTTATTTACATATTCTAAGAAAGCCCTTCATTCATAGGAATCCTTGCCTGACGTTGTACAATGCAGGGAGTTTTAACACATCAAATCCAATTTGGGACTATTAGAGTAAGAGTAAATCCATAAAATGAGAGCAAGGAGTAGGAATAGCCAGGCAAAGAAATCAGTGGGTGAGACAAAAGCTACATTTGATTTAATTTATATTTAAAGTTAATTGAAATTAAATAGAGTAGATATCTTTCTTCATGAATTTAATCATTTCGATTACTTTGTTACTTGAAAAGTTACAAATTCACAGCACTTTTTCAAGTTCTCTGAAAGCCACAACCAATACTTTGGGCAGACACTTGCAACTATAGAGTCACCATCTACAGTCCTTGGCCACAGATGGCATTCAGATTCAGTTTTTGATGTTTCCTAATCATTTTGGAATGATTCAAAAGGGCCTCCCGCACCTGGGCAGAACTTAAAGAAAAAAACCCTCAATCGTACATGTGATTGAGGTGTTGAAAGTCTCATACTTGGCCATTCATCTTTTGTCATTGCAGTGGACAAGTGCAAAGACAGAGATGATTAAATTGGATTCAATTTGTACAACTGAATTAAAGGTGAGGTGATTAATTGCACAGAGGTCTTGGTGTGAGGCTCATTACTCAAATAGGAAACACCCAGGAAGAAATTTATGTCAGAGGAAAAGGAAGAGGAGGAGGAGGAGGAGGAAGATGGGGTAGGAGGGGGAGTTGATGCAGTCATCATGCAAAATATTATATTTTGCCAGCTATTGAAAACCACACTAAAACAGAACCTTTTGAAAAGAATTCAGAAAAATAACTGCATGTACATTGTGGCTACTTCCCAGACAATACTGTACATTTCTGAAGAAAAACTACTTCCTGACATTTAAAAATGAGGACTCTTCAAGCTATGGAATGCAGACATACATCATGTCTGCAAGATTCAGAGGGGGTGTGTGGAGGAGGAAGAGATCAAATGTAATATTTTCTTTCAGCACAGACAACTGCTTTGAGATTTTCTACCCAGACAGCCTTGAAAACTGCCTGCAGCCTTTGCCAATTACTACTGACAAATACCACTTGGTCCTGAGTGATGTTTTAAGTGAAATAAAACAGTGAGGAAAACTGAACATGATGAAAGGGGTTCTTCTCTTCTCTTCCCTTTTTTCTTCCTAAGAGGCGACTACAAGTTATATATTCACAAGGTAAGGTATATGCTTCCTGTCCATGACAAATTCCATGTGAAGTTGAGAGCTGAAGCAAACTTTGTTTGACAGTAAGAGGAAGGGAAGACAAAACTCATTTTCATGACTTCTAAAACATTTTTTTTAATGTTAAACAAAGGAAGAGAAGGTAATACAGGGCCCTGCTCAACATCATTCTTCACAGTATCAGTAAGATAATGGCGAAAAATGATTCCTTCCCTTGTGTGCATACAGGATCTTTTCAACTCTTGACACTCCAGTCCAAAATGCACCTTTCAGCATTATGAAATGCTTTCAGCTCAGTAGACTAGTGATCATTATAGGAAAATTCATTTTCGTGGTCATCTAAAATGAAGATACATATATAGAAGCACACAAGTATTGCTGAATGAAGTGTACACTGTATTCTTGTCACCGAGAATTCATTACCTTGCTTAATTAAAACAAAGAATTAGGGTTTCTTGCAAAATTAAACTTAAATTATCCTAACAATGGCTGTTGTGTCCAGATAAATATCAGATCAACTCCCAAAACGTGGACTACAATTCCCACAATGCCTTGTCATTTAGTCATACTGCCTTGGGCTGATGGGCACTGATGTTCAAAACATCTGCAGGGCATCAGGTTATCAACTTCTGATCTATAATCTCTCCACATTTATACAAAACATGTTTGAAAAAATAGGCAGGAAGGCAGGAGATGGGTAGAATAGAAGAAACTAAGAAACAGATTAATATACTTTCTTTCTTTCCTCACAGAACACGGGGTAGTATAAGTTGAGTCTTCAGACTGTCTGCCATTCAAGCACTAAACAGAGCTGCTTACTTCAGGAAGGTCATGCTATCGTGTGCCCTTAAACCACATCTGGGAGTTTTAATAAAAGGGTGTAAATTTAATAAAATAGTATAAAAGCATGTTGTAGGTTGCAGGTAATGTAAAACCTGGGATACGTACAAGTGTAAGTTTCAAATAAGCAAAAAGGTGAAAAGGGCTGTATTTGTTTTACTGCACTGATTTATTGGGATTGATTATGTATGATTCAAAAAATATCTAGCAGCTGGCAACTAAACTGGCCCTTTCAAGAAGTCAAAGGGAGTTCTTCACAGCACTTTTCCCACCAACTTCTCAAAATGGCCAATCTAATATCCTCACACTACTTCTAAAAGTAGATGAGCAACTCTTTACATTCTTTCCCATCGTGTGCATTACAGCTTTAGTCTCTATATGCTTTCTTTGCCCCTGAAATGGTTAATAGTACTAGGAAGACATGGAAGAAAAATGGATTCCCTCCATAGAACCCAATTTAGCTAACCTTGAAAACAGATTAAAATAAGTAAACTGAAACTTCTATCCCTTGATAGTCAAACCATAAATGGTGGGCATCAGAACCAAGCAACATACTGAAGTTCAGGATAACCTAGACAAAATACAGTAAGTGAATATGCAAATATGGCTTAAGTGTACATGCAGATAGCTTGCGGACTCTACTGCTGTTTTCTCATATGAAGGCTGGTATCCAGTTAGATGCACAAGACGATTGTTGCAACAGTGGTTTTCAAATTGTGACCCTGGAAAGATCTTCAAAATATAGGAACAGAGTAATTACTAATGGTAGACAAGCTTCTATTATTTGAACTAGCTTGCACATCAACTTCTTTTTCCTGAGAATGTAGCTAATGCTTGAATTTGGGACATATTCCATAATTCACAAATCCTTAGTTGTATGAGCTCAGAGCACTTCAATACCCTCTACAGTCATATCACTTCTAAGATTAAGTAACATTACATTTTATTTGGAAGGAAAATCAAGGGAAGCAGTTCATTATGTCCAATATTCTATTTCCCATTGGAGCCAACCAGCTGCTTTAGGAAAGTCTACAGGTAGGGCATGAAAAAGGTACAGCAGCGGTATTTGTGGTGTGCTGCCTCTGAATTTGGCACCCAGGTCATTCCAATGCTCACTGAGCTTCACAGTATGTACTTGAAACAACCAGTGCTATCTACTTTGAGGAAGCTGCACATACCAGAAACTTAAAAGAACTGGGAAAAAAAATTAAGTGTGGTTTTGAACACTACAGAATTCATAGTCTACTCTGTCTTGAATTGCAGAAATCAGTGGGAAAAAAGTCATGTTTTAAAGAAAGCAAACAAATATATATTTAGGCATTAATTTTATTATTATTATAGAAAATTTACTCTGCAGTACATATACACCCCCTAGTGTATATGTACTGCATATACACTAGTAGCTTCTGAGAAAATAATTCCCACATATTCTTGACTAATTACATGTTTGCACTAAAGTTAGCACACAGCATAAACAAAGTGAAGTCAAATACCTTATCTTTTTTTTAAAAAAATAAATTTGAATTTTCCTGATCTATGTTTTTATTTATAACAGAAAGCCCGTTTGCGCTTATCAATATATGCCGGTGTATTACTAACAACTGTAGTTTTGAGCCTGTATGTATTCTAAGTTATTTCCTTTGCATACTTAACATATGAAAGCTTTCTTTCATTAGTTTTGTTTTCATGTTCATTACTGTTATTAGTACAGCTGCACATGTCATCATGCAAAATCTCAGAACAGATGCCAAGGCTGAGAGAACAACTTGCTCAATATGGCAAGGGTGCCTGGGTTTCAGATGCCATGTTCATAATGTGATTTCTTTGGTTCTGTGTAAAGCCATTTATTGTGGTTTGCAAGCTATGGGTTGTGACAGTATTGTAAACTGGGCTACTTTAACGAACTATATTTAAAGCAAACCATGTCTTAGCTTATATGTCAACACATGTACCTAAAAAAAATAAAATACATGAACTAAAAGTATTTCATAATTACAGTCTACTCTATTGTTGATTTCATGTGTATCCCACCTCTCATTCAGGAGCTCAGAACACTCCTTGTACCAAAAAGAGAGATCACTCTAAATATGCCAATACCCCAGCAGTCTTTAGAGGCGGAAGAATCCTTGGATTCTCATCTATTCCTCCACTTATATCCCCAATGTCCAGTATCTACTACAATACACTCAACAGATGAAAGACCCCATAGCTCAGATGCATCCGATGTAGGTAGACAGTAAAGAGTAGATTTCTGTCCCCATCAGGGAAAAAATAATTCCATGACTACTAGAAACTGGGAGACCATGAATTCTACTCCTTCCTTACTCAGCTGGGTGACTTTGGGTCAGTCACACTCTCTCAGCCCTAGGAACAAGGCAATGGCAAACCACTTCCAAAAGTCTTGCCAAGAAAACTGCATTTGTTCATGTAGTCACCAGAATCAAGGCTGACTCAAAAGCATGCATGCATGCACACACACAGACCCACACACAAACCATTCAGACTTTTGCCTGGAATGATTTACCATAACACACACAACTTCAGGATGTTTGCTTGCTTGTTTGGGCTGACCTTGCATTCATTTCTCCTCCCCCCACTCTGCACATAACTACTGTACAATACTTTCCAGAAATCACATTTGAATAGTCCATACCACCAATAAGATCAGGGATTCTTTTCAGTGTGTAATAATAACATTCAACTCAAAGTCTACAGTTAAACTGCTTCTATGTTTATCAAACTATCTGCAATTCTCTTGACTGTACACTACAATAATAGTAGGAATTTATATGTGCAATTCGGGCAAAAGCTAAATTGCTCTAGGTGGATGTGACCTGTAGCCTGTGTTTACAATCCTTGTGGAAATTTTAGCCAACGTTTAGTTTGTAGTTCAACAAGCCAGACACATTTTCCTCTGCCATAACATTTTTTCTTCCATCCTCCTTCTTTATTATCTTCACCTATGCTCACCAATGCTACATACTGGAAATTGTTTCATATACTTCATGCTATGAAAATGCCCATTTCTTCTACACAGCTTCATATTTCTAAGGAAAAATTCACTTCTAAGGACACCGAATCACCGACCACATCACTTACAGATCTTTCCCCCTAGTGAGTGTCATCTTTTGACATTTCATTCATAATGCACTTAAAAGCTTTAATTAACTGAGTTTGAAAGTCGATACTATCTTATCTTTTCCTGAATGGACAGGTCTAAAAGCACTAACCCATGATGAATGATTACCCCATTTTATAGCTGAAACTGGGAAACTAAAAACCATTCTAATGATAGCTGTAAAATGATATCAAGGGAACTTCTGAGATCACCATATTCTCTTTTTCATGAGCACCGTAGTCATAAGAGCTGAAAACACACACACACGAAGACACACAAAATGGTCTCCACTATCATAACAATGAAGAAGACATATATTCTCTTTTTTATAACTATTATATACAACATATTTTTTACAATTTGCTTTAGTACATTATTTAAAATTAGCACCACTCCAAAAGATAATCTTCTTTGCACTCTTAAAAAATAGTTGTAAGCAAATACCAAATCACATACAAATATTTAGCTTCGCCATATACAAAACACTGCTCTCTGATCCTTCTGAGATATATATACTAAAGTGACTGACATTAATTTCTGTAGAAAAACTTAAACACCTATTTGTTAGGCTTCATAAAGAATTGGAGGTGAAATCAGGTTGCTATTTTTTACAGTGACATTAAGCACAATTGTGAATGAACTTCTCCAGTGGTCAAAATGCAAACTGCACATCTGAACTTAATGATGCTATTAACAAATTCAAAATTTACAAAATGTGGGGGCTGGGTGAGAGGAAAACAAGTAATGTTCAGATGTACAAGGAGTGGAGATGAAGCAGTCTTAGAATTGCTGCATTCAAGGAAACCAGAGATACATGAAGCAATGGGTAGCACTTGAGCCACAGCTGTGCCACAAATTGCAAAACAGATCTGTGGGATTCACCAGTTGTAAAGTGTTTCTAGACATAAGCTATTTTTGATGCAGTTACATCTACTAAATGTTTTTCAAGAACCAAAGGAAGACTCCCAACAGACTTCAGAATGTTCACATACATAATTATTTCCCTAGCCCATATCTCCCAAGAATCCCAGCTTATCTACTCCAGGTCAATATAGGTGTCAAAGGGACAGCCAGAATCTAAATCCATCATCGGTTTAAAAGAAGTTAAGATTCAGATGACTTTCCTAAATAATTAATAAGTAAACAAGCAGAGACAAAATATGTTGTTTCAGAGGTGAAGCATTATCAATGTAATTTTAAAAAATAGCTATGAGTACTGTACTGAATATAATACACAGAAAGTTATCAATGTTTCAGCCCATAAAGATCATCTCACAACAGTGGCATATGTCTAACCATATCTTACTTTATGCAAAGTACTGAAATAAGTTCACTTTGAGGGGAGGGGTTGTAATTAGCAATACATATTGTGGTATGAATAAATAACATGCCATATTTTTGTATTTTTTTTTTAATAGTTCAGTATGTTTCAGGATCAAATCTCCTTTTCTTGTCTATACAATGCCTTAAGCCATGCACTCTCCAGGGCTTTATATGCTAAAACGATCAAGGTTTTTAAAACACCTCTTCTCCCAGAAGCCAGTTCAGCAACTTCCCTCATCTAATGCTTTTCTTATTCCATCATTGCTAAAGAAATTCTGGCTCATGAAAACTAAATGAGTATCTCTAAAGAAGTGTTTCTTAAAGTGTGATCTAAAGATCCCTGGGGGTACCCCAAGACCCTCTCAAAGGTCCACCAAATCAAAATTATTTGCTAGCCTATGTTGAAAAATAATACAATATTAAAATCCCATCAAACAATTGTGAGAAGCAGTAGCAGCAGCGAATGCATCAATTTTAATTTTTAATATAGTAAATATTGATAAATATAACCCATACAAACAAAAACTTTTTTGAGGTCCTCCATAATTTTCTCTCAGGGAAGGGGTCCTGAGAGAAAAAAGGTTAAGAAACACGGTTCTAAAGTATCATTTAGACTATAGATTCTTATGGCCCCATCATTGCCCCTTTTATACTGTTTTGTCCCAACATACATTTTCCTTCGGATTAATGCAGTCTTAATTAAAGGACTTTAAAGTCCGATACGTTCTTGGTTTGTTTGTTTTTTCTGTTTCTGTTTTGCAGATTGTTCATACTGAATATTAAATTGTTGCATTGTTGCAGAGGCTAGCTCAATTTTGTTTCAGGAAAATTAAATGGCTGTGGAGAGTAAATGCTGAAGAATCTCATATGAAAGCTGCAAGATTCTTAGGTTTTCTGTATGTAATGCTTCCACCAAAGTCAGCTGGTTCACAAGATGTTCACAATAACTTTTTAAGACTGAAACCTGAAAAGAAAAAACAAAAATATATTTTAAAACTCTCTGGTTGTTAAAATACTTTTACTCATAAAATCAAATTATCATTTAATATTTTTAAAATAATGATGTAAATACACTAATTGTTCAGAATACACAATAACAGTTTTAAGTGATAGGATGGCAGATTCTAGTTAATGTCAGAGAAAACTTTCCAATAATAAGAGCTGTTTGACAGTAGAACTAATTTCTTAAAGAAGTGTTGGTATTCCTTTCTCTAGATTCAAGTAGAGGCTGGGAGCTCTTTATCACAAATACTTTCATTTGGGTTCCTATACTAAAAAAGGGTTGGACTTGATGTTTTTAAATGGCTACTTCCAATTCTATAATTAGAGTTACATGATGGCTGGGGATAATGAAAAAACCTTACACATTTGGAAAATCTAGTTTTGGGTGAATCTGGTCTATTTCTATTTATTTTATACTTTTAGGAAAATTGCTGTCTAACTTTGCTAATCTCATATGCCAATCTCTAATAAAATATAAGTAACCCATCAATTCCTTTTTTATTAGGAGTTTAGTAAACCAACATTTTTCACTGCTCCATAGTTGAAGAGTTCCTTCTTCTTGAAGATTTATCAGAGCCAAGCATCTTCTCTATAAATTCCTGACCTTTACTGGCTGGAGATAAGCTGATATAACATACGACAGGATTTTTTTTCAGTTTTAAGTGGAATCTCATTTTTTTTTTTCAATCTTAATGAACTAAATAGAATTATAACATTCCACTCTCAAACTTTATGTTGGAGCAAGTAAGTATTAAAATACCTTCTGAAGTACATGCTGAGTTTCTTCCATCAAAGACATACATATTTTTGTTGCAAGATCCACACTCTTTTCTTCATTCTTCTTTGAAGCAACATCTCCAAGCAATACTTTTTTCCAAAAAATACTAGAATCATGAATTTTGAACATATTTGTATGTATCAGACATTCATAAAAACATCAGACATTCATACAAAGTAAGAAAATGGCATTCCGGAAACTTCAGCTGGGGCAAAATGCAGTGGCGTGAGCAGTTATGTGTGTTTCTGACAGAACACGTTACACCTCTGCTTTGCGAGCTGCATCTGCAACCAGTTTGTTTCCAGATCCAATTCAAGGTGCTGGTGCTGACCTTTAAAGTCCTTCATGGCATGGGACTGGGTTATTTGCGGGATTGCCTCTCCCCAGTTTCATCGGCCCATCCCACCAGATCCAGCAGAGAGGCAATGTTACGGATCCTGTCTAGGGAGCTACATTTGGCGGGTCCCAGGTGGCAGGCCTTTCCTGTTGTGGTGCCCGCATTGTGGAATCTTCTCCCCCATGAGATGAGGTTGGCCTCATCATTTCTTAGCTTCTGGAGGTCCCTCAAGACCTGGTTATGCCAGCAGGCCTGGGGAACCCAGGGGATGGGTGAACTGGTGAGAGGGCTCTGTTATTACTAACATCCCTTTGTCTACTGTTCTCTGCTTTAGCTTTGTTTTTTATAGTTTTTACTGTTTTTAATACATAATAACAATAATGGTTTTTATTAATTGTTTTAGCTTGTAGTATGCTGACCAGAGTCACTTGTTTTGTGAGATGGGCAGCTATATAAATTAGACAAATAAATAAATTCCAAATGGTATTTTCTCAAAACAGTCATTTTCACAAATATTTGCAACTTACAATTGATCTGCTTCAAGACATAACAATTTAAGAGCTGTAAGAAGTGTCCAAGATGGCCCCTCCCAGCCAAACGTCAGATCACTAGAGATGAAAAATAGTATTTTTAAAAAATCTAAATTCAGTTCATTTCATATGCTGACAGAGAAATTATTGTCCATCTCACTTCACCAATCCACACTTGCAATACTCCATAGTACTCTTTTAAAAAAGAAAGAAAGACACTATATACTAAACACATTCAATTAGAGGCCTACTATCCAACTATTGCTGGAAATAAGAGCCTGAACTACATGAACTTTAAATATGCACTTTCCTATAATATTTCCATATATACACAACTTCTCTCCCAGCCCTAAATCAAGAAGTAGCAGTCTATGATTTTATGATTATGTTTACAGAAACATATGCATATAAAATATTGACTAACTATAGACAGTATCTGTGTCAGGGACAGGGTTATAAAGTACAGAAATATCTTAAGTTCCAAACTATGTATATTAGCATAATCTTCAGACCCAGGATACATGTGTTCCAATCTTAGTAAAATTGCTGTACTTAGCCATAGTCCATGCAGAAGCAACAAATACTGAACAAAATTATTTTGGCACCTCAAATGCACAAATAATACTGAGAAAGTTTTATGGGAAATCTTCAAAACTGTGTATGACTTACTCTAACAGCTTGTGCTCTCGTAAAATGGAAAGTTTCATAGATTTCTGTTTGTCTTCTGAATGAAGATATTTAAGCAATGTATCTAAAGAAAGTGAAAGTCAAAGGTTTAAAGCAAATAAAAGCCGAAATACTTCTGCAAGGCTGGCATTTTACGCATTTTGTATTAGCAGTTAATATTATTAAGTTATCCACTAGATATTAAAGAAATGAAAATATTCTTGTACATAGGTACTTGTGGGCATAAGTTAGGGAAAAAAATCCTTCGGTTGCCTGGTGGAAACAAAGGGTGTCTAGATGCACACAGGATACCCATGCCTGTACGTGTGTGGCTTCAGCCTGTACAACTACCACTCTTGAAACGCCTGTCACAGTGGCCCACCTCCGTCATTCACCCAGCTTCTGCAGACCTTCTCTCTGGCCTGCCGGCAACAGCTATCAGCCTGAAGGTCCTTGGAACAGGGCCTTACAAATCATGGCCATTGCTGTGGGTCTCATTTTCAGGGAAATGCGGATGGCTTCATCACAGGTGGCCTTGAACAAAAATGTAAATAAGGTTTTACCCAAGTCTATATTTTTAGCTGCTTCTGCATTTAATTTGTAATGATGATGTGTTTCAAAATCCTTTGCAAAGCAGTTTGTGAGGACAGTGGGGTCTAAACAGTGTGGTTCCTTCTGGCCTTTATCCACTGAACCTTTCCACTGAATAAAGGCAAGAAGGGATGACCATGGCTTGCACAGAAGTGGCAGTGATGGTGTGAGTCCACTGCATGAGACTGCAAGTGGAGCAGCGGTAGCTTTAAACCACATGCTGCAATGCTAAGTCAGCACCTGCTTACTCTGTTTGCTTGCTCACTCTGACAAAGCACTCATCCCAAATCAGGATGATAAGGCAGGAGATGCAACCTTTTAAAAAAATTAGAAACTCTGTTGATAAAGATAAGCAGCTCTTTTAAAACTTAATAATAGGAATAATAATAATAATGAGGAGAAAGAGAAAGAGAAAGAGAAGAGGAGGAATTAATAATAAGGGATCATATGTTATCCTTTCTTGCCAGCCCAAGCTAGGCTTCTTTCTAATCAAGACTTGAAATCAGGATTTGAAGTTTCTCCCATAATTAGTGATCCCATTAACACTTACAACAGTTAATGTAACACACAACTGCTGCAGTCAAGGATGACAAGGGAAGAGGTTTCCCTTCAGAAATAAAATGGGCAAAGGTCAAGAAGACAGAGTATGCCTATCTACCTCACAGCCATGGTATATACTGGGTCAGCACATGATCTGTATCTATTAAGTACAATCTACCAAATGTATATAGACTAGTTCAAGAGCTCATCTGCTGGGGAGATTGATGTCAGATGCAAATGGTAGTGCTTAGCAGTACTCATTTGGCTAATTTGAACAACTGCATACTTTAGTTCAGTGTTGTCCAAACTTGGCCACTTTAAGATGAGTGGACTTCAACTCCCAGAATTCCCCAGCCAGCCAGCTGGCTGGGGAATTCTGGGAGTTGAAGTCCACTCATCTTAAAGTGGCCAAGTTTGGATAACACTGCTTTAGTTGAACAGAACAGTCTCCATCTTTATCCTTGGGCATGCACAGATGTTAGAATTCATAATTACAAAAACTAACCTTAAACCAGTGTTTGCTACCATACCATCAGGTTAGCGTAAGTGGTCTTAAGTTATACCAGAGAAGCATGGAATGAATGACAATAATCTGGCTCCCCAATTCTATGATAATGCAGCATAACCTTTCAGCATCTGAGGATACGGATGGGTGTTTATCATCCTCAGGGTTGCAAGCCAGGGGTTTTTCAGCTAACTGGTGGTGCTGTAGCCCTCTAAAATAATAAATTAATTTGCATGACACACCATTAGGAATTATATTGATGGTGGTAAAAGCAGCCAAGTGAGTGTGTCATTTTTACCAGCAGTTATCCAGTGATAATGCTTGGTGCCATAGTATCTTCCCAGCTCTGAGAAGGTGCCTGGGCCTGCATTTCTTTCCCAGATACACCATGTCCACACATGATGTAGGTGCTTTCCTGCCCTCCCCAGGAATCAGAGCTCTGCAGAGACTGGGCTGCCGGCTGCCTACCTTTCAGCCCTTCTCACCACCTGACAGGCAGCTTCATTAGGTGTGAAAGGGACAGGAAAAGGGAGTATGTTCTACACCACCCTGAACTGAAGAAAATAAAGGTGGGATAGAAATCTCATCATCATCATCATCACTACCCTTCAGTTTTGCTCTACCACCCAGGGGTCATAACTCACAGTCTGAGAACCCCTGTTTAAGCTATTTGTGGAGATACATAAGGGTAATACAGCAAAGCTTTGAAGAAAAGCAATAATGCCACCAAGAGGACTGTGGATTAGCACTTTTTTACTGCCCAGTATCTCATCCTGGCACATCAGACTACTTGTGGGATTCAGTTGTAGGAAGCTTAAAAACTGATAGCGTTCAAAGCTCTAAAAGAAAGTGATAGGCTTTCATTGTTCTAAACTTTTCATTATTTTGTATTAACCATCAAGGTCAAAGTCTAGCCACAGCCTTACCTGTACTAACATGCACACAGCTGTGTGGATTACAAGCAGCAACAAAACCATATTCTAGAAGCAGTCGCTGGTTATCATGAGGGCCATAAGAAATAAATACTTCTTTGTATTTTTGACAGCCCAGAAGTGTTTTAATTTCATAACATTTTGTGTTTTCATTAAATGCAGCTTTCACCTGAATATGAGAAAAATGTAGGTTCAGGAAACGTATCAATACATTCTCATTATTGAAGGCGCAATCCTCGGATCAAACTCTACACTTCTGAAGGCACTGAGTGCATTATGCTCACAAAGTACATATAATGGGGAGAATTAAATGTGTTTACTGACAACACCAGAAGGGCACCCATTCTCTGTTAATTATACCAATTATACAATGGCTTGAAGCATTTCTTTCTTTTTCTATACTTGAACAATTTTATAATCAGAGCTTTAACTGGACCACCAATTAAGAAACAACCTGTATATTCTGATCTATACATTTGATGTGGGTTTTTTTCCTAATTAGTGTTAGTATATAAAATGAACATATATGTAAGACTTCCTTTTTCTTCTTTCCTTTCTTTCTGTAATTAATAAAATTAATATCACCATCATTATCATCTTACCTGGGCATTTGGATTGTGATTTAGCAGATCCAGAAACGGAGCTAAAGCATATATATCTGGCTCTCTAGAAAAACAGCCTTTCTGTGAATGTTTCATAAACACTGTTCTTGTATTTATAGTGCACCAAGCCCACTGGAAGGCGCTGAGGTTAAAAATAATTGCCACATCAGCAGGAAATAAAGGCTGCAAGGATAAGAAGAATTGCTTTGAAGAAGCAAAAAGCTCCTGGACCAATGATCGTTGCTCGAGGGCTTTTCTTCTTAAGGGCTCAGGGAAAAGGTTCACCGTTTCTTGCTCCAAATAAACAGGACAGGTATATGTTTCAGGTAGGAGATCCAGGTATGGCTTCCACACAGACGTCCTGTGGGACCACTTCTCTGCTATTAAAAACGAACACAATCCTATCAAAGGAGAAATTGGAGGCCTCCATCTATTCAAAAGGTAAAGGAAAGCACAGTAACAGTTAAATACTTTCTGACAATCACCTTTTTTACCAAATTTTTAATTTATCTCTATATATGAAGTAAAATCAAAACGCTCTCATCCACAAGGGATGAAACTGAAGAAAGGAAAGAGGAACAGCTTGATTGCTCAAATGAAGGGAATACTGGGCTCCTCAATGGTCTAATCCTATAGCACCTACAAAAAGTAATATATAGCCATCCTGACACTTAGGCACTTAGTAAAGACTCCTTCAGGTTCAGCTCCACTCCTGGTGATTTAATGGACACATCCATAGAATTTTGGGAGGCAACAAAATGGAAATTGTTAGCATTCCCAGCCATTCCTACATTAAAGCAGACCAAGTAGCCAACCTTACTCTTTGCTTGAGTGAAGTTAGTTAATTAGTTATTGCGCCTTCAAGTCAGTCTTGACTCCTGGCAACTGGCAACTCCTAGGCTAGTCCCTGCAGTTTTCTTGTCAAAATTTTCAGAAGTGGTTTGCCATTGCCTGCTTCCTAGGACTTAGAGAGAGTGCTTGGCCCAAGATCACATAACTGGCTTCGTGCCTAAGATAGGACTAGAACTCACAGTCTCCCGGTTTCTAGCCTGATGCCCTAACCACTACACCAACCTGGCTGTTTAAAGAAGCCTTTTTTTTCCCCTGCCTTGAATTTCATACTATTTGGCTTCACTAGACGACTCTGTATCGCCTGTTTTGACAGAAAAAGAAAATGCTCCATATCCATTGCTGTCACACCTTGTATCAGTTTACCCTCTTCTATCACATTCTGCTTATTCATCATTCTTCTAAGCTAGAAAGCTACAAACATTGTAACCTTTCCTGCCATAAATATTTAACAATTTCAGTATCTTTCCCTACATCCTTTTTAAGTATACCAATTAGAATGATACAGAGTATTTCAATTTTCTTAGTCAGTTACCATTTTCATCGGTACATACGTTTGCTACAAATTGCATCATCTGACACTTTTTTACATGAACCACATTTGCCATTTTAATGCCATGAGACACTGCTGACAATTGTTGATATTATCACACTGAATTCCCAAAGAATGTGAAAGATATGAATCCCTGATATTGCATATAAAATTTTAGGCCCGATTAAAGAGGAAATATGGCCCTATTAAAGAGGGATTTTGTGCACGGTTTATTCCTGACACCATATAGTACAAACAGGTCAGTTTCTGTGTAAAAGCATAAACAGACACAAAGCTTACATCAGAAATCACAATATTAACAGATGGGAACAGAGAGAGATTTCAGCCTCCCAGAACATTCTGCCCGACTTATAAGGTCATTCTTAAACAAAGGAAATACATAAACAGAATCCAATGCAAAACATCTACACTATAATTCATCAAAAGATACAATACTATTTATTGAGACCTGAACTGGAACTAAGTGTTTTTTATCACACACACAAAGGCTTCTCATAACAAAATATGTGCTAATCAATTCAAAAATGTGAACATGCCTATTATCATCCAGCGACTATTTTGTAAATGGCCATTTTTAGTAAAGACAGTTTCAGTATATGTACATGTAATATCCACACAAACAGATTACTAAGTCAAGGTAATACTTTATTATATCACAATAAATATGCCACAAGTTTTATTTGTTTTGAAGAAACACATGGCTAACTTGTAACTTATCTGGAAGAGGATCTCTTGATTTTTCCTTCTAAACCAATCACCCTTATCCCCGAGTTTCCCAAACACTCTATAAAAAAATCGAATTAATTATGAAGTATTTACTCCTAAAAGACTGCTTTTAAGACTGCCCTCTGAATCTTCAATGCTTATTTTCCAGTAACTTTATCTTCATTTCATTTTTCTCCCTCCATTATTTTCTTTTTGTATATATTCTGAATACCATCTAACAACTGGCATCAATTCTTATAAAAATGCACACTGTACACAGTTCCCCAATCACACAACTTTGTTAAAAGTAATGAGAACCATTTAGCTTAGAGAAGAAGTTTGAATGATAAGATCTATGAAATGTCAATGTGCAAACATCAGGATTTTATTAAGTGGTGACTGACTTACTTTAAAATGTATTCTCTGAGGTAGCTGTTAAGAACAGTATTGGAAGTAAGCAAGCACTTTTCAGGCAAAGAAATAATCAACTCTTCAGCCTATGAAATGTTAAAACAAACAGAATGATTATACTGAATAAGTACTCATCGCATAAATTGTTATGCTGCTAAAGTAAAAAAAAACACTCAGCCAAGGCACTCTGCAATTAATTAATTAATTAATTTCTACTTTTAAATTAGGCAGATTTTCAAAAAGTTGCATGTATATTGCAGATGAGGCACAAGTGAGGATTAGATCACCGTATGTTTGAGGATCCCTTGGATACTCACTTTGGGAGCAACCCCAATCCCAAAGAGTGCCATTCCTTGGCAGAAGCTCCAACAGTACAATATCCCTGGTAATCCTGTAGGAAACTCTACAAGTGTGCATCTATCACCATCGCTAGATCTCAAAATGGAAATATACCAAAGGAAGTGAAGAAGATAGCTGTGGACTCAAAGCATCCAAAACCCTTTATGTATCCAGATTGTACTGCAAACCTAGCAATAGCCTTGGCAGATATTTACCTCACCACTTACTATAAAAGAGAAGAAACATTCAGAAAAATAAACTTCGCAATGAGAGCAAAGGGCTTCATAAGCACATCTCCCATCCTTGCAACTAAGTTGACTGGCGGCAGCAAGGTATTTAGATCTTTTAGGTACAATGATGCCCAATTTATAACAGCACTGGGAAGATTTGCTGGATTTACTTAAAGTGCTAAACCAAAATTCTATAATCTCAAAACTAAATTAGCTATCTCTAACCTAGTGATGTCCAAATCATGTTGGATTATAACATCTTCATCCCATCATCTGGCAATTACAGGAATTTTAATCCCAAACCAACCAGGCTTTTGAAAGATAACTACAACCACATAAATCCAGCCCACCGACAGGCTCTGGAGTCTCTGCTCATAGGCCCTTCAACAAAACGTAGATGCTAGCCTAATCCACTGTCATAGGTTCAATATGATTTATAAATCCAGCATAAAGCCACAAGGAAAGTCTGAATAATATATATGAAAACACAAGATAATATAATTTCTCATATCCTCACTATTGTTCAAACAGTGCCATCTGTTCATTCATAGGAATACTCACAAACCTGAAGCGTTTTTGTGGTCATCAATCCCCTTCCTGTTTCTAGAAGACATAGGAGAGAGAAGGTACAGTTAAGTATACTACTACTACTGGTTTCTTAGAAACTTGTAGTAAACTACTTACCATAAAAAATATGGGGTAGGGAATACAGAAATTCAAGAAGTCAACACTTCTTGTAATCTTGCAACCCCTTCTGGAAGCTTGAGAGGAAGAACTGTTGTAATCCCTCCACCAATACAATTATGTTGTCACAGTTTACAATCTTCATTATGAAATGTATAATTATCTTCAATCTAATTCATTAGACTTCAGTGTGAATATATAGACATGTCCAAGGGCAGTTCAAGAGTATTTTTAACAACTAAAAATCCAGGAAGTGATTATGAACCTAAAAACTTGCAGTTGTCCTACAAACATGCTGGTATTTTTTTTTTCACTGAGCTGTTGACTTATTCATGCAATATTAAGACTTGCTTTTCACACACTGCTCAATTTTGCAGCACATCATTTTGCAGACAGAAGTCACCAGGATGGAGGCACTATTCAGGAGAAACAAATCAAATCTAACCCCCTACCGGGCACCATACTTAATTTTTGATGTTATGGTTTGCTTTTTATTCTTTGTTACCAATGCACAAGAAGACCTGCCCTCTTATTCATGACTTGTAAACTTACACAACTCTCCCTTTACAGGAGATGTCTTCAAAAGGTTTTCTGGGAATTTTTTCAGAATTATTTCTAGCTTTGTATCTGTTAAAACAAGAGGATACTGAGAAATTGGCAAGGCAGAACTTCCTCATGCACATGCCCTATTAATTGTTCCTCACTAAGGAAGCTTGTGAGAGGCAGACTCACCAGTGACAGCAGTACATGGAATATGCAAGAGTGTAGACTGACATGTAAGGTCAGCCATTTTATGCTACTAAACATAAAGAAAAGCTAGTCCTCCATCTGTCAAAATAGATATTGCAATGCCATCACTTCTGGACCGTCATGAAAAAATGACTATATCTTTAAGGTAGTGCATGCAAGTATAGGTGGTTTGAGAAGGCATTGTATTATTACCTGCCATTTTATTTGCTGGAATTTAGATCCAATCAATTCTGCTTGACAGCGTAGATATGAAGCAAAAAGCGTAAATCAAGATCTTAAATGACTCTCATTAAGAGGGCCACCAACAGAATGAAGGAAACAATCTTCTATTTGAGGTCACTGATTGCAACAGATCAAGTCCTCGCTCTCTCTTTTTCCTGTTAACAGTGTGATACAGCATGCATTTCCTCATTTTACTTTCTTGAATTATTTATACTGGGGGCTTGCATTGTTGGAATTGGCTGGTGGGATAATCGATACTGCTCCCTCCCATCATCTTGAATTGTATATAGTCTTTTAATATAGAATTCTTATTAGCTAATTTTAATATGGATATTTATATTTTCATTGTTTTTACTGTTTTGGATTTTCATTGTGAGCTGCCCAGAGTCGCCCTCTGGGGGAGATGGGCAGCATCTTAAATAAATAAATAAATAAGTATTTTTTTGCTCTCTAATGAACTTTGTCTCATTACTTAACGGGACATTAACTATTCCATAAATTGAAGCAAGTAAAAACAAAAGCCCAATCAGGTCCCCCAGTAAGTTTCTCCCCCAAAGCATGCTGTCTGCTGTGTGACTTACCCACGAAATAATCTGATTCTCAGTAATAACTTCAAGTGGGGATTAAGAAGAGATGAGACTTTAAACTGACACCATCTCAAAATGATAAATTTTAAATGCTTAGTTTATCTCATACATGGGGTAAACAGATAACATAACATCCGTAAATCTTTCTGAGAGCTTAGAAGTTGGACTGCATATATCATTTTGATAGATTTTATATACAGTAGCCCTTCCTGCAACATTACTGACTACCAGGACCTGGATAGCTCCTAAAGCTAATGCATTACATACAGTCACCTGAATTGCAATGGTTCAGGAGTTCAATTCCTAGTAGAGGATTGGAACCTCACAGAATAAGATCTGGCTAGGTGTGCCTGATGAATCCCAGTAAGGATGAAACTGGTCACGTACTGTCATGACATAACCTTTCCCAGGCCTTGATTTAGATACAACCTTGTTCTAATCTTGTAATTGCATAAGAAGTTGAGTATGGGATGTGTACTCTTGATTTTAAGAATTTTGTTTGTATATATTCAAGGATTGAGACATTTTTGTAAATACACATCTGAGATCCTTATAGTAGCAAACCAAGAACTTTGGCTTTAAATAGGCTAACTGCTGCAGGGACAAAGTTCTTTCCCCACCAACAAACATTTTGTCTAGCAAAAGGAAATTTAGATAAGAACGGGCCTTTCTGCAAGGAGACAATGTCCTTTCACAGCCAAGAGCAGACTGCTTTTTAGAATGACTTAACCCTTTCACCTTCTTTGGTTTCAATAGAAGAAACTGAAGTCAGGAATTCTTTTGCTCTTCTGTCTAAGAATGAACAAGTCACCATTTTTCAGAGTTTGGAGAAGCTAAAACAAGACCTTGCTACTTTGTTCAGCAGTGGAAATGATACTGCTGTTTCTGCTAAGATCTCTAATACACATGAAGTACATCCTATCTAGCTGGCGATCCAAATAATGATATGAATTCCTGCTCACATGCCCCCACTGATCAATCGTACTCCATTACTTGACAAACTGTTCGGAGTCCACATCCCACTCAAATGGCTCTACCCACTCTTATTGAACAGTACTCTTTTAAACTCCCTAATGAAGATTATAATGCAGAACCAAGTGTACAAATCAGGAACACTCCAGTGGCACTTTGTACTTCTCTCTTCCAGCAAGATGATCCAAAACTTCTCAGAAAGACTTGGTTGACTCTAACCTACAGGGCCACTGTTGTCCATATGCCCAATCTCTAACCAGTGCCCCTACACTGGATATTAAGAATGATTTTCCATCCTCTATGCAGGCTTGCTCCCTTGAATGGGTGTCACCATCTAACTCTCCCATAATCTCCTGGAACATCACAGCATGATATGCCAAGCACCCCAGCCTAGGTTTTGTAGACTTTATAAATCAATTTTCAACAATATTTCTACAAAAGTCATGGGATACTGAGCCCTTACAAGTTAGAGGTTTTTCATCTAATACATTACCATCCCATTCAAGTCTGAAGAGCCTTGGGGGTTTTAGCATCCTATTATCACACATTCAAGTTGTCTTCAGATGTAACCAACTAGCGATAGTAGTCTCAACCAAATTAATTCATTTAAATTTATTGTGATAAATATCTATTGTCCACTGAAATAAGTCTATACATTCTCATACTAAAGGAATCCTGCAGTGGAATGAAGATGTAATGGTTTGAAACTACCAAACCATCACTTATTAACCATTGCCTTGTTAATAAGTGCATGTGGCCTCTCTGTGGCTATTGACATTAAGATAAAGGGATCACCTTTCTTGCAAACTTTCACTAGTCAAAATTTCTAGAAGTTATTAGAACATTACCTGAGAACAGTGCTGGCCTTAAGTTATTATCCTTGTAGCCTTTTTCTTTCAACCACTTCTTGAGAAGTATATATTCATTTTTATGACTTAAATTTACTAAACAGAAAAGAAAATAATCACATATCATATTAAGGTATACAGGTTTATACACAAGGTTATTTCATAACAATATACTGCTCAATACTACAGAGTCACACTACAAAACAGAGATGATGAAATAAGTGGACAAAAACTTTGGCTTGCTTGAATAATAGCATGACAGAAAGACTGGGTTCTTTACTTTTAAACTGTATATTTCAGTGTTGCCATTTATCACTGATCTTAGAATACAATACAAAAAATAAAATTAATGATCCTAAAGGCCATCCAACATCAGTGCAACAAAACAAATACCTAATACAAATAGGATATGGTTTAAGGAGAAATAAAATTAAAATCATTCAACATTTATGTGGGCAATCATGTAGGAATCATTAATAACACTGTTGCCATGAACAAAAATATGTGTGCTTGTATATTAATATGTTTAATCATATTACCACCCCATGAATAAAAAGCTCTAGATTGTTTTCTGTGTCTCTTTCGGCAAGTTCGGCCTCTGCCTTTCTTCATTTTAAAGTTCTTTGGAAATCTGTACATAAACTGAAAACAGAAAAGCAAATGTAGTTCTTAAATTATTTTGATTGCAAAAATACCTTATGTCCTATTTCCAAATATGTTGAGAAAAAACGTGCATGTGTGATGTATATTTAACATTTGAAAAATGAAAAATGCAAAGGAAAAAGGATCAAAATACATTCCACATAGTGCAGTACTATACTTTAGGCAGCCACAAAATGCTTCTTTAAAGCCAGACATATGGTTGCTGGTGAGTAAGTGTTTCTAGGGAGTGACATCAGAAGTGCTCTAAGTCCTCAATATGTTTGTGGATCTTCAATCTGTTTGACCACTGCAGGAATCATTTTGCCAGTTTCGGCTTATTTTGCTCTAAAATAGGGTAAAACGTATGATTCTCTAAGTATCTTCTGAACAACAGCTCCTGGCATCCTTTAGCCACATCTAACAAGAGCTGTAGGGCTCTTTATACTATTAAATGTTATTTAGGGGATGTGCTTAAACGGCAGGAATTACAGAAAATATAAATGTTCACTTAAATCAAAAATATATTAAGATCTACATTCACGTTTGTCTAACCACAATTCCAAATGGGCTCAGAGAGGCTTTCCCTTCAGTAAGCCTACGGAGCACTACAGCCTTTCCAAGAATAAACCATCCAAAGTTTGATAGGGAGAACTCTTGAGCATAAGGATTAGGAACGGGCTTTATTTCCTAATCCTTATACTCAAGAGTTATTTATTATTTCCCAGCTAATCTTCAACCCTCCCGCAGCGCATTCATGCTTCGATATCCCCAATCTGCAGGCACATTTTTCCTTACTGACTTTGGCTCGTTGCACTATCAAACTCAAAAGACACCGACCTTTGCTCGGGCAGCAAGAAAGCGGAAGAGGCGGTCCTCCGCCAGTCGCCTTTTGGGAGAAAGGAAGGTCCGTCGGAGGCGCGTTTCTCATTGGATAAAGAGCCGTTCTTCTACGGTGCTGGGGAGAGCAGTTTACGGTGTCCGTACGGCTGAGAAAGGTAAAGCAGGATTGCGGCTTAATTTCCCTAGAAATATTTTCTCTCTCTTCCCTTCTCGTCAGCTCCGTTGCAGGATTTCATTCTCTAACGTGCATTTCTAACTCAATAGGTCTTTGCTTTTAAAGAATTCGGAGCCTCTGCAAACAGTTCGGAACCGTTGTGCAGATGTCAGAAGTTGAATAACCACACCTTCTAATATGTGGTTGGTTATGCAACATATTCTAACCTTTGCTCAAGGATACCGGGTGCTTTATGTTTTATGCACTCTTGGTAATTGATAAAATGGTAGTCTACGAGTGAAACGGGAGTGGTGCTGCGTGTATCTATATAACCTTGCAGCCCAGGAGAGACGTTCTTGGTTATTGGAGCGTGTAATCGAATGTTGCAAGTTAAGTTACGAACTTCCGACCTTTCAGGGCTGTTTCTTATTCTGAATTTCTCCTGCTCTCTTGCGTGGCTTCGATTTGGCTGGTAGTGTTTATATTCGCTTAAAAGGACGATGTGTTTTGATGCTGAACAGATTAGGGATAGATCGGTATGGAAGAAATCTATCTACAGTATGCGGTCGCTAGGAGTCGAAAGCGACTTGTTGGCACATAGAATACTCAAATGTTAAGTAATCAATTCTAAAAAATATATTGCTAGATTTTCATTTAAATCTATTCTCGACATCCAGTCCCCACTGGTTGGAAGCTCTACTCTACCCAGTCTGCCTTTTTATATTTTTAGTGGAGAATAATTGAAACGGATGGGCTCAATCTAGTCTTCTAATTATATTTGAGTTTTATACCATGCACCTAAACTGTCCTACAATACATTTAAAACGTATTATATTAAAACTATAGTCCTGATTATTTCTAGAGGTGTCCTACCCCCCTTTAAAAGTACTACAGGTAGATTTGAAATTGTCGAGTCCTTGGGGTTCTCTGAGCTTGGTTCTTTTCTTGCAAATGTTTCATTACCTGGCTAGGTAACATCTTCAGTGCTAGAATAGGATGGGGTTTGCTTTCTGTTTATGTAATGAAATGTTTGCAAAAAAAGAACAAAGCTCAGAGACCTCCAAGGATTCCACAGTTCAATCCTGCACTACAGGATTCGCCTATAGATTTGAAATTAGAAGCACTGTACCGAATACTAAAACACTAAAACTACAGTCAGTAAAAAAAAAAAAAAAAGCAAATAGGTGAATTGAATTTTTTAGAAAGCCTTCACTTTGCCAGGTGTTATATTAGTTTTCCTATTGATATATTTTGGCATTTAATTTTAGGCAAAATGTCTAGTACACGAGTAGCTGTGGTGACTGGATCCAACAAAGGCATTGGTTTGGCTATTGTGAGGGCCCTATGCAAGCAGTTCTCTGGGGATGTGTATTTGACAGCTCGGGACCCTGAACGAGGCAAAGCAGCGGTGATACAACTTCAGGAAGAAGGATTAAAACCACTTTTCCACAAGCTGGATATCACTGATCTGGAGAGTATCCAAACTTTCCGTGATTTCCTCAAGGAAAAATATGGAGGATTGGATGTGCTAGTCAACAACGCTGGGATTGCTTTCAAAGGTAACCTAAATGTAAATCATTGAATGTGAAATTGGATGAATGACGGATCAAAGGTTTTGGCCACAGCTCTGTAGAGAGTAAAATTGCAGAACTGAAACAGCTGAATATTTTTGCAGGTCTTTCATTTTTTCTGTTGGGAGGGTGAATATGTAGCACAAATATGCTGCAAATTTATTATTGGATCATATGCATTATAAGTAATACTAAACCATGTAATATACAAGGAAGACTGAAAACAGATGAAAGTCCACCAGAACAGATGAAAATCAACCAGATTTTCTGGCTTTCACTATTGTAACAATAGAAGTTACAAATTAAAACTTAAAGTCTGTCATTGCTGGATATTGTAACTGCTTAAAATATTAGAGTGAATATTTCTATCCTGTAATATGGAGTATCATTCAGTTGTCTTTCAGTAGATCTTTATGTAGTTTGGGTGCCCATTTTGAATGTGGTTGTCTGAATATATAACCTGTACCAGTTTATAGATTCACATGTATATACAGCTTGTGAGATTCAGTAGACAATTGCTTCCACCACAATTTGCAGCCGGTTAGGAAGTCTGCACTTTCTTTTTCTTGTCCACCTGGAAGGGTTGTTCCAGGCTTGTCATTGTACACAAATCAGAAAATATTTTAAATTGTACCCTAATTTGTTAAACAAGCAAATCTGTGAACCATACTTTGAAACTGAGCAGCTTAGCAATTTACTAGAGATTATTTTAAGATATAGTTTTATACTTCAGTACAAGTTAGGAATCATGGAAGGGGACACTCTTCATGACACATTCTTTTTCCAGGTGTGTGAAGAAAAGAGGAAGTCTAGACCAAAGGGTTTTCCGTGGAGTCACAGAGGTTTATACTATAATTCTGAATTCTGGCTTACTACTAATGTTCATGTAATATTATATACAGTACATCTGTTCAAAATTAAGACCTGTTCAATTGGAAATATTCCCAGGAACATTTTCAGAACTGTTGACTTAAAGTGTCAGTAATTCTTTCTCCTAATGATATTTGAGAGTCATTTTATTATAACATGCATCTTGTCTTGCATGCAGATAAAAACTGGTTAGGCACTGCTAAGTATCCATTTCAATTTTTGCTGGCATCATTCCACCTATGTAATATTTAAACTTTTACAGTGCTTCATCTCTTGTTGTTATACAACGTTTTCCTATAAATATATATTAGGAATCTTGACTTCTGTTTTCTTCCATTTTGAAAAAAAAGTTGCAGATACAACCCCATTTGCTGTACAAGCAGAACTCACACTGAGAACAAACTTTTTTGCAACCAGGAATGCTTGCAGAGAACTGCTGCCGTTATTGAAACCCAATGGTAAGCACGTACTGGGGGTGGAGTAGTATTAAAGATTAATTAAGGTTTTTAATAAGTAATGTTCTGGAATGAAAGAAACAGAAAACACATGATCAACTCTTCCTTAAGCTTAGGTCTTTAAATTCAGTAATATCCCTTTCCACTTTTAAGTCAGGAACACAAAACATGGTGCTTCTAGAAATTTTAGGTTGTACTTTATATCTCTGATACTAATCTCATTGAAATGAATGGGAATTATTTCCAAGTAATTCTGTTTAGCTAGTTGGTAAATGAAGACACATGTATAGAAAATAACCAAACTGGAGGTGAAGGCTGAGCAAAAACAAAAAGCTATTCAAGCCCACTACATATTAACTCTTATGAAATAAAATCATTGAATAAATATATTCTGCATCAAACTGTAAATAATACTCATAATTCTGCTTAAAACCATATCTTGAAGAATGTCCTCCAGATATTGTACGTTGCCACCTCAATGCCAGATTTTGAATGGACTTTGAACTGAGCTGCTTTTAATTAGGCTTAGGCTGAATTTTGTTCTGCTTTATAATGTGGTTTTGAATAATAGTCATTTAAATTATTTTATATACATCTGACATTATATACATATGTCTAGATTAGACAAAGAGTTTAAATGCATCTGCCCTACAGAGGTATTTATAATCTATTGTAAACTGAGGTTGTCAATTTCCATTGAAATGAATCCTGGAGATTTTTCTCCCAATAATTGTGTCCAGGTGATATGTGGTACAGCTAGCTTTCATAACTTGGCAAAAATGGCAGTTCCAGGGTAAAACAATCAACATTGATTAAATCACTACTCATTAAAATTGTAAAATAAATCATTTGGAAAGTTAATTGATTTCCATATAGATGACAACCATTATCTGTCACACATGCACTTACAGCTACATAGAAATCTAGATTCAATAATCATAAATGTATGTGTGTTTACGCTTATATAAGTCTGTTTATTCAGCATGCTAGCCTCATTTTCCAGCATCTGCTGTGGAAGGGCTCTCTGTCCATGGAGGCTCTTCACCAACTGAGCATTCCAATATTTCAGGATTCTCACACACATGAAGAGTGTCCACAAGTAGAAAAAGCTTGCTACACACAATATTTTATTGGGAGGGTACAAAGAGGGAAGGCAGAGCTAGCTGATTCACTGATCATTATTTGAGATAATAAAGCCTTATTTTCTTTGTGGATAAATATTGTATTGTTACAAAATGAATGAAATTGAAAACAAATAGATAATAGTTTCATCTCCTGTAATATGTTTTATCTTGGAATAGGAAGAGTAGTCAATGTATCTAGCATGAATTGTGCTTCAGCATTGTCCAGGTGTAACCAGGATCTGCAACAGAAATTTCGGAGTGACATAATCACCGAAGAGGAGCTAGTGAAACTCATGGAAAAATTTGTGGAAGATACCAAGAAGGGAGTGCATGAGAAGGAAGGCTGGCCAAGTGCTGCTTATGGGGTATCCAAAATTGGAGTGACGGTTTTATCAAGAATTCAGGCAAGATTGTTGAATGAGACAAGGAAAGATGATGGTATTCTCCTGAATGCCTGCTGTCCTGGGTGGGTCAGAACAGATATGGCAGGTCCTAGGGCCCCAAAAACCCCAGATGAGGGAGCTGAGACTCCAGTCTACTTAGCCCTTTTACCCACTGGTGCTACTGAGCCACATGGCCAATTGGTTAGTGAAAAGAAAGTTCAGAAATGGTAACTTTACTATTATGCTTCTGTATTAAGCACTGGAAATTACAGATGCTATCAAGCTCTTTGCTACAAGTATCTGCTGTAGCAATTATGCCAGGCTCCTATGCTGTGGAAGTGAGAACCAACATACAGTGAATTGAGATAAAGAGCATCCTGTTGCTTAATAAGATCACTGATTAATCTTCTGCTTAGTGTTGTACCTTAGTAACAGCCTTCGGGATTCTCACTTTTCTCTGGATTTGGGCAGCTTTACAATACTGGGTTCTAAAATAATTCACTCTTAAAGATTTAGAAGGCACATATGCATAATCTCTTTTGGTAAAGATCATTTTCTGTAATGTATTAATTGTGTCAGCTTAAACACAAATTTTGACTATATAAAATAGTAAATAAAGGTTATGATTAACTAATTTTGGCGGCTATGTATGGTTTCAGTACAAATGTCTTTTCACCCCATTAATCACAAACAACTACGGGTAGTGTGTATGTTTTTTAAAGCAGAGGTAGGGATCTCTGGCTTTCCAGTATAGGTGAACTACAGCTCCCAACAGCAGTAGTAGGTATGGCAAATAGTGAGGGACATTGGAGAATCTGATGCAGCAACATTGTAAGAGCTGTTTGCCATCCCTGCCTCAAAAGCAAGAAAATTCAAATGTGAAATACAATAATTCACACTGTGCAGAAAGTATAGTACGTACACCTTCTCACCCAACATCTATATCAGTGTTTCTCAACCTTGTCAACTTTAAGATGTGTGGACTTCAACTCCCAGAATTCCCCAGCCACCCTTGCTGGCTAGGGAATTCTGGGAGTTGAAATCCACACATCTTAAAATTGACAAGGTTGAGAAACACTGATCTATATGGATAAACTGCAACAGTAACAGGCCAATCTTGTATGACTTCAACATTTCTTCTGAAAATATGTGTAGATATGCTACTTGACATTCAAGAAAATTTATAACAATATGCATTTATATACATACGCAAACACAAAATTTAGAAAGAAAAAAATTAGACAAGTAGATTTCCCCCTTTTTTAAAGAGCCTATATGAGTGCAGACAGGTATCAAAATGTTAGTATCAGAAAGTTGTTTTTGTTTTAAGTAAATAAAAATATTAAAATGGCATAAATATTTTTGAGAAAGGTACTAGTGCTTCTTGACATCACAGTAATAGAGGTGTGTATACAGTCATATATAGCAGCCTTTAAGTCATGGAAGAACCAGCTGCAGCAAAAAACTGCAGCTAGGGGTTTTGACCTGCACAGGATGCGGTGTTGAAATTTCCTTTTTTTTTTCCTGTTGGGGCTTTCACAAAAAGGTCTGAATTAAAAATTAATTCAGATGAATTTGGTCAGTTATTTAAATAATGATAATCTGGAGAATAGAAAGGTAAAGACAAGGTAAGGCTTAGTTTATATGTATTACATAGAGAGCTGCTTCCTGGGTTGCACAATGTGTAACAACTTTCTTTGAATCCATAATTTGAAACCACTATTAATATCTTTGCAAAATGTGAGAGGGGAAGGTTTGTGCTTGGTAAGCATACCTTGCACAAGACTGTGCATGAAAGCTGCCATCAGTGTGAGTCAGACTTATCACCTAAAGCTTCCTCAGTGCAAAAATATTGCTCACTTGTTCCTTCTGAGCATGGAAGTACCTTTCAAAGAGCAGCTCTTATGGGGCTTCCCTTCTTTGAAGTCCTGCTTCCTGACATCACTACTTCTTGACATTTTGACCACTGGGCCAGCTTTAGCATTTCAGTCTGCCTCTAACTGGGAGCAAAAGCCTTTGGTGTGGTGGTTAAAGGCATCAGGCTAGAATCTGGGAGACTGTGAGTTCTAATCCTGCTTTAGGCATAAAGCCAGTAAGTGACCTTGGGCCAGTCCCTCTCTCTAGCCCTAGGTAGATGGCAATAGCAAACCACTTCCAAAAAATGCTGCCAATCACATCTAGCTGCCATATCCAAAGATATGTTCTTGGGAAGTCATACACCATTTTTCAAACCAGCTAGATATTTAAGCCAAGTAACAATTCCCAAATTCAGAAGAGCTGTAACTCTGGCAAGATTAAATGCCTGTCCAACAGCTATTTTGAGGGGATTATAGAGCATCCCAGCTGAACAAAGACTTTGCCCCTGTAGTAAAGGAGTTCCTGAAACATTAACCCACATTTTGTTATATTGCCCTTATTTTAAAAATGCCTGGTTGCAGTTAATAACTCCCCAACTATCTGGATCCATTTTATTTATAATTGTTACTGTCTGATCAATGTGATTTTATTTCTCTGAAAATGGCTATGATTTATATTGCTATTGGTAAAAATACCACAGTCTGACCACAACATTTTTATAATTATTAAATTTTATTATGGTTCTTATTTGTTGTCTCGGGATTTGTTTTCTTTTTGTTTTTGAATTTGTCAATGACTATAATATGGTTTACTTACTACTATGAGTGTAGACTTAAGAAGCCCATCGGAGGCAGGGAGCTTATTAAGCAACACTTCTATCAGAGAATGTAGGCAGGTAATGTATATTACAGTACTTGATTGCAATAATAAAAAGCAATTATTCCTGATTTCAAAAAGAAAAAAAACCTCCTTCAGTTACCAATGCATTGTTTGTATAGGTAATTCATCAAAAATGTCAATAAGGGGAATTCACAAGAGTACAACATGATCCAGGATAATAGAACACTAGACTAGAACAGGTCACTTTAATAATATTTAAATAATTGTTTTTCCACAGCCTACAGAAAAGTTCATTGTGGTTTAACAAAGATAAAAACATTCATGTACAGCCACCCTATGTATTATATTTGAACTAATATATGGTTCTAAAGTTTAAACTGAAAAATGATAGACTCAGACCCTCCAGGGCCTGATTAATGAAAGTCTTCTGGATGGAGAAACGCCTTTTCAAGCAGTGAAAAGTTCATGGTGCAGTGTTCAATCTTGTTTTCTTTGGGAGGTGGTGTATAAATACCTATTAGCATTTTGTAATAGTTTACAATATTTACAAATATACAGGTTGAATATTTCACAGCTTAAATACTCCAGCTTTAATAACTATTTCTTCATCATCAAACATCCCCAAATGCTAGTATTTACCTATCAGCAACTCTGAATGTAAAGTCCAAGCAAGCAAGCTTTACTAAACACTATGAACTATATAAATACATTGCAAATAGACATGCATAGAATTGTACTGGGCAGATAGAAATGATTGGAGGTAAGTGGCCCCGCGGATAACCAGGGCCTATGCCATAAAGGGCTTTATAAGTGACAATTAGCACCTTTAATTGTACCCAGAAGTGACTGGCAACCAATGTAGCTCACAGAGCAAGAATGACACATGGGCATAACAAGAAGTGCTGGTTACTGTTCACACCATTGCATTTTGCGCCAGCTGTAGCTTTTGAATAGTCTTCAAGGTCAGCCCCATGTAGAGTGTATTGCAGTACTCCAGTCATGAAGTAATCAAGATGTTAATGACCATCTGAAGGGCCTCCCAGTTGAGGAAAGGGCACAAATGGTGAACAATATGAACCTCCTGGCTGCAGCTGCCACCTGCTAATAGAGCAGTACCTGCGAGTCCAGGAGGACCCCCAAGTTGCACACCTGCCTTGGAGAAATGCAACCCCATCCAAGACCGACTGTGAACATGCCAAACAGCCACAAACACCCAGTCTTTATCAGGACTGAGCCAAAATCTGTTGCTCTCCAGACCCAAACAGCCTCCAGACTCTGGGTTAGTATATTGACAGAGGTAGAGATAGTAATTTTATAATGGGCTATATATTTTGTATTTTAATTCCTGTTAGCCCCTTGAATACTTGAGTAGCTGGGACAGAAATCAGATAAGTAATAACTTTTCAGACATCCAAAATTTAGTGCTGTTTTAACTTTTTAGAATCAAATAATGTATACAGAAGGTTATAGAAACATAGATATAGTATGGGCAAACTAATAGGTTATATCATAAAGAACAAACCATATATTCCTCTATTTATTTCTAAAAAGAAGCATCTACTCAGAATTGTCCCAAACACCTTGCCATCACAAATACATGATGCAAGTTCTTTTCTGTTCAGAAGAGAACAAAGATGCTCTCCAAATACATTCAAAAGACTGTCATTAACACACTGTTCAGGCTGTGCACTAGTTGTTAGCAAAAATCAGCGCTTTTCTGCTGTGGTCACTCTGCAAAACATGATAAATGTTGCTATTTGTGCAATATGTATTTATTTTATTTATTTATGTATTTAATCAATACTTATTTATTTATTTATTTATTTGAAATATTCCGATTTCAAACGGCTTTGGGCGGCTTTTTTTTTAAAAAAGTAGGAAAAATAACCACAAGGAAGAAACAGAATACAAAGTGTCTATAACATTCCTGCCGCTGTTCAACGGGGGATAGAACCGGAAGCAGCGTAGCTGGGTTTAAGGGAAGCCTATTTATAATTATACAGGTCGATGCTCTCAAATCCACCTGCGCAGATCTGCCTCAAATACTACCGCAGTTCTATCAAAACAACTTTTCACAATTTGTTGCAGTCTCCTATTCCGACAGCAGATGGAACCGAACAAAAGACCAGAGACACGCTTTACGAATGTACCATCTTTCCGGGGTGGGTCGGCGTGTCTTTGGGTCCAACTACAGGCGAGTCATTCTTCGCGTCACTAAATTAGGAACGGGAATAACGTATGCACAACAAGCTTTCTTACCACCTTTCCGAGATAGTGATCAATCCGAAATCACCACCACGCTTTCCACCTCTCCAGGGCCGCTCTTGAAAAGTGGTACTTCCCCAACCCGGCTGCGGAAGGGAGAGGGAGAAGCTGACTCTCCCAAGTCCAGCCACCCCGGGGACGCGCTCTTCTGTGCTGTGCTCCGCTTCTCCTTCCTGCTTCTGCTCCCTCCCACTGATTTCTCGGCTGTTACCTCAGTCCCGCCCAGCCGTGGGACACGTCGTCCCTGCGGGTCCAGCGGCTGTGCAAAAGGGAGCTGCGGCGGCCAGTTTGGGTGTTCCGCGCCGACCTTTTTCAGACGGTGAGTCGGAAAGAAAGCTGGGCAGTTGCGGAAGGTGCTGGTTTGGGGAAACGTAGCATGCAGTACCTCCTGCTTGCGCCTCTTCCTTTTTCTGGTTGTTGAAAGGGAGGCTGCGAGATTTATTGGCGGGGTGAGAGACAGGAATCTCCCTTCTCGCCTTCCTTTCCCGCAGAGGGCCCTTCGCCTCCCCCGCCGCCCCGGTCTCTTCTCGTCCAGGTGGAGTACGCCGCCCTCAGTTCGAAGCATTACTTCCCCTTATGGGAGCAGATGGTATCTGAGGGTGCCATCCTTCCCACTTGCTCCAGAGGACAAAACAAATGGGCGGGGAAGGAGCTCTCCGCCGTCCCCTTTTCCAGGAGTGCTAAATCTGGGCTCAAAAATCGTCCAGGTTGTTGCAGCCCAGATCTGGAAGCCCTTCCATTGCTTGCCTTTTGTTGTGTGGGCACATGGGCAGGTATGCTGGTGTGTCCGGGGATTCCGAGATTCCACAGGGTGCCTGCTGGCCCTGGCGTTGTACCAGCTGTTATGGTCGGTGTGGCTGTATAACAGCTGTTGGGTTTTGTTTGCTGTGTAGGAGGCAGCAGCCTGTCAACAGGAAAGAGAGGAGAGCTGTTACTGCTAATCAGAGCATTGTTTTTTATCTACTTTGCCTTATTTACACACCATTGTTAGCTACATAATTTATTACAGCTGCCATTGAAAATCTAGGAGAAATGTTGAAGTCTCTTGAAGAAAAAAATTGCTCAGCTCCATTAAACAAGCTCTTTAGAGCTGATCTGATTTCTGCAGGGCACTGGATCACTCCATATAGTGCAGGGTTTCCTATATGTAAGCAAAATGGAGAAAAGTGGGCAGAGAAAATGTATTGCAATAATATTTAGATGTTACGTTATCAGTCTGCTATTATTCATAAAATAGCTCTTCTGCCCTTCAATCAAAAACTCTATTTTAAAAACAGCACTCTAATATCTCTTTTTTAAATAATCATTTCATAGTAGTCCAGCATTTCTTGTTAGCTTTTGCCATCATTAGATAACTAAATCCAAGATCACTACAGATGTGGTGGAATGGACAAGTTGGAATTGTTGGCTTAAACATTTTAATTGTCATGAAAATCAAACAATTCTTTCAGCTGTGGCTTTTCATGTTATAGTGCTCATCTGCTACAAGAGAATGAAGAATGTTAATATTTGGGCATTTATTTACAGTTTAATATGGCAGTAGGCAAGTTATATTGCAAATAAATAACTAGGGTAATAGTTCCCAAGTATGTAAAGCTTCATTTTTTAGAATGCAAGGAGCTATCAATATAATAAAATGGTTATAGTAGCAGGATACTAATCTAAATTAAAGGCAAGTTCCAACAATGTTTTTCACACTTTTCTGCTGTTAGGAGTTGTCCATCCTTTCCTAGAGTACTTGATCCTGCTTCCAGGAAATTGATAAGACTGTAGTTGGTCACTTGTACAACAAAAAATAATTTTTAGAATTTATTGGACTCCATTACGTCTGTATAAAAAAGGATTGTTAAAAGCATTTTGTTGGAGATGTAATAAGGAACATGCCTCTTTAAAACACATGTTCTTACAATGTCCTATACTTACTAAGTTTTGGGAGAAAGTAGTGGACTATATAAATATGATGGTGCAACAAAAGCTAAAATTTTCAGAGGATAATATTCTTTTGAACTATATACCTAGTACACAGAACTTTGTAACTGGACAGCATAAATGGATTCTCCATGCCCTTACTATGGCCAAAAGACTGATATTGCAACACTGGAAAAATAAATGTATGGTCCCATTTAGACAGTGGATTGAAGACCTGACTACACTTGCCACTTACAAGCAGATTGCCTATAAACGTAGACTTTGTATGGGCAAGTATAATGAAATATGGTACTCATTTATACAAAATACACTGGGTTAAAAAAAAAAGGATAGTCATATAATTCTGTTAGAAATATATATGTACTTGAATAATATTTGTATTAGCTAAACATATATCGAATAGTAATTGTGTACTATTATAACGATAACTTTACTTTTTTTGTTTTATTCACTTTATGTTAAAGCACTTTTATGGTTTTTTTCCTTTTTTTTGTAATTAATAAAAAATAATAATAATAAAAAGACTGTAGTTGGTTGCTCTGGCATCTATGATTGGAATAGCCAGATTACAAGCTTGTCATATCCATTTTATTTTTTATCAGAATTCTGTGATCTCTCAGCTATAGCATACAGTTCCAGAAACATATGTTTGGATTAGACAAATTCATGGAGCAAATTGGCTAGCTGTTACAGTGGTTATATATTACATGGAATGCCTCTCCATTCCAATTATTGGTATTTGAGAATACAATGGCACTCATTTTCTGCTGTTGTCTTCTCAAAGGCATCAAGTGGTAGGTATATTCACTAAGTACATTTTAGTTTAATTGAACAAGGATTTGAAACATTCTTACTTTAATTCTAAGTTCTTAATGAAGTTTGTTGTCCTTCCATATAAAAAATCCACTATTATCAATGTATGTGGGGAATAATTTTGTTTCTACTTTTAAATAATAATTACTGAACATAAATCCACCCAAGCATTCTACTGCACTCATAAATCTACCACACTCAGACAAATTAACACCTGCCCGTATAGGTCTCAGACTAGAGAGTAGAAACAAATAAGAAAGGAAGGTATACCATTCATAGCATCTATTCAGAAGTATACCAGTAGATCTGTGTATATCTTCTGCCCATCATAGGGTAGCTGGAGTCCAGTCATGTTGATTTTCAGACTTTAGACCAGCGATGGTGAACCTTTTGAGCTTGGCATGTCAAAAATTCAGAAAATGCCTAACTTGACTGCTGGCCTGTGACCCCCCCCCCCCCAAATAAAAGAGAAACAATTCTTTACATATTCATTTATTTTTAAAAAATACAGTCCAGTCATGTGTGGTACTATGTATATAAAGAAATGTCAAATAATTACAAAAATGAAATATGAGTAAAACTCAGTTTCTTTGGTAACTCAAACAGGAAGAATAGTTGTCCGGTGTTGGTGAATGCTGGCGTGTCACCCAAAACATTGTGGCGTGTCACCTTTGACACGTGTGTTGTAGGTTTGCCATCACTGCTTTAGACTAATTTGGGCAGTCACTCAGGATTCCCAGTAGCTTCTAAGACCCAATCCAGCATATGCATCTACTCTTACATAATTAGCCTTATATAAAAACTTATATAAAAACCCTCCTATATAAAAACTTACCTCATCATTCCACAATAGTTAGAGTCTTAATAATAATATTATACATTGCAATATAAGAATCACTACTAAAAGCAATTATTATCAAAAGAGTAATCCAGTTATAACAAAAGCAGATTAAAACAGCATAAAAAAACCCCATAGCACATGAACATGTTATCTCAAGACGAAAGACTTGACCAAGCAGGATTGCCAATAGAAAAGTAAATAACAGACTTAGCTAGCTTCTTTCATAACAGAATTCAGTACCTGGGCCCAGCTTCTGAAAATACTTTATTGCTTTTCTGTCAGGTAGAAAAAGAACAGCCTTTGCTGAAGAACGTACTGGAGAAGCTGGCCTTTCAACTAATTTCATTCCAGAATTGTGTCTGGAAACCAACTGGCAGCCAAGGAAGTTGTTATAACAAGGGAGTAGTACATAGTAAATAATTGCCTGTAATTTTCTGAATTCACAGAAGTTTTTGAAGTTATCCAAACACATAGCACACTGCTGTAATCAATTGATATGTGTAACCAAAGCTGCTTATCCAATTTTTTTACAAGAGCATAGGTGAACTCTAAATTTGTGTTCAATGTCATTAATTCAAACTAACAACTTCAATTACATTCTCTCATCCAATCAAGTATTGGTGCCTTGCCTCCTGGAGCCATCCCTGCTAGGCATACTAGAAGGTGACAATAGTTCATGCTATGAAAAGGTCTTAAGAGATTGTTCTCCCTGATCAGTTTTATTGATTTAAAATGTATTTTCCTAAAAATCACATAATGAAGATGTAAATGATACTTTCTTAAGTAGTTAGATGCTGCTCTCTGTCTTAATCTAAGAAATCATTTTCTGGTATTGACATTACATGATATTTTCTTTAAGTTAAACATTAACTTGGTCGTTAATACATGAAGAAAATGTTTAGTGCTTATTTATATGTAATTCCATGAAATAAAATAATTTCAATTTAGTGGTAATTAGTTTACTAAAATTATCTCTGAATTTATTTCTCTGAATATTTACAAAAATAAAGCACAGCTAGAAAATAAAATATGCACTTACTTATATAAACATGCTTTCAGAATATAATATTATATGACCATTTACAGTAAAATAATTTATGAATAAGCCTCTTAATTCCACAGTTGGATATGAAAGTAAAGTGAGCAATATTTACACATATTGAGCATTCTGAATACTGAACTATACCAAAGCCATAGTATTTCAACTTTTTTGTAGAGTTTAGCATTTTATGCTGAGCATAAAAATAAGTTATTTCTTAATTTTACTTTCAGTTTTCCATTTTTTATTAAAAACATTTACAGACATATCTATAAGATGCAAACTTATCACAATTTTGCTTTTAATTCCTCAGGGCATTTTGATATGACCATTTAAAATGGATCCCGAAGAGCAGGAGTTGCTTGGTGATTATAGATACAGAAATTATTCTTCAGCAATTGATAAAGCTTTGAGGAACTTTGAATCTTCAAGTGAATGGGCAGATCTCATATCTTCTCTTGGGAAACTCAACAAGGTGTAGTATCTGTCTTTTTTTTAATTATTTACAAGTTTTTTAAAATAAATTCTGTTAAGGTAGCAGTTTCATCTATCTAAACTATTTTTAATGAATAAAGTCTGGATAGTACAATATTAAAACATCTACAATAAAATGTCTCATAATTAAAAACATAGAGGCTACTACTATTTTTTTTCAAAACTAGAAAACAGTTACAAAAATCAGATTCCAACTTTCCTTGTATTAGATTATTTCAAATACATTGGAGGAATATTGTATGATTGTTAGTATCTCTTTCAACACAGAAAAGGATTCTTTGATGTAGAACAAATCTTGTTCTTTATGCTGGTTTTAAGCAAAGAACAAACGGTTCTCTCTCTATATATCAGTATTTAAAAGGCTGGTATGAAGAATAAATAAGAAATATTAAGCCAACTTTATAAGGCAGATGATGAGAGCCAATCTGGTGTAGTGATTAAGGTAAGGTACCAGACTAGAAACTGGGAGTTCTAGTCCTGCCTTAGGCACAAAGCCAGCTGGGTGAGTCCTTCTCTCTCAGCCCTACAAAGACAGTGGCAAACCACTTTTGAAAATCTTGCCAATTGAACCTCGGAATTGTCCAGGGAATTGCCAGGGGCCAAGACTGACTTGAAGACGTGCATACATAGGGCAGGAGAATAACGATTAAAAGAAAAAGTTATAGTAAAAGCAGAAATTACTGTCTTACACCTGCCAAGGAATACTACTGCAGTCAGTGATCTTTTGCCATGTTGTAATGTCTGTTATTTCCTAAATCTAGTGCAAAACAGAAATAAAAATATGCATTAGGGAAAGAAAATCTCATATGATTGAAGTGTAAAACTGTAGTTCATTGTCATCTCAACATTTGAACAATGTTAAATCTAATACCTCTTTCTTAGAAAAATATATTTTAAGCATAAATTTATGAAATTGTAGAGTTAGCTTTTATCTGCATGTATTGTTATCTTTTATTTATTAAAAATGTACTTTGTTACCTTCAAAATGGTTCAAATGCTGTCACATTTGATCTGAAAAGAGGCATCTCTTCAAATACTTGACATCCTTTTTGTCTCTAGGAAGTCTTTTTTAGAGGGGCATTGTCAAAACTGTGTACCACATGTTGCCATAAGAGAATGAAGTCTAAAGAGAGAGTAAAGTTTACTTTACCAAACATAAACCTTATTACGGCTTGGGAGATTATTGGGTTTTGTATATTTGGGGGTCCTTCCAAGTATTAAATACAGTGAAATTAAAGTGAGAGCTCCTGTCTTCCTACCTCTGTGGCCAATATTAGCTATACTCATTTAAAGGCTTTTTAATCCCTTCAATATCTTAGGCTGCATATAGACATCACTCTTACCATATTTTATTTCAGATTTAATTGTTTCACTATCTTAGAACAATTTGTTATGTTTTCCATGTATGTTTATTTCCTTCCAATGTAATTGCAATTCTAAGAATGAAGCTTTCTTAAATATAGTTGTACTTTTTCCCCCCTGCCAAGTTATATTTATTTTTGTTATTGTTGCTGTTTGAAAAATCCCTAGGGGAGATACTTCAGATGGGGTTGTAATTAATCACGTTTGTTTCTTAGAGAATTAACAAGTCTAGGTGAATGTGGTGCTCTCTTTGTATTTCTTCTTATTTATGGCTGCTATTCATATAATTTTTAATATGCATTTTTTAGATCCATGCTTGTCTGGAGAACAAAAATAGAATCATTATTTTAGTGGCTATTAAAAGAGAGGTCTGTAAAATGGCTATTTATTTATGTAATGGTTTCAGTGCAGTATTTCCTATCCTTATGGAGAAAGGAAACAACATATTTTTATTTATTGGATAGCCAATTGGGATTGCGTGTCTTAAAACTTTTCTTAACCTCTCCCATCCCACCCCTTTCAGATATGTGAGAATAGCCATTTTCTGCAGGTCATTATGATACTTGAAAAATGTTCACCAGGCAGGTAAGGATTCATGACAGTTGCAGTATTTGCTCTTGCTGATGAGGTTTCTTGACAAAAATTATTTTTAAGATCTCATAATTGGTTTAGGGATTTCATCTGATGAAGTGGTATATTAAATAATAGATATAGATATTGCCAAAACACACCCAAGGGTTTTGTGATCAGTTTTTATAAAGATCTCTGGAACTCTGTTAAGGAAAGTCTCTGCGTTTTAATTCTCTTAAATAAAAACATTGCTGCAGTTTGGTTCCTAATTCATGCTGATGCAAATTTAATATGTAATTTAATTATTTTACAGGCTCTTCAAAGTAATTTGAAATATTCTCTTTTACCAAGACGCTTGATTATCAGCAAAAGATTGTCTCAGTGTTTACATCCAGCCTTACCTAGTGGAGTGCATATAAAAGCATTAGAGTCCTATGAAGTAATATTTAAAATTATTGGAACAAAATGGCTTGCAAAGGACTTATTTCTGTACAGGTAAGCCTTGGGGATTTTTTAAAGCCAAGTTTTAATGATACTCCTACCTCCACTTATCTTCTAGGTAAGGCCCAGCTAGTGGAAATTGCTTCTAAATAAAATTCTATGGAATGGTTCAGTACATTCTTAAGTTAGCTGGTTTTAGGAATCTTTATTAATTGGTGTATTAGTGTGCAATGTTAAATCTTGCTTAGTGTGGGGGAATATAGTACATATAGTTTAAGAATGAGTTCCATTCCCAAGGTCTGTCCTTACATCAAATTTGTATGTAAGCCAGAACAATACAGTATTATTGTATAATACTATATTAGTAGTATTGTGTAATGAACTTGAACCATTGTGTATTTAACTCAAATTTTGCTACAATAGGCTCTGTTCTTAACTATGGGTCGTCTGTAACCCAGGCATTCTTAACCCAGGGACTACCTGTATAGCCTAGGATTGCAGGTTCCAATTGCCTCCCCTCCTTCAGCTCTGGCTATTCAGAGAACATCAGTTCTTGTTTAGCTTAATTATAACTTTGCTTGAATTTTAATTATGGTTAATATTAACTATGAGCTTGATAAAAAAGGCCAACTTAATCAACAGTAGTTGGCTAGTTTTGAGAAATAACGCTTAATGACCAATCATAATTTCCCTGGGTTTGCATATCAGAACATTTTGTAATTAATGTAAAATACATAAAAACAAAACTTCCAGTCTTCTCAAAAAGGGGTGACAGATTCATTACAGCTTGTCCTCATAATAGTTTATAGTTTAGCATCCGAGATAACACAGACAAAAATTGAAATTTCCCTATCCCTCTTTGTGTCTCTCCAGCTCAGGCCTTTTTCCATTGCTTGGAGCTGCAGCACTGTCAGTGAAACCCGTCTTGCTCGATTTGTATGAAAATTATTTTCTCCCACTCCAGAAATCTCTCCTGCCCAGCCTTCAGGCCTTCCTAATTGGCCTTTTGCCTGGTTTGGAGGAAGGGTCAGAATTCTATGACAGGTACGGTATTTCTTTCACAGAAGAAGGTAAAAATACTGAAATATATTTTAACTCTACTTAGCAGGAATCTCCAAATTACAGCTACTTTTCTTTCCATGCCTACAGTGGGAATCAGTCAAGGGGAAGATAAGCTACCAAAATAAAGGCAGGAATGCAGTACTCCATATTCTGCTTCTGTTATTTGGTCAGGGTCATATATTAAGCAAAAGCTTAAGTGCGTACAACCAGGTTTTCCCTGGTACCTACTGGAAGAAAATTCTTGTGAAATATCTTGCACCAGAAACGTTCTGGTCCCAACCAGGAAACTTTTTTAGCTCAGCATTTATTATCATTCTCAACCAAGAATTTTATATTTCAAAGTTTAAACTCTGTCTTTTTGGAAAAAAACAACAACAACAAGCTGAAAGTTCCTTATAGTAATGAAAGGTTGTACATAACATATGCAACAGACCATAAATCGTAGTCATGATGAAGAAACATTAACATAGCTAGGGAAAAAAACTAAAACAAATAGCAGCATTTAAAAACTAAAAATAGCATTAAAAATCATAAAAAACTAAAATAGCAGCATTTAAAGTAGCATCCACATTTAGAACATTTTACACGTACACTTAAGTGTAGTTTATTAAATGAACCAATTATCTGCACTTGCACCATCGTTTATAATCCACAATGGCTAGATTCATTCAATACACTAAGTCAACATCAGGCAAGCTATGATCTAGTCAATTAAAGGCTTCAAACACATACTCCTCTCAGCAAAAAAACCTCAGTAGATTAAGATTCAGTTCTGTTCCATGTAGCTTTTCATGCAAACAGTAATTTAGAAGTTAAAATCCAATAGTAGAAGCTGAGAACCAGATAGATCCAAATGTTGATGATTCTTCAATCTAAATCTAGGATTACTTCACCTATTAGGTTCATGAAGTTGTTGAATAGTTTAGGGAACAAAATGGAAGCCTGTGGATATAAGTATAAAGCAAAGAAATTATCAATTATCTCCCTCCTTTGAAAACAAGAATAATATAATTTGCACAATTCCCATCCCCATAGTATTGTGGTCAGCAATACTAAAGAACTTTTGAGAGATCCAGAAGAACTGAAAGAGTTGTTATACTCCACCCCCCACCCCGACCTCATCTTATTTCCCAATAGAAATCAACTTGCACCCTGGCCACGTCAGATACTTTCTATCCTAATACTAGGCTGAAAGCAAGACTGAAAAAGATCTACCTCATTTAGATGAAATGTTGTCTCTTTTCAGAGTTCTCAGAAAATTCTTGCTTTAGCCTTTACTGATGTACTTCTTTTATGCAAAGATCTATTAGATTTGAAATGAAAGCCTATATCTTCGATGTAGAGCTGCTATAGTTTGGAGATCTCTTTCCTTTTCTGCTCTCTTTTCCATACATTGCCAAAAATACATTATTTAATTTGTATAATATATATTTCAGTGTTAGCTTGTACAAAATTAATTTAATTTTGTAACAACGTAATCTCTCTCTCTCTCTCTTTTTTCTTTTACAGGACTGATGCTTTGCTTGTGAAGTTGTCCCTGGTAGTTGGCAAAGAAGTGTTTTATTCAGCCTTGTGGGGCAGTGTCTTGGTTAGCCCTTCTGTAAGACTTCCTGCTTCCCTTTTTGTTGTCAGTCATATCAACAGAGCAATACCTGGAAAGCAGCAGAATTATATAATGGGGACTGATACTAATCTCACGGTAGGTTAAACAACAAATTATCTGTGTTTTTTATATTATAAGTAAATAATAAAAGAAACATGGGAAAATTGCAGATAAAAACATGCACTTGGAGAAGTAATGTAACCCTTCAACTGTTGCATTTTCATTCCAGTTTAGTGTAATGTCCTAACCTGTTTTGAAATATTCCAAGTATTTCAGGACAAGATACACTGTTGTATTTATCTTTAGCATTTTTTATTAAAACAGACAAGGTAAATCATTACGATATGATCCCCTGCAGCACTGACCTTACTTTTCATTTTCTGTGCAATGCACAGTGCTCATTAGAATTCAGTCTCTTGCTCAGGTTACAATGTGTATGTTCTTTCCATAACTATCATACTAATTAGTTATTGACTGCATTCCATGGAGCTTTGTGTAACATTTAAATGTTAATTCAGTGCTCGAGGATTCCTAAGCCCTTGTGTAACTATTTATGCAACATGGAAATGGAGAATACATGCATGCATACCCATCATACTATTCCCTTTCTGTAAGCAACATTATGTGCAGCACAGAAAAGGAATAATAAGCCAAAGAAAGGCAGAAGATAAGAGAAAAAAAGGAAAATTAATGACATCTAGTTTACATCAGCATCATTCACTATATACTGCTCTTCTGTATACCCTTCTATACTTGTTTCTACCATGTCCATACATACAGGGTCTTCTGTTTTTTGGTTTTTTAATTTCTCACTTCTCTCTTTATGAAGATCTCATCCGTTCCATCCAACCACAACTTTCTTTGTCTTCCTCTTCATAGATTCGCCTTGTAATTTGATTCTCATAATTCTCCAATATAACCAAATCACCACAACATTCTTCTTTCATAGTGATCACACATTTCTATATTCAGTCCACATTATTTCAGCATTCATTTGTTCTTGACCCTATTTAAGAAGCCCCTGTGGTGAAAACGTGAAGAAATAGCCATTCCTATTTCATCTTATTATGTTTCTCCTACCATACTGATCCATTACTTCCATATAATAGAGTGGGAAGAAGTGCACTGTTATATACAATAATTTTCACTTCACTCCTTGTTCTTTTTTAAAACATTCCATGCTATAGACCACATTCTGCTGCTATGTTTCTGCCAGCTTTTATAATCTTAAAATTCCTTCATCCATTTTACCATATTTAGTAAACATTTTACTAAGGAACACAGATTCATGTAATTGCTCTTGATTTTCACCTTTTATGTATCATTTGCAACTGTTCAGTCCATTTTCCCTGACAAACACAACTACCTTGGTCTTTGACACATTAATTGTACATTTCATATACTTTGTTGCATCATACAGTTTATATAACATTCAAGTAAATCATTCAGGTTTGCAGCCAGCAACTTGACAACATCTGCATGCAGAGGTATCCATACATTCATATCCTCAGATAATTCTCCCTTAATGTCACCACATACATTCTTTATACATTTAACTATATGTGCATTAAACAAGCAAGGGGCCATAACGCATTCTTACCTTACACCCTGCTCAATATTAAACTATTTGCTATTCTTATTAATGCTTTGCTTCCATTATAGTCTGATCTTTCTTATGCATTTGGTAACCAGCCTTCAATCCATATTCATGGAAAACATTCCATAATTCAAGCTTATTCAGTTTATAATGCACCTTTCCTCAATCAACAAACACATACTTACATTTCTTTCTCATATTCACATATTTCTCAAATACTTCTTAAAAAGCAATAATATGGTCTGCGCATTTCCTGCCTGGAACAAAGCTGTCCCACAATTCCAAACTTTGTTCATTATGACTTTCTGCATATTAAGCATGTTTTAGTACACATGCTTCCTGTTTTGGTGAAATGCAGGCAATAGTATTTCAATGCTCAAGGTAGTCTTCATATTACTACACTAGCTTGCATAGAAAGACCATGAGCATGGTTAAGATGAAACTTGGCTTGTGAAATTTCTAGTATGCTGACCAAAGGTGTCCAAATTGGCTAGTGCTGTTAGTTGGGAATGTTGCATGTAGCACAAGTACCACTTCATTTACACTTTTTTAAAACTAAAGAGCATTGTGTTTACTGAAAATGAGAATGCAAGTTATTTCATATAATGAACCATTATCCCAGAACAAGTTTCTGAAAGAGAGAATGCTATACTTTTAAGGATTCTTACCAAACTGTTTGTATGAGGAACTTAGTTCTTTTGAATGGAAGATGCCCTGAATTGTGGTTGTTTCCTCAGTTAGAAACTTGTCAAACATAAGTTCAGAAACTTTGACTTAAGCTTTTAACCATGCCCTTTTCTAGTACAGAGCCTGCAACAGGTGCTTTGGGCTGCATTTGGTACAAAATGCTGCAGTCCAGTTATTGATAGGTGTTACCTTCAAAAGACTCTGCATATCTGAGTGCAATTCAAAGCACTGGTTTTTACCTATAAAGTCATATGTGGTTTGGCACCAGTGTATCTTCTGGACCACAACCTCCACTTTGAATCAACCTCTCGGGTACAATAATCACAGGGTGATAATTGATAACACCTCTTCAGACTTCTGTATTATTAGGAAGTGGACTGGGCTAGAGAGTGGTCTGTGACAAGGAAGCAATGCTTTGATGCAGTCTCATTTTTTTTTTATGATTAGGAGATTGTTTGTATTTTGTAAAGATTGTTTATAAGGATTGTTCAGTTAATAGTTTATTAATTTAATTATTGTATGAGATAATTTATTCAGATGTCACTGGTTTTGGTAGTTATGGATGTGGAGTGTTAATAGTGTTTACCAGGGTTATTTCATAGTTTCTACTTGCTGGGGGTGTTTAATTTGTTTATTGTTATGTTATATTGTGGACGCTTTATATGTTGTTATAAACTGCCATGATTCAGATTAGAGTTGGCAGCAAATGAATAAGAGAAACAAATAAATACAACATACTGAGCAAATGAATTAAATGTATTAAGTTTTGATTATTTGACCTCCTCCCCCATCTATTGTGTACTAGCTCTTAAAAAAAAGTTGCTAACATATCATTTTGTTCTTATTGTTGAATAATTTAACATAATTCTGAATTTAAGATACTGTTGCACTGTCCCTTTTTGATAGACTTACTCCTCAAATAAAATGTGGGGGTAGGGAGGATTCCAAAAAAAACCACAAAACCTGTGCATCATCATATTCTTGAATTAGCTGAAGAAAAAATTTCACATTTTTCTTCATTCAGAATACAAGCTAGTCAATTTTCTGGTTACTGTGTGGAAAGAGATTGATAATAGAGAATTGCTAGATTTTAAAAATATTTTTTTTCCCCACAGTAATTTTATGGCATGAATTTCCAGTTTACAGAGCAAAAGGAAATAATCAGTCTGCTGGGGATTATTGTATTAAATGTTATTTCACTTTTGTTCTAGATACAAGCTATTTGTGTGTCAATGCTGGATTCAAATGTTCTTGTACAAAGAAATACTTTGGAAGTGGTTCTCTTCTTTTTCCCATTATATTCTTCTTTGGTGAGCAAATTTTATTCAATTATTTTTGGCCTGAATTTACATTGCAAATGCTAAGGAAAATGGTGCAAGACATGTTACTTAAGCCTGAGGAATCATTATGTATTGATAAATTAGTTGTTTACAGGATACCATGAAAGTCTCCTAGTCAGGTTACTCTTGGGTTTCTTTGTGTTTAGTAACCTGATGTTTACTATTTGAGGCTAAAATTTATGTTATGAGAAACCAAATAGGCTGGGATTCTAATTTCCAAAAGATTTTGAACTGTGCTTCCAGATGCACTTAACACAGTCCTGACCAGAGTAATACGTTCATTAAAGACAGTCTAAAAATAATTTAAATAATAATAATACTAGCAGATACAATAGTTTAAATCATGTTGGGATGGTATATTAATCAGTGTTGTTCTTTTCCATGAAATTGAATTTGTTATTTAGTATTGCATAGACACATAGAATATAAACTCTCTGTTGGTACATTTTCTGTATATACAAGCCAAGTCTAGGACTGATTTTGTTTTTTGTTCTTTCAGTATCATTCCAACCTCATTCCCACTTCTAACATGCACTTCAAATAAACCTTTGCTGAATGTATGCTAGGAGAGTTGTGTATGTGTTCTCCTTTAAACCTATGAGGTAACTGGTCCTTTAGACACCTACTGCAACTCTGCCTCATCGTCCAGCCTTTCCTGAATGAATATACAGATTACTATGCTTTAGAGGATAGTTAAGACTTAATCCTATATCTGGCGCAAGATGTAACGGTTGTGTAACCAATAGGAAACAGTGATCATAATGCTATTGCATTATTGTGTATATGCACAAGACAGCCATATTTTATACAAAAGGGAAAACTTCTTAAAAAGGAGAGGAGAGATGAAAAAGAGACTGAAAGGAAAAGTAAAGAGGGACAAATCTCTTCCTAGTTCCGCAAGGTTATTTAAATTATGAAGAAATGGAATTCCATTCCATACCTGGAAATCCTTTTCTAACTAGGAGAACAAAAAGGAGCACTAACTTGGGCAGAAAAATATAAGGTAATAATAGGAATTCAGAAAAAGAACAGTCTGTCCCAAAAATATATAAATAAATAAATAAAGGGGAACAATAAGAACTTTAAAAAATCTAATTGAAGCAGAAAATCAGTCAGGAGAAACCAGATAAATTATCTGCTTCTATCCTTATTATTGAAGCTATATGACAGATGCTTGAATATGTACTGAGCTTTTCAAGGAGGGAGTTGGGGCAACTGGGGCAAGGTAACAACATATTTTTGGATATGTTTAGAGGCTACACTGTAAGAAATCATCAGGTCCTGGTGGTATCCACTCAAGACAGTCTTGACTCAGTGTTACCTCCAGGTCAGTGGCAGCATTCCTCCAAAACCTAGTTGCAGAAAAATAATAGTGGGAGAGAACCAGGTCTCCATCTCCTACTGGCTAGCCACTGTGAGAAACAAAATGATGGATTAAAATGAACCTTGGCCCGATCTAGCAAGGCAGCTTTTACATTCTTATGAATGGTTTTGCTTGGTTCTCATTTCCCCCACCTCCACAAAAAAATGAAAAATGAATGGAAAAAATCATTCTTTTTAATGAATATAGCTTATATTGTTTTAATGCATTTATTTTAATAACTTCTGTATTTGTAAACTGATTCAGGATGTGGCTTCATGGGAAGCAATATAGCAATATATTGAAAAAATAAATCAATAGCTTAATAGGGGCAGGGTACAAAACTGTAGCTTGCAGGCCACGCACTGCTATCTAATACAACCCTTCCTTTACAAGTTGTGAATTAGGTATAGGAGTCATGAATTGTGTGAATGATAATATTCTTAATGTTGCTGGTGCTTTACTGCCACATTATGTGGTTTGCTTCTGCATTTTCTGTTGTGTTTTTAGTTTTGTTAAAAGACGTGCGCCTTCAGCTTACTTGTTGGTTCTTTGTTTAGGACCCAAATGAAAGTGCTGTTCCACTGTTTAGGTCTGATGTAGTTCATCTTCTGTCAGCAGCTGTCCAAACTCTCTTAAGAAGAGATATGTCACTAAACAGAAGGCTATATTCGTGGTTGCTAGGTATGGTACAACATATACTTTTGTTTTGTTTTTTGCATTATTTAATTCTTCTGAATTAATTGTCAGAATACGAAAGCTGTTGGGATATTAAACCTCAAATAGTAGTGCAGTGATCTAGCTTATAAGCTTACAAAAGAATATCTCTGTTATTCTTTGTCCTCAATTACTTCAGTGGAAGGGAAGTATCGTGCACATCACTTTGTGTATGCAAAGTTACACTTCTAGTGATGTGCATGGAAAAGCTTGTTTGCCCAAGAGTTCTATCAGTGTAAAGGATTTGACCAAGAACCCTGAGAATAAAATCATAAATGAAGAGAAACCTTAAGTCTATAATATTAGGATTCATTTTGTGAAATCTTGACAAGCTAAGTGTAGTGTTATATGTAAACCTACCTATTATCTCTTAACATTATGTATTTTCTAGACTACTATAGCTCTTTCACAAAACTGTTAATCAAGTCCAGAATTAACATTATATGTGAATGTAACCAGAAATTAGGGGTGGTAAAACTGAATTATTAGTTATTCACTAATTAGTTATTTTTTTATAGCTTGGCAAATTCTGCAGACAACTGGCTGTTGACTACTGTATGGATTAATGTCTATACTTTTCACTTGTGGCTGTAGATGAATGATAGAGAATATGCTTTGCTTACTAATGAGGTTCAATCCTGATCTCGATGTTAAGCTAGGACAGATTCCTTTAAATAAGCATCTGCCAGGCTATTTAGGCAAATTTTAACTTGCTGCTGTTCACATATATTATACTATTGCATTTACAAGGCCAAGTGCTCTGGCAGTGAGAGTGCTCTAGCCAGATTAGATGAAGCTAGATGAGGCTGATTCAGATATTGGTTAACTAGGTCCATTACGTATTTATACTTTTGTGTAAAGGAAAAGTATCTAGTATAATAGTTTTTCATATCCACCCATAGATAAATAATTATTTACATGACTGAATATTTTCCCTCTGTACAAATTATGACTATGTAAAATTATGTTTGGGATGTGGCTTTACATTGAATTAATACCAGCAATTCTATTTTAGATTAAATGAAGATATGTTATTAATTAGTTTTAAATTCATTATTTCAGTTGGCAAGAAATTATTTGAATTTAGTCAGCTTTAGAATTGGGTTTTCTTTACATTATAACTTTAATGCTCCCATTCATGTTTTCTCAACTGTAGAATTGTTGTTCTCTTTGCATATTTGGCTTCTGTTTATTTTGAAACACTGGTAGGCATCTACCTGAAATGTTAATTTTTGTTCAAGAATTTGGAGGGTAGGTTTAATTATTACTGTGAAGCTTTGTGTATGGTTAGGTAAGTTCACATAAAGCCCAAAAGATAGTATGACTGATAGTATGAATATTATATCCATTAAAGTTATTCTTGGTTTAATATAATTCTGTATAAGCGACAGCACTCTAGTTCATGTGGTACCTGTGAGTAACAGATCATATTATGAGTACTACCCCTTCTAGAATTAAATTACGCTTGTATATAGTTCTACTGTCAAACTGTCTTTAGATGGGGAGGAACCTCCCAGAGATTTGGCAAAGATAGCTAGAAACTAGTCTTTTATTATAATTCAGGAGACAAGGTCGTTACATCTACCCAATGAAATGGTACTGTCCTGTTTCAAGTCTTCCTCTCTCTTTTTCTGAGCATATTTCTGCATAGACATGATTCAGTCGTCTTCTCACAGTCCCTCAAGCCATTTACAGAAGGCAGTTGCATGTTTATATTTTCTGCTGTGACAACCTCCTTGAGAATCTTGTGCCACTAATCAAATTATGACACGAAAAATGACTAGGAGAAAGGACCTAGTCCTCCTGCTGCCCAGCAGAACAGATTCTATGCTGAAGATAGCTGATGCAGTCCTAATGGCAAGAAATAGCTCTGGGGCAATAGGAAGAAAGCTGCTCACCTTTTACTATGATTTCTGCATTATTAATTAAAACTATAATGCTATATTGTATTTTTTTATTTTGTCTAGTTATAATTATCTTTTTGTAGGTTCTGATATCAAAGGAAGTACTGCTGTACCAGATTTATCTATTAACGCATCCACAGAAGATTATGCCCGCAATTTTTTTGAGAAATATTCCAAAGAACTTTTGGTTGAGGTAGGTCTGTATAGTACTCTTTAAAGGATTATTTTATTAAATGGTCACAGTCTAATATTAGGTTAATAAATTATCATTACTACTGGTTCTGGCTACTATTATATAATAGCAGCTTCCAGAATCTTTCGTGGGAAGAGTGATGCTAGCATTTGGTTCCAGTTGTAACATATAGTAGAAAGAAGTGACCGAGCCAAGACACTAACTACAGTGGAATAGTGTTCTGCAAAAGCAAGATCAAAAAGAAAGCAATGAGAAATCTGGAACTGCAGGAGAAAAAGGATCTTTAATTGATTTTCCGCTATGGGCTGAATTAACTGCAACTGTCCTTTTCTTCTTCCTAAAAACTTGTATCATTTCAGTTGTACCTGCACAAAAATGCACTGTTTTTCCCTGTGCTACAGGAGTGCTAAACTATTAACTTACTCGTGTAATTTTGAAAATAGTGTTGAATGTCTTAAATTGCTCTTTTTTCCTTTTTAATTAGGTTTCGATAGCATTTTTCTAATAAATACTTACTTAAAAGGCAGAGAAATGGACAGTGCTAATAATTTGTACTGTTGTCAATATTTTGATGATTAATAGGGTTTGATTGAACTACTACATCAGAAATTTTCAGAATCTGACTTGGAAGAACAGCACCATGCGTATTTGAAACCATTCCGCATCCTCATAAGCCTACTTGACAAGCCTGAAATAGGTAAGAGAAAGAGAGTCACTTCTTCAATAACTAAAAATATGCTAAACCACAGCATGGGGAAATGCAGATTCCTAATGGAAAGCATGTGATGGTTTAACAGTTAACATAGATGTTTGTCAATCATTTTAATTTAGTGTTATCTAATATTACAACTTTAATTTTATTCAACATTTCTTAAATACATTCATTTCTTAAGAATGAGCTGAATATTAATTTGAATATGACATGGAAAGAATACCACATAATTCTCCTTAGCTTGTTTTCTGATTTACCTGTCTTCATTCGCAGACTGAATATTGTATCGTGGTTACTGGTGCTAGTTATTTGTCATTGGTTGACAAAATGGTTTAGGCAGATCTTTCCCATTGTTTAATTAAGATGGGCTACTTGCTTTGTCTGAGAGCAGATATAACAAATGAAAAAGTATGAAAAAAACTTAGGTCAGTTATTAAATTAATTTTCATCATGACAGCATATAAATGAACCAATAAGATCCTTGCATAATTCAGTTGTTGTATCAACTGAGGCTATTTCTTCTGCAAAATAAGTTATACTGTAACATAAAACTGAGCTATGTGGTATATTGAGATTCTGTTATGTAAATTCTGGTTACATTGCTAAACATACTTGTGAAGTTCTGACAATGTTTTAACATTTATTGTAAGTAAAAATGCATTGAATTGCAAATGAGAAGTTCTGTTAATATTACTTTATAACAAGATTTTATTCCCATGTATGAATAAGTCTATAAATATTGGATTGCTTTATATTTCTCTTATTGCAGGCCCACTAGTTTTTGCTGACTTGTTTCTTGAAGTGATCAGAGCATTCTATAGATATTGCAAGGAAACCCTGGGTTCTGATCTTAAACTGAGCTACAGTCAAACTGGGAATGTCCTTACAAGGTACACTGTAAGCTTTTTTGTTGTTTGTTTATTTAAATGGCTAAATAAATAAATTATCCATTTGTATGGTTTGTGTGTAGAGTTTGTTTTCTGCTATTATATCACTGACCAGAATTACATGTTTTCATGTGCCCAGTTCTTCAAAACATGTCCTTGAAAGTAAATTGACCATAGTCCAGAAGCAAACTTCCAAGTTAAGGCCCTGTCATGCTCCTCCTGCGAGAGGAGACTTGCTGCAGGGCGTCTGCTCGATCAGCAGTTGCAAAAGTCTGTCAGAAATATGAATTTGTGTGGGTTAACACAAAGCCAGTTTGGTACAATGGTTAAAGGCATTGGGATAGAAACTTGGAGACTGTGAGCTCTAATTCTGCCTGAGTCATGAAGCCAGCTAGGTGATTTGGGACCAGTTTTTCTCTCTCAGTCCTAGGAAGAAGGCAGTGGCAAAAAAATAATAATGGCTTAACAAGTTCATCTGGACAAGTTCATCCATAAAGCTGTCCATCCATAACGCTGATGTGGCTACTGCTACTGTCCATGCCTAAAGCAATTCAATCAAAACAGAGTATATGCCCCGTAATTTTAATAAATATGTGATTCTTTAATCCCCTGGAAAAGTGCTAAAATGAAATCCTGTAAAACTGCTTGAATGCAAAAGGGAGAGTGGTTATGTTGGAAAGGACTGGTACTAAACCTGGCCCATCTTGTAACTCAGACTTAAATTTCAGGATGGGTATGAGTTTAGGGTTTCAGTTTAATTTCTGAACACCCAGTTCCAAGTTTTTGTACCATCACTTTAAAAAATGTATTTATTTGTTTCTAAAATACTATGCCTAGCATTAAAAAATATTTCTTCTGCATATATTTACTAGATATTGTTGATTCTCTTTTTAGTGCAATAAAAGAAAACAAGAATGCATCTGAGATTGTTAAAACAGCTAACATGTTGATCACATCCTTAAACACAGATTTTCTCTGGGATTATATGACCACATGTATTGAGGACTGCTTAAGGTAGTTATAGATCCTGGGTTTTTTTTGCTTTGGAGATAATTGGTCACAAAGAGACTGAATAATAGAGGAACAGTAATAATTTATCTTACATTCAGAATGCGAAAGCCAGGCAGTTTGGGGCCTATCATAATAAGCCCATGTAATATCACTGCTCTGCAAGCCACACTGGCTTTCGATAAACTTCTGAATACTACCTATAAAGCCCCACATGGTACAGGGCCAGATAATCTGGGGAACTACCTGTCTCCAGTTGTGCTGCTCTATGCACTTGTACATGGTAGACAAGGTCCTGGTCCCTTCTGTTAAGCTATGCCATCTTGTGGGAGCCAGGAGACATACTTTCTCTGTTTCAGCACCAGCACTGTGGAACAACTTCCCCCATTTTGATGGGCCCCTACCCTGTTAGCCTTTCACAAGATATTAAAAGGCTGACTTTTCTTCCAGCCGACTGTTAACTCTCTGTGTAAGTTTGAACAGTTTTATTGGAACCTCTGGCTCACTGTAAATTGTTTTATCATTTTAATTGTTTCTAATTGTTTGGATCATTGCTGTTTTATTAGCCATCTGGGGTCACTGCAGCAAAATGGACAGCCATATAAATGGTCTAAATCAATCAATCTGCTATCTATCATTATATTGAAATGCTGGATAAAGATCTATTTGCTTAATATATGACTGGGAGAATTTCCAGGGAAAACCAGGGCTATAGTTAGGTTTGGAAATTGGGGAAAAAATCATCCTGTAAGAAGGCAAAAGTAAACCCCTTCCATAATATTGCCAAGGAAACAAAGTTACCAAGAGTTAACTTTGACCTAAAGGAGAGTTTACCTTTTTAAAATAGGAAAATTGTCTTTGATTGGGACTGTTAATGGAAGCAGGTGAGTTTTTCTCTCTTTCATTTTTTCTTTTTTGTGGGGAATATCATGTCATATTTAGGGTCATCTTCAACAGTAAATAGGAACATATCTGTAGCTCCTCTATTGGAATTCAAATATCTATTAAAGTATGCTTGCCTTTCTCTTGGCTATGTTTTAGGAAACACAATGATTAGTTTGGGAAACAAAATAATAGTATTGAGAAGTTTTTTTTAAAAAAATGTATTTCTTTAGAAGAACTACATAACAGCTTCAATGTGTATATTATGTGTATTATGTTTTTAATTGCATTTTGCTGAAAGTTGCACTATGATCAAACTGTAATGAAAAGGTTTTTTTAAGACATCCTTTTCCTTTCAGCAGCAGAAATAAATCCACACAGACACAACTTCTAACTAAGAATGCAACAGTTTCAGAACTCTGTACACTAACAGTGTTTCTCCTAGATGTGATACCACTGGTAAGTCAAAGTGTTTTATTTTGTCTCCTAAGCCTTTTATGTAACTTAATTCCTCAGTATGTACAGATGAATTTTACTTGCCAAGGAGATCTTTAGGCAGGGGTATAGTCCCACTGGAGCTATTTGGAGTTATTTTTTGACATAATATATTTAATAACCGTATCTATGCTATGTTAAAATATGAGAAACATTTCATTTCATTGCAACAACCAGTAAAAAGGAATAAAATTACAGAACATTCAGTTAAACCAAATTAACAAATTACATAAAACTTAAGAAGGATCACTTGCAGCTCAAATGTGTTCCACAGTTTGTGACCAGTACACACATACAAAAACCAAAAAGACTTATTCTCAAGACACGGATTTGTACCATTACCGGAAATTGGTTTTCACTATGCTTACTTTATGCTTCAATTTTGTAGCATTTCCAAATTGAATAATTTTTAGAAATGTGGACAGAAATTATTGTAGTTTGGTGATTTATTATTTCATTTGGTGATTTACACCGTTTTGATCATGGTTACTAATGTTCATCTTTGCTTAGAGCTTAACAGCAATTTTTAGCCTTTTAAAACAATATAGTATTTCAGTTATTCACATTTAATTAATGACATATTAGAAAATTATAGCTTCCATGACATCTGCAAATCCCTTGTTTATTGATATGTATTTTATTCTTTTATTCTTTTTTCCTGCTTTTTTCATCTTATTTTTTATATGTGTTCAATGAAAAAGAGAAAAAATTAAAAAAGAAAAAGCCTTATTTTTATTAGCCAAACAAGTGGGGCTTTGCAAGGAGGGATAACTAGAAGGACTTTTGAAGATCTTAATATCCAGACAGGCTCATTGTGAGACAGAATATCTTTCACATAGCCAAAGCCTATATTGTATAATCCTTTAAAGCAGTGCTTCTCAACCTTGGGAACTTTAAGATGTGTGGACTCAACCCCATTGATGGCTGGGGAATTCTGGGAGTTGAAGTCCACACATCTTAAAGTTCCCAAGGTTGACTAAAATTTAAAGATTAAGGCCAACTCTTTGAATTTAATTCCACAGCAATGAATAGCTAGTATGTATTATTGATATGATGTGATCATAATACCATCCACAAGTTAGTCCCCAGCTATTAACCAATTGAAGAACATCTTCCACAGGAGCCCAAGGTAGAATGCATCATACTATGTTGTAACTCAGACAGTTCTGACTGGTTTCAGGGTACTCAAAACTGGCACACTGTAATTACACATACGTTATTTGTTGCCATTGCTGCCTGTACTACAGTGCTGCCAGATCTACTGAAGTGATGCAGTCCCACCCTAAAGAGGTCAAATTTCAATCTAAAGACTTGATTTTATTTTCCCATCTTATCTGGCTTTAATTTCAATTTGCTTGTCTTCATTGCTGCTCAGCATTAACTGCTTGCTTACTTGAACCATCTTGCTTTTTATAGGAACTTTATTCTGAAGTACAGTCTCTGTATCTGCCACAAATGCTCAGCTGTATGGCACAATCTCTCCTTCAAAACATGGAAGTATTAAGTTTACCAGAGTTCACACATGTGTTAAGAACATGCTTCAAAGTTCTCAGTAAAGTACAAATGCCATCTGCCTACCTGAGTACTGAAACGGGAAGCTCAGACTCTGTAAGTATAAATATGTTATCCTGATCCATCTTTGCATGAGTTTATTAAGAACATACTGCATATATTTGTATTTCAAACTGTGCTTTTCATAATGTGTGAAAAGTAATGTGAATGTTCAATATACAGTGGTACCTCGAGTTACGAACTTAATCCGTTCCGTGACTCTGATCGCAACTCGAGTTGGTCGCAACGCAAGGTAAATTTTCCCATAAGGTTCAATGTAAATACGGTTAATCCGTTCCGCCCTCCAAATTTGGTCGCACCACGAGGCAAATTCCCCATAAGGTTCAATGTAAATACGGCTAATCTGCCCTCCGAATTTGGTCGCACCATGAGGCAAATTTCCCCATAAGGTTCAATGTAAATACGGCTAATCCGCCCTCCGAATTTGGTCGCACCACGAGGCAAATTTCCCCATAAGGTTCAATGTAAATACATACGGTTAAATGCTGACAAGCACACCATGCTGACAAGCACACCAAAAACCTTCCAAACACCACAAAACACACCACAAGCCTCACTGAACGTCTCCTTGCTACTGCGATCTCACCCACAGGAAGCCACGACCACGTGGCAGCAGGGCAAATGGCCGCGGATCCGGTTCGTAGCTCGAGGCGGAGTTCGCATGTCGAGGTAAATTTTTGGGGCCAGAGCTGGTCGTATCTCAAAAAATTCGTAAGGAGGGGCGTTCGTAACCCAAGGTACCACTGTAAAAGTAATTTTGGTGGCTGCTTTCTGATAGCTGACATAAAATGGAAATTGTTCATTTAGCTTCATACAATGTGAGAAGTATTCATTCTCCAAAGCAGCATTTCTTTTATAGTTATACTACAATTCCAGTATCTATATAGGAAATTATAATACAGTATGGACTAAAATTGTGCTCATTTAAATATGTTGTAGTGAAATATGGCTTAAAAACAGATGTGTACTTACCTATTTCTTGGAGCAGGGGAATTTTTTTATTTAAAAATAATTGTTGATTCTTGTTTCTAACCTGTTGAGTCTAAAAGATGTACTTATTAATTTTTTCATGTTCTGTTTCTGAATTATTGGCTTTAGTGGTGGTCTTATAAATAAAAAGCACTAGTTTCAGGGTTAAAATTTAGATGAGAACAAACTCAGAGGTGCTGATGTATTTTTACAAGTAAAGTCTCCAAATCGAGCTTGAGTCCCTGTGGACATATCCATATAGTTTTCTCAGCAATCGTATTGGAAGTAATTTGCCATTCTTTTGGAATATTTTTTGAATTCCTAGTCTACCTTATAACCTGGTATTTTCTGGGAATCTCTCATGTAAGTACTAACCAGATGTAAGCCTTCTTAGCTTTTTGAGATCAACCAAAGTCAACTGTATGATGCCACTTCGATACAATGTAATTGAAACACCTCCATAATAAACAAATCTCTTGCATTTGTTACCCGTAGGTCTTGACAAAGAAGTAGATCTATTGCTTGTCATGTAATTTGGCACTGCATGACTACTTTTGAAAAAAAATTAAAACAGCTGTGTATTTATTTAAAGAAAACTGATTCTGTATCAGTTAGATAAAGAATAGATATCCTTTCTTGCTGTATGGCAAGAAGGGTATCTATTCCTTGCAACTGTCCTAATCTGAATTGGTTCTTATTCATTTGTTTCTTTGTTCAATTTATGTGGCTATCCACTTGCCAGGCAACTCTGAGTAGGTAAAAAGGAAAAAAAAAGTGTTCTTCCCATATACAAATTGGCTATCTGCAAATATCCCTTGATACTGATGGAAAACTTCCTTTACATTGTGAAATTGCAACTGTTGGAACTCTGATTATACTCATATTAAAAGGGGTAGGGAACAATACAATATACTAGTCTGACCCCCAAACCTCATTTTTCTGCTGTGTAAGACTGGATGCCAATTATGCTTTATATTTTGCACTGTACAAGAATGTCCAATTGTTTTTACTTAAGTACAACTTTCCACACAATCAGAACCTTAATAAAGCAGAGTCTGAGATTGCCTGGATAGATGTACCCATGTTTGTACAAATGTGAACACAACTCTCTTGGCTGTATTAATGGAAGTCAAACAGAGAAAGAGGCAGGACCAACTGTGAGCTCTTGTTAGTAGGACCAAGCAAGCATTTGGCACACAAGGGCTGCACTTAATCTTTTTGAGGTGGAACCTGGAGTGGGTGGAATTACATCACATGTGGGTGAGAATGAGTTGGGAAGAACTTGGGAGGTCCACTTTGTTTTTGTTTTTTTAACATACACTATAGATTCATTTATTTTCCACCTCAAAATGACAAAAAACTGTGTTCCCATTTTTGGGTAGTTATGGTCCCTAGAAGCTCTGAGGGCTGCAGAAAGGAATCCAAAGCCATCTGGGGCTTTGGAACTGCAGGTTGCCCATGCAAGTTCAACCGAACACTTAAACAAGAATTTATGTGTGCATCTCAAAGAAATGTTAACTTAATTCATGTCTTCTTAACTCTAAGGATATCTTTATTCTTACTTAAGGATTTTTTTTTTGCTGCTTTGTAAAATAAATACATTCATATTTAGAGCAAGACATACTTATTGCAATATTGCAGAGTCCTGTAAAGGAAGATAACCAGGAAATAAGGTCAGAATCCAAGGTGCTTGAAGACGAAGAAGATGTTCCTTTTCCTTCACTGAAATCTGAAGACAGCGGCATTGCTCTTAGTGCTTCATCACCTGAACTGTTACAGCACTTGAGGATACCTCGGATAATTCCTGACAAAGATGATGTCTGGAAAAAGGGTGGAAGCATGCAGATGACTTTGCACTATATCCAGGAACTGGTTGCAAAATTTGCCAGTAAACATATATTTGAGGTTCATTTACAGAATTCCAATAATGACAGTGTCTCAAAAGTCGATGTCAGACAAGGAAATAACAAAGAGAATAATTACCAAGTTGCCATAAATACTGGGGGAAAAAGGCACTCATGTGAATCCAGGCAGATAACGGTGCCTCAGTTGAAGCAAATGCTATCAGATTTCTTCACTGTACGAGGATCACCTTTTAAACAGAAAGGTCTGGAGCCTCCCTCTCCTTCTAATGAACATGGTAGTCCAAGGAATAAAGAGGAGAAAGATTGGGACCTTGATCAAGTTATGTTTGATTTGGGAGATACGCGAGAGGATTGCAGAGAGGCCTTTTCAGCTCTGTGCTATCTCTTACTAGATTGCACTACGTTCCCTGTCTACCTTTCTGAAGAAGAATCTGAACTATTGTATTTGTCACTCTTTCAAGTGTCTGGTAAGAACATCTCATTCTAACATTCTGATAATTTCACATCACAGAAGAATGCAAAATAAGGAGGCTTTCAAGGGAAATTTTCACAAACACTAACATAAAATCTATACATTTATAAATATAATTATAGGATATTGCATCAGAATGGTATATGAAAACTCTAGTAGATGCAATCTTAATTTCATCAGTATACAGAGAATGGGCATTCATTAAAAGGCTAATGCTCTTATGGTATGGTCTTAACTCCTAAGGAATTAGGAGTATATCACATTGAATACAGTGGATCCTACTATTCAGTAAAATTGTATGCTCATCTGTGGATGATATTTCTGTATTTCCCTTGCCAGATGTTAATAATTGCTTAGTTTAGTAATTTGTTGAATAGCTTAATTAGCAGATTGTCAGCTACAACACAACCACTAATGAAATTAGATGATGAGTACCAGCTGGATTAGCATCAAAGGAAAGCTTGTGAAAAATGAGGAGTTATTGGCGTGCTTTTCAATAATTGCAGAAGTACAGCTATTTCATACTAAGAACCACCATATATGTGTAAGTAAATAGTTCAGAGAAGCTAAGCATTCTTAGTAGCTGTGGAATATTGAATGTCACTTGGAAAAAAAGTATTCATACAGTTGTTAGAATCTGTACAGAATAAGGTTGTTAGAGTCTATATAGAATCCCAAGAAATACTGATGTTTAATAGATGAATATACACTAAAAATATTAATGCAGGTGTGATGTGTATTTAATAAATTTAATGTACATAATTCAATGTGGGAATGTCATTTTATATTTTTAAAATTATCTGTTAATGATTATTTGAATAATATACTAAACTCTTTGTCACTTTCATTAGGAGGTAGTGAATCCAGTTTTCCCCTGTGGCTCAAATCCTTGATGACAATATGTTGCTGTGTTAATGACTGCTACATTCAGAATTTGGCCATTTCTGTACTGCTAGAAATAATCAACCATTCCCAGTCACTGGCATTGGTTATTGAAGACAGAATTAAGCGATATAAAATTCCTGGGCAAAATCCCTTCTTTGGAACACTGCAGATGGTCACAGTTCCTCCTATTGCTCCTGGAGTCCTAAAGCTAATTTCAGAAAAAACTGATTTCTATCAGGTGCTGTGCTTTTTTTTTCCACTTAAGATGTTTGGGCACATGAGATGGTGGAACAGATAGAACTATTATTATTATTACTACTACTACTACTACTACTACTACTAGATGGCTAATAGTGTTACTTTCCTTAATCTAATCCAACAAAATAACAGAGCCACTGAAGCAGGGGTTCTCAAACTTTCTGCAATCATCTGTCTCTAAATAAACATTTAGAAAATGTGGGGACAACCAGTTAAACAAATATTCTTTCCCTACATTTTTGTCTTTAACAGCCTGGGAGTTCATTTGTTGTTTAACAAATAGGGTAACAATTATAATTGTGTTATAATATGCCTTCCCATCCTTCCTTTTTTAAAGGTCTTGTAAGATGACATTTTTTACTAACATTTTAATCCATAGTTAATTATTTAGTTACCATTGGAAGTATTTTGTATAACCAGTGGCATAACAACAACAACAACTCTGAGCATAAACTTGATCAGCAACCAATTCAATAGAAATCTATGAGTACTAAGAAGCTACAGTTAAGTGGATCTCCAGCCGAATTAAAACCTATATTTAGATATTTGTTGTCATATTTCCCATTTATACTGTTCTTTTTAGATAACTGATACAAGATCACAATTCAAGTTAGCACAGCATAAGTTGACTCATGATCAGTAATTGCAGTCAGGGCATATTTGCTGCTGGAGTTAGTGGTATATTAGTGTTGCTGTTGTTGCTTGTATTATTGTAGGCTTTAGTGAATCAGTTCACTGGCAGCGAATATGAGGAGGCAGGGGCTAAGTGGAGAACATTGACTTTCCAGGTAACTAGTGGCCAATGTGGGACTGTTGTGTCAAGGAATCATTGAGAATCATTGAACTAAAGGAGCTGCATTAGAGATGTTGAAGGAGCAGAAAGACAAATGGAGACAAAACATTAATTTACAGTATTAGCATGTGACAATGCCATCCAAGATAACCTGCAATCGGTTTTATCTATTAAAGTAGCTAAGCACTACAGTGGCCAGGACTGAAGACAGTGAGCAATTGTGAATAACTGCAATAAAAATAGGAACTTACTCATAAGGAATGCTGTTAATATCTTGTTTCTTTCCACATTAATTCTGAAAAGTATTCAAAGCTCCTCTGTATCCATAGGAAAAAAAAAATTGTATTAAATGTTGAAATACAACTTAATATAGAATTAATGAAAATTAAAAATTTAATGAAAATTAAAACCAATTTAATAATATAGAGCTTCCTTTATCCTGTGTTAAATCTTCCTAAAATGGATAATTTGATTTTTTTTTTATATTACAACAGAGAGTTGCTCAAGTGCTTTGGAATCAGCTGAACAAAGAGACACGAGAGCATCACAACACCTGTGTAGAACTGTTCTACCGTCTGCATTGTCTAGCTCCATCAGCTAATATCTGTGAAGACATTATCTGTCATGCATTACTGGATCATGATAAAGTAAGACTTTATGTTTTGCAATCCTGACCTAAATCAAGTTTGCACAGTTTTACTTGGGTCTCTTGAGCAGCATGCCAGAGTCAAACTTTAAAACAGATAAAATTATCCATGAAATATGAATAATTAAATGTGAACTAAAATCAGAATAATTAAAAACAGTTGATATGACTAACCCCACTTATTTCATTATTTCCCATTTCTGTTATCTAAAAATTAGAATTCAGCAGTATTTTGAGGTCCTCAAGTTATATACCACTATTATTGAAGATTATACATGCTTAAATATAGTGTTATAGTTTGGGGAAATTCCAACATCACAGTCATACATAGTTATGGAAAACATATTTAATAAACAAAATATAGCATAAGAATTAGAATGATTAGAAGTTTGACATCAGGAAAACAAGGATAAAGTAATATCAGAGCATTTTAACTTCCTGGGACATTGTTTCACAGATCTCAAAGTAACATTTTGGAAAAAAGAAACTTTTAACACCACAGCCAAGTGAGAGATTGCTGAACTTACATGCCAGGCTCTCAAAGTCTCACTAAATACAATGGCTTTTTGACATACTACACTTGTTCATTGGTAATGTACATGTGATCTGTCTCACATGTAACCTGCATCTGTATAACCAACCTGTCTTTCCCTCCTTCTCTGTCCCACCTCATCATCCCAATTTAAATCCTGTATCAGTTTAACCACTCCATGCATTTGATGAAGTAAACTATAGCTCACAAAAATTTACACCTTTTAATAAAATGTGTTACTTTGAAAATATGCTACCAGACTCCTGCTGATGTAGGAAGAATGAATTGGTCAAAAGGAAGGGGAAAACAGAAAATTGTGGTTGGATTGATTTAATGAGATCCTCAGCAGGAGATGATAGACAGACAGACAGACAGATAATTTTAAAGGCAGTGGATTAATGTGGTAGAAACGAGAATGATTTCCAAGGATATAAATTTAAGGATATGTATTGTAAAAGATTTGGTGCAAACTAGGCTTTTTTTATATTTAGCTCTTTTTCTTACATTTTAATTCTTTTGGATTACTGTTTCTTATTCTTTTTCACAATACTGCTTTCCCCCAAAGCATATATATGATAGATACATATGGATGAAAATAATTTTGTTAAATCCTAATTTCCCAGAACAGTTATCATTTCCCAAACTTTTTTTTTAACTTTTTATAGTTTCACTATGAGTAACAGGGAAAACCCTTTTTCTTTTTCCCCTTGGCCAGTGATTTTAATTCTAGAGACAAAAGTGGAAATATCTTCCCATTTAATGCCATAATATTTAAACTGGTCATACTCACTGATTAAATCATCTCTATGGAAGCTAAACTATGATTTAACTTTGGTTTCCTGGTGATCACAATGTTACTTGCTGCAAACCAACACAGATTATATTTATAGTATGGAATATAGTGGAATATAGTTAATTAGATAATTGTGAAACAACTTAGGTATGCACTAGTAAAACTAGTTTACTTATAAAAATTATTCAAAAATGAAGAAAGAATATATTCAGTCATCCCTCATGCTAGTAATGTTTTCTCCCTAAGCGTCATATTTCTGTGATTGGCAAAGATTAAAAAAGAATTGTTAGATTGACTGCTGCCATTTTAAACTTGACATTTGACATTTTCTAGAAACACATTAATTGTTGTTTTAAATTTTATGGAATTGTAAATATTGATTTGTTTAGCTACCTATAGGAAAAAAAATACATAAATTATAATAAATGCTACTAAGAGCTACATCCCATAAGAGCAAATTATTTTCATGTTTCATAATTATCATGAATATTTGTAGGTTTGAATGATAGAAATATGTATATTTAAATATAATACATTTAACTAACTTTTTCTTATATTTTGGATTTTTTTCCTGCAAGTGTATGAGGCTGGAAGCGCTGTTCAGATTCTCCATCATGTGGCATTTGACCAGGGAAATTCAGGGCAGCAGACCTACATCCCACAGCCGATCTTTTGATAGGTATGGCTATTCTGAATTTGTATATTTTGATAAACTATATTTAATGTAATCAGTGTAACTGAAACAGGCTACTGATGCAATCCCATATTTGCACAAAGCTGTTTATTTTCATTTCATTATTACAGTAATAGGTTTTTGTAAGCTGTTTTCTAGTCTTCTCAGAATATTAACATTGTTTCAATAGTGCTGCCTTCTATTAATTTTTTTCCTGTAGATCCCTGTTTGTTGTACTGGATAGTCTGAATTATTCAGATGGAGCGATTAGTGCTGCAGCACAGGGTTGGTTGATACGAGCACTCTCACTTAACGATGTTACAAGAATTCTTGAACCTGCTCTTCTGCTTTTATTACATCCCAAGACACAACGTATCTCCCTTCACTGTATCAAGCAGAAAAACTCAGCAGGTAAGGTTGTGTTTAGGAAAACTCTTATCGGATCAGACCAAGATACCATCTAGCCTAGGATATCTCTTTCCCAAGATGATCACCCAATGTGTCTGGGAAGAATACAAACAGTGGGTCTCCTTTTACTTCTCTCTGCCAATGAGTTAATATATTTGGTGGTATGTTTTATTTGAGCTAGAGTTTTATTTAACAAGTATGGATAATACTATTTATAGATCTGTCCTCATAATAACTAATTTAATTCTTTTTCAAGTTATCTTAGCTGCTGGCCATCACCATCCTTTGATATACAGAATGTTATAACATAGATTGTCTTCTGAATGTACTGAGAGTTCACCTTACTGGATCATGTTGTATGGGAAAAAGAATAAAAAATTTACATCACATTAAATTAACACATTACATGCATATTTTTTTTTAAAAAAACATTGGTCCTTTCCTCATTAGTACCTTGTTCCTAAAGAGAACAACAACAACAACAAACCACCTTAAATTTTCTTGAAATGAAAATGCTGTAAGTCCCTAATAATTAGATCCACACCATAAAATAATTCAAAAAGTTACAATTACACATTTCAGATTTGACAAAGTAGCAGTCTAGATATATATGAAAGGCATTATGATAATGGTAATTCTGTTTTCAGTCCCTGTCCTCCCTAGTATGAGATTTTCATGGAATTTTCCTTTTGCATAGCTGCTACATGAAATATTATATGTCTGTGTATGTATTTAATGGATATTCTGTTCAGTTAAGTACATAATATGGAAATGCCATCTGTCCTTTTGGTATCTAGAGGATATTTGCACTGACAAAAGTGTGTGTGTGTGTGAGTGTAAAATCCTCTCTCATCCCTATGAGTGGTATGTGTCTTCTTCAGTTTCGGGTTGTCTACCAGAGGAGTTTGAGGGTTCTGTGCAATATCTTAGCTGTTCCTAGCACTGCACTCTTCTGGACAGAGAGCTCTGTTATTGTTCCTCTGATGTTTGTTTTAAACTGTATGTTCTTTTTAGAAAACATGCATCTATGGTATACAAAGAAAACCATCTTTCAGGAGTCACTGAGGTCTCGTGAATTGTGTGAAAGTAGTCCTGAAGAAATTTTGCCACTGAGCCAGTTCACAGTTGTGGACAGGGAAGCTATATGGGCTGAAGTTGAAAAAGATCCAGAGAAATCTCTGTTAAAAAATGAACTCTCTGTAAACAATCCTTCTCTGTATGGTGAAGCACTACTAGAAATGGGCAAGGACGAAAGTGAACACACTGAATCTGCTGATACCAGCACTGAGCCTTTGGACAGTGATAATACATCATCATTTTCTCCTTCTCTTGAACAGCAAGATCTGACCAATGAGGAGAATAATAGTGCCTCAACAGATGGCAAAAACAGTATGAAACATACTGGTTCTTCTAATGTTTATCCTGCTGATAGTTCAAAATCTAGTGCTGCGATAAACCTGGTACGTACCGATTCCGACAGAACACGGGCATCAGAATCTCTCTCAAGTGATGATGAAGTGGATTTGGAGCTTCAAGCACTTATAACATCTAGATTACGAAAGCAACAGAAAGAAAAACAGGAGATGGTTGAAGCGCTCTTTAAACATGTTCTCTTGTACATGCAACCATATGATTCCAAAAGGGTCCTGTATGCATTTTCTGTGCTTGAGGGAGTGCTTAAAACAAATCCTAAAGAGTTTACTGAAGCTGTAGCAACCACTAGCATGGATACAAGTTCTACAGCTCATTTGAATTTAATCTACAATCTTTTAGCTCGCCACCAGGAATCACTTGTGGGACAGAGCTTCTATGGAAAACTTCAGATTCAGTCACCAACTGTGTGCCCCCATTCATTATTAATAGAACTGTTAATGTATCTATGTTTAAGTTTCCTGCGTTCTTATTATCCCTGTTATTTGAAGGTGACTCACAAAGATGTGCTTGGCAATAGGGATGTCCAAGTGAAAAGTGTTGAAGTCTTGATCAGAGTGATGACTCAGCTGACTACAATGGCCAAATCAACAGAGAGCAAAAATATTGAATTCATACGCAACTTGCTTGGAAGATGCAAAATTCAAGAGTTTGTCCTACTTTCTCTCTCTGCTTCTATGTATGTTAGTCAGAAATGCTATGAACATTTGTTAGCTAATAAGACGAATGGTTTAAGTGAACACTATATCCTTGAGGAAAGCCTTATCAATTTTGGTCATGATCAGATTTGGAGTGAACACCCTTTACAAATTGAATTGCTTAAACTTCTGCAAGTGCTGATAGTTTTGGAGCACCATCTTGGGCAGACTCAAGAAGAGCAGGAAAATCAGCCAGCCCTGTCTAAGGAATGGCAGAGGGCTCTTAGCTTTCAGGAGGCAATTGGTGCTATGCAATATGTGCATCCGCACCCTATAACATCGCAAGGGTTATTTGTGTCTGCAGTAGTTAGAGGTTTGCAGCCAGAATATGGCTATGGCATGCATCCATCTTGGGTAGGCTTGGTTACATACTCTTTGCCATACTTTGGGAAATCGTTAGGATGGACAGTAGCCCCATTTATTATACAAATATGCAAGAATCTGGATGAGCTTGTCAAACAATATGAGCATGAAATTCTGAAGATGTCAACTAAAACATCAGCAAGGTAGGGGATACCTACTTGTTATCTTTATGTTTTGCTAATTTAGGCTTTGGCTGGCATGAAATATTTCAAGTTTTCAAAGTAAAAACTTAATGCCTGCAGTGTGCTTGATTTTTTTCTGTGTAAGAGAAAGATATAAGAAGGTAGGAATATGTTTTTATACATGGTCAGAATATTGTACCAGAACATTATTGTCTGGGGTGACTAGCAGCAATTAATGCTGTTTGAACAGTTTTTGCACTAAAACTTGAGATACCATGAATTTGGTATTGAGATCCTTGGCCTATAAAGCATATGCTCTACCACTGTACAGTCCCTTTTCTAAATTAGGTGGTTCCATCAAAAGGAGTCTACAGATGAGGAAAAAATAAGATCTCATCTTGGGTAGATTCCTTCCTTACAGAAGATTCTACTTTTGTTCGCCCTGCCCAACTTTATAGGGAAAACTCTTAGTTACATTTTTGTTTTTAATGGATAAAGGATTCTTGGCTAAATAGCCACAGCATATAGTTCTCTCCAAGAAACGAGAGTGTGAATAAAAGAGTATGGCAAACGGACAGTAACTTATTAAAACTTTCTCTCCTAAAGCATAAATTATAAAAGGGAGAACATTACACCAGATTATCCTTTAACTCTTTTGGAAGGACTTACAACTATTGGCCATTTTTGTCTTCTGGATCATCCAAACCAAACCAAAAGGGTATGTATATGCAACCCAGAGGTTCTTATAGTAAGATTTGCGGGGGGGGGGGGGGGCACAATTATAGTGAAGGAAATAGAGGTTTGTTTCTTTTGATATTGACTCATCTCAAAATGATCAATGATCCCACTTTGTAAATCTTAAAAACATGTCTATACATTTGGAACTATATATAGTTCCAAAATGGAACTAGGTTAATTTTGAGAAATTTAATCAATTAATAAAAATCTTGCTCATGTTTTTTATTTTACTGATTTTTTTTTTCTTCTCAGTCACCTTTCAATGCTGATCCAACAAACCTAAGAAATGCCAGGAATGCCATTTTGGAAGAGCTTCCTCAAATCATTAACACCATGTCTCTCCTCTGGAATGTCATTAAAAAGGAAGATTCTCAAAAAAGACCATCTGATTTCCTAGGAGTAAAAGGCTGTTCATCAGTTTATTTTAAAGCAACAAAAGTACGAATGCTTCTGTAAGCTTTAATCTATAGGAGGGATGCCCCACTGTTGGAGCATAATATTATAAAATTTTCTAATATGGAATATTTTACAGATAGCATGGAAGTGATTAACAGTTTTTCCAAAAGATTGCATTTTGAAACTTAAAACACTAGTGTAAAATAACCTTATACCAAACAATGATAATTCCCATTGTTTCAATCTTTCCAGTTCTAGTTTGCTATTATTAATCGTGTGTGTGTGTGTACACATACATACACTTCTTTTTTTCAACAGCCATAAAGTTAAGCCATAGTATTGTTCACCACAGCTTCATCCAATCAGGGTCATAATCCCTGGAATTTACAAACAAGAATTGTCTATGAAGGAACAAAAGATATGATTAGTATGTTCTTCACTTTTTTAAAACAGATATTAAAGAAAAAAATCCTAGACTTCTTGAATCCCCTCACTGGACAACTTGGTGTGCAACTAATAGCTGCAGTAGCTGCAGTTTGGAGCAGCAAAAAACCTCATAAATACCAAACAAAGGTAAGAAAATGCAAAATACCAGTGGATCATTCCACTGCTAGAATTAAGCCAGATCCATTACATCCATGCATACAAACATATATTCCCTTTTAGGGTAAGCAATGTTATGCCAAGCACATAACAGGTATAGCAAATAGCAATCCAAAGAAACTGAACGTAGGAGGTAAGGTTAATGTAGTTTACACGAAATATTCACTATACCTCTCCCTATCTTTCTAGCTTTGCAGATTATCCTTGTTTCCACCATATCTACACAGTGCATCATAAAATGCCTTTCCTTCTTTGAATTTCTCACTTTTCTTTTCCAGGATCTGATCTACTTCATCTCACCACAACTCTCTTGGTCTTCCCATTCTTCTTAACCTATTCACTCTTCCTATGTTTCTTTTGTGATTTAATCCTTATTCATTCTTGATATACAGGTTATTCTCAGTTAGGGTTGCCAGTCCCAATTGCAGTCGTTAAGTGAGGACTACCTGTACTAACAGATCACCAGCAGCCTTTCATTCTTGATTCTGTCTTTCTTGTTTGACCACGCATACTTCTTAAACATCCCATTTGCTCTGCATTCAAGTAACTTTTATGATGCTCCAGACATAACCAGTTCTGTTTCCCACATAACCAAGTGGTCAGAAGCACACTTTTATACATGACATTTTCAGTTGTTTTGACATTCATTCCTTACATAGTACCCACCATCTTTCAACCAGCATTTAAGCATCTTAAGAGTTATCCGTCCATTCCCCATGTTTAGTAAATTCTACTAAAGTACAAGCATTCATCTATATTCCGGAAGCTACAGCTGGTGCAGAATGCGGCAGCGCAGACAGTTCTTAATGCCCCTAGGAGGGCACATATAACACCGCTGTTGCGTGAGCTGCATTGGTTACCGGTTTGTTTCCGGGTCCAATTCAAGGTGTTGGTTATTACCTTTAAAGCCCTTTATGGCACGGGACCAGGTTATCTGAGGAACCGCCTCGCCCTGGTCACTTCAGCCCGTCCCACTCAGTCCAGCAGAAGGGGCAGGTTGCAGACCCCACCAGTCAGGGAATTTCGATTGGTGGGGTCTAGGCAGAGAGCCTTTTCTGCTGTAGCGCCCACCCTATGGAACATCCTGCCTCCTGAGGTCTGGTGTGCCCCCTCCCTCATGGCCTTCAGGAAAGGTATTAAATCCTGGCTCTGCCAGAAGGCCTGGGGGCCAGAGGGGGGCCCGCACCTGTGGAGATGGCTGGTGGGATGATGGGTTGTTCCCCCCCCCCCCAGCATCTTACAGGTTTTTTAGGGCCAAAAATCAGAGGAGGTTTTTTAGGGCATTTTTAATATGTTTTTAATTATTTATAGATTATTATAGATTATTTATAGATTTTAACCATCTTTGGAGAAAACTGTGTTTTTTATTGTGAGCCACCCAGAGTCACCCGTTGGGGGAGATGGGCGGCATACAAGCCGAATGAATGAATGAATGAATGAATGAATGAATGAATGAATGAATAAATGCTTGCTCTAGTTCTTTGCCATTTAAGTCTATTTTAACAACTGCTCTATCCAGCTTTCCTGTCAAATACAACTTTATTTTCTTTTGATAGATTAATGTCAGATCCACACTCCTTGCATTATATAATTTAACATTCACTGCAAATCTTTTGAGTTCTGAGCCAACAACACAGCATCATCTGTATACAAAAGTACACATATATTCACATCCCCAACCAACACACCTCTGAGATCACCACAAGTATTCCTTTTATATTTAAAGACATTAAACAACCCAGGAGATGTTTTTCATCCGTGCTTAGTGTTGAACCATTCATTAAGCATTCCATCTCCTTTTACATATGCTTTACTTCCACTATATAGCACTCATTACAGTCAGCAACCGACCTTCACCTCCATGTTCACATAAAACATTCCTATTCACTCAGTCATATGCTTTCTCATATGAACAGGGACTTTGCATAGAAACTGCCTGATGGATTGTGAATTACCTAGCTTGGTAGATGGTTCATCAGTAAATTTTAGCTTTAAGTACCAAAACTACTTTACATATTTTATCTGTCTAAACAATGAGTTTGCATTTGACTCCAGTTGTTCAGAAGACACACTAAGCCTGGCTTACCATCAACCATGATCAAGAAAGTAAACGTTTTTCAAATGATAAAGCAAACTAGAATTAATCTTTTTTTTTTCATTACATCCTGCTAGAAATGCCATCAAACTCCAGCTCTGTAGAACCAGCTTCATCTGATTTGTTACTTTTAGGAAGTCACAGGTTATCTGAAATTGAAATGTAAAAATGCTCCTTCCAGGCCACTATTCTCTGGCAAAGTAGTATTAGTGTCTTTAAGCTGAAGTTTCTGGGGATTGTGGTGTGGGGTAGAGAGGACTTCATGGACACATCTGTCTTGAGGTTCCAAACACAAGTACTGAGTGCATGGGACATATGGGAAGGTCCAGTCTGGCCTGCGTATTGGATGTTCCTCATCCCTGTAGTAGAGTGAATATTTTAAAAAACATGTATGAGGAATATTTTTTTTAACTTTTTTCTTTCAGATGCCTCCCGTAGCTAATACATCTCAGCTAATATTAGTTGACCTTGTTTGTGCACTCAGCACCCTGAAGACTGACATTATACTGCAGCTAATAAAAGAAGTTGTAAAGAAACCTTCCCAAATTAAAGGCGAAGAGGTAGAAGTATATTTAACAGAACAGTTTAACCAATCTAAATTGATGAAATAATATCTAATTGTCTTTTTGTGTTCAGGCAGGGAAAACAAGCTATATTTAATGTTACCTTTTTCATTAAAAGCTACAAGAGGGAGGGGGGAGGGAGGGAGATAACTTTTATGTCATGTTTCATAATGGAAAAACTATCCAAGCCAGCTCATGAGAATTAACATTAAAAATATACAAATAGGCATTAAAATACTCAAAGTACCCTTTTAAATCGGGATCAAAAATTATAAGCAGTGCCTATTTAAACATCCAAGTAAAAGAATAAGGAACAGGATAAAACTCACTGGAAAAACAGCAGTGGACCAAATGCTCTGACTGTTGCTTCTTCATCACGGTTGCTGTACGTGGCCTACTCTTGAATTATTCTCCATGGAGCAGAAATTTGTCTAATAGATTTGTGATCAAGGGAACTATGGCTAAAACTATAGCAGTTTAGTGAATTCTGCTTTTGTTTCAGTTTCTCACAGCAAAGGATGTAGATACCACCTGATGAGACAGTTGATGTTGGTCAAAGTTGATTTTTTTATCTTCCATTTATTTACATATTACTGTATTAAACTGGCAACATTAAATATCAGAAGTATCAATTTTCCAGTACTAGGAAAGTGCCAAAAAAATGACAATACATTTATTTTACAATTACATAAAAAAAAAAGATTTTGTGTTGTATTTTCCATGTACCTTGAGAAAAAGTGGTACCAAAAAGGGAACTCAGTTGTGATTGAAAGATAAAAACTAGATTCAGGATAAAATTAGAAGTTTCAGAGGTAATGACTGTTGCAGAATAAATAGAGCAGGATTTAGGTGAAAAACAAACTCTGCTTGGAGAAGCAACCATAATAACAGACTGATGTTTGAATTTGAGTTCGGTTTCTAGGAATATGGAGTGGGTAAGTGAGTGCTGCTAGCATCACCCAATAGTAGAAAAACAGATATGCTGGTTTAATGTATCCTAAGTATGTCTATAAATCTCATTATGCAAGAATACATGTTTACATTGAATATATAAGAATAGAATTCATGAAATTTGTAATGGTTTCCTACAACATTTGGTTAAGTCAGAAATTCAAATGGCACTATAAGCAAGCTCAAGCTTCTATCCAAGTTTCAGAAAAATTCAAATATTTTAAGGCCCAAATCCCACTCTTTTTATTGGTAAAAGAAAATCAGTTGTGAAATTTAGATCTCAGAAGTCTCTTGCTTGATTTAGTGAGTTTTTTGCCAGATGTTTATTTTATTTATTTATTTATCGTATCTATATAGCCACCCATCTCTCACAAAGTGGCTCTGAGTGGCGTACAACAATTAAAAAGAATAAATACATAAAAACAATAATAAATAAAAAACATAAATCTGAAAAGTGTTTATTTCTTTTAGAATGTTTGGATCCACAATCTAAGATAGCATTCTAAACAGATTTAGAAAAACACAGTCTATTTTCTACTGGAAGACTGATTTATGTTGAGTTGGCTATGTTGAGAATCGGATTAAATACAAGAACTACAGTCCTACAAATTGGACCAATGCAATGAGGAATAGGAAGGTTGCATAGCGTGATTACTAACATGCCTATTACATTTTCTACAGTCCTTTGATGTAGCACCAACTTAAAGTTTTGCATTAAACTTATTAAAATGAATATCTACTGCAGAAGCTATTCTTGTAGCTTTTACCATTTGTAGATCTGCAGATAGCAGTGTGATAGGCTAACATGTGTCAGAATAAGACCATTTCAGAAGATACAAATCATGTAATATGTAGTTTTAAAGCTAATGCAGTATTTGAGAATTAAAGACACTGGGATAAAGAAAAAGGACAATCTCATGGATCTTGCAGGCTTTAACTCGCAGCTAATTTTCCAGGCAGAAATGCACATATACATGCACATTCAGTACTGATAAAACCAAAGGATAGAAAGAAACATTCCAGATCAATCCATAATAGAAATAAGAAATTAAAAAAAAAAGAAGCTAAGAAGAAAAGGAATTCACATTTCCCTAGATGGCTATTTTTTTCTGATTCTTCAACTCTTCTCCAGGTTGGGGAGAATTTCTTATCTAGCAGGAGACAGCTTGGGAAAAGATGCCATCTCCCCATGAGGGAAGGCAAAAGAACAAAGAGAAAATGGAACTGCCTTTTCTCCTTTTAGAGAGGAAAACCTTCCTCCTCCTGATTAGTTGCCCAAGTTTGAGTTTCCCAGCCTTCTTAGTCTCTGCCACCATCTAGATGGACAGATTTAGTTCTGATTAATACTTTCACAGGTGAACTTCTTAGAAAGTTCTCTTCCCCTTCACTACGTGGGTGATCTTCTGTTCAAACTGGTTTGGGAACTATTTTAAGCAGCTTGGCTAGGGTTTTGTGGATTAAGACTGGAATAATAATAGAATCAAAACAATCTGGATGGAGAGCATTTGGCAGTTTAAATAAGAGCAGTTGGCGGTTGAATTGATTTATTCTTGATAATTATTGTAAAGATAAATCAAATGGAAAATCTGTACTTTTAGAATCTCCTGAGGGAAAATTATGATTCGTAATGTGTGAAGGTGATCACTATTCTTAGTAGCAGCATGCAGACAAGTTTTGTTAATGTTGATAACTGCAGCAGAAGAGAACATCCACAAGAATTCTGCTTACCATGTTATTAAATCTAGATGGAAAGAATTCTTCCAACAACTCTCTTGATTCATACATGTGTAATACTCCTGCTTCTGAATATACAGAAATGGATGATCTTGTTACTATATATCTCCTTATTACTGTGATAGGAAGCTTATCCATGGCATTTGGGTGTATTCACAGACATTATTCCAGTGGGACACCGGCAAAGCAAAGCAGCTGTACAGTTACATATACAAAGACAGCTGGGAAAGCCTTTGAAGCAATGTCCTGGGCTTTCCCAGAAGATAGAGCTGGTTTAACACTGCAACACTAACATGCTTTTTAATATTTTGCACAGACATATTGCTGAACAATCTCAATGTCTGTGTAGTTTAACTGATCTGAAGACTGCATGTAATATTATACTGAGGAAAAGATTGTGGGAGAAAAATTAGTAAATCAGTAAAGAGTTTCTTTCTACAATACAGTTCCTTTGTATAAATACTTCAGTAGGATTAGAATGAGAGTATATACGGAACTCTCAAGCTGATGAAAATTTCAGAGGGACAGTGCTAAGATTTGACTATTGTTCCTTACATATCAACCATACGGGTGAAATTCGAAAAATTAGAATATCTTGCAAATGTTCATTTATGTCAGTATGGCAACTCAAAAGGTGAAACCAATATATGAGATAGACACATTACATGCAAAGCGAGATATGTCAAGCCTTACTTTGGTATAATTGTGATGATTATGGCATACAGCTTATGAAAACCCCAAATTCACAATCTCAGAAAATTAGAATAGTGTGAAAAGGTTCAATATTCTAGGCTCAAAGTGCCCCACTCTAATCAGCTAATGAATCCATAACACCTGCAAAGGGTTCCTGAGCCTTTCAATGGTCTCTCAGGCTGGTTCAGTAGGAATCACAAGCATGGGAAAGACTGCTGACCTGACAGTTGTGCAGAAAACCATCATTGACACCCTCCATAAGGAGGGAAAGCCCCAAAAGGTAATTGCAAAAGAAGCTGGATGTTCCCAAAGTGCTGTATTGCTTTGGCACATCAATAGAAGGTTATGTGGAAGGGAAAAGTGTGGTAGAAAAAGGTGCACAAGCAGCAGGGATGACCGCAGCCTGGAGAGGATTGTCAGGAAAAGGCCATTCAAAAGTGTTGGGGACTTTCACAAGGAGTGGACTGAGGCTGGAGTTAGTGCATCAAGAGCCACCACACACAGACGGATCCTGGACATGGGCTTCAAATGTCGTATTCCTCGTCAAGCCGCTCCTGAACAACAAACAACGTCAGAAGCGTCTTACCTGGGCTACAGAAAAAAAAAAACTGGTCTGCTGCCCAGTAGTCCAAAGTCCTCTTTTCTGATGAGAGCAACTTTTGCATCTCATTTGGGAACCAAGGACCCAGAGTCTGGAGGAAGAATGGAGAGGCACACAATGCACGATGCTTGAAGTCCAGTGTGAAGTTTCCACAGTCTGTGTTGATCTGGGGAGCCATGTTATCTGCTGGTGTTGGTCCACTGTGCTTCATTAAGCCCAGGGTCAACGCAGCCGTCTACCAGGAGATTTTGGAGCACTTCATGCTTCCTTCTGCAAACGAGCTTTATGGGGATGCTGACTTCATTTTCCAGCAGGACTTGGCACCTGCCCACACTGCCAAAAGTACCAAAACCTGGTTCAATGACCATGGGATTACTGTGCTTGATTGGCCAGCAAACTCGCCTGACCTGAACCCCATAGAGAATCTATGGGGCATTGCCAAGAGAAAGATGAGGGACATAAGACCGAACAATGCAGCGGAGCTGAAGGCCGCTATTGAAGCATCCTGGTCTTCCATAACACCTCAGCAGTGCCACAGGCTGATAGCATCCATGCCACGCCGCATTGCGGCAGTCATTGCTGCAAAAGGGGCCCAAACCAAGTACTGAGTACATATGCATGCTTATACTTTGCAGAGGTCCGATATTGTTCTATTTCCAATCCTTGTGTTATTGATGTCATGTAATAATCTAATTTTCTGAGATTGTGAATTTGGGGTTTTCATAAGCTGTACGCCATAATCATCACAATTATACCAAAGTAAGGCTTGACATATCTCACTTTGCATGTAATGCGTCTATCTCATATATTGGTTTCATCTTTTGAGTTGCCATACTGACATAAATGAACATTTGCACAATATTCTAATTTTTTGAGTTTCACCTATATGGTGCATATATCAGGCCCACAGTGTTTTCCACTGATTGATAGTAAATGCTAATAGCATTTGGAATCTGGCACAGATGAGTTTGGAATGCCTTTTGCAGTCTTTCAGTGTATGCTATAAATCAACAATTCTGAAATGTAACCCTTCAAAAATTAAAATAGTGTTTTTAAAAGAAAACAAAACCCCAAAACTTGGAAATTAGATGGGAAAGTAATACAGGTTTTCATCACTTAACAATGGTAATTGGGACCACACGGTTGTGAAGCATGACATCACATGACTGCACTGACTTATGACAGCAGTTGCGGCAGTCCCAGTTGCCCTCATTAGGTGAATCCTGCATGGTCACAGCAACCTGCAGTCATTTGATCGCCATCTGCAACCTCCTGCCGACTTCCCCATTGATTTTGCTTGTCGGAAGCCAGCAGTGAAGGTCGTAAATGGCGATCACATGAACATGGGATGCTGCAATGAAGTCATTATAAGCCAGTTGCCAAGCACCTGAATCGCAATCACATGACCGTGGGGATGCTGTGACAGCCGCAACTGCAAGGACCCATTGTAAGTCCTCCTCGTACAGTGCTGTCATAACTTCAGTCGCTGAACAAGTGGTTGTTCAATGAAGACTACCTGTAGAGTACATTCTGTTGTTTAGATGCTTTTCTGCAGAGAATTAATCTAGAATTCTGATTTGGACAGTACAGATTTGAGTAATTATTATGATTATATCACAATAATTGTGATTGTTCAGGAGAGCTGTGATTTAGCAATTGGCTAATTTGGGTCACACTTTGAGAAATTTCAGATACTTTTGATCTTTAAATTTTGGGGGGAAAATAAGAATTGACTTTTTTTTTTAAACCAATCACAATGAAAACAAAATGTTTTAGAAGTCACTACTATGTTTTAGAAGTCACTACTATGAAGTAGACTGGGGAATTTTACTTAAAGCACTGTAATATATAATGAAACTGCATAATTTTTATAATAGACAACAGGAATTACACTGCTGTAGTGATTACAGTATACTGTACTATATTTTCTTTCCCAGAAATCTGCCCTAGTGGATATCCCAGTGCTTCAGTTCTGCAATGCTTTCATTCAAAGGTAAATAGGCTTCTTAGCTAATAAACATCTCCAGAACACATTACAACTATTAATATATTTGCTTTTTTGCGTACATAAATTATGTATATACCCTTCTATAGAACTTTTGTTCCCAATACTGCAGGGACACAAAACTACTTCAGTTAAATAGCTACAAACATGTTAGAATATAATCTCCATGAAGTTTCTTGTTATAACAATGCAGTGCAGCATCTTAGTCTGTTATTCCAGGACAGATAAATTAATAAAGAGTCCATCACTTCTAGCCATCATCACCACAGTTACATAAAAATTGTATTAAAAAGGAACACTGACAAAACTTGTGTACTTAAATGCTTTGGAGATACACAAATACACACACTATTTGTAACCCATAACAGTAACAGAATAGCTTTTTAAGTTAAATTGCCGTTAATGTAAATCTGTGATACTTCCTTCAGTATTTTCTAACCTAACCCACCCACTCTCAGGCTTCCAGTTTCAGCCCTGCAGGAGAACTTCCAGTCACTATTAGGAGTGTTCAAGGAATCTGTGCAATTGAATTTGGCACCACCTGGTCATTTTTTGCTTCTCAGGTATGACATTAGCAATCACTTTGATACATATGCTAATAACCACAATTGATCATTTTGCTGAGTTGGGTTTATTTTTCTGCAGCACTCTGAATGACTTTGTAACGAGAACTCCAAACCAGGAGAATAAAAAGAATCAAAAAGACTTGCAGGTACTGCACAGCATTTTTTGAATCTCTACATTTGGATTGGGGATTGTGTACATGTGTAAAATAGTATGTTGTCTTCTAACCTCGCAGGAAATTTGACAACTAATTTAATAGTCCATGAAAGATCAGTAGTTAATCTCTCATGATATGGATGAGATTAAACTGTAATGCTAAAGCAATTATTTTAAAAAAATATTCTTTTCTGAATTGTTTCCACATTCAGAATGTCATGGAAAACTTGTCTATTTTCCCAGGCCTTCAAGTACAATCGTGGTCTAGCCCTTGTAGGTTGTTTTATCGCAATTCAGAGTCTGTCTTCTGAATATTTATGATCTCTTTCTTCTTTCATTGTTCTTACCTTTTTAACGTAAGCTGCCCAGAGTCATCTGGAGTCAGACAGCCTCTAAACTGAATGAATAACCGGAATTTCCAGAAATTTAGTAAATCCATACACAGATCTCTCTCCAAGCCCTGGCCAGCTGCATCTGGGCTGTAGTCTGCATACTTTTCTGAGACAACCCTCTTAAGCAGTTGATATCAAGGGTCACAAAAGAACAGCAAACTGTACTGCAAGGGAAGGGAAAATCGTTTTTTCACCCCAGGAGTCAAAATAAGTTGCCTGGTTGTGCTGTGTATCTTGACTTCAACCTGACTAGGCATGGGGAGAAGGCATTATCAACAAAAAAGTACTGAATTTAGTTTGACATGCTAACAGCCTCCCTGAAAAGCTTTGTGCGCAGCTCTCCTGGAATGCAGTTTGAGCAATGTTTTATTATGCAGCATTTTCTTTATTTCTACTGCATATTGTCTAGTTGTATGGATTGCTTTTCTTTCACAGTCTGTTTGCCTTTCAGGATGTAACCCAGAAAATATTAGAAGCAGTGGGAAACATTGCAGCTTCTTCGCTAGAACAAACTAGCTGGCTCAGCAGGAATCTGGAAGTGAAAGCTCAGTCTCAGATCTCTTTAGATGAATCCAATGTGGAAAGTAATCTGCATGGTAAGTAAACCAGAAATTGCACTAGATAACAAATATATATATATAAAATACAAGTTTTAAACATACATAGATCTTAAGCTGAATGTTTGATGAAATGTAACTTTTGATAGTAGCATATACCTAAATCTTGTCTGCAACATACTTTTAAAATCTTAAGATGGAGAGAAGCAGCAAAGTTAGAAAATTCTATTAAACCTTCTCAATGTAATAAAGTTTAAAGATTTATTTAAAATGTATTTAAAATTTAAAATCCCAGCTCCCACTAATCTGTAAAGGTCTGAGCAAGAGAGAGAGAGAGAATTTGAACAGACATAAAACTACCTGGAATTGAGCAAGCCAGTACTTAAAAGAATTAAAATATTCTTCCTACAATTCACACATCTCTGATTACTCTCTGTTGTTTGATCCAGTTCTTTCAGGGTATCTAATCATTGGCCCTTTTGCCCAGTAACATGAAATTGCAAGACCGCTAATGAGATTCCGTGAGAACAAAGAAACTGATTCTCCATTTGTGAATCCCACTAGTCATGCCTTAAAAGAGTATTTTGAATCAAGATTGAAAAGTCTCCAAGGTAGCCAGCAGTCCACTCCAAATTACAACAGTCCATACAGATGACTGTCAACCTTCATTTGAACGTAACCAATAAAGTGAAGCCCACTGTCTTGTTTTCAGTATTAAACTGTTCTTATTATTAGTATTGGAAATCAGTCTTATTATTCAGATTCAGAAGCTGAAGAGCCTGTCCAGTGAGCCTCAGCCTGCACCCCAGAAATTAGCTGAAGAGAGTACACCTGTGAGGCAATGGTGCAGGCTGAGTCAGCTGATGCAGACTCCTAGCTAGACAAGTCCCTGAGCCTAGTAACGTGTTGCAAATTAAGAAGACAGGAGCAAAGGTGGGCATGCCATCTACTTAAAAGAAAGAAGCATGACTCAGTCAAGCTGATAGTTAGGGCTACACAGTATTTATGCATTCACTTTTTCTTTCAAAAGTGAAGACTTTGCTTGTGCCTCTTTAATTTTGCTACTTTGAGCCCATTTCTCCATCCTATTCAGATAGTTTTGAATGTTATTTTGGTCTTCTAGGATATAAGCTATCCCACCCAATTTTGTTTCATATGGAATTATATGGATGAAGAAGTAGAACAAATGCTCAACAATATTAATACTTAGTATTAATGAAAATATTGAAGAGTAGAGGACCCCAAATGAATCCTTTTGGCACCCCACTTGATAGTTCTCTTTAATTTATTGAGCAACCACTGATGAGCACTATTTATTACTATTGAGCTAACTATGTATCCAAATAGTTGTCATACAATCAAGCCCACACTTAACTAGCTTGCTAATCAGTATGTCCTTTGTCAACTTATTTGCTGAAGTCAAGGTGTATTTTGTGTTGTGTTATATTTTGTATTGACTGAGTTGCAGTCAATAAATAGCAAAATTAGCTTAGCTTTTTCCATGACACCACATATTAGTTCTAAATCTCCTCTTGTCCACAGAGTTCCATGTCTCCATACTTACACTGATTCAGATCTTCATAGGTGTGTGTTCATCTGAAGGAATATCTTGTAGTGGGCAATTCACTGCTGTTGAAACACACAGTTCAACCTTTTCAACTGCAAAGCATTTTTTCTTAGAATTTAACTCACTCAAGTGCTAGTATCTGTAGTGACTGTGCCTTGACATCTTTTAAAAAAACCAAGAAATTTAGATCAGTAAAGTAGTAAACAGGTAGGGGTAATTCACTCTTTTGTTATTTGTTCTTCTTAAAATTTTAGGCTTGGTGAGAGAAAGAGGAGGCACTCTTTCCTCCTATTTTTGTTGTTGTTGGGTGGCGGGGGGCGGGTTGCCTTAAAATCATTCCTTCCCAAAGCAGCTGTGCTTTATTTGTATTTTCATTTTCTAAAAAGCACTTTGCATGTGATAGAGTAATATTTAGATGCTTTAGGCAACATAAAAATTTCCATTTGTGTAAGACTTATTTCATTTTCTGTAGAAATTCTCAGCATGTATGGCAAGGCTACTTTTTACGCATTCACCTGTTTCAATATTGTAATTATTATAATTTTTTAAAAAGCAATATTCTAAAAGAGAAAACTTAAAGGGAAACACAATGCCATTGCATCCACAGATCATTCCGCAGTATCATCTGTGGTTTCTGCCTCTGCCCCATCGGTATACAGTGTTCAAGCTCTCACTCTCCTTGCAGAGGTAAGTCTCAGGTTTTTGTTGTAGTTGTTTGCTGAGCAATTAGCAGTTCTATAACTACTGCTTTTCATATATGCATATGTGTGAACACAGGTCTTGAATGCCACTTTAACTTCTTTGCAACAAGCATAAAGTGCTTGACTTTTCTGAACTTTGCAGTACAAACGCATGACTTGCATGCATAGCAAAATCAAAGTATTTAAGCTATGCCTAATTATAGCACACAATAAAAGTTGGGGTTATTCTGAATTTTCAGTACACTTTTTCTACCCAGAAGTATGTTCTCTTTAACATGGAATATTGTTTCTGTAGGTTCTTGCTTCCCTCCTGGATATGGTTTATCAAAGTGATGAAAAAGAGAAAGCAGTGCCATTAATCTCACGTTTGCTGTACTATGTGTTTCCTTACTTACGCAATCACAGGTAAATCCATTTGTCTTTGGATTATATATATATATATATATAATGTACTTTATAATGTACACTATCTTGGACCAGCCCAATTACAGGTAGTCCTTGGTTAATAGCCACCCATTCAGCAACCATTCAAAGTTATGATAGCGCTGAACAAGTAGTGGTTATAAGTGGTTCTTGAAGTTCCGGCCATCCCAGCACCTCCATCATCACGTGATCACGATCCGGGTGCTTGGCAACCTGCTCACACTTATGACAGTTGCAATGTCCTGCGGTCACATGATCACAATATGTGACCTTCCCTGCTGGCTTCCAACAAGTAAAGTCAATAAAGACGCCAGCAGGGAAGGTTACAAGTTGCTTGAGTAAGTCTTCCTCACTCACATACCCTCCCTAAGACTCACTGCACTCATGCTGCACCTCCCCATCCACTCACGCACCGTCATGAATCATCCCCCACCCAGCAGCAGCCACTCCAAGCCCTGCCATGCTCACACCATGACTGCCCACCACTTGCACACTGTCATGTACTCTCTCCTACACAGCAGCAGCCATCTCAAGCCCTGTTGCGCTCGTACTGTACCTCCCTGGCCACCTGCACACACCCTTGTTCCCCCTCCCATCTGGCAGTAGCCACTTAAGTGCCTTCCGGCCTGCTTGCAACCCACCTGGGACTTCCTGTTGGTTTCCCCACTGACTTTGGTTGTTGGAAGCTAGCAGGAAGTTATGAGGAGGTGCTACCTATGATCCTCGCTTAACAATGGAACAGGTACTGCAGGGATTGCCATTGCTAAGTGATGCAGTCAGGTGACGTTGCACTTTACAGTCACATTGCTTAGTGACCGAAATTCTGGTCCCAATTGCCATCGTAACTCAATGACTACCTGTATTTTATTACCGGGGTCAGAGCTTCAAATGCTGCCCCCTCCCTAAATTAAGGTACATGGTTTTCTAGGCTGAATAAATTATTTTAGTACCGGAGGCAGAAAACTTCTCAAATGTCCCTCCCCTTTCTAACACTGAAAATATACTTGATAATAAATTAAATAACTAGCACTTTGGTGTCCTTTATATATAATCTACTGCCTGATGTGGCAGCTTCTTTTAGCCCCCTTTGAAGTTTTTTCCTGCTTGGCATTCTTCGCGCCTGGCTCCGGTTCTCACACCTCTTGGCCTTGGTGATGCCTGTGTAGAGATAAAGATAACACCTCCTGCCCTTGTCTCCCCCTTCTTTATGGCAGGTCAAGCAAGCGGCCTGCAACTTACATTCTTTCTATTAACCCGTTACTAGATATATGCAACTACTTTAACACATTCAACTAAGATAATCTCTTGTGAGTAAGTTGTATCTATGTCTACATTAATCGCTTGCGTAGATCCTGACACCAGTGGTATAATGAGTCCTGTTCTTCACTACACAACTTAAGCTATTCCACTAATGCTACTCTGTAATATGTTGCTTAGCACATAAATTGAATTTTAAGTAAATCAGCACTGTAGAATTTAGTATGTGGAGATATGCCGTGTAAGAATTGTGTACATGTATGTGATCTGCTTATTTTATGTTTGTGTCTTTACAGTGCCTATAATCTTCCTAGTTTCCATGCTAGCGCTCAGTTGCTAAGTTCCCTAAGTGGCTATGCCTATACCAAACGAGCATGGAAGAAAGATGTTTTAGACTTATTTATGGATCCTGCTTTTTTCCAAATGGATACTTCATGCATTCAGTAAGATATACATTTACAGCAATCCTGTGGCTTATTTTTGATTGAACTAACTGGCAAATTGCAACAGGTTATAGTTCAGTTGTAGTTCTAAGTTGCATTTGGAATCAGTGTCAGTTAGTAAAAATTCATTGACCTTCATTAAATGAATATATCATCACTCTGCAGAGAAAATTTTCTTAATACTATTTTCATCCTTTATTTTTTCTGAAGCATGATTTTACAGAAATGCAAGATTTCATGAAACTTTAAATTCTTGTGGCACCTGAAGAACTAACACATTTATTATAGCATAAATTTTTGGGTTATAATGCACAAAAGATTATTTTATAATAAACACATTAATCTTTAAGGTGCCATAAGAATCTTGGATAATTTTGCTGCAAAAAAGAAATACGATTAACACCCTCCCCAGTAGTAATTAAAATGATGATATTTCCAAAATAAGTCAGCTTTATAGAACTTCAGTTATAAAACTTTATAGTTCTTATGACTTACCTTGTCATAAATGAAAAACATGTGCACCAAGTTTCATAGACTCACCATGCAAAATATTTGCACAATTTTCAGGGGGTGACAGTGCAATCTTCTTTTAGATTTGCTTCACATAAAATGATGAATGGTTTCCATTTAAATTACACTAAACCTTTTTTTTTCCAGCTGGCGCACCATTATTGATCATCTGCTTACACATGAAAAAACTACTTTTAAAGATTTGATGAGTAAGCATTTCCCCATAATTGTTGTTTTCTGCTGTAAAATATAGAATTGAATAGAGAATACAAATAGAGAATTGAAAAATCAAGAAGAAAATAAAGTATTTATTTGTTAATTTAGTAGATTTTATATAATGCCACTACCAAAGTTTTTGTCAATTTAGACTCAGAAAAAGTTGAAAACTAAATTCCACTAAGAATATAAAATGTGAATAAAGTTAATAGCCTGTACAATAAGATACATTGTAAGACCTTGTAAAAGGTGCACTATATAGTTAGGACCCTCAGTAGAAAGTAGTAGATTTTTTGGCTGAATTTGCACTTGTGCTAGTGATAAATAATACTTTCATTATGTATTTTATTTATTTATTGTTAAATAGTTAGAAACCAGAAAGATGTTATATAAATATTCAAATAGTATTCAACATACATAGCAAAGAAATAGTTATAAAATGTCCAACATCTTGTGGTGAGGATTGCCATGACAAGACAAATAACATGTATAGAGTTTTGCGAAATGAAATGAAATGAAATGAAATGAAATGGTCAGGCTTTGTAAAGGTGAGTACAAACATAACTCATTGTTGGGTATACCCAGCAGCCTCTAACAGCAGTAGCAATAGCTAGAAATATTTCAGTTAGAAATATTTGACATTTCTGTAAGTGATGTCATAATAGCTGATCGTTAAACATTGACTGTAGTTGGTCTGACAGTTTACTAACAAGGTGTGTGCAGGGAGCTCAAGATGCCAAGTATGATATCAAGGGCAGTTTAATAGCATATGACTCATATGCTTCTATTATCATCTTGATCCTTGTACCGGCTAAGACAATTCTTGGGATAGATATGTCAATACTGACATCTATTATCTTGATTATAGATATGCAGAGCAGTTCCCTGAAACTCTTTCCAAGTTTTGAGCAAAAGCCAATGTTGTTAAAACGTCAAGCCTTTGCTGTTTTCAGTGGTGAAATTGATCAATATCATCTTTACCTTCCTTTGATACAAGGTGAGTAATAATTTGTTTAAGTTTATAGATGAAGGATGTGATGTGATGTTAACCAAAAAGGATAAAACAATTTTTAGAGTTAAGTAAGATTATAAGCAATAGTTTCTATATATGTGGCAGTGATTCATTCTTTTTTTTTTTAATAATTGATTCAAACACCATACAGCTTATAAGTGATAATGGCTTGTATATCTTTTAGAGTAAAACAGTCTTTTCCAATTTGATGCTTTTTGATACACACCATTTTCACTCACATTATCCTCCTAGCCAACATGGTAAATGCAACAAGTATCTTGTAAACAGGAATTGCGAATAAGATGATCACTGGATGTCCAGATATTATCCCCCAGATTCAAAATCCACTAAATAACGGATCTATTAAACCAAGATTCTACTTTATTCACACAAATAACCAGATATACTCATTATTCTCCATACATAAAAAGGACAGGTTTCTGTCCAACATTAGAGGTAGGGAGATGATTGTCTCCTTTGCAGTTCTAGGATGGGCTAATCACACTCAGTTCACTATTGACTCAACATTATGATATGAAGGTTAGTTAAATTGTACAGCCATAGCTGTTACCTGATAAATATTGCAACTTTTGTCTGCGTGTCACTTGGCAACACCATGGCATCATCTGGCCTTTTATTTAGACAAAGAAATGAACTTCTCTTGAGCATCTGTTGGCAGGCAGGAATATGAGCGGGAATGACAAAACGTGCATCATGAACCAAAAACCACAGCACGTACAGTTTCATGAAACATGGGTATGTGAAGGCAGGATCTGCATAATTTCCCAGCACACATCTCATTTTGAGGTAATCTCAGCTTCCTGTGGATTCCTGTGCCCTTGGTGCTTTAGTTTTGCTCATACAGTTCTCCATCTTCATCAAGATTATTGGTTTTACCCCTTAAAAATCACTTATAAGTGATTCTTCCAGTAACATCAATTTTGTTGACATACACACTGCCAGCTATTTATTTGAAATTCATTCTTTCTCTTAGCCCTTCATAGCCTGAAAGAGCTTGAAGAGTTTGAATGGAAAGTGAGATATAAATTGAATAAATAAATAAATCAGAGTAATGGTAACCAAACCAGTTATATTTTAGTGCTTTTCTATTTCAATACACTTAATGGTTTTAATTAGGTAGTAATTATTGTTATTTTCAAGTATTGAGTTTTAATACTTGAATACTTGAGTTTTTAATACTTTGGATGTTTTTTCTGTACTTTAGTAAACCATCATGAGTTAAGAAGATTCAACAGCATACAAGATAGATTACAGTGTGTGTTAACTTACCCTCTTTTTTTCTTTCTGTTGTAATTTTTTTCTAAGAACGGTTGACTGACAACCTACGTGTTGGACGCACTTCTGCTGTAGCTGCCCAGATGTTTCTTTTTTTCAGGGTTCTTTTACTGAGAATTTCCCCTCAACACCTAACCTCTTTATGGCCAATCATGGTGACAGAACTGGTAAGTAATAATCAGGTGAACAGAAATATTTAGCAAAAACATCCTTCTTTCAAAACAGCAGTGTCCAAAGGAGCTCAGAATCAGCAGTATGGCAGACATCGTGCTAATTTTGAAATCCCCACATGGATGCCATTATTTCGAATGAAACTTTATCACCACTGTTTACTAAACAGTTAATTTAAATATTTTTGAGATGTTTGTATCTCCCCTCAAATGCACACAAAAAATCAAATTAGTTTTGTTCATAAGCTAAAATCAATCATTACTTAACAGTACATACTAGCTACTAGCTTCCCCAACCTCTATACTGTGTTCCTAGAATTCCCAGGCAGCATGAAATAGTGTTTAACAATAGAATAAGTGACATTTTAAAGAAAAAAAAATACTAATCTATTTTTCCCTTTTTTCCTCCATTGCTCTGATCATCCAGATCCAAACATTTATACAGTTAGAAGATGATTTAACTGAAGAATCAGCAAAGTAAGATTTTTTTTCACTAAACTTAACAAAGAGAAACAAAAAATAAGATGAGCAACCTAATTTAAATAGTTAATAATGTGGTGGCGATTATGGTTGGAAATTGTTCTGTTGTTTTAGAATTAAACTACAGTTCAATAGCAGAGTACAGGCCGTGCAGGCTAACAGTACACCATAGAAAAAACAATATCCCATGTTCAGTTCCTGGAATCTACACTTTGGGAGGTACTGAGTAATGGGAAAGAAAACCTTGCAGGAGAGCCTCTCACAGGCAGAACTGGCTCGGGTAAAAAAATGGGCTGCCCTGGTCTAAGGTAGCATCTTACATTCTAGGTCTTATTCTAAGACTTCACCCAATCTTTGCACAAACGAAGAAAGATATTTGTTCATGCAGTTCTAAGACTAAGCTTGGTGAATTATTATTTTACTTGTGCATTTTATTTTTCATTTTATTTTTTTGTAATTTATTAACACCTGATAATTGGCAACTTGTCATTTAACAGTCATTCATGAACACTGAATTTAAAGTGACTTAAAGGATCTTCCCAGGGTATTATACGACATTCTTCTGCCTGCAAGAAATCATTTTGAAAGGCTGAAGATATGCAGCAGTCAAGGCTAGCAAAACAATTATGTTGCCCCCAAAACATCGAAGTTATATGGAATAATTTGCGCCCATTTTGTTAGCTGGATTGGAAAAGAAAGAAATAAGTGATTTTTTTGAAAATGAGAATATTATTACAAATTGTGGTATTAAGAGGAAGCAATTTTACCAACGCTGCATAGTTTTTCCAAATGTAGCATTTTCTCCCCTTCATAAGAATGAACAACAGTCAGTTCCTTATAAAGGAGAAAGTTAAGGTAGGTATTTCAGAATTATTTTAAGACAGAGACAAAACCTGCCACAAGGGGCACAGTTTCTTGGGGACTAACTGCTTTTTGAAGTCTTGTCACTGTTACTGATAATAGCTCCTGATCTTAACCCTTTGAAGAAACAAGCTCCTATTTTTTTTAAATTAAAAATAGAAATGGTAACTTTTAAAAGGGAAATCTCTTAGCTGTTTGCCCCCATGCTGGTAAAGTTAACTCTCAGCTGTTTTTCCTTTACGTGATTCCTGATGCATGTGTACCTGTATGACAAAGTTTAATTAATTGTTCAATTAGTGTTCATGTTTTTTAAAAAGTCGCCCGGTTTGTTCTGCACTCTGATATTTCCTTTTATGGATCTCACAGAAACAACAAGAAAATGAGCAGACAGAAAGCATCATCAAACGGCAGTGCTATGTTACTTGGTGACATACACCAGAATGAATTAACCTTGTATTTATCAGCCTGTAAATTCTTAGACATGGCACTTTCTTTTCCATCTGACAAGATGCAGTTGTTTCAGATGTAAGTGCTGTATTTTTATTCTTAGCCAAATAGTAGAGCCTTTGAAGGTTATATGATCTGAACACATCTCTCTCTCTACTACATAGCCGTGCCTCTTCATTAGTTTATTAGATCTAACATTTTTCTGCCACTTTGGGAGTCTGGTGAAAACTATATGCTCCTCCTCAGAAATATGTATTTAAAGGCAAAAAATAAAATTCATAGATATAGATTGTATTACAAAGGAAATCAATTATGCTCAAATACAGTTATCATAATGTTAAAAAATAACAAATATGTAATATAACAATATATGTGAAAACAAAGTTGTATTTTTTCCCCATTCAAGTTTATAGCAGAGAATTTCTGATTTAGAAAATGAAGGCAAAAATTGTTCATGTAGGATTAAAATGACAAAAGCAACAAATGTATATAGACAAACTTAAAGAACATTTAGGTTTAAAGATTGTTCTGTATACCAAATGAGTAGTGTAATGGGTTTATCTTATTTTACTCTTTTTCATATCTGCAAACCAGCTTTTTAGAATTTTTAGAACTGGATTTTTCCTGTTAATCCACATGATCAAAAAATAAGGCTATGTTAGATTTCTTACCTTACAGTATGTCTGCTTTCAGGTATAGGTGGGCCTTTGTTCCAGAGGTGGACCTTCAGAGTTGCAGCATGATTTCAGACATGATGGAAAGTCACCAGGAATGCAAACCACATGTTGCTAGAATCATGGATTTATTGAAGCTGAAATATGGGGCAAGTACTATCTTTCAGATAACTTTCATAGCCTGAAACTCCATATTTCTTTATCAAACAGTATTTTAAATCAATATTCATGCTGCTCAGATGAACTCAAGACAGTGTAGATAATATTCCCATGTACTGAACAGACCTGCCTAGATTCAGCAATGTGCTCACTTATTTGTATATATTTGGGAAGGCACATAGTCTACTAATCCTTCTGTGGGAACTGATTCAAGTTAATTGACTAGTGTGGTGCATGCCCAAATCATATAAAATGAGCAAAGTTATTCATACGTAATGCAGTATAAAGATAGACTCTGCAGCATATATTATATGCAGCCTGAGAGTTTTTCAGGAAGACTTGGATTGTGCTACTTCAGACAATGTTTTAACAAGATAGAGGCAGAAAACACTGTTTTATTTTATGGGAGCCTAAAATCATATAAAACATTTTTGGTTTGTTTTAGCAGCATGTGGAAGTGTGTTTGCATAGGAGAGAGCCTTCTGAGAAAAAAAGAAAAAGCTCATAAAAGGGGAAAATTAGATAAAAGCTAGGGTATTTTTTCAGGACAGGAGGAAGTCTTACTTACATTCACCACTTTAGAGTGAAAATCTAAAACCATCCAAGCATTGCTTAGCTAATGCTAGTGGAAAGGTATTTAACATTCTATTTCTACATATGTATCCCAGGTCATTAAAGGCCTGGCACACACAAATAGTTACACATTAGATCTGGTTGTTATCTCAGGATAGATGTGGTGTGAGCTGTTTATCCAGCTTTGTTCTTACTTCCACAACTTGGTTCTTGCAGTTGTTCTGGAACTGTAAGTCCTAGAATACCTAGCCATGCTTCTACAGCCATTCTTTTGAATTCTCTGAGTTGTCATATTTAGACTGCTTAAAAAATGGAAAATATGGTCAATATCCTATAGAACAGGCTAAGTTGAAAATGTCTGTGTTCAGATGAAAAATAATATCAAATATACTGTATATCATGGTTTATATTAAATACATGCATGCAAATGGGTACTAACAATTCATTTTTTTTTTTCAAGGAACAAAATGTCAGTGATGAAGCAACAAAAAATTGTGACTTTCCTCTTCTGGATCTTCATTCTGTATCAAATATCACACAGTTAATTCCATTCTTTAATATATTAAATTCTGCTTTTAAAGCTCAAAGTGGTAGATTACTAAACACACACACCTCCAAGTCTTTTAAAAACAGCTATCCCACTGGCAGCGAAACACGAATTTTGAAACTATTGGAAGAGTATGTTGAGCGTGATTTTATAGATAATATGGAAAATGAATCACTGTAAAACAACAGTTCTATTCATATAATCAATCAAGTTTCATTTTGCTAAAATGGTGAAATGCTTGAAGCAACATGCAACGTTCCCTTGCTTTACTGAAACAAATTAGCTTAAGTTAAAATGAAGAATTTTTGTTTTTCAATCAAAGTAGTAGTTTAATTGAGATGCTCATTTATGAATGCAGATTTGTTGACTTTCAGTGTAAAGATAAAATGTTCCTTTCTACTAAGAAATACAATATTCTACGTTTCTCAAAAGGCAATAGTCTTCTAAAGTGACTTTAATTCCGCTCTAAACAACTTCTGTATAGTAACTTACTAAAACAAAATAGCAGAGTTTACATTACTCATGTTTTCTGACCCAGAAGTATACTACTATACTACTATACTACTTGCAAGACTGATGTCAGCCCACTAGGTATACCATACCAGAAAATCAACTCCACAGGAAGATTAAAACTAGTGTAAAATTTTATTGAGATTGGCTATAATAGCAGGATCTTACAAGCCAGAATGTTCTGTACTTCCTTTTCCTTCTTATAGTTCGGTGAATTAGTTTGCCTGAGTCGCTTCCGAATGTTATCTCATTCTAGACTTAAAAAGTAGTTCAGCCCCTTTTGTCTAGGCAACAGATCATGCATAATCTCCAGCAAGATCATCTTCCTTATTGTGTATAGGTGGTTGACTCACAGCCTGTGGGTTATATGAAGTCCGCTCTATCCCATTGCAATCCCACATCGGTATAATCTTTTCCAATGCAATTTTAAGCCTACAGCTGCAAGCAAAAACAAACTTACTAGCAAGTAGGCTACACTAAACTTGCTTTTTTTAGTAAATATCTTTAAGATTGTCTTCATGTTTGCATGAAATTAATAGATTTCATTAGATTTTATTCTGAGACTAAGAAAGAATTTTTTACTTGGAAGTTTTAACTAATTTAAAGCCATTGTTGCCTTTTACAGTTTGCTGAAATTGTACTTAATTGTAACAGGCTAATAAGAATGTAAAAGAATGTATGTCTAACAACTGTACAGTTCCTAAAGACATGTATATATGTACAGTATGTATGGGTTACTATGCTGCATTATAAATATCTACTTTCCAGACCTGTTCACAGGAAACATTCTTGTGCTAAAATGTGTATTTACTGAAAGTGTTGCATAAGACTGGAAGCAAATTGTTTTCTATTTAAAGACTTCTTTTGAAAGAGAACAGGTCTTAGTTCCTACAAGATTTTTGCACAAGATTTGTAATACATGAGCAGAACCAAGGATATGGAGACGGTCAAAGATGCCATGCAAGTAGCTAGAAACAGAAAAATAAATAAAGCAAAGAATCTGTATATTCAAAAACTACTACTATAGTCTGTTGTTTAAATTCATTTAGTATTTAATTTTAGTTCTTTAGGTTCATAGGATTTTTTTTTAAATGTGACTGTCCTTTTTTCTCCACCTGTAATGATTAGTATTTCATTTTCTCAAATAAAATACACTGGGCAAAAGCCAGCCCCAACATGAATATTTCTGTGTCCCCTTTTGGCATCCATTTAACTACCTTCAGTGAATTTTTCAAGTTTCAGATTGTGGCAGCAATTTTGGATTTAGGTATTTAATGTCCAGAAATTTTTCATTTGAGAAGTTTTGCTTTTCATTAAGTGTCCACCCAAATCATAAATACCTGATATATGATGTAAAGATGTACTTATTTTAATCTTATATATTGTATGGCTGGTGTGGGTCTTCCAGGCTATGTGGCCGTGTTCTGGAAGTTTTGTTTCCTAACGTTTCGTCAGCATCTGTGACCGGCATCTTCAGAGGGCAGGAGCACAGACAGGAGCAGTTCTCTCTGTGCCCAGGATGATGTGACCCTTTTGTGGGTATTTATCAAGATCTGAAGGGGGGGGATTGGGGGTTGGGGGGGTTGGGTTAACGAGTGGCTGCTTGTTTTGGTGTCAGAATATGTATCTTCCCGGGGGTTAGGCAGGGTTTTTTCTTCTATTGAGTTGTTAACGAGTGGCTGCTGAGGGTGATTAGCATGTTCATTGTGTGAACTGTTCACACGTCCTAGTGGTTGAGCTGAGTTCGTTGACCTTTTGCAGGCTGTATTTTTCAGGATTGGTAGCCAGGTTTTGTTGATTTTTAGACTCTCCTCTTTTTTATTGAAACTGTGCTGGTGTTTGTGAATCTCAATGGCTTCCCGGTATAGCCTGGTATAGTGGCTGTTGGTGTTGCCCAGTATCTGTTTTCAAATAGGATTTTGTGTCCAGTGTGCCTGAGACCATGTTCAGCTACTGCAGATTTTTCTGGTTGCTGTAGTCTGCAGTGTCTTTCGTGTTCTTTTATCTTGGTATGGATGCTGCGTTTTGTGGTCCCGATGTATACTTGCCCGCAGCTGCATGGTATGCTGTATACTCCTGCAGCGGTGAGGGGATCCCTTTTGTCTTTTGCTGATTTTAGCACTTGTTGTATTTTTCTGGTGGGTCTGAAGATTGTTTGGAAATTGTGTTTTTCCATCAGTTTTCCCATGCGGTCTGTGACCCCTTTGATGTAGGGCAGAAATACTTTGTAGGTGGGTGGCTGTTTTTCTTCTTCAGTCGCATGTTGTTTTCTTGGTTTGATGGCTCCTTTTATTTCATTCTTGGAGTAGCCATTCGCTTGTAGGACCCAATTAAGATGGTTAAGTTCAGAGTTTAGGAATTGGGTTTCGCAGATCCGATTGGCACGATCCATCAGGGTTTTGATAATGCCTCTTTTCTGACATGGGTGGTGGTTGGAGTTGGAGCCATGGGAAGCCCCCTGAGCCCAGTCGTAGCAAATTTTTACATGGAACATTTTGAAAAATGGGCTTTAGAAACCGCACCTGTTACCCCAACGGTCTGGTTCCGGTTTGTGGATGACACCTTCGCAATTTGGAGTCAGGATGAAGAACTAGAGAAGTTCCTGAACCACCTAAACAGCATCCACCCCAATATACAATTCACCATGGAAAAAGAAATGGACGGCAAACTTCCATTTCTAGACACATTGGTCATACACAAACCAGACCTCAAATTAGGACACAAAGTTTACAAAAAACCCACCCACACAGACCGGTACCTACACAAAAACTCCAACCACCACCCACGTCAGAAAAGAGGCATTATCAAAACCCTGATGGATAAAAGAACACGAAAGGCACTGCAGTAGCTGAACATGCTCTCAAGCACACTAGACACAAAATCCTATTTGAAAACACAGAGATACTGGACAACACCAACAGCCACTATACCAGGCTATACCGGGAAGCCATTGAGATTCACAAACACCAGCACAGTTTCAATGAAAAAGAGGAGAGTCTAAAAATCAACAAAACCTGGCTACCAATCCTGAAAAATACTGCCTGCAAAAGGTCAACGAACTCAGCTCAACCACTAGGACGTGTGAACAGTTCACACAATGAACATGCTAATCACCCTCAGCAGCCACTCGTTAACAACTCAATAGAAGAAAAAACCCTGCCTAACCCCCAGGAAGATACATATTCTGACACCAAAACAAGCAGCCACTCGTTAACCCAACCCCCCCCAATCCCCCCCCTTCAGATCTCGATAAATACCCACAAAAGGGTCACATCATCCTGGGCATAGAGAGAACTGCTCCTGTCTGTGCTCCTGCCCTCTGAAGATGCCGGTCACAGATGCTGGCGAAACGTTAGGAAACAAAACTTCCAGAACACGGCCACACAGCCCGGAAGACCCACACCAGCCATCGTATTCCGGCCATGAAAGCCTTCGACAATACTTATATATTGTACATTATGTATTTTGTAAAGTTATACAAATACACTTACAATTAAAGTTTCATTTTCATTATGAATGTATACTTATGCTCTTCTAAATGTTTTTGATCAAAGATATATTATCCACTATATAATAGATACTGTTGTGTAATACTGTGTGTTTCCTGTCACGTGGAATTTAAACATTTCCAGAATCTTTGAAAATGTTGGTAGCTCTCAGGGAAATTAGACAGTCTTTATTTGCAGTACCAGTTGTGATGCAGGAGAATCTTCTGTATCCCTTGCTCTTTGTTTATTCTGAGGAAGTACAACTAATACTGTTTTACAATACATATAATTCATTTTAATAATTTTATTAAGATGAAATTTTAATAATTTCATGTTTAATCCAGATCCATTTTAATCCTCTAAATTTGAAGTTTAGTACCCTACATATGTTGTAACTTACTCTTCCATTATATCTACCACTAAGCTTTCTTTTTTTCTCTCTTCCGTTTTCTTTTCTCTTCCACCCACTTTGAACTTATCTCAGGGGCTATATTTATCACTTTATTGTAACTTTCAGTTTATAATTTTTTATCAAGATAGTTCAGCCTCTCTGTAAGATATATTGATGCTCGATGCCTGCAGGAGGTCATTCACTAGTTCACCATGGAGTTTTATTCAACTTCACAAACAGTACGTTGCCTTTGTTTCTTCAGGGCCCATTTCCCCACATTCTGTATCACAAGATGCATTTCTGTTAATTGGAAATTTTCCTGACCAGTTGGATTTATGATCCTTGGACTGCTATAATATTTCAGTAGTTTTACTGTGCGTGACTGCACAGTAATATGGGCTAATTGATTTAAATATTAATATTGGTTTCATTGTTTTGATTTGAGTTTTGATTTAATTGATACTACTGTTTTAAATTACTGATAAATGAGTATCTTAGACAATGTTTTATGGCAAAAAGAAACTGGGAATGTAATTACATGTTTAAAATTGTTGCCAAAGAAGAATTGATGCTGTATAAAGTTGGATTTAATGTTGAATGTAACTTTCATAGTCAACATTATTTTGAAACACCTCTTTGAACATTAAATGTTTGTTTCTACCACTTATATTTCTTTATTTAAATTCTTTCATACTGAAAGTTTCATTTCTAAATCATAATCTTTTGAAACATCCATGAACCTACATATGAACAGCTAAAAATAAATCATTTAAAAAACTAAGTTTCAACTCTAACTTGCAGTTATTTTGATAAACTATTATTAATCTTTTTTGTGCATAATCAGAATATATGAAGAAGCATTTTACAGCAATGTATGTAATGGAATATCAATCAATAAAATTATTTCCATCAAGGCTTGCTTATTATACACTAGCCATAACCTAACGGGGTTTCATTTACCATTGAGTATATAACAGATATTTTAATAGCATACGTGATACAGATTTGATCTCTGTATCTGAGCACATGTACAGTTTTCATATGGGAGATTAATGTATCTACTAATTGTCCTAATGGGTAACACTCTGGTTTGTGCTAGGATAAAAAGTTTCCTGTGAGGAACATGTAAGATATTGAAGAAATATCTAAGGACAGTCGGTGGGGGAAGGGAGGTACAATAAATACTGCAGAAAAAATGAGAAACATACTGGCTCTGTCAATTTGAATATACAAGTCCCAAATTCTCTGCTTCAAGTCAGCCAGAATTTTATCAAGGATATGAACAGAAGGCACCAGCAAAGAAAGGCTACAATATGCCAAATCATTGTTAATTTGCCTCCTTAGGGTAGATCTAAACCAGTCTAGCAAGATTTATTTATTTATATTTATTTATACATTCAATTTATTCTCTGCCCATCTCCCCCCAATGGGGAACTCTGGGCAGCTCACAAAGTATATATAAACCTAACAGTGACAAATCTTACAATTAGTGCTATATCTATTACACTATGTGACCAGCAGGGGTCGCTAGGGGGTCATCCGGGCTTTTTTCCTCCTCCGTAGATCTTTCTCGCCACTTGCATCAATCGTCGCTCGTGCTGGTTGCATTCGGAGTTCGGCCAGCACCGGTATTTTGCTCCCCTGCGCAGCACCGTCAGTTCCTCCCATCTAAACAGGAGTCTACTCGCAGATGGAATAGCTTTTGAACTGCTGGGTGGGCAGGAGCTAGGACAAGGGACAGGAGCTCACCCCGTCCCACAGAGCTGGGCCTGAACCGCTGGAGTGCCAACCATTTCTGACCGGCAAACTCCAGTGTCATTAAGCCCTGTGTCACCGATGAATGAAAAAATTAATGTAAAAGTTAATACAGGTAGTCCTCACTTAATGACAGTAATTAGGACTGTCACTAAGTGGCACTGTCATAAAGTGTGATGTCTCTGCATTAGCTTGTTCTCACAATGAATATTTTGTTATATAAACAAAAAATATAAATACAGTTGCATTAAATAATAAAATACAAGTACAAAATGTATAAGTATAGCATTAAAAAAGCAAAGCAAAAAAAAAGCTCTGGAAATTATAAGAATAATAATTCCAAAAAATTTGACCATATAGCTCAAAAGTCTTTTTCCCTTCGTGAAAAAAAAGGACTAATTCAAATGTTAACAAACAACAGATACCAGCAATCCATTGCTGCAAGTCAGGTGTAGAGTTGTCCTTCCAGTGCTGTATTTTTTTTTTTAACCAGACCCATACATGAAAAATCTGCAATTTTGATTATCTTGAATACAAATACTGAGGAAATAGCTAAGAAAACCATGTGTATCCTTAGCATATCGCAACAAATGTAGAAACATATGATTTTTCCCATTGATGTCTGTCTGAAATACAATAATAGAGCTCTTCCAGAAAGTGCCAATCACTCTCCAGTTATTATTCTTTGAGGCATCCAGGATACATGAAACATTTTTGGCTGCATTAACTTTAGTTTAAGAAACTAGTTTTCACAAGGTATTGTAACACCTATTATCCAAACTGCCTTACTAGTTTTCATACACTTTTTCAGGTCCTTAGCTTCCTTTAACAGTCTTATGCTGTTGGATAGCTGGACATTGTTCCAGGTTATCTGGAACAAATAAAGCCCATATCTAGAAATGTAAAGGATTTTATTGGGAAAAGGACAATAAAGAAAATAACTCTTGAAAATAATGACTAAAAATAAGTATAATTAGCCTAACAAAATAAATAACATATTACACTGTTGCATTAAGACCTTAGATTTCAGACCACGTCCAGAATTCCCTGCAGAGAGGATAGACCGAGGTAGATGAACTGGACTTTCTGATTAAATGTTGTTAGGGATGCCCTTCTTGTTCTTTCAGGATTTTTTTTATTACTATTTGTTTCACTACAATGTATTGAACAAAGCTGGTATGGTATAGCGTTTAAGGTGCTGGGCTAGGATAGGACTGGGGAGCACCACGTTCTAATCCTCCCTTAGGAATGGAAACCAACCGCATGTCTTTGGGCCAGTCACTCACACTCAGTCCTAGTCTGGGATGCTGAAAATCTACCAAACCACACTGGACCAGCATGGTGGATTATGGTCCATAACCTTCATCCTGAAGTGGATTGCTTCAGCCTAAAAATATTATATAAAAACAAAATGAGACAGAAAACCTAATAGCAAATTCTTAACAAAATGAAAAATAAACCTTAATCAAAAGGACAACAAAAACAAATAAACCTCTAAATATCTCATGAATATGTGAAATGTGTTTCTTCTAATATAGTATGTGGAATATAAGTAAAAGTCAGTTTTGTTGGGAAGGGAGTGTTGTTTTGCCCAATAAAGCAAAAGGAACAACTCTTCTGGAGATTGGACCTAGTTAGCAAATCAGGAATTTATCAGGTGTCTGAAGCAGCCTTCCTAATGCATTTGTGGTTAAATGATAAATGACACAAGTAGTTTTTTCCAGCTGTGCTACTATTTTAAAAAGGTTATATGAGAGAAACTTCTGTGGATGCAAAAGATCAATTCTGTACCTAGGCCTCTCAAGCAAGGACACAACTCACTAGGTGCTTTAGACAACATTGTTATTTGCAGGATAATGCTGAGACTGAAATGTTATTTATGAAATAATTAGAAAACTTGCATAGAAGCCCTCAAGAACATTTAGAATAAACAAAGATAACAGAAAAGTTTGGTTCCACCATTGATCATTACAAAAGGCCAGGATGGGCTCAGTAATTTTACTTTTTTTTTACTTTTCTTTTTCTGCTAATTTAAGGACATGTTCCATTCCCAAGATCTGTCCTTAAGTCGAATTTGTATGTAAGCCAGAACAGTATTATTGTATAATACTGTATAAGTAGTAGTGTGTAATTAACTCAAACCATTGTGTATTTAACTCAAATTTTGCTACAATAGGCTCCATTCTTAACTATCGGTTGTCCTTAAACCGGGCAGTTCACATCCTGGAAAGAAATACTAAGCTTAGATTTTAAGAAAGTGATTAAGATGTGAATTCAAAATACGACTCTTTATAAAAAAATACCATGTTGCAAGTTAGAACACATATATTGGATGGTCTAGATTATGTTCAATGCTATTTTTCTTATAAGCTTGCTTTTAAGGAAGATATAATGGGAAATACCACACTTAAGTTCACATCAGATGGTTGATAATGCTTTTTATGTATGTGTAACCAATGCTTTGGAATATCAGAATGAAAGATCTAATGTAAATGTAGATCTGTCTACACTTTATTTGTTGTCTCCCCTTCAATTGTTGTCATTCAGTAAATTACAATCAGGAAGAGAAAATTAATCAGAAACTGACACTGAAAAAAGGTGTGTATACTTTGGCAAATGAAAGTATCTTATTTGGTTTCAGCTGATGAGTCATAGTTTTAGCAGGAAACTAAAGTTCTCATAGTATACAAACATTCAGTCTCATCTAAAAGCATCTGTGAGTACACTCTGATTTAATTTTGAACAGTTTTAACTCTTTGCATACAAATATATGTATCATATTGGAACACAAAAGTGGGATAGTGTAATTGTTTATTAGCATTATCCATATGTTATAGCATCTTTTGTCTGAATTTTTAATAATAAAATACAGAACCCTGTGACATAAACTCTGTATTCTCTGAAATATCCCCAAATCTCTGGTTATACTCTAATAAAGCAAAAGGAGGTTATGTCTCAAAGCAGATCATCACTTCCAAGGGTGATAACAAAAATACCTTGCATGTTATAGCAAAATGCCTGGAACAAGGATGTGTGAAAATTTATTTCAGATTTGGTTCAAGTGTAGTTTAAAGCAGGAGTAGGCAATTAAAACCTACTGCAGCAGGTTTGACATTTTGACAGCATGTGGTAGATACAATGACTGTCATCAGAAATTTCACAAAATGGCTAATGGTCAAACTGCTACAAGTAATGGTGAACACTCCTTTGCTGGAGGTGCTGAAACGGGCTAGAAAGTTATTTATCAAAGATGCAGTAATTGTGGATTTCTGCTCTGAGTAGGGATGTTGGACTTTGGATAGCATCCCACAGAGATTCCTTTGGCCCCTACCGTGCCTGCCTGCGAACACTCCTTAAAAGCATGATTATTCCCACAGGCTTTGGGTTAAGATGGATGGACACTTCCCTATAAGCTGGAGGGGAATGTGAAAAGACCATTTTATTTCCTTGCGTGGTGGTTGTTTTATGATCTTTATGGGCTTGACTTTAAAAAAAAATTAAATTGCTCTTCTTTTAACTTAGTGAATAGTTTGCCCTGAGTTGAGCAACCTAGAAAGCTATTAAAGAAATAAATAAAATCTCTTCCGACCCTTATATTCTATGGATCTAATATTAAAATGGGCAGAGAAAATGCAGAGTGATTTTGATGGAAGTAAAATATTATTTCTGAAAATGACTAAAGAGAACTAAACAATGAACTTCCAACACTATGACCAGAATTAAAAATACAAGGAATGAAATTATTAGGGATGAAAGAGAAGTGATGGAATGCTGCAAGTAATATTTCAAATATCTGTATAGGAATGATGGTAACATATTGAAGAGCAGAATTTAAATCTGAGAGCCAGTCTGGTGTAGTGGTTAAAGCATCAGGCCAGAAACTGGGAGACCGTGAGTTCTAGTTCTGCCTTAGGCACAAAGCCAGCTGAGTGACCTTGGGCCAGTCCCTCTCTCTCAGCCCTAGGAAAGAGGCAATGGCAAACCATTTCCAAAATCTTGCAAAAAAAACTGGAGAGACTTGTCCAAGCAGTCACCAGGAGTTAACACTGACTCCAAGGCACCAAAAAGAGGAAGAAGAAATGAAATTAATGTTGTAAATGTCAATGCCCAAGAGGCAAGATAGAGAAAGCTTAAAGAACATAGTTCCTAGAATTCTTTCCAGCTTATCATCAGAGGTCCTACACTTGGGTGTTTGTGTATGCTGCATATACAGCCTGGATAGATCCTGCATAGTCTCCTCCTCTTTGAGGTGGGAGGGAGAGGCACTTTGAAAAGAACAGCCACTAACATTACAACCTGCTGAGCAGCTGCCTTTCCCACTGAGAAATTGGGGGGATTTGGTCTGATCTGGCCCATTTTCAAACTCTTTAGCTGATTTCCCCTTTCAAGTGTACACTTCATTTGGTCCCATTCTGTCCAGTTTTCTGAGTTATTATATTGATGGTCAGAGTCCTGATGCCCTTTATGTGATCTTTTTCAACATTCAGCCATATTAAAATGCATAAAAAGAAAGTCATAAATGCTGTGAGAATGTTTCAAATTGATAAGACTGCAGACATAGCTCAAGTAATGGAAGAAATCCCAATTATTGTATTATAGTTATCCTTTGTTTATATTTTATACTGTTTTATTAATATTACTATATATACATCATATACTGCCTAGGGTTCAACTGGACTAATGCTGTAAATAAACCAATTCCAGTATTGAAACATGGAATATTTTCTACTAATATGGAATTGAAGGTTGGTTGCTGAATTCAACAAGAATAGTATAGCACTGAAATAAATAATGTGTAGAAATAAATAGAATGCTTTCTGAGCATTCAGCATTGACCAGGGAATAATATAAGGATGGTTGGTTGCTTAGTGGATTTATAGATTCATGTATTAGGAATTATGTGTTGATTTAGATGTGAAATATACGTCTTTTTGTATGTAGATGATGTCATATTGTTGGCTCAAACTCTAAATGATTTGCAGTGAATGTTACATAGATCATATAATGCAAACATTTGTTACAGATTAATATATCAAAGACAAAAGTAGCTGTGTTTGGCAGGAAAAACTGAGTGAATGATTGTCATATGCTAGTGGTAGAGATAGAGATATGGCAAAAAAACTAGTGCAAGTAGATTAAATCATGTGTCATGGTAGAATGTTTATTAAAGTTAGAGAATTGAATGGACAAAATTTAAAAAATTGCAAATGCTGGTAGAAAAGTAGTGGTCTGTTATAAGGAGTGAATATTTGTCAAAAGAAGCAAAAATGGCATTATATAAGAGTGTGCTTCTGCCTACTTTGTTTTATGGAAGTGTGAGTTGAATATATCAGGAAAAACATTAAGTATGAATGCTATGAGAATGGCATACTTAAGAAGTCTGTGTGGTAATACAAGAAAGGATATATAGGGTATGAGTGCTGAATGAATGTGGACTGAATACAACATTGAGTAACCAGTATGCAACCCTTTTACCAGAAAAAGTATCTATAAATGTAAACTATCACAACTTTATATAAAGCAACACATTTGACCTTCTAGATGTATATGGATTCAGTAAACAAGATGGATGGATGTGTGTGTGCTATAAATAGAATATATCTATTCTTCATAGATTGTTTATATAGTATTAACATAGCATTGTCTGCAGGGCATTTTTTCCTCTTCCCTTAAGTTTCTAGAAATGCTTCCAGAAGTCTAATCTTGGCTGATTTCAGTCTTATGTTATCTGAATCACTCCCAGGATTGTAACTAGTTCAAACTACAAATTCATTAATGGCGATAGGAATAGTTTGAATTAACTTTTCATTTTGGGGGCAAATTCACAAAACTAGCAGCTGATAACTGTTCAGTTGTCTCAGAAGCATGCCTAGGCAAGAAAATCTGCATCTTTTATAAACCATCAGGAGATTCAACAGCACTTCTCAAGGATTATATAAATCAAGGCATCATCCACACTACATCTGTTAACTAGCTAATCAACACAGGAAGTTCTGTGTCACACCTTACTGCTGATTGGTTTATGGTTAACATCTAATGAAATCGCCTCTCTCTTCTCACCATTTCTCATTTTTGCTCCCCCCCCCCCCCATAACAGTGATTGCAACTTTGGAAAGGGAGTGCTTATGTGTGCTCTTTGTAAAATACCCATTCCCAAGTAGACTGTTCTCCAAAATATCAGTTCCAGAGTGCTCCCAGGATATTCTCAGTTAAACTTTCTTCTCATTTATTTTATGAATATCCATGGGGCAAGGAAGCATTCTTAGAAATAAAGATAATGCTAGAGGTTGTCACTTTGCTTTAATTAAAAAGCAGTCTTTAAAAAACCAAGGCACAATTCCAGGATCTTATGAGAAAAGGTACAGAGATAATGCACTGAATTCCTTGACACATGAATTCCTTTGCTTGACATTACTTAAGTTTTCTGTTTAGGCTCCTTTCTTCCATTTTTAACTGATAAGGGCTGGAAGCATGCTAGGAGTAGAAGTTTTAGTGCTACTGGTTTGAAAGACTAAGGATTTCCTCTAATGCATTATCCCTAAGAATTTAATTAAGCACCGATCAATGTAGAACTCGCAAACAATCCAGCTAGGAAGCCCTTGAGAAAATAGGAATATTTTCAGCAATTGTCTTTTGTCAGTTAAAAAGTATATCAAATGGCCAAAACTTTCTATATTCAACAGGTAGATCACATGTATAGTTTCATATGTTCTGGAAATTTCAGGATATAACATCCTGAATTTGCATCACTTTTTCTGTCTTTTTTTTTTTTCCAGATCCTAAGCTTGAAAGCTTGGCTCAGGATTTCTAAGATGCTCTAGGGATTTCTCTGGCTAACTAAAACTAGGGCTTCAGAAATCAGGACAACCACTAGATGGCCGTGTACTCAGGGCCATTTCCAAGTCTCATTCTGCAATTAATACTTGTTTTCACTTTACTAAATGAGCAGACAACATGCAAGATTGCGTCGCATCAGCTTGATTGTGGCAAAGCTATGGTGTGGTAGTCCTCTTTACCTTATGCATGAAGCGTTTCTTCGGGTGGGTGGAGGGAGAAAGAAACAGGTACAGCTACGAAAGGAAATGCACTCTAGGAATAAAAGACTCTAGAAAAGTACGCGATAGCGGATGCCTTCTACATGAGCATAATTTAAAAAAATGCTACAGCGCTCAACGCTACAGCCCACAACAGAGAAGGAAAGCGAAGGAAAACATGCATTTCCCCTTTCCCGGCCCCGCCCCGGAAGTACCTTGAATGGGGAAAGGGAAAGCTTTAGGTTGGCTGCGGCTTTTGTAGTGGAGCTAAAATGGCGGCGGTGCAGTCCCAGAGCGGGATTCTTCTTAGTGCGGTGAGAGACGGAATATAAGACTTGCTTGTTTTTTGCCAGGAGGAAGAAGGGGAGGGAAGGAGGGTCTCTTTCACAGGGTCTGGGAAGCCAAGCAAAAGACTTTCGGTGTAGTTATGAGTGCGCCCTTGTTTCTTCCGACGGCGCTTGTGCTGGGGGTGGGGTGGAGGGAGGTTTGTGTTTTCCAGTCTCGAATTCCCGCTTTCTTTTCTGATTTTATAATTCCGTACTACGGATCTGGCTACGTTGAGAAGTGGAGGGGGGTTTGTTCGTTTGCTTCTTTGTTTTTTTCTTATTATGGAATTTTGCGGTGAAGTCGTATTTGTTTTTCTGCTTTAGTACTGCAGAACAGCATCGTTGAGAACTCTTTCATTTACCAATGTCTTAAATAATTTACGTAGGCCTAAGAATTGTATTAAAAGCGCAAATAATGTCAGTCCTGAATTACTTCCTTGTAGGTCTAAAGGAGGATAAAGCAGAAATACTGAAATGATATTTTCCGTTCAAATCTTCAAATGCCCGGGAGTTTTATTGGGAATCTGCAGTTAGACGATTTTATTAGGATTTTAGTTGCAGTCTCATAACAATTAGGGCTCTTTCTCGTGGGAAATATGGTGGTTGTATGACGACGAAAAGTGAGAATCCCAAGGAAGCAACCAATTTGGATGTTGGAGATAGCTTTTGATTCTCTGAAAGGGAGGTGGAGTCAACAGCAACATGATCTTGATAGCCGTGTTTTTTCTCGTTAAATGCCAGTACTGTAGTCTTTGGTATAAACACGTGCAGCTGCCTTATCGATCCATTTAGAGCAGCGCTTGGAATCTGATAGTGATTTGTCGCAGTCTCAGGCAATAATGTTTCCTTGCCTTGTTGTCTAAAATCTTTTTTGTAAGAAAAGTCACAGGTTACACCTGGGATTTAGTATGCTAACGGTTTTTGCTTCAGAAATGTTTACCTAATGTCATTTGGCTAAGAAGTCCTTTAATTCAAAGCCAAAATGAAACCAGTAAGTGATAAACAGTAACAACAGAACAGTTAACAGTGTAAGACTATGAAAGCCACAATAATGAGATAAAACCATGGCAGTATTAATTGCTTGGGAAAATAAGCATGAATCCTGAGTATGTATCAGTATACTATATATCTTTTATTTGGTGGGATGCTGGGCTGGCCACAGTAATTTGACTTGCAAGGCAGTTGATACCTGGATATCCTTTTCACATAATGTGAGCGTTCTTGGGATAAAATCGGATTACACTTGGGATCTACTGGCCAAAATATGCTAAAATGGACTGGCACAGCTTTGCCACTAGCAGGGATACTAAAGATAGCACTAAACTGGTAGCCTATTCTACATCTTCTCTATCTTACTAACATTCATTATGTGAAAGCCTTGGTGGAGGTCAGTATCTGTAGGCCCATTTGGTAATACCATAGGATATGGAAGATTGCAAGCTGTAATGTAAGAGGAGTAAATGAATTAATTTAAGTGAAAGGAAGAAAAATAGATATGCTTTGGGTCTGTGAAGCTAAGGAGGGGAAGGATCTAATAGAGGTGAATGAAGATGACAGCTGAGGATGACAGTTTGAGGATTATCATTTGACGTCCAGTGGTGAATGACAGTAATGATAGTTTGAGGACTTTCTGCTTAGAAAAATATCTGTTCGGGCATAAGTCTATTCATGTGTGCATATGGAACAAGAATTAATCCAAAAGCATGATGGATTTGTTTATGATGACGATGATTGGATTAGTGAAGGCCACAACATTGATACAGTAAGAGGTTCTGAATATGGCACAGATTGGTGTGTGAGAATAAATGGAATGCTTTCTAAATGGGTCAGCACTGAGCAGGGAATAAACAAGGATGTGTGATGTCCTCTTGGTTGTTTAAATGATTTATAGATTCACATATTAGAGAATGCATATAATAATATTAGAAGAAAGCACATAAAATTAGTTATTTAAGTGTGTAAGGAAAAAGAATGAATGAATAACTGAATTGAATACAAAATTGGGTGAACAGTATGAAAGAAGTACATTGAAATGGTTTGAGTCAGGATTAGAGAGGATGAAGTAGGGTTTTTTAATAATGATTTTATAGTTAACAGATAAAAAATAATACAAATTATAAAAAAGAAAAATAGAAAGTGCAAAGGAAGAAAAAATATATAAATAAAAATAGAAAAAATAACATAGCAACGAAAAAGAAAAGAAATATATAAAGAAGTAACTTTCCCCTTCATCACAAGTATAAACAATTTTAACAACTTATCACCTTCTCTTAAAATACAGCAAACAATCACTTCATCCCATATCTCATCTCTTACCTATAAATAGATCCTTAAAACCTCATCATTCAGTCCTGGTCAGCAAAAGTCCATTAAAGGTTACCATAGGTAACATATCTATTTTAACCTTGATCAGATAAACCCACTTTATATTCCTTCTTTTAACTTATCTATAAACAGATCCTTAAAACCTCATCATTCAGAACGTTGATTTTGGAAAGTTGTAAACAGATTAAGGGTCCAGATGGATTTGAAATAAGATTTTGAAATTAATCATAAGAACTCTTGTCGTGGGAAAATGCTGTTGTTGAATTCTTAGAAAAAAACATGATAGGATGAGAATTTGAATGCTGGACACTAGAGAGAACCAGAAGGAACTAAAGATTACAATTAAAGGAGAAGAATACTTAAATTTGACTTATTAACACAGAATGTAGCAAAATATTTTAACATTGGATGTATTGGAAGATATTTGTGAGTAATGGATTCAGAAGTTAATCTTAAAAATGTCTGCCATTATAGGTAGACTGTCTTTAAAAGATGTTATGGAAGAGGAAAAGGTTTTACTGGACAAGTCTGAGATTGATCTGAAAGTGGATTTAAAAATGACAAGTTGTTCTATTTCAAGGTAGCAGACAGATAACAGTTGCCAAGGAGCAGAAGCAGGTAACAGCAGACAAGTTGTAAATCAAAGACTTAGCAAAACAAAGTACCATTTGTCTAAGTGGCAAAAGAATAGTCTAGTTATATTGCCAAAAGTTACAAAGTCAAATCAGGTAGTCAGCCAGTCCAGAAGTCAGGAATTCAAGAAGAGGATACACAGGACATGAGCTAGATTCCCAAACAGTTGTTTCCAACAGAGAGTAAAGGCAAAGCAAGCTGCATAAATCTCTCTGCTGGCAGCTGGCTACAGTTATTCAGGCCTCACCCTTTGCCTTGCAAGGAGTCTCATTGATTGACGCTGCTCTGCTCTCCTCTGTGTGTGTCTGGATCTGGGACATGGGGGTCATGCCTCGTCATCTGACTGCTCCACCTGATCAGGAGATGCCTATTGCTGATCAGCCTCAAGATGATTCCTGAGGCTGATGTTCCACAGGCAGAGCTGGAGCAACATTGTCAGACTCTGAATCATGGCTCATGATACAAGCTACAAGAATGATATGGAAAAAGATGCTATATTGGATATATAAATGAAACCGGCTGATGTCTTAATAATTAAAAGGGATAGACAAGTGGCAGAGCGAAGGAGTGACTTGGATAACTTTCTTATATGGGATTTACAAAAGAGATCTGTTAAAGTTCTGAAGGATTTTGTGAGAAGGAACAAATAAAAAATGAAAAGAAAAGCTCTAGGATGTTATTTGAAGGGATTAAAGATTATAGTTATTATATCCTCATTGGTACTGAGAATTGTACTTAGTAGCAATCTCACAAGTACAATACTCTGTTTAAGGTTGGCCTATTTTTTCTGCCTCAGATAGGTTTTACTGATTCTCAGAGGTTTGGGTCAAGGAAGAATCTTATCCCAAAGGAATAGTGTTATGTCCTTTTTCACAATATTAATGTTAATTAGAAATACCTGGAGTATGCACTAAAGCTATATAGTTAATTGACCTTGGTTATTAATTTTTCATGGTTAACCTCAGGAAATTACCTGAATTGTATCTAAAGCAAGTCATTAAAAACTAATTCATAGTTACAGTTGGAATCTGTATAATTGTCTTAGGATATTCACTCTTAGAGAAGAATCTATCCTCCTCTAAAAGTGTTTGTCAGGAAGTTGTGTTTTTATATACATGTTTTTTTGGTTGGAATTGGATGTGGGGCAACAGTCTCTGAAAGCTTGATTTGCTCCTCCTGCTGTACACCATACTTTTATGATTTATACTTATTGCCACTTTGACAATACAGTGGCTGTAACAGCCTCCAGTAGTGCTGATAAAACTCTGAAATTAATATTAAATAATACTGTGTGTGCACATGCACGTGCTAAGATCTCAGAACATTAGTAACTTTCACAGAATGTCAGAACTTTCACAAGAGACCTCAAGGTGACAATGAGAAAGAGATCTTACGATCTTGAGATTTCAACCATTTTTTATGTTCATACCATTGGACACCCTCCATTTGAAAACAATGCTGAACATTTACTTTTTTAATTGCAGTGTTTCATTTTGATGTTGCCATCTGTGAACACCTCCTAGGTACACTCTTTTTTCCATTCATTTATCTATCACATTTATATCCCACTGCAATCATATGCAAGCTCTCAGCAGCATTTTTACTTCTTTAACCTCCATCAAATCCTTTAAACCATTTTAGTTAGTGGCTATGGCCACATCTTGTAAGAGGTTACTGGAAGAGCTACTCCCTTGAAACTTATATCCATGACTAAGAAGAATATTTAAGAAGGAAGTTGAAAAGGAAGTAAAAATATTCTCTTTTTTGTCCTCCCTTCATAAATGCTTTGTGGGACATCTCATGTCATACAGATATAAGCCAGCTAGCTATCATAGCTGATTCATAAGGCCGTTTATAGTAAAACTCAATTGTATTCTTTGAATAATATTTGAAGTATTCCAACTTCCTGTATGTCATTTTTTCTTATTATTACTTATTACCCACAAACAACAGCTAATACAAATATATCTTCAATGTTATCTGTAGGTAAATCTTTGCAGCCTTTGAGCATCAGGTAAAGTTTATATTGCAGAAAGAGTTTTAAGTAAAAATGCTTTGTATTAACCATTAAATTTTCTTTCATTTCAGTTGTGTCCCAAATTTTTGCATACAAACTCAACCAGTCACACTTGGCCTTTCAGTGCTGTGGCTGAACTTATAGGTATGTGAACAGTATTTTAGTTACTCAACTCAAACTATTTTGTTTATTTACTGTGCATTTCTGTATATAGTTCAAAGCACAGGTAATGTCTGTTTTCAGGCACTTTTGGAATCCATGATCTAATTATTCTAACCTAGTCCTTATATTCTAGATTTGTAGTTAATTTCTACTGACCTAAGCTATAGAATATTTAATGAACAGCATTTCAGCAGGTGAATTTATATTGTAAAATAAGAGGATACACCACATTTATTTGACAAATGTATATAGCCACCCATCTAACCGAAAGACGTCTAGGTAGCAAACAATGATAAAACATATAAACATAGCTCTCTATGAAAGATAAAGGTAAAATGTCTTACAGTCTAACTCAATTCCTGGTGACTTGATAAACACAATTATGTCTGTGGTTTGTTGTTGCCTTCTTCCACTACGTTTTTTTTGACTTCTAGTCCAACCTCCACCTAGGTGATCTCAGAAAGCTAAGGACTGGATTGTTTGTAGTGGTAGAGTTTTATTATTATTATTTACATAAGTCTATTTTGTGGATATGTTTCTAGCGTGACAACAAACTGATGCAGATTTTGAGATGAGTACAACTAGAGAAGAAGAATAGTTATGTAAATGAACATGATAATCCTAATAATAGTTTTGCATTGTTATTTATTTTTAGATAATGCATATGATCCAGATGTAAATGCTAAACAGATGTGGATTGACAAAACAATTATAAATGAGAATATATGTTTAACATTTACGGATAATGGAAATGGTATGAATGCAGATAAATTACATAAGATGTTGAGGTAAGCAAGATTTACTACTCCTTATTCATGCAGATCACATCTTAAAATCTAAAGATATAATTGCATATGAACAAAGCCTAATTTGTGGTGAAATATTGAACAGTTTTATTTAAATAGAACTGATTGTTTACAATGAATGCATTACAGATAAGTCTCTGTAATCGAGTGTATAATTTTATATAAGAGCAACTAGTTTAACATCTACATATGTTAAGAGAAATTGAGAAATAGAGACATGAACTCAAAGAACATTTTGTGCAGTTAGAGAGTGTTCTAGAGTACTACAGCAGCTATTTAGGAATAGTATTTCTAATAGGAATTTCTAGTATTGCTAGAAACTGCTCTGGGAAGTTTCTGTGAAAAAACTATAGCATAAGGAAAGCTTAGTTTTAGATTGAAAACAGTTATTTGAATCTAAAGAAATAATATGACTTTGGGTTGCCCAGATTCATATTAAATGCAAGTTAGTATTACAGTGAATGCTTCCTTTGTGGTTTCATAGCAAATTCAGTATGAATGACATCCTATATATATATTATCCTGTTCCGATACTAGTGAATGTGTCAGTGGCATCTGTATGTTCCAAATATACATTTGTAGGCCTTTGTCCACATTTAAAATGAGAGAGCAGGGCTGGGGGCACAGGTATCCACCATAAGCCAGGATGTGCAGCTTTATCCTGCTGTGTTTTGAGTCTACAATCTAAATACAGTGGAGACCTATTTTGTCAGTTAGATTCTATAAATAATTTATAATGTAATGTAGAGGTCTAGCAGAACATTACTTGCAGGTAGTCTTCGACTTATGACCATTTGTTCAGTGACCGAAGTTACGGCAGTGTTGAACGAAAGGACTTGTGTTCCATGCCCAAAGTTACAGCCATTGCAGTGCCCCCATGGTCACATGATCAAAATTTGGGCACTTGGCAGCCTGCCCACACTTAAACTGCAGGGGCGCTTCAACTCCCCCCACCCACTTTTCTCCTCCCATCTGTGCCCTTTTGGCCCCCTGCCACCCTGTGCTCTGCTGCCCCAGCTGACCGTCATCTTGCTCCCACTGCTGATGAAGCATGCCCGGCCTGCCTCCTGGGCCGGGCTGGGCTGGCTTCAGCTGCAAAAAAAAAAAAAAGCCAAAGGCAACCACAGAGCCGCTGCACCAAAAAGCCCCTTCGCTTTTTTTGTTTGCTTTGCAGTACAAAAGGGCTTTTTGGCGCGGCAGCTCTGCGGCTGCTTTTGGCTTTTTCTTTTTTTGCAGCCAAAACCAACTCAGCCCGACAGCCAAGCCACACATACCTCATCAGCAACAGGAGCAAGGGTAGGGGAGTTAGAGGCAGTCACTTACCTTACTGAGGCTCAGGGCTGGGAGGGACGAAGCCCAGAATGGCTTGGATTGGGGTGGGTACTCGTTTAACAACCTGCAATTCTCAGTTAACTATGGCAACTGGGACTGCTGGGATTGCTGTCGCTAAGCAGTGCAGTCACGCGATGTCTTACTTTAAGACTGCATCACTTAGCAATGGAAATTCCAGTCCCAGTTGTGGTTGAAAGTCAAGGACTACCTGTATTGTACATTGCAGGACATCAGTTATACCAAAAGCTGTTTCTACAATGTATTTTTCTATGTAATTTTGTTAACCAGGATTAAAGTTGCATTGTATTTCAAGTTGAAATAAGAATATTCACTTGGATATTCAGCTCTGATATGAGCAATATAACAAAGTTTTTTCATCTTTCAACTCATTTCAGTTTTGGCTTCAGTGACAAAGTTACACTGAATGGCCACGTTCCTGTTGGATTGTATGGAAATGGATTTAAATCAGGATCTATGCGGCTGGGAAAAGATGCAATTGTTTTCACCAAGAATGGAGAAGTCATGAGTGTGGGCCTGTTATCACAGACATTCTTGGAAGTTACAAAGGCAGAACATGTAATTGTTCCCATAATATCATTCAGTGAGAAAAATATCCTTTTGGTATTTTTTTCTCCAGGAATTGGATAATTCAAATTGTATTTTTCCAAACACATATAATTGTTTCACAAGTTCTTTAACTAAAAAATTACTTGTTGTGTTATGATGTAAAATGTATATAGGTAAACATCCAAAAATTTGGATTGCTCAAGAAATTTCACCTTTTACCTATGCTGATGTATTTAGTACCAGAGAGCTATTATTCTGATTATTTAATTCTTGAGAAGGACTGCTTTCATGCTGTTGGTGTCTCTTTTGGCTTGGGTGAAGACTCAGTTTATTAAAGTTCATATCAGTTTATTAATTATCATATCACTATAAAGTCAGTGCAAAACCCTTGGAAATTTCAATATAGCTATCACTCTTAAATTGGCTTTTTTAGTATACTTAATACTAACCATGATGTATCAATAAAAGGTCAGTGAGTTGCACATAATGTAGCTAGCTAAGAAAGCATAGATGCATTTAAGGAGATGCTCAGCATATTCTGTAACAACTCATAAAACTCCCCTGACTTTGGTGTAGAGAGCCACACAATTCAGCTGGAGGCCACTGATTGTGTGAACAGGAAAAAAGAGGGTAGGTATTGCTACAGTTATCTCTTAAGTACTACATTTGATTATTTCTCACAGCTCTATAAATTCTAATTAAAATACTAAGGATTAGGTCTAAGTAAAAGGGTAAAGAATTAAGTTGCAACTTCAGCATATCTATATCACCATGAATCTGTTGCCCTGCAGAGTTATTTGGAAAACAGAAAATGTGCTTGTTTTATTCCAAAGAATGGAAAAGCTGGTGTGATACTCATTACTTAGGATAGTTCTCTGTGTATTTTGCCATTATATTCCATAAGAAGGTTTTTCTGTTTCTAAATTGTACCCTCAAACTATGGATATCCCTCAAACATAGCTCCAAATAATTCTCAAAACTGTTTGCAGGCTTAAAGACAGCAAATTTTAAGTATGTCTCTTCCACCCACACAAATATAACAACTAAGTTGTCCATAATATTTTGACATGAAAACATCTGTACATCAGGAAAAACCAGATGGGCCTAAATCGTTTTGAGAAGCAACAAAAAATTTCTTTTATAGACCTTTTTTTTTTTTTTTTTTTTTGGCCTTCTCTCCATTACATTTCTTTGGTGATTTCTAATTCTGTACTCTGCCCCTACCTGCAGTCCTCTCATAATGAAAAACTTAGTTGCTGACTCCTTTGCCAATATTAATGAGCAAAATGTTAGCAAAAATGCTTGTTTCCTTTCCTAACTGCACATTAAGCCAAGGAATGTGAAAGGAAAATTCCAAATCTGGAAATTGTAGCTTATCTGTTTCCCTAGCCATGGGTAGCTTATCTGGTTCTTGCAGTGCTGTACTTTGTCAGAAAAAGAGTTTGACACCCCCCCCCCAATGCTATATCTACATTTTAGAAGCAAAAGATTCTAAAATGCCCCTGTAAAATTTAGTGAAGGTTATATCTATGGAGAAGTTGAAAAACGGGTTGGGAAAATGAAATGAGGTACTTGATGCCTTGTTAGAATGGAATGATGGAATGAGCAGAAACATTCCACAATAGGACATTATTGTTACAGATTCTATATTTTGTTAAATGTCATTCTGAAAATTTTTTAAAAAATGTAGTTGCAGGCCTGCTATTTGAGATAATGCTGCATTTAATATATCCTGCTGCTCTTATTTCATCTGATGTGCTTCTAAGAAGTGCAAGGTAGGAACCAGAAATATATGTTCCCAACTGAATTCTAGACAGGAATATAAACACCTATAACACCAAGTTAGAATAACGAAGGTGAAAATACATGCATTGCAATTACTAGTATATTTTATGTTAAAAAAATCACACTGCACATATATGCTGTATGCTTACAGTTTTAAATACATATGGTGCAGATGGTAATGCGAAAACAGAAAATCCGTAGGATTTGGTCTTGAATCAAAGATTGCCACCATTACATTTATCAGCTCTTCTGGAACATAATCATTCAAAAGACCAGAAGATGCCTAGATATCAGTAGAACTGAAACATTCTGATATTGAAGGGTTTTAAAACTGCAGGAAATGGCCATCTAAACAATTTTTGAAAAAGTTGAAATGTACTATATCCTTAATGTATTTTACGGCAAGTAATGAACCCAGATGAATCAGTAGCCAGTTTGAGGGCTATTTTGGACTATTCCTTGTTTCCTACTGAAGAGGAACTGCTTGCAGAACTTGATGCAGTTAAAGGAAAAAAAGGGACACGGATTATTATTTGGAACCTTCGAAGGTAAGAGGAAATTTTAATGTTGATAATGCAACTTTATAGTGTGTTAATTTCCTAATGCTATATAAAATAAGTCTGAGTTTATATTTACATGATAAATTAATATGGGATTGTATTGTATTTAGATTTACCTAGCAAATTCTGTAGGTAAAAGAGAATATTAAAGAACTCAGAATGATCTGAGCTTAAAACATTCAGAGCTTGGCTTGTTCTTTTACAAGCTGTAATTAGCTTGGCTAATTTTGTTTTTTGTTTTTTCTCCCAACATAAAATAAAGTAGCAGTGACTGATTTCAGCTATATTATCAAACTAGGTGAGGAAGAAGCAGCAGTTATTTAAGCATATTTTCAGGCAGACAAACAGCTGAAGTTGGATTCCAGCCAATGAAACATCTGGCTCAGACTGGATGCTATATCTGCATGCAGAGAAAACACACTGGGAAATGTTCCAAAAACCAGGAAAGGGTCTTGAAGTTACTGTATCTTCAAGAATATAGCTGCCTTTAGACTGTATGCACTGATAAGAAATTTTGGGGATTTTCTTGATCTATTTTTTTTTATTTTGCTTTGATGCTTAGATTCATATTGTATTTTGCTTCATTTATATTATATTTCTCTGTAGTGCATTGTAAAAAAAATAATTTGCTAATAATTTTTTTATAAGGTAGAATATTTGCTTCATTTATATAAGCAAGTGAGGGATGTTTGGATTATATAACTAGAATGCCTCTGCTGCTTTGACATAGATGACTAAAGATTGTAAATAAGATCTGGGAAAGGGGCTGAGCAAAACAGGCCTCTGCTAAGCTTATAACTCCTACACGCAGGGATTTCCATCCAAAGTTATGCATTGTGCTGTTAGCTAACAATTTCAACAAGCCATGAAATGAGATAGGGGACTTCCCTTGCTATAACAAAATTACAGTTGCCTTTTATGCCTCTGCATTATGCTTTATTTTAGAGCATTAAGCAGATGCAAAGACTGCTGTGCACTATGATCATTACATTAGTGTCGCTAATACTGCTGATGGGGTTTTCAGGTTGTAAAATGCAAATACCTTATTGATGAACCTTTGGGTGTGTGCACTATACATGTACCTGTTGATTCTGAGTTTGCATGCTCTATGATAAATGCAGAGACAATCTTGCTTTAATTGTTTGCTGAGCATTACCATTAGATGTGCATTGTGACTGTGCATTAAGAAGAGAGAGAAGCTTCATTTCAATGATTGATGAACTGTTTTTTGTTTTGTTTTTTTGCTGCTGCTGCTGCTGCTTGTTTTTAAATTAATGGTCATGTGCTTTTTGCTGGGCTTCTGTGGCTGTTAAGTCATGCTTAAACTGTTGCCTCCATTATTTCCCAAGGAAGATTTTAAAACGTTTATATTCTTTAAAAAAAAATTACCCTCTTAGCTAGCTTTTCTCCAGGTTGTCTAAATGACAGCATAGTATATACTACCACCCTATTTTTGTAGTTGTAGGGTGAAAATAATGAAGCAAAGGCGTATTTCAACTAATCCCTGTTGGTAGAATATAACTTCTGAGTTCGTTCCATCAGAACACCGCCATCTAGTACTCAAAACAGTGATTTTCCCATATTTTGCGTATACCTAATACATAATTACTTTGTTAAGGATTTGGTTAAGATTTCCAGATAAAGTTATTGCATTGTGCATAGTTAGTAATTCTTCAAACGATTTTGCTTATTGAGAATCAGTATTATACAGGTAGTCCCTGGATTAAGAATGCCTGGTTTTAGGACAACCCATAATTAAGAATGGAGCCTATTATAGCAAAATTTGAGTTAAATACACAATGGTTCAGGTTAATTACACAATACTACTAATACAGTATTATACAATAATACTGTTCTGGCTTACCTACAAATTTGACTTAAGGACAGACTTGAGAATGGAACTCGTTCTCAACTGGGGAGTACCTGTATCTGGGCAAGTAATTCTTGCTTAAATTCAGTATTTGCATTTTCTTCCACAGAGAGAAAAATGAACAAACAGAATTTGACTTTGATACAGATAAATATGATATTAGGATTCCTGCAGATTTGGATGAAGTAACAGGAAAAAGAGGCTATAAAAAACAAGAGAGACAAGATCAGAACGTTCCTGAAAGTGATTATTCATTACGGGTATGCATATTATTCATCTTTTAAACTATGACTTGCAGTGTAATATTCCGCAGTATATTTATTAGTTCTTAGTAATTGGTTGTGCACAGTATTTGGCTTTCTGGTGGAATCCAGCTAACATATTTTTAGCAGAAGGGTTCTGTCAGGAGGGGAATATTCCCTTTTCTTTCTTTCACAGCCCTTGGTTCCAAATCTCCTCTGAAACTGAAACCACCTATAAAGGAAGGATGTTATGAAAAATGAGAAAAAGACAAACTTCTGTTGCAAAACAAATTCTGTTTGCATAATGTTGTGTATAATCTACTTTTTATCAAAAATGATTCTACAATTATTTTGTTTCAGAATTGTTGCTAATAAAATTTTTAAAATTATTTAAAATGCAATATGAACAGGTAGAACATGAAAATAGATATACCCATAGTAATACTTGTAGTAAGCCACCATTATTCCAAGATGGCTTTCTTCTGCTGCTGGTGATTTGAAGAAATGACAACTTTCTCTGCTTTTTCATATTTTCAGAATAATTACCTCATTTTTATTCAGCAATTTAGGATCCATGTATGTGTGTGATACATATTTAATTCTTGTCTGTCTCTACCCTTAATCTTACTTAACATTCTTATAACTGTATTTTAGATTAGAGTAAATATAGTCCTGTTAGACTTTATAGATGACTGGATTTTAAATGGTCTGCCATATGTATATGTAAATTAATTAACTTGCTCCTAGAATACCAGTCATGTGGCACACATAACTTTGTGTTTAATTATAACATAGATCTCTGATTTCTTGTAGTGCAAAAATCTAGACATAATTTCAGTTACATATTTTGTGAGCTTTATAATTATGGATGAGTTATTGTAAATTGCTTTGATTTCCTTTGAGATTGCAATACTTGAGGAAAATATAATTATACACTTTTATTTGCTTTTCAGGCTTATTGCAGTATTTTATATTTAAAGCCAAGAATGCAGATCATTATACAAGGACAAAAAGTACAAACACAGTTGGTTTCCAAAAGTCTTGCCCATATAGAACGTGATGTTTATAAACCAAAATTTTTGGCTGTATCCTTTATGACTGTGGGCGATTGAATGTTGACTACAAAAAGATAACCTAGAGTGAAAACTCCACTCCCAGATCATATCATATTATTTCTGGCAGGAAATTTTGCTATCCTTCGTGTGACTATGTTGCTTTTGTTCAATCAAATATTGAAATATCCACATTATTATTCTGAATTGTTTATGTGGAATTTTAATCTCTAGACTGCACAGTATTAGTGCATGATCATGTTATTCTTCAAGAATTGGTAAAATATGCAGCCCAAGAACTCAAATTCCAGCAATCTTTGAACATGCACAAATATCTTAATAACATAAAGGTATTTGGAAGTCCTGGACATAAGAAGGCAATCCCCAAATGAGGAATTGGGTGAACTGAGTTTGCTAATGAAAGTAATAGTGTAATGGTAGTGATCAAAGAAAGACAAATTGCTGAACAGGTGGAGCTCCTCAAAATCACTGTTACTCTTTTCTGAGCAACTAGTTAAGTGTGGACTGAATAGTGTGATAATAAAGTGGTTATATAGCTGGTTCAAAAATTGTATTCAAAGTGGTAAGCATTGGTATCTATCAAATTGGAGATGGGCATAAATTTGTTCCTAGGCCCACTTCGGGGTTTTTTATAATTGACTTGGATCAGGAGCTAGGAATGCTTATCAAATTTGCTGAAGTCATAATTGGGTGGGATAACTAATGCCCTAGGGGCATAAATAATGTTCAAATAAGTCAGAGAAACTGGAAGTAACCAGTTGAAATGTAAAGGAGGCAGGTGCAAAGTTCTTAAATTAATAAAAATAAAATCTGCAGATAGATGATGGGATACCTGGGTAGGTTATAGACCTTGTGAAAAATATCTTAGATAGTAGTAGGGCAAGATTCAGAAGAGCAATATGGTTGCAAAAAGGGTAAACGCAATTTTAGACAACATCAGTAGAAACATAGCTTTGAAATAACAAGGAATTCCACTTCATTCCACTTTGGTTAAACCTCCATCTTGAATACTGTGTCCAGTTCTCGACTCCGTGAGAAACTGGAACTAGTTCAGAGAAGGGTAGGGAAATAAAGGGAAATTAAAGGAGTTGCAGATGTATAGCTTTGAGAAGAGAAAGACTGTGAAATAGTATTCAAATGCTTGGAAGACTGCCACACAGAAGGTCAAGATGTTCCTCATTGTTCTAGACCACAGAATAATGGATTTAAGTTATAGGGAGTCATATTCCAATTGAACTTTAATGTGATGGTCCAAATCATCACTTCTAAGATTCTACTCGAAAAAGCAGAGCTTAAGTTTATGCCTATTTATGATTGTAGCAATGATTTCAGTCTCCTGTAGTTCATTTGGCTAAATTTTAAGCATCCTCTTACTCTGGACTATACGGCTCCTATATATCTAGTAAATGTAGTAAATCGGAGATCTAAACACTGAAATACTAGAACATGGTATTATTTTATAAAAATCCTTTCATATATAATTCTAATTTCAAATTGCTTATAGCTGCCTAGTAAAATAAGCTTTTTTCAGAAAAAATCGGTTCATTTACAATGCTTTATGTTAAGAGGATTGTTTTTAGGTTTTTTTTTTTAACTGCTTACAGACTGGAGAAGTTCTGGTTTAAGAGAACTTTTCACACTGAATTCTCAAGAAAAGTTACAATTCACATGTTTTTCTTAACATGCACAAACAAGCCCAAAACAGTAAGAATTACTTTTGGATTCAACTGCCGAAATAAAGACCATTATGGAATGATGATGTACCATAGAAACAGGTTAATCAAAGCTTATGAAAGAGTTGGCTATCAGCTAAAGGTGAGAACAGATGCGTATAATATGATTTTATACTTGTAAATGTTCAAATTGTCAGTATAACAAGACTTTTTTTTAATACTGCTGATGTAAAATTTATTTTGTAGTTTTAAAGCCAGTTTTATTTTAAAGCTGTTATTTAAAAATTTCCTTCAGTACTTCATATTCACAGCTCCTGCTCAATGAGCAAGTGGTAGCTGGGGCCTGGAGGGCCTTTGTACAACTTTGTCTCGGGCCTGTTCCTGGATTGGGAGTCCCTGCTCGCTGTCAGTCATGCCCTAGTCACCTCTCAACTACTGCAGGGTGTTCTACATGGGACTGCCCTTGAAGTACATATGGGAACTACATTTGTCCAGAATACACAGGTACTTATGGGTGCACTTTGGTATGTAATGTAATGCCTCTACTTCACAAGCTGCAATGGCTTCCTGTTAGCTTCTGGGTACAGTTCAAGGTGCTGTTTATCACCTGTTTCTCACCTGTAATGACCTATATGGCACAGGACCAGGTTATTTGCAAGATCACCTCTCCCTAAGGACATTTGCCCATCCCACCCAGTCTAATAGAGGGAGCATATTTGGGTTTTTTCCTTGAAATGGTGCCATCTAATAGGGCCCCAAAGGTGAGCCTTTTCTGTGGCAGCATCTGCCCTTTGAAATTATCCCTTTCCCTTCCCAATGTTCAGTTGCCCCTGACCCTGTTGGCCATTAGAAACTTGGCTATTCCCCTAGGCACTGGGGCTAGGATGAGTAAATTCCCAGGAGGAGAGGGTATGAATGTGAGCCTGGTATCCTATTATTGATAATTGTTTTTGATTGCTATTTTTATCTTGGATTTTTTTTTCTTGTAAGCTGCCCAGAGTTGCATTGTTTGACTTAGGTGGCGGTATAAATTATTCTAATTAATTAATTAATTAATTAATTATACTTTTACCAAGAGCAGACAATATGGTACTCTCCAGGTATTTTGTACTTTTAATTTCTTCAACATGACCGGTAGCAAAGATTGTGCTAGTTGTAGAAACCAGGTTGCCTGCCCTAAATAATCTGTACTAAGTGAGTAGTATATTGTATAAAATATATATTTTAATAAATATTTTCACTATGTGGAGGGGCAGCTTCCTCTTCTATTTATCATTTCTGCTCCTTTTTCTGTATTGCAATTTCTCCTGTTTTGCTTAAGTTTTATCCTAACCAAGAAACACAAGATAGCTATCAGTCCAAAAATATTTGCTAATCTTAACCTATGTATACTTTTGCATATGTACCTCTGTTTAAATAATTTATAGGTAGTTTTACTCTGATTGGAAAAAAACAGCCCTTTTTTCAGTTAATAAATATTATTTTGAAAATTGAGAACACATAACTCATGTAGCTAAAGAACATAAGAACAAAACTACACAAGATCAACCAACTAGTCGCCATGAATGATCTTACTAGTATAGCATAGCACACAGGATGGCAATTTCTGCATCCTGGAACATGGATACCAAGGCCTATGATGTTTGTTTGACTTCCATAGATGGCTCTTAATTCTGTTTTATGTCACAATAAATAATGATTTAAAGTACATTGACAATTTAAACTGGTTATTTTAAAGAAACTAGGGGTATTTTGCTAGTTGCTGAGTATTTTTGGAAAGTGTCATTCTCTTAGAAGTTAGTTCTTTTAAATTTCTAGAGATAATATACAATTTAGTAATTGGCTAGAAAATGAAAGATCAAAGCTTTTTATAGTGTCTGGTATGTGTTCAAATATACAAATTAAATATTCTATAGTATGTCAAGAATTATATTTCATTCTTTCTGTTCCAGCCACATTCTGAAAATCTTGCTGCTCTCCCAAGCTTTGTGGTGTTAAAACTGGTGGAGTTATTACCTGTGCCAGTTGGATTCTTTGTTACTACATTGTGGTGTTTGGGCCTCTGTTCAAAAATACATTTCAGTATGACTGTTTTAGTTGAGCGATAGGCCCAAGAAGTAGTTGGGTACATGAGGTTTCTTATTGCAAACCATCCTGAGACACAGGTTCTCTTGAATAAAATGCAACTATTATAAGAAAATTCTCTGAGGTCAAATATTTGTTTTGTTTTATTTAAATTTAATTTTATTACAGGAAAAAGCAAATAATTTCCTGACCACATTAGATAAACAGGACTAGATAACATACAATGCACTACCAAATCACAAATAATCCAAGAATCTTTTGAAAAACAAGATAGTAAGAAGGATATTAATTATTTTTAAAAATATTTATTTAAATGTATTGGCCACCCAACTCCAATGGACTCTGCTTAATACAACACACAAGAAAAAAGAAAAAACAATTTTTCTAGAAAGAGAACTGAAATTAGAGATTAGTAATATGACCTTTCAAAACATGACTGTTTTCGTTCAGTAATTTATATTTCCCTGTTTGTACAACTGGTATCCTGAAATAATGAAATATTTATATTTTCATTTCTAGACTATATTTCCAGAATAGATATTCAGTTTTGCAGTCCATTGTTCAAGATGTCTATTGTGTTGATAAATAGATCGCCCATGTCAAAAAATATTTATTTTGTTTATCTTTTCTCCAAACAAGTTGTGCTTGGTGGTCTGAGCATATTTTGATTCTGTTAATTATTGCCATTTCTTCCTAAAACAGTTTTATGGTTCCCATAATTTATGGTTTTACAATATGCATTTATGGTTTTATGACACCTGGGTTTTGACCTTCTATTTACAGTTTTATGGTTCCAGGGCTTTATTCCTATAAGAATGAATTGTGAAATCCTGTGCACAGAGATACTTTTTTCATTCTCTTTACAAAAATCTCAGTTGGATGGATTGGCTCTGTTATGAATATTTGGTATAGCATTAACTTGGAGGTACTAAGAATAGCTTCTTTAATGCATTCTGCTGTTTTCCAGGTATTACAAAGTAAGATCTGACTGGTAAAAAGTGGAGGATCAGATTTTGAACCTTGAAAGAAAAATCAGAATACTTCACTATAAATAAAAGCCTATTTGTATAATAAAACCTTAACAAGCTTAAAAGATGTATTATAATCAGAAGGACATATGACTTATTTTAATCTGAAAAATGTAGGAGCTGCAATATATTCAACCAGCCAATAAGCTATAATATAAATACAAGAAATATTTACCCTAAAAAAAAGAAGAGAGACCAGTCAAGATGCTTTTTCCTTGTGTGCAGACACGGGGGCACCAACCTGGAATTAGCAACATGGCCGTATGGCAGGACTGCTCTCCTTAGGAGCATACTCAAAAGGGCAGTTTTGCAATGTTACTGAAAGAAGGAATCCTGTGGTTTTTGATTTAAATACTTACTTTTATAAACACCAGTACAAAGGTGCATTTCTAAGGCAAATTTCCCTCCCTGGTGTTGTTGTTCTTGGTTTTAGACAGCTATAGTGTCTTTTAATGGGCTCAGAAATTAGACCCAAAAGATACATAGAAGAGTTTACAGAATCTTCTGAAACAGGAACATCCCAAATAAATGTAATGTTTGATGTCAGCTAATTTGCACAAATAGCACTCTAGAATGTGCTATGAAAAATAAAAACTTGCTAAATTAACTTGTTGTATTAAGACATTGGTCTTGGAATTTCGTCAGCCTATTCTTTTCCTCTTCTAAATACAGTGTCTTGCAGAGAGGCCTGCTTTTTCTCATACTGGCGAAACCAATTTGTCTACTTCCTGTCACAATGTGAAATGTTCACATAGAGTAAATATCCTTGTTTTGGATACTTTTAAAAGCTGGAGAGTTTTAAAAGCTTCTCCCAGTTTCTCTACCATTTAAATCATAGTTTGCTGCACTATTTATTGTTGAGCTTTTGAAGTGGAAAACTGTGGAACGTTATTTTAAAAAATACTAAAAGTTTACTTCAAACTAAAAAAAACATGCATATTTTGGAGATTTGTGTTACAGTTATACAAATATTTCTCTAAAACTTGATTAAGAACATGAATGGTCAGATATAACAGTGTTGATATAGTAACATATAATACATTTGCATTTTCCTTTTTTTTTTCTTCCGCAGGCAAACAATATGGGTGTAGGTGTAATTGGTATTATTGAATGCAACTTTCTAAAGCCAACCCATAATAAACAGGACTTTGATTATACCAATGAATATAGGTAAATGCTTATTTTATCAATGTAAAAGAGTTTCTTTTCAGTGCATAAGTTAAATATTCTGTTTATAAAACTAGCTATTATACCAAGCTGGATGAATTGAACTTCATGCCAGATGGACCCTAGTTTCTTTGTGTTGAGTGGAAGACCAGAGGATTCCATGAATGAAATAGAAGACTTCCTATAAATGGAAGTCTTGCTGTATCAGGATTTCTGATACTGAACCCAAGTAAAAGCCCCCTGTAGGCCTTCCACTCTGAATGGATTTAATGCCTTGCTTGTGTGTATGATGATGTTAAGAGGGAGACCAACATCGTGCATGTTTGTTTATCTTATTAAGAGGTATCTGTATAATTCTGTAAATAAGTGCATGTACTGTGGTGTTTCAGGCAGGCTATTGGGATGGGAGCTTTAGACTTCTAACAAGATACAGTTCTCAATAGCCAATTTGGCATAGAGGTTCAACGTACTGGATAAGAAACCAGGAAGCTGTGAGTTCTAGCCTTGCCTTAAGAAGCTGGGTGACTCTGGGGCCAGTCACTCTCTCTCAGCCCTAGAAAGAAGGCAGTGGCAAGCCACTTCTAAAAATGTTGCCAAGAAAACTGCATGGACATGTCTAAGCAGTCACCAGGAATCAACTGACTGGAAGGCACAAAAGAAAAAAAAGTTATCAGTAACTTTATGGTAAAACGATGCCCAAGAAATTTTGAGTTTAAAGAATAAGAAAAAAATGCCTCCATTTCTCTGGGGAGGAATATGCCATTAATGATATTCACTCATTGGACATTTGAGTCCAAATAATTGCTTTTTTATTCCTGTTTCATTTCTGCGATAAGTATATTTACTCTTAAGATGTATTATGAATTACAAAATAGTATTTCTTGTTTGTTAGGCGTACAATACATGCCCTTGGTGAAAAACTTAATGACTATTGGAATGAGATGCAAGCAAAGAAAACAGATTACCCTCTGGAAGTATTAGTTGATGATACCCAGTAAGTTTTTTAAAGCACAAACTTTTCCATAATGCTGCTTGGCTTGAGTAATTGTAAAATATAGATGTACTTTTCTAGGTTTTATGCAACTGATAATTTGTTACAGGAAACGGCCTGATCAGACCTGGGTTCAGTGTGATACTTGTCTAAAATGGAGGAAGCTTCCAGATGGAATGGATGACTTGCCAGAGAAATGGTACTGTTCATATAACCCTGACCCTCAGTTCAGGTAAAATAGGTAGGAATGAAATAACATTTTTAGGTTGTAATGTTAGCTAAATCAAAATTAATGATATCTTACTAATTTTTAAAATTAGAAATTGCAACGTGCCTGAAGAACCTGAAGATGATGATTTAATACCATATGAGAAAACACATAAAAAAAAGTGAGTATTCAACAGCTAGAGATTTGGAATTATGTATACTTTCATGTATTTTAAAAGCACTTCTCAGAATACTGTTAAAAGACAAGGTCAACATATATTATATTCACTCTGTACAGTTTAAATTTGGTTTATTTTACTTGCCAGCTCTATAATAGATTTAGAATCCAGCCAAATTATGGTTGGGATTAATTATGTTTCAATGAAAGAGATCAAGTTGGTTATCCATAATTTTTATTGAAGATTTTAATTACCACAATAAAAATACAAACTAACTCAGAGTGAGAAAGGAAGGTAAAAAGAAAGAGTGAAAGTGCAAAGAAAAAGAAAGGAAAAAAGAAAGGAAAGAGAAAGTGAAATAAAGAAAATGAAAAGACATATATAAAGAAGTGACTTTTAACCTTCATCGCAAGTATAAATAAGTTTGGTAGCTTTTTACCCCCTATACGGTTACAAATAGATATCTCTTCTTCCCATAACCCATCTCATCAGCCATCAGTTTTTCAATCCTGGTGTCAGCAAAAAGTCTGTAAGGGTTGCCAGAACTTCATAAAAACTTGTCTTATTTTAACCTTGATCAAATAAACCAACTTTATATTCCTTCCTTTTACTTATAAAATCTTAATCTTTAATTCAAATATTGTCATAGGATTTGATCTCTCTTCAGTTTCTCCTTTGTCCCATCGCATAGGCTTCTTTGAGGCTTTAACAAGCCTCTTTTGTAAATCCAATACAAAGACATTATCCAGGTTATTCTCTTGGTATATCATTTATATTTCCCCTTTAAGTTTTAAAACTTCAGCCAGCTTCTTTTGTATATCCAATAAAGAGTCCTTATCGGGGCATTCTTTTGGCCTGTCATTTGTATTTCCACTTTAAATGCCTTCTCTGTTTTGTAATCCACACTTTTTTTTTAATCCAATATTTCTGATTTTACTATTTCTGCATCAAGCAAGATTTGTTTCACATCTGTCATTCCTTCACTAACATCCTTTAGACATAGTCTGTCTATAGAAGCAGACATCGTTACTGATATTTTTGATATTGTGGCTACTAATTTCTGGCCCCATTCTTCAAAGATCTCCTTTAATATTTCAAATGCTACAGTTTTTTGTGTCATTTTGTAAATCCCAATCCTAATCAAAACCAAAGGCAGGTGTTTTTTTTTTTTCCTTTTTGCCTGGAGTCTTTTAGTCCCCTCTATTGTCCAGTTTAAATCATCTAGTCTCTAATCTTTGTTAAGATTTACAGTAGAAAAAATCATTTTGGTTCCCATGAAAAGCTGTTTATTTTATATAGTTAGTTCCAAAATCTTACAATAAATGTTTCAATATTCCAAATTCGCCTGGACCCTTAATTCATTTATAACTTTCTTGGTTCAAAATCTTACTTAGCTTTTTGCCATTTATTTCAAATTCTTTAAATTCTTAAACTTATAGTTAATTTTTCTTTTGTTCAGAAATGAAGATAGACTCATCAGGTAGCTTTTCAAACTTGTCATTCCAAAGATCTCTAATAGCTTTGAGATAGTGAGCTAAGCAATTTCTGAAATTGATTAGAAGCAAGGTTAGCAAACTAAGTGTCCTTTAAAAGCCTCTGCCGCAGTTGTGAGCTTGATGATTGATCATCTCCTGGCACTCAAACCCATGGGAGACGGCTGGCCTGCGGTCTCCTCATGAGGAGCAGCTGTCCAGAGCGCATGCGGGCGATTTTCTGTCCTCTCCTTGTCCGGAGAGGTTCCAGAGAATCAGTCTACTCACCAGTTCTTTGGTCTTTGCTAGTTGTCTCCACTCTCCACAAAGATGTGTTTAGCTCACCATGCCGCCACCAGAAGTTCCAGAGATCAAGATGGTTATCAAAAGTCTGAAATTTAATTGTTCTAGTAGGCTGTAATACAGGTAGTCCTCATTCAGTGACTGCTCATTGAGTGACTGTTCGAAGTTACGATGGTGCTGAACAAGGAGATTTATGACCGGTCCTTGTAGTTGTGGCCATTGCAGCATCTCCACAGTCACTTGATTGTGATTTGGGCGCAGACAGGAAGGAAGGAAGGAAGGAAATCCTTTTTTTTTTCCCAGATTTTTTATCCCGCCTTTATTATTTTTATAAATAACTCAAGGCAGCGAACATACCTAATACTCTTTCTTTCTCCTATTTTCCCCCCAACAACAACCCTGTGAGGTGAGTTGGGCTGAGAGAGAGTGACTGGCCCAAAGCACCCAGCCAACTTTCATGCCTAAGGTGGGACTAGAACTCAGTCTCCTGTTTTCTAGCCTGGTGCCTTAAGTACTAACTGGCTCCCTTTTTTTTTAATGTCATTTGGGCTAAAAAGGGAAATGCAGAATTTCATGTCAGTGTTACCTGGTTAAAGAAAAAAGAGTTTCAATATTCCATCAGGAGCTTTCTAAAAAAAAGTCCAGTGCTTCACAGGCACACTAGTGAACTTGTAAAAAATCCAGTGTCTCACTGGTCTGCTGGGGTAAGGAAGAGAAACAAAACAGGTTCAGCAGTTGAGGTCCCTTCAGAAGAGGGGTGGACTCCCAGGACAAAATGGCTCTAAAGGGCAGTTATCAATGATCAGGGGAGATTTTGCCACAGCACACAGTAGCCATCTGGATTGGATGCATTTGCTTACAACAAAGTAAAACACAGCAGGTGAACCAGGTAACACCGCTTGTACCAGTACAAATCAGAAAACACTACTTTTGATGGAAATTGCCTGTCCTGGGGGTTGAAGGTAGGTAAGTGTTCCTGCCCCTGAGAAATAATGGTTTGTAATTGTACTGGGGCAACCTGGTTAAGCAGATCAGTCCTCTCAAAACTGAAAATTTTCTGCATGAGTAAGAAATGTTAAAAAGTAAATTTGACTATATATATAATAATAATTCTTTGTATCATACAGAGACAGAGAGAAATTAAAGAAAAGATTGGAATATAGCCAACAGGTAAATAATTGAACATCTTAAAATGTATGTATGTAAACAGTGCCATCAATGTACATGTGCATGCAAAAAGGCAAGTTCTTCCCCAAGAAACAAAAAATCAGCATAGGGAAGATAATAAAGGAAAGGCAGAAAGTTAAAAGTGAGGGTAAATGAGAATATTTGTTACACTTAATTGCACATATCCCAGGCTTAGTTTGAATGGAGGATAAAACAAAAAGAGCTGTTCCTGGATCTTTGGGGAAAATATGATTCTAAGAAGTATTTGAAAAAGATGTTCAGGCAGGAATTAGAGGTTATATGGGACAGCAAAGAGGGGGAAAACCAGTTGATCAAAGTAGTGTTCTCAAACTATTTCCTGTTCTGGAAGATTCACTTTGGAAAGAAACAATTCACTTCTAGAACAGCTGGATCAGCACATTCCAGTGAGTGCCACAACCTTCTAGTACCAAAACACTTATATAAACAAATAGTTAAGAGAACAGGAGACTTTCAGATAACTGAGTTGGTGGGGAATATAACTGAAAAACAAAGGGATACAAGAAAATATCATGTGAGGGATCAGAAGGGAAAGATAGCTCTGAATTCTGAGCTAAAAGTGAAAAATACAGAACTTCAGAGGGGTGAATAGAAGTAATAGAAAAAGGGAAAAAGTAATCCCTGGAGCACAGAGATCAGACAGATGAATTGCCAAGTGAGGACCCAAGTTAGTACATGGTAGAATTAGTCGGTCTGAAGGCAGAGGTTACAGGAGTGTACAGAGAAGAGATTGGATTATCCATGTGAATGCAAGAGTCAAATCAACAAGAAGTACAACTGAAGTACTTTCACAGAAGAACAAGGTTAGGCAGAAAGGACTGAGGGCCAAAGCAGGTAATACAGCACAACACACAAAATTGTATAAAATTAAAGAAGCATTTTAGTAGTCATGTGATTAAGCTAATAACAGATTGAGGCCTATTAGAGGAAGAAACCTCAAAAGGAAAGGTGCAACAGTGATTTTAGCATTGATTTAAGAGATTTGTTGGTGGAAAGTAGATGACTTAGTAAAAAAAATCATGGACTGACTTCAGGATATATGAGCAGCATTTAGTGTGAAGTAGAGGAAGAGGCTAAAAATGATAAGATTGGGAGAGATAGTAAAAGTGTGGTATGTGAAGATAGATTGAACAATCTAGGGACCAAGAAGACCTGAGAAATAGAATAAAATTGTATTTCAGAACAGTGGGAATCACATATTCTGGATTTGTGAAGCAATCTGTGTTTTACTGATTTGTGCTTTATACTCTTGACTCTGAATAAAAAGTAGCATTTAAATAGTTATTAATACACCTAGGGTATGTAAAATAAACATTGTATGTTTGTTAGAGATACACTCATCTGCAACTATCAGTAATATTCCAGAAGTGAAATATAATGGAAAGCTGAGGCCATTTAAATGTTGCTTATGTAGCCTACAGGTAGTCCTCAATTTAAGAAGGCAATTGGGACCGGAATTTCTGTCATAAAGTGCGACTGCATTGCTTAGTGACAGCAATCCCTGCAGTCCTGGTTGCCATCATTAACCAAATCCCAAAGTCGTTAGGCAAGTCAACTTCCTGCTGGCTTCCCATAACCAAAGTCATTGGGAAGCCAGCAGGAAGTTGCAAGTCCCAGGCTGGCAGGCAGGTAAGTGGCTACTGCCAAGTGGAGGAGGGAACGGGGGAGGGCTGGGGAGAGTGCATGAGGGTGCGAGGGGTTGTGTGAGGGGCATGGATCAGGGAGGTTGTAAGGGGGTGCACAAGGGTGCAAGGGAGGTGTGGCGAGGGTGCGAAGGGGTGTGTGTGGATTAGGGAGTGTGCAGTGGAGGCACAGCAGGGATCAGGGAGGATGTGAAGGGGTGCACAAGTAGCCAATGCAGAGCAAGCACAGGGGGTGGGGGAGGGTGCATGGGTGGGGGAGACTTACCCCAGCGACTTGCGAACTTCCCTGCTGGCTGCCCCATTGACTTTCTGAGGAAGCAGACAGGGAAGGTTGCAAATGGCGATCATGTGATCATGGGGTGCTGCAACCAGTGGTAATTGCAAACTGGTTGCTAAGCGTCCAGATCACATGAATGTGGGGTGCTGGAACGGCCGGAACTCCGAGGACCAGTCATAACCATTCATTCAGTGCTGTCATAACTTTGAATGGCCACTGAACGAATGGTCATAGGTCAAGGACTACCTGTATTTATATGTATAAATATATTTGGTGAATGTTTTATGCTCTAGTTAATATCTAATTTAAACAATTGTGAAGTAAAAAATAAAGTAATTAATTAACCTGCTGATATTATCACAACTGGTCCAGTTATATATCACCACTTTAAAGGGAAATACCTTGAGGAAAAGTGATTCCTCTCTAATTGTTATGAAATGATTCATTTTCTACAGATTCATAATGAAATATATTTACAAGCATCATCTGCCTTGTCCAACACATCCCCAGCAATGAATGAAAGTATTTCAAGATTGCATGTAGAAACTTCAAATACACCTCTAAGCAGGCCTCTAAATGTACCAGATACATCAGCATCTTCTCCACTTTCAGATCCTGAAAATAGGTCAGTACATTTATTTCTTTATGTAACTTTTATGCTACTTCAGTCTCTACTGGTTCTAAAAATATACACTATCTATACACACACACACTCACACACACACATACATATTTTAATACCATAAATAATTGTTATTTCTTAATGTATCTTGATATAACATTGATGACACCATATCTCTGTCAAAATAGTAATTTAATCTCTGAAGGCCTGCCAATATAATCAGGATTCTGGAAGATGAAGAGGAAAAACAGGCCCCTTACCCTTTTAGTGTATGTAGTCCACACTCCCTGATTTGAGCCAAGTTTCTTGTAACTTACCGATAGGGGGTAAGGCGAAAGCTTATATAGTGATCTTGCTTACATAAGCAAAAGCAGCACCCCTTAGCAACTAAATCCCCCTACGTAGTAACCCAATTTTCCTTTTTATTATTAGTCTTGATTCTGTTTATTCAGCATGTTGCAGCAATTTTAGGAGTCTACTTGCCTATTCTAGTAGCTGTTTCCTTAAGTTTCACTTCTGTGTTCTGCAAGCTGTGTTAGGTATTCTTATAAACATTGCTTTAACCATCAGGTCACTGTTTTAATGTTAGCCAAATCCATTTAGGCAAACCATTTCTTTGGTTAGTTCGTCTTTCAAAGACCATGAGAGAAGGAGCTACTCTCAATTCTGGGCAGACTGTTCCAAAGATGTGAAGCCGCCAAGTAAAATACTTGCTTCTCTGTCCCCTCCCACCTAGTAAATGCTCACTCTGTACATATTGGGTAACCAAATTCTTCCTGGGATAGATAGTCTTGAAGATACCCAGCTGCCAAGTTATATAGGGTTTCATAGGTAACAATAAGCAACTTGAACTGCTAAACAAATTAGCAACCAATACAGCTCCCATAGCAGTACGTACAACTAGCACACAAGCATCTACATTTTCCACCAACTGAAATTTCTGGCTAGTCTTTAAGGGCACCTCACATAAAGTAAATTGTTGTTGTTGTTCAGTCATTAAGTCGTGTCCAACTCTTCGTGACCCCATGAACCATATCGCGTCAGGCCTTCCTGTCCTTCACTGCCTCCCTGAGTTTGCTCAGTTTCATGCTCATAAAGTAAATTACACTAATGAAATTGAGAGGTGGCAGGTATGAATGACTATCCTCAAGTAATCTTATCCAACTTGCCACAGCCTTCATCTGCTCATTCATAGGCCTGCTCATTTGGGGGAGCACAACCCTATAAAGAGGCAAAATTGGTCTAGAACTGGCAGGCTTCTGAATGAGCAGCCACTCTATTTTGCTTGGGTTGAGTCTAGAGACGAGGTCAGGACCACAACCACATCCTCTATTTGTCTGGAGGTAGAACTATCATCATTGATAATGCCACACAGCAAACTGATTATTTCACCCAGCAGCTTCATGTAAATGTTTAATGAGACAGAAGACTGAATCCTTAGGGTACTTCAAACTGGAATGCCTGAGGGCTCAGCCTCTTCTATCCCATAACGACTGACTAGAATGCCTGCTTAGGAAGGAGCAGAACCTTCATAGTGCAGCGCCCCCTACTCTGAACCCTCACAGGTGATCCAGAAAGATACTGTGGTCAAGACCCATAAGCTACTGAAAGATCCAGAAGACAGTGGTTGCATGTCCTTCATCCAAGGCCTGTAACAGATCTATGAGAGCAACCAATGCAGTTTCTATCCCATGCTCAGTCTGAATCCTGACTCCAAGAGTCCAGATATCTACTTTTTCCACAGTTCTTTGCCATCCCAACAGGAAGGGGATAGTTGTCTAAAATTGCTGGATCCAAGGCTGGCCTCTTCAGTGGGCAAACCAGCACATCTTCAAAGGCCACTGGTACCTCTCCCACCCATAAAAAGGCATTAACTCTCAGTATCCTGTTCCTTGTCCTCTCTGTAGCAGTGTAGGCAAAGCAGTTGCAAGAACTTTTGAATATATTATCTCTACATGGACTTTCTATTTAGAAAGTAATACAAAAGAATACAATTTTACTTTAAAAATGTTGATGTAATACATATCTCATGCTGTTTCTGTAGGTTTAAACGAAAACATTCTAATTCTGATGCACCACTACAAATTAAGATCACACGGGTGACTAGCCAAGCATTTGAGAACAAAAAAAATGAGGAGGATGACAATGATGATGTCATCATTTTGGAGGAGAATAGTACTCCAAAACCTGCAACAGAAGACTGTGACATCAAAATAATAAAAGTTGAAGGTGGTGCCAATTTGGATTATATTGGTGACGATGGAGAAGGTTCCAAAAGCAAAGACGCTTGTTCAGAAATAGAATGTTCAAAAGGAACTGCAGCCACACAAACAGAAGTAGAGTGGCTTGTAGTAAAGAAAGAAGAAGTAGAGAACAATGTCGAAAAGAATCACCTATCCAGATTAGAGCCTGAATTGACCATATTAGAACCTGTTGGCATTTCTGAGACTGCTTTGGTGGATGTGGACAACAAAATAAATGAACTAAATATTCAGGTGCAGTTAGCCAAAAGTGAAAAAGAAAAATATGAAAAACAGTGTGAAATGTTGTTCAAAAAAGTAAAGATATTAGAGCAAAAAATTGTAGAAATGAATGATAAGCACATGAAAAAGGAAATGTGCCATCAATCAACAGAAACAAATAGTATTCTATCAGATGAAGAACTAGAAAAAATTAAAGAAAGACGTCCAGAGGAGATTTTGATTCTCTATGAGCAGGCACTGTATGAGATGCAAAGGCTGAAAAAACAATGTACTACTCTACAGAATTTAAAAACTGAATGCACTAAATGTAGAAACAGTGACAGTAAAACTGAAGTAGATGACATGGCTGTGCAACTGGATGATGTTTTCAGACAGCTGGACAAGTGCAGCATTGAAAGAGATCAGTATAAAAATGAGGTAAGTTTTACAAATGCATATGTAATAAAACCAAGTTGATTGAAGTTAATCTTTTTCTCAGTTTTTACAGCTGTTGTAATACTACATTTTTAATTTTGTTCCAGCAAACATTTATGTAGTAGGATTGATGCATTGCAGCTTAATTTACTTGCAGGATGCATTTGTTTAGGATTTTAGTCCTGCACTTTGTCTTTAATACATTTATTTTTATGGAAATCCCATTAATTTTAGTAAAATACATAATTATTTAGTAGGGCTTCAGTCTAAATAAAAGTGTATTATTTCTACTTCAGTGAGTTCTGTCCAAATACCACACCTGGTAGAAATAGAAGACTAGGTAAGTAAAGAACAACAAGTACATGGCCCTCTTCTGATATAAATATGCTGTTGACCATTTTATCTAACAAACTAATAAAAGACATCAGTTTTTCCTAAGTACAGTAGTCAACAGTATACATAAAAATGAAGTCTTTGATTCAATCTTGATTCCTAGTGACTTCATGGACATATCTGTGTTTTCTTATTAATAATATGGGTGTTCTTTCAGCTTCCCAATCTAGCCTGCAGCCCTAGTATTTCATCCAAGTACTATTACCAGGTCCAGTCCTGCTTAGTTTTTTTGACTTTAGGTATGATTGGCTAGTTGCTAACACCTAGATTATTTCAAATGCTCACAATCCAGAAGGGAGCCTTCACACTGAGGATCCAGCGATTTGTCAAAGATCTGTACAGCCCTGGTTTCCAAAGTGAAGTGCCAACAAAGGCATCAGGTGTTGAATTTGTATATAAAATTTATTCTTCTAGTTCATACAGTCTAAAGAATTACTTTCCCAAGAAATTTGCATTTACTGTGATGTAATGTCCCAAGAGGCATAGTAGTAGGCATATGAATTATAAGTGTTCAATTGGATTTACTCCACGTGTGCATAGGTTTGTATTCATTTGAAACACTGGAATTTGTGTAAAAAAAAATACTTTTGTAATATTAATGGACTAAATCTTACAGCTGCTTATATGTTTTGAGTATAAAATTAAATTAAATTAAACCACCAGTGCTGTAGAGTGATATGGCAAGATTAATATTTAGGCCAAAATTCAAATAGCCTCTTATGGTTTACCTCTTTTTTAAAAAAACAGTAGACTTGATACCATATCGCAGTCTGCATTTGATCATCTTCTGAATGTTGGAAGACTAGCAACCACCAACCGAAAAGATTGTGTCTGCTTATCTGCCTATCTGTCTGTCTATCTTTGGCCTTGTAGGAGGTCATCTGAATGGTATTTTTTAAAAAAATGCTCAATATGCAGTATTGGATAATACTATATCAGGATAAGAAGTCCAGTGCTCTCCACATATTTATGACTACAACTCTCTTCAGCCTCAGCCAGGCTATTGAATGACAGGGGGTTGTTGGGAACATTTATTTTTTAAATCTGGAGGACATCTGGTTGCTTATTTCCATCCTTTGTTTGGGACTTTTTATTTCTTTTACAAATGTGAATGCATTTCTCAAGATAACTTATTTGGTTTTTTGTTGCATGTAAATCATCAGAAGGCTGTACTGAGATATCATAAAAACATACTGAAAATTTAGTCATTGTAGTTTTTTTGCATGACATCTCACTAATAGCATATTCCATTTTGTTTCTAGGTGCTTTGTGCATGATATATCAGTGTTCAAAAATTTGAGGCCAGTGCTCTGACAATAACAACAACAACAATAATATATTAAACTTGTTCTCCCATCTTAAATATATTAAGCTGTGCAAAGCCTTCAAAAAAGGTGCTTCACAGTGCATGTGGGTACATATTGTTTCTGAATTGTTAAAACAGCTACATTGTTTGTAAAGCTTGCATGCAAACCTTCAGAAGCTGCTACCATGAAACAACTTACAAGTCATCTGCAGTCTTGAGCATTGAAACCTGTTTGAAGACTTTGCACAATCTTAAATATGCACAATTTAAATACACAGTTCTGAATGTTTGAATGGGAAATGTTTACCTACCTCTTTCAGATTGAACTTCTTGAAATGGAAAAAAACCAACTGCATTTTCAGTGTGAAGAGCTAAAAGCAGAAATTGGACAGTTAAAAGCTTCTATGCCGCAAATGGTTGCACGTACAAATGATTCTGTGGCTAGCAATCTTGAAGAACCTGTAAATTATTCTGACGGGGAAAGGTACATATTCCTTATATACATGGAAAAGCATATTAAATCTTCATTAATATCTTGACACATCTATCTACTCCATTTTGATTTTCACCTAAAATTTTATCTCCTTAATCTTTGCAGTATCTAGCCAGCATTTATGTCTGCTAGGAGTGTGCTGTGGTTCTTGCTTTGAACATCTGTTTTGACCATTTTGAAAGTATTTTGAATTTGAATAGTATAAACTAAAAAGTTTTGCTCTGTACTAATATCTGTCAAAAGAAATGCTAACAGTTTGCCTTCTGGGGTATGTCCTTAAGCATATACTTGGTTCAAGCAGGGCATTTTTGAGAATTTTTGCCCCAAGTGATTGAAAATGTTGAACACTCCTTGTACAAAAGGTTACACTGTGTCAAGACTGCTGGAGTAGCTGGAACTTTGTTCTGAACAATAGGGCAGTTCTTACTCATTTTAGTTCATAACTAAATTTATTCTAAGCCCTTACCTGTTCAGTAAACACATTGCCAAGATGGACTTTAATGTAGCATACTTTAATATATATTTTAGAATACCTTAAAAAGCAGAAATGGAAAAGAATAAAATGTTCAGGAGATTAATTAAGTACTGAAGTTGTATGTACAATTGTATGTAAAAGTTGTATGTAAAACATACAATTTTAACTAATGTGCTCAATGTTGTCTTTCTGTAGCCTGAAGTTGCGATCACTACGAGTTAATGTGGGACTACTGCTGGCAACAATAATGCCTGATCTTGACTTGAAACAAGTGAACTACGACGTTGATGTAGTTGATGAAATTCTGGGACAAGTTGTAGAACATATGAATGAAATCAGTAGTGCTTAATGTTTTCTCCACTGTCACAATATACTTTGCTCAAATTTATACTCTATTGTGAAGCTTCCAATCTGCAAAAAAAACATTCATTTTAGGGATTAAACTAGGCACAAACTAAATGTATACTTGAACTGTTGCAGCTGGGTTTTCAAAGTGTTAATAGTGCCACAAAAGGAGTGAATGGCTTGAATGAAGGCATTGTGAAGGCACTGTGCAGGGATGGAAGGAACTTCTTCACTTCTGTGGTTATGACAGAAGCCATGGCAGCTACTAGCTCCTGGAAGCAAGGTTTGTGAAGGAACTATAGACATTTCGCTTTCTGGGGCTAGTGGGTGACATGTCATCACAAAATTGGGAAGAAAATTTGGGTTAAATTCTATTTAGCATAGCTAATGAAAATCAGAATGTGTATGTGTGGTGCTATTAATGAAAAAAGGCAGTCTTAACACTATGTCTAGCTTTATCCTGATTTCTGCATCAATTTCTGCATCAAATGCCACAACAGGTGTATTGTATTACCCCTTTTGAATTTTTCAGCATTTCTTACAGATACATTTAATTTTTATAATGCATTCAGAAATTAACCACAGATACTATAAATGGTGTTATATACATTTCTAACTTTCTTTTTAAAAGAAACACTGGCAATTTTGTCAAGTAGCATTTTTCCCAAATTACTAGTATTTTATAGTGGCCTATGAGTATTTCTGAGCTTTGATACCTGATCATGTATTATATACTGATTAAGAGTATTGCATAACAATTGTTAACACTATCGGATTATGTTTTGTTGAATAAGTATGGGTGTTTTATCAAAATAATTAGGTTTAAGGATTTATTTTTTCCTTATTTTTCCTAACTTTATAGTAAAATGTGGTTCATTATTCACATTATGTTTGATAGATGAATGTACTGTAAGGTCTAAGTAAAATAAATCTTGTCTGTATGGAAAATATTATTTAAATTTATACTGTACATTTACACTTTGAAGAAAAGCAAATAAATGGAAATGAGGTTTTATTTACATGAAATAAATTGAAAAATGTATATATTTTGTACTAAATGGGGAAAACACATTCTCATGTTCTGCGTGACAGGAACAAATGTAAATGGACAAATACATTTTTTTCCTAATAATAAATCACACACACATTGGCTTTTCCTTCTGTGTTTTTTATTCTATCCAACCCAATGAAATGTTGGAAAGAAACAATGTAAGGGCACTCAGGATTCTGTCAGTAGGACAACTTTCCAAAAACAGAACAGAACAACAACAGAACAGGTCCAAATTTTGTGTTGAGGAAGAAGCCGGCAAAAGGAGGATCAAACTGGAGAGCAGTGGAGGAGAAAAAAACACAGGATTTCCCCAACTGCTCCAGAATGCTGCCAACTTGTCCATTCTCAAGCCTCACTCCGGACTCTTCCAGGGCACATGACCAACGCAGAGCAGCTACTAAGAATTCCGGGAGTCGTACAAGTAGTCCTAGTTTAGTGACTGCCTTTGGTTCCAGCGAAATGTTTACTAAGCAATACAGTCACTAAGCAAACCACAGAGAGAGCGAGACTGGGAAGATCAGTGGTTGCTGCCATCTCATTCAGATAAAGTTCTCTCATGCAGAGCCCTGCACCTGACCTGGTTTTGTTTAATTCCTTTTTTTTTTAACCCCCTCGGGGATTGGAGAGATTGCCTAAACAAACTCACTCTTCCTGAGCTGCTTTCTCCCCAGTGCAGCACTAAAAAGTGCTGAGGGCACGTTAACAAGCTCAGCTTTGTGATCTTAATTAGTTGATTAGAATCCTTCAAAGGGCTGTAGCTCCTGTCTGAAACTGACCAGACCTTAGTTTCACACTGAAGGGTTTTGTCTAAATGCAGGGAAAATGAATTATTACCATCTTATTAGCCAATGGTGGCTATTGGAGGCAGTTGCTAAATGAGGACTAACTCTATTCTGCATGCTTTCCCTACCTTGTTCCTTCTAATTACTGTGTGAACAGTTAACTATTAGCTCAGACGTGCATAATTATACATTGTACACAGTACTCAGCAATAGATGAAATGTTAACACTTGGGTAGGTATCCCAAAGTAGTTTTTATGAGTAGTGTTTACCGAAAAAAATTAACTTGTATAAGCACATATATAAATTAAATAGTTATTAATGTGCCGTATTAGATAACAGCACAACTGAAAATAGAAACTTGGAACCAAATTCACGTGTTAAATTGGTGTTTAAATGTGTAATTGCTTATCCTCCTCATTCTGTAATATAACCGTGCTTCCACCTACAGGTCCATAGGATGTTCCAGGCTTTCACAAGCCAGAGAACGTGGGACAATTGAATAAAACCGCCTGTTTGCCTTTGGTGCCCAAAGTTGGAGCGATAAGAGTTCAAATGCACAAACTGGGTCTAGTAGAAGAACTTTAAAAATGTTTAAACTTTGGGTACCAGTTTTAGCCAGGATACGTTGTTCTTAAACACACTGGCAGTACATAATCCATCAAAATTGTAACCCGCCTGAGCCAGAGAGGTGAGTTTGATAGGATTATATTTTTGTTTCAAAAAATAAAACACGAGTACTGAATCAGGTCTGAAACTATAACTTCCGAGTAGGGCAACCAATGCGATAGAATACACAGAGTTTGAATGTGTGACGTGAAAAGTTTTGTTAAAATGGGATGGTCAATCCCGCTGCTGGACACGCAGTTTCCTCTCTTCCTTAAATTTGTGCTCAAGCTTCTGCAGGAAATTAGGGGGAGCGGCAGGGATGAGAAAGATTCACGCGTGATTGATTTTTCTTTTAAGACCTCTATTCAAAAGAGCGTGAAATTCCCTGAGAAGCGAATTCCACGCGCGGAGCCGCTCCTGAGAAGGCCTTTAGAAAGCACTTGGTCCGCAAAGATTTGTTTGGGCTCTAGTTCAAAGAGTAGGGTCTACTCGGAAAAGCTCTGTTCCAAGTCATAGACTAACAGCACGTTAAAACTGAAAATGGCTGGGTTTCAATTTATAGCGAAGCGCACAACTCTGTATGTTTGGCTGCAACAGACTACAGTACCCAGGCTAACCTTTCAGCCAGGGGAAGTGGAATAAAACTTACCGAGGAGAAAAGCTGATGGACAGAAAAAGCGGGGCGTGTTCCGGACGCTAGGTGGAGCCTTTTGGACATCATAACCAAGAAAGCCTCCGGGCGACCGGCTCCTCCTTCGGGACGCCCGATGACTCTAATGCGCAGACGCGAGCGCGGGAACCTGAATTAGTTTTGAGTTGCAACCGGACTTTTGTGCTGATTCTTCTTGCAGGTATGGCGGGGTGGGGGCGCGAAATGGGCAGACACTAAAGGCAAAACTCTGGGTCAGGACCCCAAAGGAACGGATCTCTTGCTAATGCGGAGAAGGGGCGGAAAAGCGGCTTGTGCACAGTGGGAGGGAAACTCTTGTACGGAAACTGTCACAAAGGGATGCGTCCCTGGTTTGTGCTGCGTCAGTAGGTTCGGGGGAAGTTTTCCTTTTTTTTTTTTTTTTGGACAAAAATGGGTGCGCTGTGCTTCCTACCGAGGGTTGAGATGTGGAAACCGAAGGTTTATTTTAGGTTAGATAAGAATCCCTTCCCGGTAAACAGTGTAAGAAAGTAGTTCTGTAAAGTCTCGTCTCTTCCTCGTAGCTTATCAAGAAGCAAGGTAATAGGCTGACACACAAGTAGTGTGCTCCAAGATTAAAGGAAATGTTTAAACAGAAATGAATGAGTTGAGTGAAGGGCTTGCTAATTTAGTTTGGGAACTAAGAATATGGAACCCTCAACAAGCCTTTGATCGAGAACTTGTTTCCAAGAAGCATTTATAAAGAAAAGTCTAAGAGCTTTTTATTCTGTGTATGGTTTGTGGATCCTTCTCTTCCCCCCACACCCCAAATTCTAAAATTCCATGAATGAGGCAGAGTGATAAGCACCCTCAGTGCTGAAAAGGGGTGGGAAGATGGGGGGGGGGTGTTTCTAGACAAGCTGCTTTGCCCCACCTTCCAGTGTGTGTATCCCAACCTTAACCCTTGTGTGCCTTAGAGAAGTTCAGATAATGTAAGTTAAATGCTTTGAATATTTCTGATAGTATTTACAGTACTATTTTTGCAAACACAGGTTTGCTCCAGAGTCATCTTGAGGTTTGTGCCTCATTACATTTTCAGCAGCCTTACTGTTGCTTTTCTTAGTAAAAGACAAAAGATTTATACAATTTGAAGAGAAATCACACTTGTCATGTTACTGTTTTACTTATATGCTTTAATTATATACAACCTAATTTTCATCTTATGGCCCCAATGTCACTGTCATCCTTTTGAAGAAGAATCTTAATTCTTAGCAAAAGAAATATAATGGAATGCTCTTATTAAGGAAAGATGAATGAATGCATAGGAAATGAGAGCATTCTTCTTACTCATCATAAAATCCCTGGAAATGTAACACTATCACCACATACCCTACCCTTTTTAAACCGTTGCATTTTTATTCTATAAATTTATAAGCTGCAGAACATGGTGATACTAAGGAGGGAGGAAAAAGAGTGATTAGCTGTCTTCCAGCCAGTTGAACAGGCCTAGAATAATCTCACTGACATATTATTACTATAAATTAAAACAATGCTGATTTAATTTTATAATTCTTGAATATTTGTTTTCCATTGTTTAGGCTATTAGTTTTCAGAATGATAGGCCTGTTTTGTGTTTCATAATAATAATTATACTTGGCTAGATAGTCTTATCAGTTGAACTCAAGTAAGTGTACAGTAAGGTTAAAAGCACCATAAAAATATAGGACCAATACAATGATAGCCATGTACTGGGGAATACTAAGGTTCATTAAAATAAACATGCCTTCAAAACTCTTTATCTGCTTTATACAGAATGAAAGTAATCACTTGTGAAATTGCATGGCACAACAAAGAGCCCGTGTACAGCTTAGATTTCCAGCATGGAACTGATGGTAAAATCAACAGACTGGCCTCAGCTGGAGTAGACACAACTGTTCGTGTGAGTTAAATGATACTGCTATATTTTTATATGCTCTCTTGTAATATGAGAACTGTTATTTTTGGAACTGTACAGTTTTGAATATGTATTTTTAAAAAGCCTTATAATTTAGAAGTTTGGGCTTTGGATGGCCGTAGAACAGCAATTATTTTATTTCTGTATGTATATTCAAATTGACCATGAAAAATTTATAATGTTTTATCGCAGCATTTCATATATAACATATAACTTTCAAACTATGTTATCACTGGGATTTTTTTGTAATTTTCAGTGTTTTAGTTATTCTTGTATTTTTTCTTTGGCTTTTGTGTTTTTACAACCAGATATGGAAGGTAGAAAAAGGACCAGATGGGAAAGCAATTGTGGAATTCTTGTCCAATTTAGCTCGCCATACCAAAGCTGTGAATGTTGTACGTTTTGCTCCCAGTGGTGAAATTCTAGCATCTGGCGGTGATGGTATGTATAAAGTTAGCACTGAAGTCTTGATTTTAAATTTCTTAAGATTTAGTAAGAGAGTAAGTGTGTTTATGGTACATATTTATACCTATTTATAAAGGAACATATACAACTCAGGAACATTTCATGTAGGGCATCTATAGTTACTTTTCAATCTGAGAATCTTTTAAAAGATAAAATATATTTTCCTTTATCATTAAGAATAATATAATAAAGTTACCAAGTTATTCAGAGAAATGGATATTACAATAGTAAAAGTAATAATGCCTGTACCTTAAATAACTGCTAATAATACTAATCTTACTCTGGTATATTTTTTTTTCCTGTAATTGTTGTATAAGGTATTGAGCTGTGGAAACTATTTTCTATTGCAATCTTCACAGTGCCATTGATATAATGAGGAAAAAAGTCGTATGAATATTACAGATCTCAAAATTTAAACCAAAGCACAGAAACATCTAAATAAAGAAATCCTGATTTTACACACTTTTTTATAAACAGTTACTAAGATTTAAAATAGTTTTAGTGATGTAATGTTCTTAGTGTTTAGTGATGAGGGATGTATGTTGTTCAGTCATGTATATTTACACAGAAATAAGTCCCATTAAATGCAGCAGGTTTTACTCCAGATAGATTGCAATTCTATCTATGCTTAACTCTAGTTCTCTAGTAGCTAGTCTTATAATAAAGAGCCAGTTTGGTGTAGTGGTTAAGGCACCAGGCTAGAAAACAGGAGACCATGAGTTCTAGTCCTGCTAGCTAGGTGACTTTGGGCCAGTCACTCTGTCTCAGCCCTAGGAAGGAGGCAATGGCAAACCACTTCTGAAAAACCTTGCCAAGAAAACTGCAAGGACTTGTCCAGGCAGTCGCCAGAATCAAAATCTGACTTGAAGGAACAGAAAAAAAATCTTATAATGCCATGTCATAATAAAATAATTGTTGGAAAACTTAAATTGCAAAAGATTTTCAGTGAAATTAACCTTCACAGATGCTGCAATTTTGTTATGGAAGTTGAATGACAACAAGGAGTTAGAAGCAGTTGCATTTCAGGATGATGATGATGATAACCAGCTGAACAAAGAAAACTGGACAGTAATCAAAACTTTAAGGTAGCTTTCTTAGCTTTTATTGAAATTTCACTGAATGAAATAGTACGTTGAACCAAAGCTGCTAATATGACAAAATTATAACAATATAAGACTGGTTTGCTTGTGTTCTTGAATTTTAATAGTTGGAATATTTAGCAACATTATCATGCCCTTAATAACTGCCTTCCTCTTTATCAGTTCCTTTTTACTATGCTTCATTTAAGAGGTCACTTAGAAGATGTATATGATATTTGCTGGACCCCTGATGGAAACTATATGGCATCTGCCTCAGTTGACAACACAGCTATATTATGGGATGTCAGTAAAGGTAATTGTTAATGCTCAAGCTGCATGAAAGAATATGCTATGAAATAATCTATAATAGTCATCAATTCACATGCTTTGAATAAATGTGTGTTGAAATCCATGTATACTTTTAAATATCATTACAACCTCTTTCATGTTAGTCCAAAAGACAAATTTGTGGATCGGACACATACAGGATTTCCTTTAAATTTAAAGCAGTGGCATGCTAATTAATTTACTTGCCTAATGTACCAGTAGAAAACTGGAAGAATTCAGGTCTGCATATATTTGTATGCTGAGATATTACAGTGAAAGTTAGGAAGTATCTTTATCAATAATAGTAATAACAGTTGTCTACAAATTGGAATATGAATCATAAAACTATATATCTAATTATTTCTTTCTTTTCTGTTATAAGAGCAAATCTTGCTGTTAGGCCAGCATAGATCCCTTGACGAGGCACTCTGCAACATGCAGGATCTGCAACATGAAGCAATCATAGTATTTGATGGCTTGGAACAGTTGGTTCACAACCTTCCCAAGGTCTTCTGGTATATGTTTGTTTGCATGTCCTGAAGCCACTTTCACCAGCTATCCCAGATAGTGGAATATTTCCTGCAAACACACCCGTTTGCTCAGATAACCTTGGAAAAGCAATGAAGCAGCCATCCCTAGCCTTCAAGTAGCTGTGGCAGTTTCATATCTTTGCTGTGTGAATCCAGAACAGTGGTTCAATTACAATCCAAATACAGTGGTACCTTGGGTTACGAACACCCCTCCTTACGAATTTTTCGAGATACGACCAGCTCTGGCCCCAAAAATTTACCTCGCCATGCGACCTCCACCTCGAGCTACGAACTGGATCCGCGGCCATTTGCCCTGCTGCCATGTGGTCGCGGCTTCCTGTGGGTGAGATCGCGGTAGCAAGGAGACGTTCGGTGAGGCTTGTGGTGTGTTTTGTGGCGTTTGGAAGGTTTTTGGTGTGCTTGTCAGCATGGCTCCAAAGAAAATGCAGAGTAGGCTTGGCAAGAATAAGGCTTTGAAGAAAAAAGTGGGGAAATTTGCCTCGTCGTGCGACCAAATTCGGAGGGTGGATTAGCCGTATTTACATTGAACCTTATGGGGAAATTTGCCTCGCGGTGCGACCAAATTCAGAGGGCAGAACGGATTAACCGTATTTACATTGAACCTTATGGGAAAATTTGCCTCGCGTTGCGACCAAATCGAGTTGCGATCAGAGTCACAGAACGGATTAAGTTCGTAACGCGAGGTACCACTGTATTTTGTCAAAGTATACAGATCTAATATCCATGCCAAATAACATTAACTCAGAATTAAAGTTTTGTAAGTGGATTGAGTGCCAGTAGTGCACCATTTCTAGAAAGGAATATTTCCTGCTAAAAGATTTCAGAACACATTAAAAGGGACATTTGCTCCTGGTTTCCTTTCTTCCTTTTTTATTTTATTTTTGAACATTTGTAATTCTTTCTGGATAATATATTAGAAGCAGCAGGAAAGAAGTATTGGTGTTAAGAATATCAGATTCGCAACCAATCAGTATTTCAAAATTAAATGATTATTAGATGCTGACTCTCATCTTTAGAACTTACAGAAATGTGCAATTTACTTGCTTGTGATAAAAATACCATATTTTTACAAATTTTCATGCCTTGGCTTAAAACTGATTTACCAAAATATTGACTTCCTTTATCTTTAAAGAGTATGTGTATATTGATTTTGGCTGCATAAGAATGTAGTTATTTACTGTACTTATTTCTCTAATTGTTGGTTTCTAAAAGGGACAGAAAAATTATACGGTCAGAAAAAATGGCCATAAAGGAAACTGCTATAGATATAATTATTTGTCTCACTATTTTGAAAATTAATTAACTTAGTATTGTTTCTAGGGCAAAAGGTTTCTATTTTTAATGAACACAAAAGTTATGTGCAAGGAGTTACATGGGACCCTGTAGGACAGTATATTGCAACTCTTAGTTGTGATAGGTAAGTTTTTACTGCTTGGAGTATCAGATTGTTGTGTTTACTGTTCATGTATTGTTTAAAAAACATCAGTATTTTGTGTTTGCCAGCTCCTTAAATCCTCCCCAATTGCTTTATAGTGAGAAATAATTTCCCCCAAAGCAAAAATGGCCAGAGAAACAGAGATGCAAAGAATCCTTTTGCATTCAAGCATATTGGAAGCTATAAGATCTGAGCCCACAATACAGCAGTTCGTATTCCGTTTAGGAATTAAATTAATGCTGATTCTTTAGAATTCAATCATGTAGTTGTTCTACTCAGATATATATGTTCCAGGTTCACTGGAAATTATTATATCTGACAGTTATCTTATGCATCAATTCCTTTTAAATATTATTATATGATTATCTTGTTCCCAAACAAAAACTGCTTTGAATAATTTCATTCAGACCAGTGGTAGAGTGGTATTGTAGCTATTAGGGTTGCGCAGTGCTTTAGTTTTGATTTAGCAGAGATGTTTCAAGATGCACAGGAGCTATCTCCAACTTATTAAAACAACTTTGTCTTTTTTCAGGATTATGCAATTGCAGGAGGCAAGCTTTCACCACAGCCATGTGAGCCTAAAAACACGACCCTGTTTTAATGAGTCATGGACTAATGCTATGTTTATGCTTCTGCACATCCTTCCAAATCAAATCCAAATCAATGTACAACCCTAATTCCAAAAAACTGAAATTGTTAGAACCATTTTTTCTAGAAAAGCTTTAGAACGTGGGCATTTTTATCACATTGCAATTTGTTAATTCAATGTTTGTAATTAATACTTTCCTTTTATGTAGGATACTGAGAGTGTATAACACACAGACCAAGAGAGTGGCATTCAATGTTACTAAAATGCTATCAGGAGGAGGATCTGAAGGAGAGGTCAGAATTACTTAAAATTCTTTCTACCTATAATTCAGAAATATTTATCAATATACTCATACTCTTTATCACTGGAAATATATACTGCAAAACATTGTCATCATTGCTTATATTCTAACAGGTTCTGCCCTTCATTTTTGCCCCAACAGTCCCCAAAGACAGCAGAAGTGGGGAAATCAAGAAGGAATGAGATTTTTCAAAGACTAGGTCTGCTCTATGTTCCATGCTACATTGTTGTCCTTATTCAGATAGTAATACAGCCTTCCAAAGGAAGCTTCTTTAGTTCTAAATCAGTCCAACTAGGCAAGGACATGGTGAGAGAATACCAAGCTGTTTTGAATGAATTCAAGTTACTGGGGACAGGTGGATTACATCTCAGGATGCTAAAGTAACTGGTGAATATGTTCTTAGGACCAATAAGTGTAATCTTTGAGAACACTTGGAGTGCAGGGGAATTTCCAGAAGATTGGAGATGAGCTGATGTTGTTGTAATCTTTTTAAAAGAAAAAAAATAGACTCAGTAAACTATAGACTAATCAGCTTGACATCAATACCTGGGAAAATTCTACAAAAAGATAATCAAGTTGTGGCTTTGTAAACGCTTAGAAAGGAACAAAATCATTACTAGAAGCCAGCATGGGTTCATTAAAAATAGATTGTGCCAGACTAATCTTACTGCTTTTTTTTGACAAAGTGACTAGATCAGAAGACCAAAGGAATTCTATGAATATAGTGTGCCAAGACTTCAGTAATGGAGTTGATAAAGTTGACCATAGCTTCCTTCTTAATAAAATGGAACAATGTGGGATGGATGGCCCTGTTGCCAGATGGATTCAGAGTTGATTGAACAACTATTCCCACCATGTGTCCCTAATGGATCTATGTCTATATGGAGAATGTTATGCAGTAGGGTACCTCAGGGTTCTGTCCTGGGCCCAGTGTTCAACATTTTTATAAATAACTTAGACAAGGGAATAGAAGGGATGCTCAGCAAATTTGCAGATGACATACAGCTGGTGGTGACGGGTAACACCTCAGAAGACAGGCTCAAAGTTCAAAAGAATTTTGAGAGACTTGAATCTTTTGACTTTTTCAACAAAAATGCAAGTCAGTGGTAAGAAATATAGGTTTCTGCACTTAGGCAGGAAAAATCAGATGCTCAGCTACAAGATAAGTAGTACCTGGCTCAGTGGTAGTGCTTGTAAGAAGGATCTGCATGTCTGTATGTATGGTAGACCCATGGGTGAAGGACAAAAGCCAATGGACGGAAGCTTTACAGAGAAGGATCCAAATTCAATAAGGAGTAATTTTTTTATTGTAAGAGCTATTAAGCAGTGGAATAGCCTGCCTTCTGCAGTCGTGGGGACTCCATCACTGGAGGTTTTCAAATAAATGTTGGACAGCCATTTGTCTCGGATGGTTGAGGCTTCCTACCCTGCGCAGGGATTGAGCTAAAAGACTCTAAAGTTCCTTCCAATCCTATGATACTTTGAACTCTTAGAGGTGATCTCTCTCACTACCACACTTTTAGCTAGATATCAGCATATATAAAGAATAAGGTATCAGAAGTACATGATGCACCGTATTCAATTCAAGATTGTTTCACACAATTTTCTTAGAAGCTAATAAAAGGTGTAGTTAACATATAAAAAATCCCTCTTGTACCATCGCTTCACAACTGGGTTCCCTAGCATGACTCTTGCAGATGCCTTTGGGCCTTCAGAGACCTTTCGTTAGAACCTACCAGTCTTCCACATCTATTTACATCTTAAAGATTATTTTAAGCAAAAGAAGCCAGCATGCTATAAAACAATACACCAGAATTATCTTTATTTCCAAGAGTGCTTTTAGTCACCATATGGACTAATAAGCTTTCTCAAAAAATAAAAATGAGCAGCTGTAGTCCAGTACAGTGGTACCTCGGTTCACGAATGCTTCTGTTCATGAACAGTTCGGTTCACGAACAGCTCCGGTCGCAAAATTTTGCCTCCGTTCGCAAACTCCGCATCAGGTTACGAACAGGATCCGCGGCCATTTTCCCTCCCGTGACGTGGTCGCGGCTTCCTGTAGGGAGGGGGACTCTTCCTCCAAGCAGTAACCGCCTCCCCACCCGCCTTCCTGTCCTCCACGCCAGAAGTCGCATCGAACAAGGTTAGCTTTCTCTCTCTTCGTACTGTACTTTGTGTCATATTTTTGCGGTTTAAAAAAAAAAAACATATGGTCCAGAACGGATTAACCGTAATTACATTGAACCTTATAGGGAAATTTGATTCGGGATGCGATCAAAAATCGGTTGGCGACCAAATTCGTAGGGGTCAGAATGGATTAACCGTATTTACATTGAACCTTATGGGAAAATTTGATTCGGTTCACGACCAATTCAGTTTGCGACCAGAGTCGCGGAACGAATTAAGTTCGTGAACCGAGGTACCACTGTACTTCGTTTGAAAGTGTGTCTATCTTCCCAGAAAAAAAAATAAAAATGGGGGATAGAAGAAGCAGAGGTAAGCATTCTAGTATAATGGTGCTTTTAATTTGGGCACTCTCACAAGACCTCCCAGCAGCCATTTTGTGAGAGTGCCCAAGCATATTCCAATAATTCTAAATGTGACAGTCTCAGAATTGGTAAATGGGATTTGCTTTGTTTCAAAAGGTTTTGATACACAAAATTATCCATAGAGCTAAATCAACTTAGAAAATATCAAAAACAGGAAGTTCAGGCACTGAATAAGTTCTAAATCAGATTGTTTTATAGTTGTTACTTATTAGATTTGTATCTTGCTTTCCCATCTGACAGGGCAGCTGTATAGATTCAGTAATTCAAAGATGTATAAATAATGTATAAAATGATAATTTCTTAAAGATTAAGACCTTATTTTTGTAACTGATCCTCCAGCTATTACTGGATTGCAAATCCCTTTGATAGAATTGGAATTCAGTACAGGTTGTGATCACAGGGTTGCCTTCCTTGTATAAACTAGGCTATGGCTTTCTGAATAAAAGAATCCAAAATCACTGTTCGTTCATGCAGTAATTGGTAGTAAGTAGAATTGCTTTATCGTTGTCAAAAAATTCAGGTGAAAAGCTATCGAATGTTTCACGATGACAGCATGAAGTCGTTTTTCCGGAGACTGACTTTTACTCCTGATGGTTCTCTACTTCTTGTTCCTGGTAGGTAGTTTTACTTTAGTTATTTCGCACAGCAGAGGAGAAGGGTCTCTGAGCATTTCGGGGGGGGGGGGGGGGCTGTTCATACATGTTTGCAGGTACTGTGGGACATATTGAGGTTTACTGTTATTTTGATTGCTCTAGATCAGGAGGACAATTTCTGTTGTGAAGGGCTGCATTCCAAATGTTGGAAAATTTTTTGAGAGATTGGATTTTGTTCTTTAATTCCTCAACTCCCAAATATGCAAAAAAGTATTTACATTCCTCTTGAGGAGTTCTGAAGCGCAAAAGGAGTATTGTATTGGGCTGAGAAAGCCAGGTTCGCTGGTTGACTTGGCAATAAATCCTGACAATAAATCTAACTCACAGAGTGACTGTTGTGGAAATTAAACTAGGGGAAAGCTCCATATGTGTTGCTTAAACTTTTCAAAAAATTAGTTTGAAAATTCCAAATCTACGTTCCTTAAGTCACCTTTAAGCATTTGCTAGACTGAAATGTCATTCTATTTATATCAAGTTGTCCTTCCCAACTAAAGTTGCATTTTTATTTCCTTTTGTTTTAATGAAAAGCAAAATACTTTGGTTTTTGAAAGAAGACAGTCATCTCTGTTTAAAATGTTATCCAGATTCTCTCCCTCCTAATATTGAAAACATTTGAAAAGTAGAAATAATCCTGAAAAAAGAGTGTTATTTTAGAATAACGAATGCAGTAAAACAAGATATTGCTATTATTTATTCCCAAAGATTTTATCCACAACACTGGATCACTATAGTTCCTGTACAAAAGAACTAATAGAGAAATGTAGAGAAATATTTGCATTCCTGCAGACCTTCAGTTTTCAGAATTAGAAATCTATCAAAAGAATGAAATGAAATCTCAATCACAGAAGATGTAAGAAATCTATAACTCAGAAAATAAGGCTGAATACACAGCATGTAAAGGCTAAACTTTAATGCAAAATATCTTGTTTTTTCCTGTTTTCCTCACCTCTTTTTCTAAAGTGTAAGCATGTGGAGGGAGTCTAAGACCAGAATAATAACTCAGTTTTATTATCATGATATTGGGGCCTTATGTCTTAAACTTTATTTTTTTGCCAATATCAAATTGAGTGATTCTAAGTTTATTAGATTTCTGTAGCTTATAGTTCTACTTGAATTAAAAAGTAAAAACATTTTAAAGCAAACTCAATAAGTAAATGTAATTACTGTCCAATTAAATTATATGTTTACATTTAATAACTATGCCAAACATAATGATATTATGAATATTCCATTGCATAAATGAATGTTGTGTACTTCAAGTAGCCAAGTCACCTTAGATAAGATGCTACAAAAATTAATATTACATATAGTTTCATGTTTTCAAAAAAGTGTTCCATGAATTCCTGCTGTACCTGGAATCAGGAATATTATTATTTTCCTTTGCATCTTTTAAAAAAAGCATATTCTATTGCTATCATCTCCTAAGTTAGGGGATATGTTATTCTTTTGTAGTAATGAATTATGAATGAATTGCTTTCATAATGAAGAGGTGTTTTCTCAATAATATGCCTCTAATGAAACTTTTTAAAGCTACCCCTTATAGGAAGATGCATGACCAAAAATGTGTATTTCCTACTGTTGTCATGTATTACAAACCACTTTAAGTATAATGTCAATATATACAAGTATGTTAGCGATTTCATATTAGAAATTAGGCTCTTTTCAATAATATAGTAGTGCAAAGCTTCAATATGGGCCATGTACATTTGTATCAAATGTAAACATGCAAATTGTTTAAATTGGCAATGTTGAGTACACTTGGCATTATCTAACATTGTCCTTAATTGTAAAACTGACATTTTGGCGCTGTTTTCATATTCTCAGCAGGTTGTGTGGAATCAGGAGAGAATGTAATGAACACTACTTATGTCTTCTCCAGAAAAAATCTGAAAAGGTGAGGGTCTGAATTAACTCCATATTTATTTAAATATTAAATGCATTTCACACTTTCTATTTTTATTTTTAAAAACCTGCTGTTACTTTTTAGACCTATTGCTCATCTACCTTGTCCTGGGAAGGCAACCTTAGCTGTTCGTTGCTGCCCAGTCTACTTTGAACCGAGATCTGCACATAACAAAGGTATTTTGAATCTGTTAGACTTTGTATTGCAAGTATATTGAAAAATAAATTAAGTATAACTAAATTAGTGATTATTATGTTCTACATCTTCATCTTGTATAATGCAAAACCATACATCTTATTTGTCATCTCCAGCTCTCTGCTATATACTGTTGCTGTGTTTTATATGCTGCTTCATTTTATTTAACTTAGTATACCACAACCACTGAAGTCTTCATTAGTTTACCTTAAAAGAATATTTAAAGTTCAAATGTTACAAGTAGTTATTATAACCAATAAAAACAAGTAAAACAAATAAATAATGATGGTTAAACAATAATCCTTTGTAATATTCTACAAAGTTATATTGTGCTATGACTTATTCTATACCTTTAGTGAGAAATCACTGCATTTATTTTTTAATGCATATGGAAAAAGTTGTTAGAACTGAATATTCTTTCAATTTTTCAGTGCTAGTAAATTGTTTTCCATTTTTGGTAGTAATATTCAGAGAAAGTCTTCAAATCCCACACTAATAAGAGGTTGAACTTGAGTGCGCCCTATTCAATGATGTTTAATCAAATTCTATCTTTAATCATATTCTTAAATATAAGAGAGAATCCTACAATAAATTATAATCTAGTCAATAAGGTATTATTTTTGTAACAAACATTCTTGGTTATTTTAGAAGAAACTTCCCAGAAGATTGGTCTAACAAATCTCCCTTATCGGTTGGTTTTTGCTGTTGCTTCGGAAGATTCTGTGCTCTTCTATGATACACAGCAAACCTTTCCTTTTGGTTATGTATCTAACATACATTATCATACTCTGAGTGACATTTCATGGTAGGTAATTTGTATATTTGATATCTTGCAGCAATAGCCTGGGCTTTCTTCGATTACTAATCAGACACATAGGAAAAATCTATGTCTTAGTTTGCATATTCAATACTGTTGAGTATCTTATTACTTCATTTCCAAGTGAACAAGAAAAATATTGTCTAATTTCACAATTTGATAAAGTATTGCTTAATACTGGCAAGGGTGCACATATGTGTAAGAGAGACAAACGTAAGAAAAGGTAATTTATTACTTTTGTAAATAGGTTGTTCTTGGGCAGAATAAACAATGCTAGTATGGCTTCAGGCTGACTTTGGCTTTAAATATCATACTTAACCAAAAAAACCCACAACAACCTTAATTTGGGATCCCCAGATTCCCCGCCATGTCAAATTAGCATTGCCAACTCCAGCTGAAACAAATCCTGATGGTTTCCTTCCCCAGCCTAAGAAATGTCAATGTCTCACACACACACACATACACATAAACATACAAATATGTGCTTATTTGTATGTTTATATATATACTTTCCAGAAGTGACATTTTGGAAGAGGACAGAACAGGTACAAAAGAAATTGAATTAATAACTCTTCAGGTTAGCTGCTTCTTAAATATATCCTATTTATAAACTGACCCCTATCTGCAGATATATTCTCTTTTGCATACAAGCCACTCTCACATGCAGAAACAGAAGCACTGAAACATCCATACATTTTCCTTCCCTCCTTCCAGCAGAAACAACAGAAAAGAAAATGGAGGCCTGATGAGGCTGCATGGGGTAAAAGGAAAAGAAAATTGGAAGTTGAGATGAAAGGAAGATGTTAACTAGATGGGAAAAAAGATAACAGAATCCTGGTGTAGGCATTACACAAGAGATTAAAATTAATTAGGCAAGCAGCCCCTCATTGCTAATCTTCAGGCTAATCTTCAAAGGCCTCCAGGCTTTTCAGCAGTGAACTCTGAAGTTACTGGTACTTCTTGCTCATGCTTTTATCTTCAACAATTTCTGTTTTTATCAATCAGTGTAATGTGACCCCTTTCAGGTAATTATGGAGGGGGGACTCATTTCCTACCAAATATGATAATATGATCATTCTGTTTTTAACCTTTTTTTTACAGTTTTATTAAAATTTTGGAACTATCTTGAAGGATATAATCTGTCTTCAACAATAGGAAATTGTTTCTTTTATAAGCAGACCTAATACCTCAGACTGGTTTATGTGTTTCAGAATTTTCCTTTGACTCTGCATAGCAGTGTATTTTATGGCCCGTGTGTCAAACATTATAACTATTTCAACACAAATTTTAAAAAAGCAGAATACAAAAATAAAAACAAAATGAAAAAAGAAAAGAACTATTGTATATGAAACTTCAGAGTATCTTATTGCAGTCACAGAAACTGCTATGGCAAACATCAAATAGATTCAGACTCATATCAGTTTCCCTATAATGTTGGCTGATTTAGTTTATTTAAAAAAACTGAATGAAATTCCATCAGAATTGCTGAACAGGCTCTCAAGTAACAGCACATATTTGAATTTTGAAGTTAACTATGATCCACTTATGCTTTCATTCTGAATGGATCACTTGGCTGCAAATATCAACTAGATTCAATTAATTTTTCAAAGTTTTATGTGCATATATTTATTTAAAGTAATCAAGACTGAGTTTTTTTCCACTTATTCCCCACAAATAAATGCCAGGTCTAGTGATGGATCCTTTCTTGCTATTTCTTCTACGGATGGATATTGTTCTTTTGTTACATTTGAAGAAGGTGAACTTGGAATCCCATTGAAAGAGAAGCCAGTCATTAATATCAGAACACCTAGCACAGCAGAAAAGAAAATTAAAAAGGGTCAGTCACCAAGCGTTGTCTCTCCAGTTTCAAAACCAGTGGACGGCAGTCTTAATAAGTCTGGAGATCCATCAGCTACATGCCAGACTCCAATCAATAGTAAAGACTTGCCTTCCACACCTGTTGTGATTAAAAACATCCCCATGTCATCTTCGGAAGATAAAAAAACTGTGCAACCATCAGGCCATACATCAAAAATAAACCAATCCAGTAGGATTACATTGAATACTCTACAAACATGGAGTAAATCGCCAAGGTAAGCTTAATGTTACAGTTTGGAACCAAGAAATAAACAGGCTTCTAGGTATGATAGCTCTGAGATGGCCTTCCAGACTATGAAATGTTTTAGCAAACAGACCCTGGGGTTAAGATATAAAGGCGTCTCCTTGGAAGGTAGATTGTAGTAGCAATAACTACCAAGCTGCTACCCCGAGACAGGAAGGCAAGGCCAGGATGTGCAGTGGTAGAAGACTTCTGGGAAAAGAAATTTGATATCTGCAATGTTGCAGTTTACAGGCTCCACCCTGCCACTGCACTAAGGGACCCTTTGTGTACAATGGGTCACAGAACTAAGTCTTAAGAGAAGAATCAAGAAGAGTCAGAAGAAGCAAGGAGAAAAGGGAAGGGTACTTGGAGGACAGCTGGCATCACTAAGGAAAGCAGAGAGAAGGAAAATTAGACATATTTGCATATCTTCTAATGTGCAATGTTTTTGTTCTTGCTTAGGAGAGTTGCACTGATTCCTGTAAAGGCAGCTACTCCAGATTCTTCCAGAAATTCAGCTCAGCATGGTAAAATATCTTAATTGTTGATAGTTTATTAAGAAGTTATTGTCAAACAATTACTAAGTAAATTGATTTTATCTCTATTGGTCATATTTTGATGCTACTCATTTATTATTTTTGGTTGAACAACCCATGCAGGGATAGCATAATAAAGAGTATCGACAACTTCATCAATCCAGGTTTTTTAAATATTAACTGAAACATATGTTGAATTCTTCAATATTTCAGAGAGATCTTCATCATCTGAAGACCTGTTGCAAAATCCACCATCACCTAAGCGACTAAGAATGGATGAAATTCCATAATTTGGCTTACCTGAAAATGAAAACAAAATAAATATCCATTTAAGTGCTTTATTACATTGGGGGCCTTTCCTACAACACGGTTGCCACACCATGTGAAATAGATGTAGCCAGAATGGTATTTGCATTAAAACACTGCTTTGTGGTGAAGAAGACGATGCATCACCATTTTTCAGACATTCTAAGCAAAGTGTTGGCTATGTGATAGACCATTAAGAGTTTGCAGATTATATAAGAAAGATACAAGTATTCTCTTGTCTTGGTTCTGTATCTGGTAGGGAAAACATTGCTTTTCAGTTTGCATTTACTTTATTATTTACCTTGACATGCTAACTGGCACAGTGTAACATTTGTAAACTAATAAATTCCTCCTGCCTTTCAAATCTCTAAGATGGGCAGTTGGTTACTTAATTGTCCTGCACTAATTAAATGGAAATATCAGTAAATCTGAAAGTTTTACTTACACACCAAGTAAAAAAGTACCAGAGATTAGAAGTTGGATTTAAGTTTAAAAGCTTACACTGCTTAAATTTTCTATATTAACTGTAGCCAAGTTTATTAAAAAGAAGTCTTCAATTTCTATGTGATTTAAATTTGTTTATGTGTGCACTTCATTTTTTTTTTTTTGGCAAGGGGTACATTGTTTTAAAAAGTAATGGATTTGTAATTTTAAAGATTATGCTGTAAGAAAACTATTACAACTATTGCTGTAGTTATATAGAATGGAATATTTAACATTCACATTCACTTTTCTTTCTGTATCCTCTGGTGTTCATTTTAGTGATTTGCTTTTTTTTAAATTGTATCTCATATTTAATTCAAAACAAAGCAAGATGCTATGAGGAGTTATGGGAAAGAAAACAGTCAGCTTGCACTGAAAAATTAATGGAAATTTATAATATATTATTCAAATAGATTGTGTTGCTGTCCAAATTCATATTTAAATGTTAAGACCTATCCATAAGGAAGAGCTTAGATTATTTTGGACCCAATTTCTAACATAAAAAAGCAGAGTTGTGCCATTTTGGAGGCAAGCCTGCAGTTCCATGTATATTTATGTAAAAATAAGTAATAGGATGCTCCAGGCCTTTTGCTTCTGTGTAACTGTTCATAGAATACAGCTAAGTTCTGTTTCACATGAACACCAAGTCATGCAAGCTTTTTACACTATCATTCATAGCTGCTTTTCCCCGTTCGTGCAAACTCCAGAGAGAGGAAAGAAAAAAATGCAGATCCATGCATGCATAAGCCATTAATGGTAGTGACTACATAGATTCAGTTTGAAGAAGGATCCACTCTATTCGACTTCTTGTAATACTGAAGCATCAGTTTTCACATGCAAGCTTACATTTATGAACTAAATTGGGAATATAGGATATATGTACAAATTATTTGGAATAAGAACATGAATATAAATTAAAATGCATATATCAGTGTACAACTCTGGAACATTGATAAATACTTCAAACATTGAAAAATGTATATATCTGAACTCCCCTGTCCATAAGTTCTTTTGTTTAACTATAATAACAGTGTTTATAATAGAAAAAGTATAGTGACGTTGAAATATTCTCCCCTAATATAATGCCTTAATGTCTTATTAGAGTATTGTTTATGTGGGGCCTATCATGATTAGTTAATATAAGTGACTGAGAGGTATGTCTGGCATGTGCCGTGAGATATAGAGTGGAAAATAGATTTGAATAAAATCTTGGACCTACAGCTTTATAATATTCACACCATTTTATTTAGATTTCTACTGAATTTAGGATGAATTGAAATCATTAAAAAGACTTTATATGTAACTGACTTATTTTATACTTAAGCTAACTCTGGGTCATATCCAGCTGGCATCTGTCTGCCAATAGGAGACCTCAGCACAAACGGGAGAGAATAATTTTTACCAGTTTATCTCCCTTCTGAAATTTGCCATGCTGTCCCAAAAGAGTTGTCCCTCCCTTCAGTCCTCTGGAACAGCTTGAAAGTTACAGAGGAAACAAGGGATTCTTGAAAATACAACTTGATATTAAATACTAGAATAACAATCACATCAAAGCTGTATCAGTCTCATCGCCACTATGAATTCCACTAGCAATCATTTTAGCAAATGGGACTGCTGTGTGGAAATGCAAAATGCCTTAGAATATGAATAAAGGTACAAACATGCTGCTTGTACAGTATGTGTGTTTTTGTGTGTGTGTATGTATAATTATCAAAACTACGGGCAATATGTAGCATTATCCTAGCTCAGATTCTTTTTTAATAAATTCAGATATATCAGCAGGATACTGTCTTACATGATTTGGCCACTTGATGGTGCTGTTATATAGGAATATAAGGGGAACAGCACTATATAAGCTGACTTTGGCTGATCTTGAAAAGCTGAGCAGGATCAGACAGGCCATAACTTGGGTAGAAGGTAAATTAGGAAGTTGAACAGCAATCTGGAAGAAGACAATGACAAAACAGTTTCATATTGTTGCTAAGGAAACTACATGATCATGTCCATGAATACATCAGGAGTTGAACTCCACTCAAAGATACTATTTTTCTCTTGTTCCAACATTATCCTAGGCATTTAAAAAAATACTCTAAAAACTGAAACAAGCGTGCATGCTATGGTATCTGAAGGAATATTTTCTGTTTAATGATGGATTTATAATTTATATTATGGATCTGCCTCCCTCTGAAGATTAGCCTGGCACCTTCGCATTAGGCTTTCCAAACCCATTAAAGACGGGCCTTTTGAGGAGAGAAGAGTCATCATTATGCCTATTGGTTTATAGTCATTTTGTGTTTCTATTGGTTTTATGTTTCTACCATGTTTAATGGTGAAAACTACTAGCAGTCATATGCCAGTGGTATATAAGCTCAAAGTAAATAATTGCATAATGGAAGAAACATGATTTGTGCCATTTTGGAACCCATAGCACATACACTTGCACACTTCAAAATCCTCTCCACAGTTAGAGATCTGCCAAAGCAGCACTGGTTCGGGAGGCTCAGTATGGAAAGGAAATTGATAAAAACTATACTCTGTTCTGGTAACAGACCTTCCAGTAGAAAAGATTTGTTCTCTTCAGAGGGGACCATTGAACAATATATTACAGCAATCCTTTGGTATAGACTACTATTATTATATTATTCTCATTAATGCCTGTGCTTGGAATGTAAAGATTAACAACAAAATGTCAGAAGAGAGAAGCATAAGGATTTCTGAAAGTTTTTGTGGAGTGTTTCATAAATGCTTTCAAAAAGTGAGCATCCAAGCATCTTCTATCATTGAATATCAAATAGCATACAAGCATAGAAATGTTATGATTAGCAGTACTTATAACTTTTGTAGGAATCCTTTTTACATGCACAATTGCTCTTTGATATCAGGTAAGCGTCAAGCAAGTGCCATAAGGAATTATTACTACAATTAACCCCAGGCAGTTTGAATAACTCTTCTTTTCAGTGTGGTCTACTTTATATCTTTTCTCTTGCTTTATTTTAAGAGAACATTAAATTTCTCAGTTTTTAAAATTCTAGTTTTATTAGAAACTTACCAGTATACCCTAGGAATTGATTCACCCTGTTATAACAAGCTAAACCAGAAATTCCAATTATTTTTAATTTTAATTTTACAGGCATTTCCCATTTTCTTAACATATCTTAAAATGCTAGGATAGGGTCCATAAGGCATATGCTGTATGTAACATATAATGGCAGAAGCTTCTCAACACAGCTGACAGAATTCCCAAGTTATGCCAATCTAACATTACAAGATTGTATTCCCAACTCATTTCATTCGGTGAGATGCACAGGACAGCATGGTAGGAAACAGCTCTTAAAGCAGTGTTCTACTTTTCTCTGTGTGGTGTATTAATACAAGAACAAGCAGGGCATAATGCTGTCACTGGCCATTAGTATGTTTTCCCATATGTTGCTGCTGTCGCACCAACTTTTATTTTTTTGACACATTTTAGATGTTGTCAAATCTGTGCAACTGCCCCTTCATTAGGCATGCAAGTTGTTTTTTAACTTGTACGGAGAACAATTTTGTGTGGCTAACGTTACCTTGTCATATACAATAAAACACTTTTACAAGTGTTGATATCAAATATCTTTTTCCAGACATACTGTATTGCATTCATGAAGAAGTAGATCTCAGTCACTGTGAAAGTTAATCCCAAGTAAGCATATATGGGATTACACTGTTCTTATACAGCCATTTTTTTTTTCCAAATTGATTTTAAAAGGGGCAATATCAAACACTCACAACTTTAGCTTTCTATAAGATTAGTACTACAGTTACAAAGGCAATTTTTCACTTTCAATATCAAGAAAAGAAAGCTTTGAACCACAAAATATTACATTATACCTGTTTGATTTGGCTTTCCCTTTTCTCTTGTTCTTTTTTTTTAATTTACTAAATACCATTTTTACACAAGCAGAGCCTTTGCAATGAGTAAGGCTGGTACCAGAACAATAAACGTGGATGTGGTTATTCTAGCAATATATGAAGTCTTCCCATGTGGTTCCATAAGAAATCCAAAATTATTAAGGAACACTGATGGAGGATTCTGTCATGGCTTCTTGATTTATAATACCACCAGTTTATTATAATCTGGAGACATCTAGAGTTTATATTACTTTAGATGGAAGAAAGCAAATATTACCCAACCTACCTTTCTCATCACTTTCCCTTTAGCCAAGCAAAAACACAAGTAATCTGCGTGCAGGTGGGACAGATCCTTAGGCTACACAAAATACCCAATATTATTGAGGTTTAAGGTAAGGAGATGGAACATACCAAGAAGTAAATTAAAAAAAACCTCTGGTGTTAGGTAAATCTGTAGATGTACTGGATGTGAGGATCCCGGTTTTCACAGGAATCAAGGCCCATTTTATCAGTCTGTAATCTGGGACAGTAGTGTTTGGATTGACCAGCAGAAGGAATTCATCCAATCATGGAGAGAGTCAACTCCATGTGCCTTCAGAAGATACTCTTCATTCCCACGAAAATATGTCCTGATATGGCAATAGACAAACCTATATAAACACGGCATGCTGGAGCATGCAAGTGGTACAGTTATTCTTGACCCCCTCTGTTACCTTTTGGAACACAGAAAGCAAGACCCTAGCTTCAAATCCTTTCTTTTAACTCATGATGTGCCAGAACTGAGTGAATGTTAGAGCTCTCCTCTCTTTGAAGCACCTTCAAACAATGAAGCTCCCTCATGTTCTGCACTATATCATACCCTAACGAATCAGGAATTTGACGGTATCATTTGGAAGGCATCAGGTTGGGGCACAAAGTCATAGTGACACTACTGCTGAGCCCTGGAATAAATAATAGCAATTGCTATCAGATGTTTTACAGCATGTGCACATCAGATCTATTAAATCTACGTCAATTAAGATTGCCACCTTTTGTAAAATATTAGAGGAGATAGTGGTTTCAAAACAGAAGGTTGTTCTTTCCGTTTAAAATACCTGATGTTTAAATTGTTGTTTTAGGGACTATTCACCTGCCCTACTCTCTACCCTACCTCAAAACAAAAACTAACTCATTACAAAAACCTTTTCCACCTCATTGATCTCTGCTGACCCTCAGTTAAATTTGTTGATTTTTTTTTTTTTTTGCTTCACTTCTAATAGATTACTGATACCTTTCCTCACTCCACAGTATTGACACTCACTACTTGAATAAATATTTTTACAAGTGGGCCACGTTTACTAAAGCATTCCTCATGCCCTAGGATTTCATCAACTATGTCCATATGTATACTTATTATGCTAATAACCTGTAATAACTACAGTTGAAATATATAGTACTAGTTATAGGGTTTCTAGCATATGACCTATAGGTAAAAACAGTTTTATTCCTTAAATAATTAAATAATGAAATTATTTAATTAATAGGGTGACAGATGTTGCAGCCAGATCACCCTCACATCAATTTTCTGCCTATATTGCATGACTGGTAGGAATCAAATACAAAGAATAGAGCTATTACACAGCTTTATTTTCTTTGCTTTCAAGTCTTAGAATCAGAAATATATATATATATATATGATATATATATATCAAAAAATGCTGTAAGTATACAATAAACTACAAATTCAAGATTTTCTATTTACATGATCAAAATACTTAGTGTGAGACTTCTTTGAATGATCACTGTTAAAATAACAACACATCTGTGTCTTATTGCACCAACTGTGCCTTCATACCAGCTTGGAACTCCTATGCTCAGCAGCTTGTCTCTGAAATCAGAAACTGTTTTTTGTAAATATTTGCAGTCTTTTTCCAGTAAAAGACTACTTATTCTATTTTCAAGCGTCAAAGCATCCTTTTTTAAATTGCATTAATTATATGAAAAGTAGAATGGTAGTAAACAGTATTTGGAAATTACAGTGCATTGATAACACCACAAGCATCATAGATGTAATACATAATTTGTATACATATATAAAAACATATTTACAGAAATGCTGACAGCAACATACTGTCAATGAGAGAAGTCCCAGAGGACTTATACATAATCATTCAAACTGTAACCACTGTATGAAGCAGATGTTTGTGAAGGATTGTGATTTGACTTGTAAGCCTTTGGTGGTCTGTAGGATGGAGCTAATCTTGTACTTCTTGATTGTTGGTGGTAATTTATGTCATTCTCCACCCGCTGACATGAAGCACACAAGATTATTCCACCAATTATACTCAGTGAAGCACACACAAAGCCAAGGTAAAGGGCATGCCCAATCTCATATTTCATCCCATTGGGCAACATTGGGTTGTAGAAATCAGTCACCACATCACTGGTTGTCCAAGAAACAGGGATGAGACACACAATTCCAGCCAGTATGAAAAGGCTGCCACCCAGGATAGCAAAGATGTTTTTGGCAGAGGACCCTTTGGCGCATTGGGTGCACTTCATGCCAATAACAGCAATCACACATGCCAGAGTTGAAAGAATGCAAGATATCACCATCATAGCCCGGGCTGCTTGAAGGTCACGAGGCAAAGCGAGTGGTGAGCGGTGGAGCTGACACTGGGAGATCCCAGTGCTGTGCCAAACACATTCCATCCAGAGACCCTTTATGTATGCCACAGCTGTGATAATATTCATGCCCACATGAGCGCTGTTCCACCAGTGAGGCAGGATGGTTGCAGTGATTGTTCCAGCTAAGCCAAGAAGACTCAAGAAAAAGCCCAACAGCTGAAATGCCATGCTTTCCATTTCAATGTCTGCCTAGATATTCTGTTGAGATCTTTGTTGGGGATTCTTCTGAAAACCACCTTTTCCTGGTAGATATATTCCAGGTTTGCTTTGACACCTCCTGAATGCCTAATAAAGAATAATTGCAGGGGAAGAAGTTAAACATTATAGGAGTATATTACCCAGTTTACCAATAACATGAATTCCAAGGGTAGTTAGTGTGATGATTAGCATATTTCACTGACATTAACGAACTCTGTGAAAACGGGGAGGAAGCTCATTATTATTTACATAATTCTATCAACCCCCAAAAGAAGGCTATTGGAAACAAATTATGACTCTGGAACAATGTTTTCAAATGATTTTTGTATTTTTTCTTTTAACATCAACAACAAAATCAGAACATTCACAAATGTTAACTCATGAGACCGGAAAGGATTTATGAATTATGTGCCTGAAAGCTACTTTGCAGAATGAAAAGTCTGGAATTCCATAAGCTTGTTCAAATGGAAAATGCATTTGGCATAAGTACAATAATAATAGCAATAATAACCACCAAAAAAAAAAAAGGTTTTGAAAGGAAGCATACAAATATTATAAATAAATAATGGTTTATATCTGCTTTGACCATAAAAGCAATCATCTGAGATAATTCTACTTGAAATCCTGTAATAATATTCAGTAATGCTGTACAAAAGAAAATGGTGTTTAAGACATCTAATCCCACCTGAATAATGAAGAATAGTAAAATTTAAGAAGAGGATGTAAAGTTATGTCATAATTTTTAAATAAAATGAAAATGTCAGATAATATATCCACCAACATATTCCTCAGCTGATTATTTTGATTTCTGTTCAGCAGTTCACAAACACAGCATACTGTTCAGCATACATAATTTATGTAAATACAACATGGCCTGGTCAATTGAAATAAATGCAGGTAATGTTGAATTTTGCTTTCACGTTTACTTTCATTTAATAAATTATCTACTGGTTTATGTATTTTATTCCACCACTGTCTATGTTTATCTAAGAATCAATATTTTTAACCAACTTTAGTAACTCAGATTAAAAACAAATGAATCAAAGCAAATGTAAATGAAAAATAAATGTGATTATAAATGGGAATGTCCCTTTTAAGCTATACCATTAACAGCAGGTTATTCAACCTTGGCTGATTGAAAAAGCTAAGTAGTGTTAGACCTAATTAGTACTTGGAGGGGAGCCATCCCAGGGCTGTAGACCAAAAAGTTAAAAAAAAAAAAGAAAATTCTAGAATACTATATAGATGTCAACATATCAAGGAAGTCTATATATTATGAAGTTCATATATACTTGATACTTAAAGTTAATCCTACTAATTGAAGACTTAGCAACAACTGAGAAACTAGAAATTATTACTGATGTTGTACTGGTCAATGACTAAAATTGTTGTTGTTATTGGAAAAAAAAAGGAAGTCTATATATTACGAAGTTCATATATACTTGTCTACTTAAAGTAAATCCTACTAATTGAAGACTTAGCAACAACTGAGAAACTAGAAATTATTACTGATGTTGTACTGGTCAATGACTAAAATTGTTGTTGTTGTTATTGGAAAAAAAAGGAAGTCTATATATTATGAAGTTCATATATACTTGTCTACTTAAAGTAAATCCTACTAATTGAAGACTTAGCAACAACTGAGAAACTAGAAATTATTACTGATGTTGTACTGGTCAATGACTAAAATTGTTGTTGTTGTTATTGGAAAAAAAAATCTGGGATTGTCTTTCTGTGGGCTTTTGTTTCCAATACAATTCTTCAGGGCTTGGCTTTATTTCGTTGTCCTTTAATTTTGTGCCTAGATCCTAGTACACTCTTTGTTTTAACTTTTTTCCAGTTAAGTAAAAATGTATGATACCTATGTGTGTTGTGTACAATGTACAGTTTGGGCACTCATCTTATAAGAAGGCCTCTCAAGGTCGGGCCTTAAACCTCATTGCCAATCCCAAACAGAACAGAATATAAAAACTAAGTGTGATTTATGTCATTAGTCACAGGAAATAGGTTCCAGATTTAATGTAGGTCATGATACTCAATAGCTAGGCAGCAACTATTTTTAGAAGTCATTAAGGTGTTATTTTATTGACTCTTTCTAATTTGGGAAACTGGTGTGTGATGGTCTCCCTTGCTTGACGTCATGTTTTCCACACTCTATTCCTTATATACCTTGCCAGCTCCTGCTTTAACTACCAAAGAATAATTGTTCACCTTCTATTTAATACCATCAAAACTGCAGAAACCCAACACATGTACGTGAAAGAAATTTGGTGCCTTGCAAAAGCACTGCTATTCATATGTTTATTTCCAGCCAGTTGTGTTTCCAAAACTTCTGCCAAAGTTAATACAATTTAACAGCATTCATGTTGCATGCAGCTAACAATTATTGATATACACATGTACATGGAATTTATATAATGACTGATTTGGTTCAGAGCCAAGTCATAAGGCAACAAAAAACAATATTTTCAGATAAACACCAATCCACACTCAATTATGTATTAATGTTTAATATGTAGAAAAATGTCTTCTGCATTACACTACAAAGGCACCAACAGCCATAATTTCAATTATATCCTTTTTAGAATTCACAGTTTCCATTTTTGTAGGTTTGGGGGGAATAAAGAAGCATGAAATCAGTGCAGGTATGATACCAATGTTCTCATTAATATAATAAAGCAACTATCAGATAAGTCTTCCACAACATCCTCCACATATGTAAGCATTTTTACCTTAACAGAACATTCCCAAATGGGCCTGTAACTATTCTGACATAGCTGATTTTCCCACAGTTTAAGGTTGCTGCTTTTATTCATATTAATAGTTGTTCTAGTCTCTGTAGGGTGTGATCAAAAAGTCAAGATGGCAGAGCGAAGGTGTGATGGAAGTTCTGCCTGTATGCCACACACGTATCAAACAAGCAGAGCTTCCATCACACCTTCGCTGCTGCCATCTTGACTTTTTTTACCATGTGCTGCAGACACCACTGATGGACTGAAACTGTTAACCAAAAAAGATACTGCAGAGTTCAGCTTTGTGGGTGGTAACTGCCATCATTTTATATGAAAAAGCATAGGAGCACAGGAATATTCTAAACTTGAAAGTTAGTATAAAGAAATGAAAAATGAAAAAAAAAAGAGAAATTGAATAATATAGAAAAATTACCTTTAATTGGATAGAATACAGCCTAGTATAAAACCCACATAGCACTAAAAATGCAAAGGTAATAGACAAATGAAAACTGGAGGGAGATCTAAAGGAATGGTGTGCCAAATTTGGCCTGGTCCCCAAGCCCAACAGGAATATGCTCGGGATATGAGCAAAGGGGCATTGATCACAAGGCCTGCATGCTTTAATTCTCAAGCGTGTGACTGCCAATCTCAAGGGAAACCCACCCCAAATTCTTTGTGTTTGTGTGTGTGTGTGTGCCTTTGAGTCTTTGTTGACTCCTGCCAACTGCCTGGACTAGTCCCTGCAGTTTTCTTGGCAAGATTTCAGAAGTGGTTTGCCCTTGCCTTCTTCCTAGGGCTGAGAGAGAGTGATTGGCTCAAGGTCACCCAGCTGGCTTTGTGTCTAAGGCAGGACTAGAACTCATGGTCTCCTGGTTTCTAGCCCAGGGCCTTAACCACTACACCAAATTGGCCCAAAATTCTTACAGATCCCTAAATCTACATCAATGTATCCCAAGAGGAGCAGATGAAACAGACATAAATAAAACTACAAAGAGCAAATGACTACAACAGGAGAGAAGAAAGTACAGACCACGGAACTAGTAATCACAAAAGAAAAGAAGCATTATGTATGAGGCATAGACATATGTAACAGAAATGTCAGAACACTGAGCCAGAAATAGGAGTCAAATATAGATCATGGTCACAGAGTTTTATTAAACTGACCTGCCATAGAGTCACCAAGAGATGGGCTTCCCCTGAAAACCAATATCTACTCTATCATGGTCATCAGAAAACAGATCATAATCCAGGCCTCTAAGTATCAGGGGTTTCTAGCATAGATATGTTTACCATCCCAGTTAGCTCCTGAACCAAATGGAACTGGCAACAGTTATCCATGCCTTGATCACATCCCATTTTAGACTGTTGCAACACATTCTACATACAGCTACTTTTGTAATGAGTTGGAACTTGGAACTGATGCAGCAGCAGGTTACTAACCAGAGATCATATGATGTCTGTATTGAAGATCTGCAGTGATTGCCATAAGCACAATTTAAAGCATTGATGTGAATCTTTCAGCCCTAAACAGCTGATTAATATTTGAGGGGGAGTTTTTCATGTTATGATCTTGTTTGTCAATTAGGATCTACAGAAGAAGCCGATCTGATGATATCCCAACTGGTAGAGACTCATTTATCTGGCACAAGGGAAAAACGCTTTTCCTGTTTCGTTCCCAGGCTATAGAATGAACTCTTTTATACTTGGCCATTAAATTATTCTGTATTCTGTATTCTTTTGGGACTTAGGTTTACTACCTACTTTCTCATGGTTCAGAAGAGCAGCCAAAACTTTCATTGCTTTTCAAGGCAACTATTTACCTTTCAATTTACTTGTTATACTTTAACTCTATTTTTGTATATTCATTAGTTTAACCTTCAGTGTTTTTTGCAGACAGAAAGTCGGCAGGGTATATGCCTGATTATGACTATTCCTGGTTTTTCTAATGACTAATGTTCTGTTCATTTGTTATAAGCTAGACATGAGCAGTTCCTTTTAATAGCAATTATTTCTGTTCTGGGTGCCAAATTCTGTGGTTGTAAATTGCCAGTATTTTTGTAAACATCTTGAAATTTCAATCACGTGCAAAGCTACTGATTTGTTATATCACCTAATTTCTATTAGTTTGAGGCTGACAGTCTACAATGTTTGAGGTAAATTGCATTCCAACTTCTCCCAAAACTGCAGATCTTATTTGGAAGTACCAATTATATATTATCTTCTGTATTATTATTATTACTGTTGTTGTTGCTGCTGCTGCTATATAAGCAAGATGAGTATATGAATAGCATATCAATTTTACTCTTAAATTTTTTAAATCAAATCCCAGTATTGAGCTAGAACAGAACTGGAAAGAAAAGGGCTAAGTTTTGTGTCAGAGGCACACCAAGAAAACTCATCATTACAAAATTTAAAGACTATCACCTAAAGTTCTTTATTTTACTAGTGCACTCCAGATATTGGACACCACCATCATTGTCCTTTTAAGTGGCCTTTATTCCTTAGTCATACATCAGCAGAGAGGAACTGGCTTGAGGAGAGCTGGTCTACTGGTCAGTGGCAGTGATGATGATGCTGTGAATCACCTTGATGGAGGTGAATGACTCTTCCGTGTCATAGGCAGTTCATTCTGCAGAGTGTTCATTGATGGAGATAGTGGCAGCCTGGATTCACCTGCCAGAATGGAAAGATGGGGGAGGGGGCAACACAGACAAGATAGAGCTCATGGTGTCAAAATTGAAGCCCCACCCCATTTGTACATTTGTGTAATATGGGGCTTGGGTCATGACACCATAACCTCTCTCTTGTCTGTGTTGCCCCCTCTCCAATCTTACAGATGCTACTGAACAGAAGGGTTATGGAGAAGCACCACAGTAAAGACACTAGAGATGGCAAAGTCCTGCAGCCAGACCAACCCTGTTCTGCTGCAATACCATGAGTGGCAGAGGCTTTCTGGGTGATGTGCTGATGAGGAAGAACAGCAAAAGAATCATGCTTTGCTTATCATGCCCTGCACGTCTGTCATCAGCACAGCCCCCATTCATCAACGAGTCAAGAAAAGTAAAATAGTGTTCAGCAATTGGGAAGCAAATTTCAGTGCAGCAGTTTTTTGCTGATAGAGGGATGAGTGGATAGGACTAACTCAGCAGTGGAGAAAGGCTCAAAATGTGCTTTAAATGAATTTGTCTATGATATGCAACTCCCTTAATTTGGGGATATCAGATTTTCCTTAGCATTAGAGTCTATGTCAAAAATTCTCCATATGTTTCTCAAGTTTACTTACTGGTAATGCAGATGTATACCTGTAAATAAATATATAGAGTAAAATATTCAATTTATAAAAGTGTTTTATTTCTCACAACTGAATATTTTCAATATTAAAAACAATGGATATTTTCTTGAATATTCTGTTTGTTGCCAGTGTCAGCAATCTAATAAAATAGAAATTAAGAAGTGTTATTTTTCTTAACCTAGAGATATTGTGATCATTAAGGTACAAGCCTGCTTAGAGAATTCTTGGATGAGTTTCATTTCTTTTCCGCCATTACACACATGTTTGAAGTAAATTGTTTGGAAAATCATCAGAAGATAGGAAGTTTGTATACTTTAAAATTTTGCTGTTAGCATTGAGTGTAAATAAGTGATGGATAGCACTGTAATTGAAGTTTATTTTTTCTGACAGTGATTTTTTTAAAAGTACGGAAATAAAGACATAAAAGTATTCATAATGGTTGCCAGAGTTACTATTTGCCTAAGGGATAGGTGGACCTGCATTGTATAGCTTAGAAAAAACCAGTTAAGGCTAGTCCCAAAGCAGATAAGATTAAGCACCAGGACCATTACCAGATAGATACTGTTAATATATTTTTAGTTTAGCTGTTTTTCAAATTGTTCTGATAAAAATCTAATAATTCTGAAAGTAATGTTCAAATCATAGGCTTAACTGTCTATAAAAGGAACAAAAACACACCCTTTAACAAAATGCCAAGAACATTCATGGACAAACAGGATGGAATATCAATTCTCTGCTCGTCCAGACTCGATGGGCTAAGTTGAAATAGAAAATATGCCAAAAGAAATAAATAAATTATAAATACTATAAATTATAAATACTATAAATTGAATTATTGTATAATTATATTACATAATAATAAATTTATATAATTATATTATAATAATGATACAACCATATTATAAAATACTAGAATAATTCTATTATTATTATTATTGATTTATTATAATCTTCTAACATTTTTCTTAAAGGTCAATAACAGTTTACATTTTATGAAAATAAATGTTTTCATAGTATGTTTTATTGCATGGAGAGAGCCAGGTTGGTGTAGTAGTTAAGGCACCAGGCTGAGCTCTAGTCCCATCTTAGGCACAAAGCGAGCTGGGTGACGTTGGGCCAGTCACTCTCAGCTTCAGCCGTAGGAAGAAGGCAACAGCAAACTACTTCTGAAAAACCTTGCCAAGAAAACTGCAGGGACTTATCCAGGCAGTCACCAGGAGTCAAAAACTGACTCAAATGCACAAATATTATTATTATTATTATTATATTATATTATATTATATTATATTATATTATATTATATTATATATAATAGTGTGACCAAATTAATGTCCTTAATCATTAGCAAAGGAGACAGTGTCTGTGGCACTCCACAAACTAAGAGGTCTGTGAGTGGACCCCTCCTTGCCCACCACATTAAGACTCAAAGGTGGTGATTCTCCATGAGGGCCTCTGAATGGCCTCCCACTAGAGGTGAGATTGGCACCAATGGCTGTAGATATTTAAAATACTGCACAACATAATTGTTGTTAACTGCCAAGAACTATAAGATGTAGCAGGATATAAGATTAATGATGAACATTCTTTGCCATTTCCATTTTTTTAGTTCGAAGAAATAGAATATAAGTGCATTCATCTTTCCCATAACGCTTGCTGAACACTGCCATTATTTAACTACTTAATTTTTTTAATATCTTATAACTCTCATAAAACAGTTATTTAACTCTTCCTATTTTCATCCAGCTGTGATTATTTAATCCACTTTAGTTCTTTTTTAAGTAAACCAGAAACTTAAGAAATGCCAGTGAGCGATATAGCTCATTTATGCAGAGTGGCACTTTTACAATACAGAGATACTGGGGCTCCTTGCATCTGCCTTATCTAAACAGTGCCTGTTTAAGTTTGTCATGGTAAGTGAAACCCTAGCTTGGTGATTTGAAAAAGTCATACATCTAGCTTAGCATCATCCCTTTTTATGTTGAGCATTTTATGAAAGAGCTCTGTACTTTAATTCAAAGAGGCAACTTTTTTTCTTTCTTTTTAACAGTAGTTAGTTTTGGCAGAAAGGAAAACACTAGAGCATTTTTTCATCATAGACTATTTTGTTTCTGCAAACTTAAAAAAAGCAAAAAGAACATACCAGATACACTATCATACCACATGTGCTGATTTGATGTGAATTGTGTGGTTTTCAATTCATTTTTTTTTCTTGACTTTTGAAGGGCTGTCTGCTTTGAGCTTGCATGTTATACAGTGATTCCCTCCATATATCCATGATAGCTTTTGAAATCCTAATATACTTTTTTTAAAATTAATTTTTATTAAAGATAATTGCAATAATAAAAACTAATACAGAAAGAAAGAAAGAAAGAAAGAAAGAAAGAAAGAAAGAAAGAAAGAAAGAAAGAAAGAAAGAAAGAAAGAAAAAGAAAAAATGTAGAGGAAGGAAGGAAAAGAAAAGAATAAAGAAAGAAAGAAAAAGAAAAGAAATATATAAAGAAGTGACTTCCAACCTTCATCACAACAAGTATAAACAATTTTGGTAATTTTTCACCTCTTCTTAATTTACAACCAATGATTTCTTCATTTCATGTCCCACCTCTTATCTATAAAGAAATCCATAGAGCAACATCATTTCAGTCCTGGTGTCAGCAAAAGTCCATTAAGTCCATTAAAATAACGTATCTATTTTAACCTTAATAAAATAAACCAGTTTTATATTCCTTCCTTTTACTTCTAATGATCTTAATCTTTAGTCCATTCAAGTAATGTAGAACCTGATTTCTTTTCATTTCTTTTTTTACCCCTTCTCACAAGATTCATCCAAGCTTTAGCAAACCTCTTTTGTAAATCCAATATAAAAGAATTATCCAGGTCACCCTCTTGGTTTATTATTTGTAATTCCCTTTTGATTTTTAAAGCATCAATTGATTTCTTTTGTATGCCCAATGAAACATCTTTTTCCATGTCATGCATGTAGCATGTCATTTGTAGATCTACTTTCAGTGCCAACTCAGTCTCTGTCTTGTCAGATAAAACTTGTTCCTCTTCTGCCATTTTTTCCAAAGCATCTTTTGGACACAGCCTAACCATAGAAGCAAACATCGCTATTGACATTGTTGATATTAACTTCTGATTCCATTTTTCAAAAATATCCTTCAGAATTTCCAATGTTATAATATTTTGCATCATTCTGTAGCTGTTAATCAGGCTTATGTATTCTTTAATTAAAATCTTTAGTTCCCGCTAGTGTCCAATGTTTTAAAAAGAGGTGGGACATGAAATGAAGAGATCATTTGTGTCATAGAAAAAATTCAGAACAAATCAACTTTCCCTCGGGAAGGTTTCTTTGTAATTAATTCCAAAATCTTGTTTCAAATTTATATGGACCCTTAATCTGTTTATAACTTTCTAAAATCAAAGTCTTAATTAGCTTTTTGCTGTTTATTTAAATTTTTTAAAGTTCTTAAGCTTGTAGTTAAAATTTTCTTTCATTAAGAACTGAAGGCAGACTCACCTACTGTTTTCAGATATGTGGATTCAAAGGTTTCTAATACTGCAGCTGAAGAGGAGTTAATAAGCAATTTCCAAATGTGTGTAGAAAAGGAAGTATGCAAGCTTAGTGTCCTTTCAAAGGGGCTGACTGTGCTTTGAGCAAGATGGCTATTCCCTCATCTCCCAGTATTCAAAACCAGCCGGAGACTGCTGTCTTACAGTCTCATTGCACGGAGCACCTGTCTGGAGCACTTGTAGGCAATCTCCAATCCTCTCATTGTCTGGAGAGGTTCAAAGAGCCAGTCTACTCACAGCTCTTTGTTCTTTGCCACATCATTGGCTCCATTTCATCCTCTGGAAGAATTCTAATATCAAATTATTAATATGATTTTTTAAAGCAAGTAAGGACAGTGAAACGGGCAAAAATATCACAACAGTTTATTTATGTTAGGTAAATAACATAATATCCATTTTATATCTCTTGCTTTCAGACAGGGTATTGTTACAAGGGCTCTCAGGTTCAGCTTATGGTCACTCACTCACACACTCACAGTCTGTTGAGGCATGTGGATCTTGTAAGCCCCCCTTGCTTTCTACCTGGGTTTTCCAGATAGCTGCAGCTAGAGCAGACAGACACACAGACAACAGGAGCGAAGTAATTAGGAACACGCACACATCACTTTCAACCGAACACTGAGGCATAACAGGTTCTTTGGAATACACAGAGACCCAGTGAATTTAAAGTAACAGCAAAACTTTACTGGCTACAATGTACATTTGCTCTTTCTCACACATGCACACACACTCATCCACACTTACCCACATCCTTCTCAACTAGGCTGCCAGGCACTAGCTGGAGGGATGGAAGCTGCCAAGTCTGGATCCAAAGATGACTGAAAGACGGCTCAAGGAGTGGGCAGACTATAGGACCCCTTTTATCCCCAAAAGTCCTTGCTTAAGCTGGCAGCTGCTCTTGCCTTGTTAATTTACAAGTCTGGTAGCTGTTGATGGGATTGGAGAGAGATTTCCATGTGCTGAGGCCCAACTTCCTTTGTCTGGTTCAGGTGACATTTTTTTCCTTTGTTTCCTTAACGACTTGTTTCCTTATCTATCTCCCTGAAAGGATCTTTTAAATAATATTCCTGGCTTTTGTCCTCTCTGTTTACATGCCTTCTTCATTTTTTAGTTATGGTAGCTTCAGCCTAGTCTCACAGTATCAATTCCATTCTGATTTGTCAGCCACTTAGCCACTATTTGTGCTCACTTTCTATATTTTTCCACCCAAAATAAAAGTTGTCTAAGTTGAAATGACATGTAATATAAATGTATATTTGGCAAGACTCATTTCCCTTTCTGTGATTTCAAAAATAATAATACTATTATTATTATTATTATTATTCTTTTTCTATTAAACAACAAATTTTATGAACATTTATTATCAACAGTTCAAGACCTCAGAATTCAAATATATTGGTATAATTTGGAAAAAATAAAACTACTCTGAGAATACTGACAACTGTAGAGCAGCTATTTGACCATAATGGATAGATTAAATGATAGCCATTTTCTAAGTTGTGTTTTGATTGCTTTCAATAATGGGTTGTAGTTTAACACACCTAGTTTCCTAAGATTTTTTTAATTTTTAACTGTTCTTTGAAGATTTGGAAGTACTGGGGGGATAGGGAATTAGTTCCACCTGTTAGTGCCAGTTATGGGTTATGACAGTTTTCTAAATAATTTAGCAGAGTTATCCAGTAATGTGGGGAGACATCAAACCCTTTTTAGATTAAGGGATTATTGTATAAATAATCAAATAATGCCAGAAGATATTTTAAATCAGAAATTGGCATGTATGGTTGGTAAATTGGTTACAAATGAATGAAATGAGTATTTTTGTTAAAAATATAACCTGTAAAATGACAGCACTGCAACCATTACCAGCCTTTAAAAATCTTATGTTAGAACCTTCCAAGGTCTAATTTTCAAAGTATTTAATATCCTGTTAGAAGTTGTTGGGGCAGAATAACATGTCTCAAAGAAATAAGGGAATCAGACTTATAATATCTCTGATACACAATGGGCTTCATTTTGGAAGAACTCCACATTACAATTATTATCAGCAAAGAGCAGGGAAAAGAACTTAAAGGTGATTTACAAATGATATTATATTCTTACACTAGTGACTAAAATTACTGGGAAGAGCCCAATATAAATATTGGAAGTGTGGTGAAGCAAAGGGCACTTGTATGCATGTCTGGTGGTTCTGTGAGAAAGATTTGAGTCAGAGTCACTAATGCTGTGAACAGAGTGACTAAATTGGTTGGATGTAGGAAAATGTAGTTATGGTCCTGAGATGTGTTGTTATTTAGTGATGCAAGTCGAAGAACAAAAAACTAAACATAAAACAGCTGGTCAATTCATGATGGTTGTAGCAAGGCTGATTACAGCACAATATTGGAATCCAGAGGTTTTATCATTAGAGGCTCTGGTATGAAGAGCTATGGAAAATTGTTGTAATGCAAAAATTGACAAAAATAGGAGATGTTGAGATATTTTTTATTCAATCTGAGAAAAGGTTATCCTTTTCACAATGCATAATAAGCCAAATTCCTTTTGTTTTTTGTTTACCCCAGTACATGCAAATGTTGGTGCTGGAATCTTGACTTGTTCTTAGATCATGTTGGTTTTTAAATTAATAAAGTTTATATTTTTAAGAATCACAACAATAGTTGGACCATCAGGTGTGGGGAGGGAGGAACTCAATTAAGATGGTGGCCATGACTGTACAGTTGAAGCCCTGCCCCTTTTTTGCATCTGATGCACACAAAAAAGAGCTGAGAATTCAGTCATGTGGTCATGGCCCCATCTTTACTTTTTTGACCCCTACCCCAGCAGATGGCCCTGCAAAGCATTTATCTTATAACATCAGTTAAACCATTTCTTATTTTTCCTGTTTTCAAATGAAATACAAAAGGCAGCCATTAGACACAGAGCTAACCACTGTTATTGTAGAGTGTTTGTATAGAAGAATAAGGCAGCCTCTACAGTGTGGCAGGGTCACAGTCTCACTTGAATGCCACATTGGGTATGGGCCCTTTATAAGTAATACTTTCCCTGGAACAAAGCACATCAAGTTTAGTTTCTTTTTTGAAAAAGTTCCTTTTCCTTGTGATGTGATCATTCTTATTCTTTGCATGGCATCCCTGCATATTTGATATACTGCATATTATTTAAAAAAAATATTATCTCCACACCTGCTCTTTGTTGATCACGCCCTTGTGAGTAGCTCCAGCTGCTGGACTGAACGTTTAGCCCCAGGAAGGCCTCATGCAGAAACCAAGCTCTCTCACTGTGCCTCCTGACCATGTGGCTCACAGCCACAACCTGCATGGGCCTTGCTGCCAGTTTTCTATCTGCTCCCTGCAATGTCCAAAGGAAAATACGTTTCATCTTCTTAAGCTGACCCTTCCAAAATACCTCACTTTCATGTACGTATATGTTTGAATGCCAAATTATATTAAAATAGGAAAATACTTGCAGATATTTTTGACAAAATGACTATCTGTAAATTCTTTTGAAACAGGGAATAAAAAATAAACAGATGTTCATTCATGGATACTTCAGACAGTATAAGAAATCCAAAGAGTTTCGAAGAAACAATAGTGGGTGTACCTTTACCAAAATGAATGTTGCAGAAACAGTAAATTGTTGGAGGTCTTTTCTCTGTTTTGTATATTATTAAATAATGTAGTTAGGTTGTGATTGTTGTATGGTTTGATTGTTGTATGGTTTGACAGTTTGATCATCCTGTAGATGACAAGTAGACAAACGTGTTTATTCTTGATCTCAAGAAAGACTTCTGCCACAAACATTAAATAAAAATCTGTGTAGCAATCCTGTGAGAGAATGTTTTCCCTGGAACTTGCTTTATTGTCTTTGTGACACCAGGCATAGACTTCTTGATATTTTCACAATATTTTAAAATTTAAAAAAATCCAACTTGCCAATAGACTTTTACATTTAAAATGTGAGTTGTATGTTTTGTTTCTATTTGCACTTTGTGACCCAATCTGGAGAAAGAATTGAAATTATTTTTTTTTAATATTTTGAATGTGAGTTGCTTTCAGTGGGACATGTATGTATGTATGTATGTATTTATTTATTTGTAATTATTTTAACCCTCTGTTCATCACCCAGAGTCTCATGGCAAATGGATGGCATACAAGTTAAAATAATAAATAAACACACAAACAAGTTGGAATACAGAGGCTATAATAATCACTCATAGGATTGCTACACGGGCCTAGCTATAGTCACAATCAGGTTATGAAAACTGTTCTTGATTCTATTATCTTATCCGGAAGCAATTTTGTCGGTGAAAAACATAACAGGTAGGCTATCTTTGACTTCATCCAGACAGCATGGAGAGCCCTTTCATTCCTCCTTTACTAACACAGGGATAAATTTTTTCTTTCTAAATTTCTTGGATTTACAATTCCAAAGTTACTTTTAGCACTTGCAATTGCTTTTATTTAGGGTACTGCAGCTTGCTTTGCCTGATGGGGAAAAATATATATATACATTCACACAGATACACAAAGAAGTTTCAAATGCCACAAATAGTGCTGTCTTGACTGCTTCTATTTCATAGGCTCCTTACTCTAAAGTTCAGTGATTTAGCTGTTATGTGTTATGGCCCTCATCCAGGAAGGCATTTGATGCTGACCTCATACACTGCATATTATATTAATTCTGTTCCTTGATTGAAGGTAGTCCAGGTTCTCCCAACCCACCCATAAGTTCCTTCAGATATATTTGAACTAGAAGAGCAAGTGGATTTATTCTACTACTAGTACATGTGGGATTTGAACAGGTGTCTAATTAAACTTAATCACAGTCAGCATTTAATTCTTCTGGGTCTTAAATAAGAGTAAAAATGTCACCCAGCCAGGAAAAACACAGAGCATACTAGGATGTTTGTAAAAGGGAAATAATGTTGGCCCTCTGTTAAATGTTAAACTCAGTAGGTCACTTGGGGTCACATTAGGACCTAAAGTTTGGTGGAGAGTATTTTTCACATGTCCTTGAATGAGTTTCATGCCTGTGCTGATGTACACATTGCTTTATGCCCTCTAATTGACCCTGGCAGGAAGTTTGAATGGATACTGTTGATTTATGGAACTTCTAATTGTCATCATTACTTTCCAATAAAAACAATAGAATCATTGGTACTTTAAAAAAAGATTTCCTGTGGAAAAAGCTCTCATGTATGTTTGTATGATAATAAGCTTGCTATAGTCATAAAAGGATCTCAGGAATCTTTGTTATCACTGCTATTTTCTGCCATGGTAGAGCCATTTTGCTCTTACCCATTGCTGTTTTCTGGGGCCTTAGGGCCATTGTTCTATTATCCAACAGCCCTTTGTCATTTAATTCAAAGAAAGTAGTTGCTACCTTTTAATATTGATTATGGTCCATAATAGCCTGGATCAGAAGGAACAAGTTGAAATATCTTCCAGGCAAGACTAGGGTGCTATTTGTTAGCTGAAAGCCTCGTTTGGGAATTAAGATTCAACCTGAAGGAGTTGCATTTACTCTGAAAGATGAGATTTGTAAGTTTGGATTACTCCTTGACTCTGTGGTGCTCCTCGATCTTCACATGGCACTGGTAGCAAGAAAAGTATTTATACTGTATGTTGAGTGTTCCAGCTACAACCATTCTTGACCCTAACTGATCTGACAATGACAGCTATGATATTTTGGTTCAATCATGTTAACAATGGCAATGTGCTCTATATGCTGAAGAGCACTTAGAAACTTCAGTTGGTATAAAGTATCTGAGTCCGTTCTCACATGAGTGGGGGGGAGTGCCACTTTGTAGCCCCACAATGTCTCAGTTTCTGTGCTACTTGGGAAGGTGAGCCAATTATTATCATACATAAGCTATTGCTTAAGAGAAAATGCTGCAAAATCAAAATTCTCCTTGGCTTGAATTCCAGGGATTTCCCTCTCCCTGTCCAGCCAAGATGTGTGGCAACTCATCATCATCCCCACTCCCACCCTCTACCTGCTCCAGCTGCCCCACTGCTTTAACTGTACAGCTGCTAGTTGATGGTTAATGTTTTTGTACAGAACACTTCTTTTCCACCCTTCCTGTGGTCAACTGGAGCAATGGCTGACAGGCAACAGACCAAGAAAGAGTACAGCAGTCTCAATGTTCTTATGTTTCAATTTCATCCCAATTCTATCAAGCTCACAAAATAATAAAGAGAAATAGGGCTTTGGGGAAATTGGGAAGCTCTTGTCTCATGATTCATGTTACCTCTCATTTGGACTACTACAATGTTCTCTACATGGGGCTGCCCTTGAAGACCACTCAGAAATCACTGCTGGTCCAGAATGCAACAGTATGAGTACCTATGAGCGTGTCTTGTTTTGACCATGTGACATCTCTGCTTCATGAACTCTATTGGCTAGTGGTTGGCTTCCAGGTGCAATTCAAGGTGATGGCTGTCACCTATAAAGCCCTTCATAGCTTGGGAGCTGGAACACCTACAGAATTGCTTTTCTCTGATTCTTTCTGACTGTCCAGTAAGATCAGACCGGGTCAGCATGCTCCAGGTCCCATTGATGAAGCAATTCTATCTTATGGGACCTTGAAGGCATGTCTTCTCTAGGGCTACCCCTGCCCCTGGAATAGGATTCCCTTTGAAGTCCACAGAGCCCCAACATTGATGACCTTTAGGAAAGCCTTGAAGACCTAGCTTTTTCAGCAGACCCTGGATCAGGGAATTTTATAATCCCGCTCATGATATTGGTTTGTATGTTGTATCAATGTTCTGTTGATTCCCCAAAGTGAGTTGTTCCTTTTCCTTTCTTATTGCTGAATTGTTTTGTTTTGTTGTTGGATTGTTTTTAAATTACCACTTAGAATTGCTTTAAATACACCACCTAGTATTGCTTCAGAGCTTGAAGCAGCCAATAAATCAAATAAATTGAATACAATTAATACATTTGCCAAGTACCCATTGCAGTAGTTAGATCTTAATTGTACATTCCACAGTGGGAACATTTCATGCATTCACAGCCAGCATCAAGTTCAAATGGTGTTGCCTACAAATTCTTAGGTTGCCTTTCATGCTGTGCTGAAGAGTCTCACTAGTCTTTAAAAGTAGTTTTACAGAAAAAGTACTGCAAAAGGAAGGAGGAATCACATAAAGTGCCTCCCTCCATCCTTCCTCTAGAAGAAGAGAACTTTACTAAGCAATATTTGGATCCAGTTCAGTGTTTAATAAAAGCTTAAAATCCCTTAAAAAAAAAAAAAGCAATGTTTTCCAGTAAATGTGTATAGTTGGCAAACTCTTGATGAGTGCACCTGGCTGAAAGGGTTAGCTTTTGAGAGAAGCCTAATATGTTAACAGTCACACGTCCTAGTTACGCTAATTGATATATGCAAAGCAGAACGAACCTCCCTGACAAAGCAACCCTTCAGTACGCAGAATTTTTCCCATCCCTTCTGTCCCATTGCAACTGAGGAAAGCCGTCAAGCGCTAAACCTGCATATCCTGTAACCATTTGTTAAACTTCAAGAACAAACACTCTTTCCACCCCAAAGCAAAGTGGTTAATTCTATTAAATCACCTGTGCAGACTCCAATAGAGATGGTTGCTATGAAAAGCCAGTAACATTTTAAAAGATTCTGTGTTTGGGGTTATAAAAAGAATTGGCCCTTGTGGAAGCAGAAGTCTTTCAAAGGACTTAGTGCAGTTCATGAGAAAAATTATTCATACTGCTTCCAGCTTGGCTCTGAAAATATATACAGTGACAGCTCTATTTATTTATCTTGGAAAGTACTGGACAACCTAAGCCCATTTTCTTTAATGTGCATCTCCTCAAACCATATGCCAATGCATTTTTCATGAGCTGATGAATGTATCTAGTTAAGGTGCAGAAAGAAACAGGAGACACTTTTACTCCGTTCCACAAAATGGGAAAAATATGATTTCTGAGGTTTATTTTCATTAATTTAAGTGTAGTCCACTTGATTGCCAGGGGTGCTTCTGTAAATATCTGCAAAGGAGGAACCTTTGGGGGAATTGCTGATATAGCATGCCTGACACACGAAGCCAATGGCAACATACACGGTGTTCTGCCCCTTTCCCTTTTCTTTTAGAGCCAGTCACGTGGTGGGAATCATTGAGAGTTAGTGGTAAAAAAATTGCCAATCTTAGATGTCCATTTCACTTTTTCAGACATGTTTCATTCCCACAGCATTTTACGTAGTGTTTTTCACATAGCAAATAAAAAATGGGAGCTTTTTCTTATACCATGGGGGAAGGTAAGAAGAGGATAGCGATGAAAATTTCACCTTCCTCTTCTTACTTTCCCCCTTAGGAAGTGCCCTAAAAACAACTGGAGCCAGTGGCTCAGTTTGTTTTTTGCTTGTTTCCAAGGCAGGAGCAATCCTTAGCAACCCTTAATTGTTGTACTCGGCCCAGAGTCATTTTTTGTGAGATGGGCAGCCATATAAATTTGATAAATAGATTAAATAAATAACTCAAAACCCCTCCCTCTGTCTCAACCTCTGGAAAGTGTTGTAGTTGTGTTTGGGTGACGTAGAAGGGGTAGATTTCTTTTTAGCATTACATGAAAAGGTAGATGAATGTTGTATATGACAAATAAGCAAGACTGATATTAAGAGAACATAGTACACAGGTCCAAAGAATCATCAGATATAAGGGTTTGTAGGAATCATTGCATGCAGGGCTGATCTGCACATCTCACCAATTCTGGAGGACATGAATGCATGGCATCATCCTCGACCCACCCCTAGCCAGTCATGGAGGCAGCCTGTGCCCATCTTTTCTTGCTATACATCAAAAGTAGCATTTTGCAATCTCTACTGGCTCAAACAGTGTTGTGAGATCTGTCTGCTGCACTTCATTTCATTGCAAGCAATGCCTTTGCTCCAGCTAGTTGGTGTCTGCTGCGCTGGCACCATCCCTCCCCTTCAGTCATTGGCTGCTGCCCCCCTCAGCCATTTTGTCCTGGGCCGACGGGCTCATGAAATAGTAAAATTATATGTGTGTTTTTTAGCCAGTCTTTTTTTTTAAAGTCCACTGGTAACCACCATTTGGACAAAAACCCTGGCCAGCTTTGTTGCCACAGTTGGGAATCTGGAGGGCAATTTCTTAAACCAGCTGCATTTCAGCCAATAGCAATACAGAAGACAAGCAGATTCAGGCTGCTGTGCATAACCCCAGTCAACCCCCTACCCAATGCAAGCATCCACTGCTGCCACCCAGCTTCTGTTTTAAATATTTCCAGTGAAGGAAAGTCCAGTGTGTCCCATTGTTGAATGGCTCTTAATGTTAGGAAATGCTTCCTGACTGAAATCTGCTTTCTTATCATTTAAATCCACTGTTTCTTGTCCTCTCTTCAGAAACAACTTTGAACAACTCTGCACTGTCTTCTACATTACAGCCCTTCAAATACTTGAAGACAACCATTGGGTTTCCTGTGGTCTCCTCTACTCCAGGCTAAACATGCACAGTGCCTTCAACTGTCCCTCTTAAGTTTTTCTTTGCCAGCTGTTTATGATCTTGGTTGCTCTCCTCTGGAAATACTCTGGCCAATCTCCTGCCAATTGAGCTCATAGTAACAGACCTGTGGTTCAATACCTCCATCTCCATCTCCTCTTTTTTTTTTTTTTTTCTTGTACCATTCAGTTAACTTCTAACTCTATCATTGCTTCCTAGGTGTGTAGCCTTGACTTTAACTTAAATTGGGTGCAATTCATTATTCAGTGGTGGTGTGCAGCCTGTATAAATGCAGGTTGTGTGGAAACTTCATACAGGCCCAGTTGAAAAGAACAAAGAATTCCCAAGAAGAGTATTTTGAGAATTACTCAGGCTGTCTAATGCAGCTATAATTGGTATTAATGCTTTTATACAGCAAGCTGATCTTCCAGGAGTTTACAACTACTCAATAAATTAGCAGAAAAAGCCCCATATCATACATATCCCATTTCTATGAAACAGGACTGTGTTTGCCACAGCAATTAGCCTATTGAAAGTACCCTGGTGAAACTAACTACAGATGTGAAAGCTGTAGACAGTCTGGCTCCAAACAGTTACAACAACTGTATCAATTGTTCATATACAGCCCCATGAGAAACACAACATATCACTGCACCAACAGGTTTCATAAAATACAAAGCTTCTCAATCCATTCATGTGATTAAGAGAAATAAAGGAATGATATCACAGATGGGAATGTGAAACATACAAAAGAACTAATAAATGCTTCCCAGGAATTACCTAGGATTGCTTCATACAGTTGGCCTTAAATGATCTAATCCTATTTTATACTTGCTTAAGAAAGTTGTGTACTGAGAAGATGACAGCAGCTGCTCAGTCCTTGGATGGATTCAAGGTATAATAAAAATACCATATATTGTGGTCTGTATATGGGATTTTTCTTAAGAACTCTTTTGTATGGAAGAGTTCCTATAACAGTTACCTATTATTACAAAAAAAATATTTTCCTTTTGGAAAGCTTGATATGAAAAATTCAGTTAATGAACCTAATTAGAAAATTATAAATGGATGCTACTTACTAAAAAACAGGCTTTTCATTATATGTTAAATGGCATTTTTAGGTTTAAATAGGCTCCATTCAATTCAGTAGTTACTAGATTTTGAACTGAATCATTTTTATGGCTCATCTCAAACTCCTTGTCTGCTGGTAAACTCAAACTGACATTCTGGACGCATGGTATATTTTTTAGTCTGCTTAGAAAACATTGTGGCCTATGTCTCATTTCAGCTGACTTCAAATGAACAAATGATTCATTTGTTCATTTGGGTAGATTCACCACCTAAGCAACTATGCCAACTGATGCTACAAGTCTGTTGCAGCTAACTTGATTAACTGAATCTGGCTGAGTATTCCAAATTTTTTTTTTTTAAAAAGCCCAATTCATAAATCAAATGCAAAGTCTCATAAAGCAAAAACTTCAAATGATTAGGTGATCTTGCCTCCTCCAAGCATTTCAGGTTTAGGTTTTTTTTAAAGTTTATATTAGATTACTCTGTTGACAGTATATTAATTTATTAGGCAATCAAATTAATAAATTGTGGGATATCAAGTATTAGATGTTATCAGAAAGGAGAGTGCTTTAAGTGAAATAGCTTAAAGCCTTAGCTGAAATTTTAAAAAACTTAAAAGAGCAGGCGGCACAGCAGGATTTTTTCCCCCCAACAATTTGGCATCTTAGAGCATTTGAAAAATAAATTTCTTAGACAAATTCTGGTCTGTCAGTTTATGCCAGCTACATCTACTTCACTATTCATGGCAGTCTCAGCATATCCTTGCCATACCCAAAAGTATCAAAGCATTTTTTGTTCAGGGGTAATTAAGGGATGAATGAGACATATCCTTACAAATGTGTATTTTCAAGCCTGTATTTGCTAAAGTAAAGCGAATACAAAGGGAAATTTTTATATCTACAAATATCCCTAGCTAGCTGTCCTTTTTTAGAGGAGCCCAATTTAAGGGGAGGTATCAGTTAAAACTGACTAGGAATCAGTTTTAGGGATTTTCCTCTGCAATGTATCTTTATCTAAAATATAAAACATTCAGTCTTCTGGTACATGGTCATGTTTTGTTATGCTATGATCATTAATCAGTCAATTAACCATTCAACATTAGTATTTTGGCCTTTAATGGGGGAAAGGCATATTTCCAAGAAAACTCATAATAATTTGAAAGACCCCAAAACCATAATTATGCATCAAATTATGTAAACACATAGCATTTATAAAAGACAATTAAAACAGTTGAAGGCATCAGAATCAATAAAACCAGTTCATTCATTCAGTGAATAAATTTATGCAAGCCATTCATTCTGGATCTAAAGCTATAAGAATTCATTTATTTATTCAATTTATATAGCTTCCCATCTCAGATACATGATGGAGTGACTCACACAATTAAAAAAAACAGTTACAAATAAATAACTAAAATGAAAAACATTAAAAATAAGTAAAACACTGTAAAAACAGAAAACTTAATTTGTGGGACAATACAATCCATATACTAACAATGCAACTGACCAACCGTCTCCATGCCACCACTGGATCCCCAGGCATGGTGACAAAACCATACCTTTTGAAAGGCCTTTTGAAAGGCCAGCAGGGTCGAGGCCAGTCTAACCTCAGGGGGAATGATGTTCCAAAGGGGAGGGGGTGCTGCAGCAGAAAAGAGTCCCATCGGATGACATTCCTTGGTAAACAGGGCCCATAACACACCTCTCCTCCCAGATCTGATGGGATGAGTAAATACAACCAGGGAGAGGTGGTCCCTCAAATAACCTGGCCCCATGCCATGTAGGTCTTTATAGGTCATTACCAGGACCTTGAATTTAACCCAGAAGCAAATGGGCAACCAATGCAGCTTGCAGAGCAGAGGTATAACATGAGCTGATCAAGGAGCACACATAACTGCTGTGAAAAGGGAAGGTTGGATATTGGATGAAAATTGTCCCATAGGTTGAATCCAGCAATGGTTTCTTGAGGAAGGGGCGAACTACTGCCTCCTTAAGCAGCAAAGGAACAACCCCCTCTCTCAAGGAAAAATTTACCACAGCCATAATCCAACCGCACGTCACCTACTGGGATGCCTTCACCAACCAGAAGGGATTTGGGTCCAATAAACAGGTGGCCGAGCTCACAGTCATGGGTCCACTTCATTGGGCCCAACAGGTTCAAACTCCTTCCAGACAACAGGGCAACACTGTACCCCAGGCATCTGCATAGGACCTGTACCAGGGCTGGCATCCAACTAAGAGCCAATCCAAGGGATTTGGTCAAACAGATGCCCTGCATATTCTTCCAGGCAACTCTATCAGTGTACCTCAGAATCCCTTCTACCTAAGAGGGCTTGAGTCCCCCTAAACAAGGTCATTGGATGGCTACTGTGGATGCAATAATGACAGAGAAATACTGACATTTTGCCACTCTTACCTCCACAAAGTAGGCCTTAATAGTGGCTTTATGTTTGGTTGAGTTCACTTCTTATTGATCTCTAGCAACACTTTAGGCATCTCTTAACCCATATCATTTCCCTCAACTGCTCCATAAACCACGAGGCATAACAGGATCCATGGGAAAGGCCACATGGGTGCAATCTGATCCAAGTCTCTGCAGCCCTCTCATTCCAGCAACCAAGGCCTCAGCCAGACCATGCAGCAGACCATCAGGAACAACCCCCAGCTCCCTCTGGAACCCATCATGGTCTATCAGTTGCAGAGGGTGGACCGATCAAATAGGTCCTGCCTCCCTGTGGTGGGGGGCAACAGCAGAGAATCTCATGGTTACCAGGGAGTAACCACCCTATGGAACATCCTGCCTTCTGAGGTCCGGTGTGCCCCCTCCCTCATGGCCTTCAGGAAAGGTATTAAATCCTGGCTCTGCCAGAAGGCCTAGGGGCCAGAGGGGGGCCCGCACCTGTGGAGATGGCTGGTGGGATGATGGGTTGTCCCCCCCCCCCAGCATCTTACAGGTTTTTTTTAGGGCCAAAAATTAGAGGAGTTTTTTTAGGGTATTTTTAATATGTTTTTAATTATTTATAGTTTTTAGCCATCTTGGAGAGAACTGTGTTTTTTATTGTGAGCCACCCAGAGTCACCCGTTGGGGGAGATGGGCGGCATACAAGCCAAATGAATGAATGAATGAATGAATGAATGAATAAATAAATAAATAAATAAATAAATAAATATGACCATGACAGGGGAGCCACAGAGAGCTCCCCCAGTTCACATTACTGTTGCTTCAACAAGAAAACCAGATCAGGCATACGACTATTGTCCCATGTCTGGCCCTGGATGACCTGGGATAGGCCCGTGACCATCGTGGTGGTCATGAACTCCTAAGCAGCCTCAGACCCCACCCCTGAGAAGGCAGATTGAAGTCCCCCAGGACCATAAGCCTGGGAAACTCCACTGCTGACACAGAAATGGAGTCAAGTTGCGCAGGCAAGGAGGCTGGTACAATAGCAACAGTTCCAACTGATCCCTAAAGCCCAGATTAATGAACAGTGTCTCACATCTGGTAACTTGTGGAGCAATGCCCCTGAAAGCTGTTAGTGAGTCACAGACGACAACCACCACACCCCACCTTGCCCTGGAGTCTCAGTTGATACCACACCCGAAACCCAGCTGGGCCCATTTCTGAGAGGGGGAAACCCCCTTCTGGACCCAGCAGGATACCCTAAAGCTGTTCAAAAAGAAGTAGTGTTAGCCTACAGTATAAAAGCAATACTGCTGGTTTTACCAAGGCCCTGCTTTGTCTCAGGCAGTGGGCTAAGAAAGCTGCTATCTGTTGCCTGAACTCTACCTAATTGAATGTACCAGGGGCCTCATGACCAGGCCGACACGCTGCCTGACTGTGGAGCAGCACTAGTGTCTTCTTCCTTTTCTTCTTGGAGGGGGTAGCCATTGCCATACCTCAAACAAAAGAAATGTGTGAGGAGCAACAAGAGTTATCAAGTCCAGTTCTCTGTGATCACCAGCATTTAGCTTGATCAGCCCTCACTTCTAGCTGAAAATGATGAGCTCAGACTAACTAATGACCACAGCTGATTTCCTGATGTGCATATGTTTAGGAGAAAATGGCTTCAAGAATTTAAATGCAGTTAAGGGCCAGTACATTCTTCAGTTAAATGTCATCTTCAGCGCTGTACTCATTTCTACTCAAGGCAGCTATATATATTTCTGCATATTTAATGCAAAAATTGTCAGATCAATGAGAGCTACCATAACATCTTTCTTACCATGCCTTATATTTCCTTCTAGGGATTCCAAAAGCAAGTCACAGTCTACTTAGGCTCAGTGCTTAAATTAACAGTTTGATTTTGAAATGAACGCACAGAGAGTATATAACAGCTACTAAATTACCTCAACTTTGTAACTTGATTTTATGTCCTGAGGCAAATGCTCAGTGGGACCAGACAAAAGCTTTTACATAGGATATAAAATGTGTGAGTATCTGTTTGTGTTTAAAGTAGCCTGCTGGGAACAGAAATCCTTGTTTATATGAAAAAGCAAAGAGGTAATTGCTGGCCGGCATATACAGATTTGATAAACAAACTTCCTAAATGAGATTTTATTCAGTTTACAGAGAGAGATTCTTCATGTTCTGGCCATCTTCTGCTTGTTAGTTCTGTAAGAAAACTTCCCAGTGGATTTTCCACGGTATTAAGTAGAATACATCCATGTTCCAGCTCAGTGTTTGTCTGACTCTGACTATAGTTAGGTAGCAAAACATTTCCTAAAAGAGACCAGGTACTACCAGCAAACTTTAGCTGAGCAGAAGCAGACCAACAGCACTTCACTGATAAGGGATATTTTCGTTTCTGACAGCGTAATCCTAAACAAGATGGTTCGAGATATAGAGGCTTCCTCTCATTTGTTCAACTGGAAGGGGAGAAATTAAAAATTATTTTCACCAGTTTTGTTACCAGGAAGGACCACTGGATATTTTGTTTTGAAAGCTTGTTGCCACTCCAATGTCTGTTTCAAAGATTTCAATACCAAATGTTCTGGACAGATCTGTCAATACAGTTTTCCCACATACTTTGCTGGAATGTCCAAGGTGGGTAGATGTTCCTAATAGTGGAATTGTTTTCCAGTCCATCCTAAATTCTCTCAGAAAAGCAGTTGAAGGAATGAGGTCAAATGCATTAAATACGTTGTTGCTTGGTGCACATGAACTTAAAAATAGCCCATCTTTTGCTCAAAGACTGAGTTCACAGATCACACTAAATCATAACATTTCTTTGATTTGGGTTTAGTAATTTTGCAAACCCAATCATGTTTCTGAACTACGGTTAATGACTTGTCATACTGTAATCAGTCAACTGTAATTAATTTATAATTTAAAAAATCATGGCTTTGTGCAATGCATGAACTGAGTCCACCTAGACAAAATCTACCTAGAGCAATATCCTGCCTCCTACAATGTAGTCAGCCACATATCTCTGGGTACCCAAAACTGGACTTCAAAGCAACCATTCTCAACCACTGCTTTTACCCAGCAGCTGCTTCTCTCTACCATCCTGCTTTTCAGCAGAGTCTATATGGCCATCACGGCTACTAGTCACTGAGGCTGCCTCTCTTCAACATTCAAAGCACCAAATTTTCATCTTTAAGGAAAATTCAAGTTTCTTTCTGTTAAGCATATGTATAAAATGCTTGAGGGGTCGCAAATAATATAAAACAATGAGAAAGAGGATTTTGACCTTCCTCCTCTCATTTTTCTGTACTGTATCTTCTTTTATAAGAGGCAGCATTCCATTGAAATTATATTATGGACAATAACCTGTCTGCAAAGTACCTTGAAAAAATTTTGCATAGTTGCAAGTACAATCAATAAGTGTATCAACCAATATCTAGTATGCAGAACATGAAGAATGAGAAATGAAACATTTATTACTGGGTTTCTGGCAGGAAATCTTCCTTGGGCTTCTGAAAGGTGTGTTTTGATTACTCACCTGTATAAATATATAAAATGGATTTTTAAACCAAAAGGGGAAAAGTTTTTCTCACTGCAGTTGTCACCCCTTAGTAGATAAGTTTGGTGCAGAATATGAGTATACATAGAGTGAATTAACATTCCTTCTCTATTATGTTTGTCTAAAACTTGTTTCATTATTCATGGGGTACAAAGGGCATGTCAGCAGCTTCTTTGAAATAATTTTAGGGAACCAGTGCTCAAACAAGTCTTCTTTTCTTGTTAAAAGTTGGAATAAATCACACTTCCTCTTGTCCTGTCCATGATCAATGGAGTTTGCTGCTTGGAACAATGCAAACACAACTTGGTCTTTTAAAATCAACAGTGTGCCTTTTATATTTCAGATCAGCACTATTTCTTCTTATTAGACTTCTGTTTTAAAGTCAAATACATATCTTTTGTTTCTGGGACATATGAGCTCTGACAGTGTAACCATTAAATATTATCTATAGTATATTTTGTTAATTGTAATATATATGAATCTCAATATACAATTTTTTATCTTTAGACTTCAATTTTTCATTGACTAGGATTTTCAACTGTTTTATGTTTTGTGATAAATATACCTGCACTTATTACTGTTTAAAATACTCTGTTAGATTTCAGTTCTTGTAGTCTGAAATCAGAGAGAAAATAATTTATTGTGATCTTTTTAAAAAATTATATTCCACAATTCTCCAAGGTTGGAACAATTCTTCAGCTGATCACTAGATGCCACTATCATCTTAGCTCAACTATCTCTTGTATTGTGGCTGGTATATTAAAACTTGCTTTGTTTCAGTTGCCTATTCTACAATCACCATGAACTTCACTATTAAATGGTCATTAATTCTGCTGCTTGTCTGAAATTATTTTGGAGATGTGAAGAGTTTTGTCATTAATTTGTTTAATCGGGGAAGGGGGGAAAGTCCAGTGATGACACCTCACTCACAACTGGTAGATCATCTCTCCCAGTGATTTCATGCAGTTGTTGAGTAGCATGAGGGAAAGGACTAAACCCTGTGCACCCAACACTGAAGCAACCTCCAGACCAAGTACTCGTGCCATATGCACCAACTGGAACCACACAGAGAGATCAGTTTAGTTATGTATACATCTTTTTGTTTAATGTATGAATAGGTATATCTTTTCATCCACTTGGTAACTTTTATACATAAGGCAGCACAGAGCTGAGTAGAACTATCCATTGGGTGAGAACTACTGTTTTCCTGAGCTAAGTCAATTTTTTATCTTCTGGCTTTTACAAATATGAGCTGAAAGTGATGAAATTACTAAATGTCAGGCAAATCACTACTGATGTGCAAATCTGATCTTAGGTCAAAATATGTCAGCAAACTGATAGCTTTCCCTTTTATGAGAGATGATTCTAACTTTTGACAAAAATTAAGGCCAGGATGAAAACTGGACATTTAAACAGGGTGGTATAATGTCTGATGCTTTATTAGCTGTCTCCAAAAGAATCTTTACGGGATGGGACTACAGCATATGTAATAGGTTTTGGTGAGTCAAGCAAATGATCTCTGGCTAACAAAATCAAACCTCATATATCTGACAGCTTTTTGCCCCCTTGATTGCTGTGCAAAAGTAGCTGCTCTGCTTAGTTCTAGATAGTTGCAAGTCTTTTATGATACTATCTCTAAGTAACTATTACTGTCAAGGAAGATGCAGTCATGGATAACAATTGCCTTTTTATCCCGACAATTATCCAGGGAAAATTATTAAAATATCATGCACATGGAGGAAATTTTAATACAGCCCCAAATTGGCCCACAGCTGATCACTTGTATCCTACTTCACTTGCCTCAGCTGTAATGAAGGAGCAAAACAGGAAGTACTATGGCAACTGGGGATTAAATAGGTATAATGGGTTACTTCTTCTAATCATCGATCACTATGCCCCACTCATTGTTTCACTTTTTTCTGGTGAAAACACATGAAATCAGAAAATGGTCTGCATATCCTCTCTAGTCACTAACTTACTCTCTAGTCATTAACTAACTTACTCACTAACATATATAAATGAATATTCAAAGAGCCTTTGAAGATCCAGTGATTAAATTAAAACCCAGTTAAATTATTAAAAGTTCTTTCCTCTTTTGTGGTTACATACGGATCTTTTTAAAGACATCTCTGTATGATCTGTTACACTGAGAAAGGCAATGAAAATGTTCCTTTACTTTGATGGATCTAGAAACATGGCTTCTGATTATTTGTCTTTAATACTGGATTTTATGCTTACATTTTTAACTATTTCATTTGAAATGCAGCCAACTTCTGTGTTTCAGTTAGGCAGAAAGATAGCTAAGAACATGTAAAATAAATAATTATTTTTGGTTCAGTATTTTTAACAACATATTTCTGAGTAGTTATTTTGTAGGATTTTTTTTTCATTTTGGTTTTATTTTTCATCATTGGAGAGTATAGCAGTAACTAAAATTTCACAAAAAGTATAGAATAGATTCAAAAACAGAGTAGAACAGGAACTGATTCACATATCCTGAATATAAGTTTGAACTTCTACAGATAAAGTATACAATAAATGGATTTTACATATGTTAAATATAAAGTGGATGCATGAAGCTTTTATACTTTTGGATTAAATTATAACACAATGCAGTGTGTAGCACTAGAGGGCAATAACATAGGAGGTATTTACATGGAAATGGCTGCTGCTAAAATCTTTTTTCAAAACTTGCAAGGACAAGAGACCAGGAGGAACATCTGTAGAATATTGAGAAGACCATCAGTTGGAAGATGTAGGAAACAGCGCAGCTCTATTCTCAAGGGAATAGTTTAACCAGTCTCTCCTTATGTATTCGAACACTTCATTTATAGCCAATTTTACATCTCAACAATCCTAAAATGCTTGGACTTAAGTTGACTTGGTTGACTTCCATGGCATATATTCAGCTAACTTCCAAATACTGCAGCTGAATTGGGCTGCAGTTCATGCAAAAGGCTTACTGAAGTGTGTGTGTGTGTGTGTGTTGTATCTTTGAGACAGTTTTTGACTCCTGACAACTGCCTGGAATAGTCCTTGATTTACTGAAGTAGTTTTACTTACAGTATTTAATTTTTTTTTAAAGGAACAATTCCTAAATTGCTTTTGATTATAATACTTTGATTTGTGTTTAGGGGTCTCTGTCTGCTAATATAATGATATTCACTAACCAATTGCCCTCCTCTACCAGCACCCTGCATGCAAGTGGGATCTTCAGAGCAGGTTTGCAGGAATTGTATGTCATAGGAAAAGAAGGTAAAGTCCAGTCATGCAGTGTAGGATGTCTCAACATGATAACTATGGGCACCTTCCTTGATGCCCACCAGTCTTCTTGTGCCAACTGATTAAAAAAAAAAGATTAAAAGAAAAGAAAGTCTGTCCTATTGCAAAGCAATGAGGTTAATCACTCAGAATGTTCCCTAGGATGGATCTCAGAGAGAGACAGATTTGGGAAATATAGGTAGAAAAGCACGGCTGAAATAATCAAGAAAAACCTTGATCTGTTAGGGAGACAGGATTAGGAATATATTTAGGCCCAAAGAAGGTAAGTATTGACTGACTATATACACTTTATATAATCAAATAAAGCTATTTATAAATCAGTTAAAGATATTTAATAAAAGACCAACTGTTTCCTAATGAAGTAACTTTACCATCGTATTTATTCCCCACAATCCATGAAATCAAGTTACCTCAGAGACATAAATTAATTAATTAATAAATAAGAATTTCTAAATCAGAAAAGGCCTTAGTGATGGCAGCAAGACAAATGGATCCTTTAGAAATCCCTCAGAATTAATATGATTTTGCTTTATTTTAAAGAAGAAAAAGATAATAAGAAAAAGTGTGTTTGGCCAAATTTGAACTGATCCAAAGAAATATGAGCAGATAGAAATTTCTACAGATTGAATATCTTTTTTATTTATTTATTTTATTATAATAATAACAAAAAAGAGAAAAACAAAAAGGAACAAAATGGGTTACATGCATTATAAAAAATTACATGACAAATGCTTAAAAATAGATGGAAAAAATGCAACAGAGAAAATAATAAAAATAGTATATATATGAAGTATAATGTGTCATTACAACAATAAACAGTTACAATTCTATATATATTTATCTAATGCAAATAGTATACGAGTATATATATTATATATTCCCAGTATGATTATATAACTATTGTGCTTTTCCTAACCTACTGTATTTTGTATAAATGGGTCCCATATTTCATTATACTTGTCCATACCAAGTCTATGTCTATAGGCAGTCCACTTATAGGTGGCAAGTGTAATCAAGTCTTCAATCCATTGAGTGAATGGGGCCATATATTTCTGTTTCCAATGCTGCACTATCAGTCTTTTGGCCATAGTAAGGGCACAGAGAATCCATTTACATTGTCTGGTTGTCACATTTCATGTACTAGGTATGTAGTTCAAGAAAACATTATTCTCTGAAAATTTTAGCTTTTGTTGCATAATCATATTTATATGGTCCACTACTTTCTCCCAAAACTTAGTAAGTATTGGCTGCTCATGAGGCTATAACTCAAGCTACTCATAATATTCTGGATAAACAAATTACCTATTGAGAATCAAAATTGCACAGGAAAAATTTACATGTGATTAGTATTAAAAACCCCTTGAATCAATCAAATCTGGCTGGATATATGGAGGATTTTTTCAGAAAGCTTATATCTTTGGGAATGGATTTTTCAGTCAAGATTGGACACATCATTAAAATTCCTTTAACAAGGAGAAGACTGGAACTAGTTCCAATATTGTTATTGTGCAGCTCCTTCGTGTTACCACAAAAAATGAGATTTTACATATATTTCGCTTACTTCCAGCCAAAGTAAGATATCAGTCTATCCTGGTTTTACTAAAGAGGTTTCTGAAAAAAGGAGGATGTTCACAAAAGCTCAAATTTTTGCTAGATAAGCACAACTTCAAAATTTCATGCACTTTCCAGCTATATTCTGCATTAATCATCAGGATCAGATTCACAAATCTGAGAACCCTTTCAATGCAGAGGTCTTTATCCTATTGTTGAAATCTGCTGATGGATAAGCCTGATTATGTCTCAGTTTGTAGCAACTGTTAAAAGAGAAATTTGAGTCTGCCCAAGGGAAAAAAGCCTCAATTTAAAATACTCTAAACTTTCACTTTCTTTTTTCTTAACTCTTATTAACTTCATGATAATGAGTCTAGGTGTACTGCCAACTTAAATTTTTATCTTTACACATAACTTCTTAGCTTAAATGCAAGTTTGAAACTGCTCTGTATATTTACCTATAGTAAGAGAGATGAAACTAGTTCTATCCCACTGAGAAAGTCATTCTTTCTATTTCTTTAATTTTTTTTGTCTTTTTTTTTTTTTTTAGGGTTCTCTTTAGTTTTTGTAATAATATTATTTGTTTACTGTTTTATTTTCAGGCACATAATCATTTTTTTTTCCTTTTTAAGTATAGATTCCATATATATGTAATATTTGAATATTAATTTGAGTTATTATGAAGGTTCTACGTCTGTGAGCAATATTAGAAAATATGATAAATATTTAAACATAGAAAAGATTATTAATAGATATTTGTTAAATGGTACAGGTTGTAAAATGAATTGATATTGGAAGAATATTAATAAGTGGGCCAAAATGAAATTAATGAAGTTAGTTAGCCTTAATGTAAAAGGACTGAGAGAACCTAAGAAACAAAATGTAATTTTAGCATATTTGAAATTGTTAAGGACATATATTGCTTACCTATAGGAAACTCACCTGAAGGGACAGGATAAATTTCTATTAATGAAGGATTGGGTAGGACAGGTTTACTTCACAGATACTTCGATGACAGCTAAAGGTGTGGCCATTTAATTCAAAAAGGATTTCCAGTTGATGTACAACAGGTTATTACTGATGTGAATGGGCATTATTTGATTTCATGTGTTAAAATAGCAGGGATTGTCATAGCTACGGTTAATGTTTATGGACTTAATTTAGATTCTCCTATTATGTTTTATGAATGCTTTCATTCATTCATAAAACTTGAATGAGTATAATTCAAGTTCATAAAACTTGCATGAGTATAATTATGTTAAAGTGATGATTGAAGGAGATTTTAATGAAATATTGGATTCTGAGCTTGATAGAAATACACTTGTATGGAAAAAAAAAAACAATAGTTAGTGAGGGAAACAATTAAGGCCTATATGGAAGAAATGAATTTAATAGACCCTAGGCGTTTGAGGTACACAACTAAAAGAGAATAGACATTTTATTCAAGTGTGCACCAAAATTTTCTAGGCTGGATTATTTTTTAATACCATCAATTCTATATTATCAAATTCAAAATTTTAAAATTGATGTTTGTTATGTATCAGACCATAGTGCCATTATTTTGAATTATGTGTTTCAGAAACCAGTCAAGCATTGAGAAATTGGTATTTCAATGTCTTTTTGTTGAATGATAAAGAATTTGTACAAGAAATGTGGGTAGAGACTTTGCAATACTTTGATTTGACTTCAGAAACATCAAGTGCTCAAATTTTTGAATGGGAAGCATATAAATCTTATATCTAAGGTCGAAGTATTGCTTATGCATCATATAAAAATAAGATTAAAAATAAAAGGGAAAACAATTTGAAAGATGAAACATTTATGGAGGCAGATAGTTAGATGCCCATCAACTACCTTGTATAGAGAAATATAGAAGAAGAAATATGAATTAAATACTACAATATCACAACAGACAGAATTCATGATAACATGTTTATGACAGAGATATTGGGAAAATGGTGAAAGACACGGTAACATTTTGGCTAATCACTTAAAGCAAAAGAAAGATAGGGCAATGATTCTAATTATTAGGGTGAAAGAGATGAAATATATAAAACCTCAAACGAAATAAATTGCCAATTTTTAAAATTCTATTCAGAATTATACAGCAAACCAGCAATTATATCAAATGGGGATATAGAAGCCTTTCTAAATAATATAAACCTACCACACTTAGATGATGCACAAAAACAACTTTTGTTTGCTCCTTTATCTGAGGTAGAGATTAAATAAACAATTTTTAAAATGGCAAGTGGTAAAACACCATGATTGGATGGACTTCCTATAGAGTGGTATAAAACATTTATAGATCTTTTGGTGCCAAAACTCTGTCAATTATATGATGAGATACTTGATAAGGAAATATTATCAGAGGCATTTAATCAGGCTTATATTGCAAATATACCAAAACCAGGTAAAAATCATACTCATTGTGCTAATTATTGTCCAATTTCACTGATTAATGTTGATACAAAATCTTAACAGCAGTGCTAGCAAATAGATTACAGCAAGTGATACTGTTCATTATTAAGAATGATCAAGCAGGGTTTATAAAAACTAGGCAAGCAGCAGGCAACATTAGGGCAGTTGTAGGTTTAATAGACTTGAATAAAAATAAAGATCAATTTGTAATTTTATTGTTAGATGATGAAAAATCTTTCGACAAAATATATAGACAGTACATGTTTGCTGTACTAAACAGGTTTGGATTTCCTTTGAAATTTATAAAATGGATTAAGATACTATATGAGTTGCCCACATCTAAAGTAAGGGTTAATGGCATTTTTTCTGCTATTTTCCATTATTTAGAGGAATAAATAATTCCTAGACAAATAATTCACTAGACAAAGGTGTCCACTTTCACCCTTCTTTTTAATATCTGTGTAGGACCCTTGGCTTGTGCTATTAGATGACATAGGGAGATTTACAAAGTAGTACATAATTCAGTTGAACACAAATTGGTTTTATTTGCAGATGATATCCTTCTGTTTATTTCTAAACCTCATATTACTATTCCAGTGTTGATGTAAATGCCTTTAGTAAAATAGCAGGATATTTTATTAACTGGTCCAAATCGAAATTGACGCTAGTAGGAGAAAATGTGGTTACTCCTCCATTTAAGGAATATCAAGTCCGTATTTGTACCAAATCCATTAAATATTTAGGTATGTGTGTACAAATTGAATATCTTGATCTACAGAGTCTAGGTCATAGAGAACTGGATTGTGTTTGCCATTGAGGTACTAGGTATCTTGTCACAGTGAGCTCCTGAGAGTTCTACATGGCTAAATCTCCAAAGTTCCTGCACCACTGGTATTCAGTCAGATTCGAGACAAGTTTTCCCCACCACCACCTGACATTGTAGTTATGTCTCAAATAACTTCACTGCCCTCAGCTGAGCTATGTAGCTGGGGAAATGGATGAGTTCTGCAGTAAGAGAGAGAACTCCAGCAATAAGTATGAATATAATCCCCCAAACAATGAAGAAAGTATTCTCAAACTTTAAATGATGTTGGATTGCATAGTTAAAATATGTTGGGTTATATATCCAGATTTGGTAATAAGTAAGTCAAACCCATTCAGAACAGTGGAAGAATCAAGCAAGATTAGGTCTGAAGTCAAACTAACTTCCCCACCTTCCTTGTTTTTTTACCCTGTTTTGCACTACAAACAGTGCCTCTTAATACCACTGCTATTCCAAAATCAAGTTGATTTTCTCTGAGTTCCTCCTGAAATTCAAAGAGATCTACTAGCCAATCCATTTATTAGAGGCATGGTTTTTAGATCTTGTGAAAGGCTGGAATGGCTCAACAGTAATAAGTACCATATTTTTCTGACTATAAGACGATACTTTTTTCTAAAATCCTTACCCTAAAAATTGAAGGGCGTCTTATTCAAGGAAGTCAGCGAGGAGAGAACTGCGCGGTGGCAAAACTGCCCATACCTTGTCTCTGCAGGCAGGCTTCCTCCTATTGCTAGCCTCCAATCACGAGTGAAATAGCTTGTCTCCCAAACAGACTTCCTCCAATCACGAGCCTGATGTAACTGATGTCAGCTGATGCTGAACAAACCAATTAGAGAAGGCTGTTTGCAGAGAGAAGCTATCGGCAGTTTCACTCGTGCTTGAATGTAATCAGTTATGCAAAAGAGCATGGAAATAGAGCTGCAGAGAGACGGTTTGGACCTCCTCCCACCGAGTGTAGTAGGTAAATGTTAACTAATTACTAAATAAAAATGTGCTCTGCACTATCTTTAAAATATTGATTTCTTAATTTGGGGTTGGAAAAATGGGGTCGTATTGTACATGGGGGCGTCTTATTGTCAGAAAAATACGGTAAGTTGGCAGTCCATATTCCACCTGTAATAGTTATTGAAACAGTATGTTTTTAATGTGGCTGACAACCAGTCAGCCAATATTCACTAAATAAGAGCAGGCCAATCCATTTATTAAATAAAATGAATGCTGGTAATGCAACCAGAAATAAAACTACCATCAACATTTTTTGTAAGTGAAATGATGAGTAAATTTTAATATGCAAAGAAAAAGTTGGTTGTTCATCACAAAATCAATCAATTTCTTGATTTGGACTACCCTATCCATGTATCAATTTTAAATTATTATTGTTGAAACACATGAAAAATTGTCAGCTTCAATTGGCCTTTTGATTTATGGCTCTTTCCTCAGAGTTGAGTTGAGTTGAGTTGAGTTGAGTTGAGTTGAGTTGACTACCTAGAATGAATGGTGGCTATTTAAAAAATACTATACATGGTTTCACTGTAAATAAGATAATTTTGAAGGGGTTTGTTTGGTTGTTGCCTCAATAATTAGACATTGTTATTACCTTCCCACTGTGCAAGAATTAAATGTCTCCAGAGAGCTAAACAACTACTGTGGTAGGTAAATTTGGTACAAGGCAACTTCCTATATTTTCTGAATGCTTTCCTATCACAAGTGGGGCAGATACAATCAACATGTTCAGCTTCAGAGTTCCACTTAGGAAACCTTATGTTCAATGACACTCAGTTGGCACATTCTTTGGTATCTCAAGAGTTCCACATTAAAAATTATACTTGTAATTATTCTTTCTATTTTCTATGTTCAGCCCACTCTTCAGACCAGAGTGCCATTGTTTATATAACAATATTGCAAACCCCATAAAAGATAAACCAGTGAAATATTTAGAAGACATTCGTGTAACTGTCATCCTTTTGCTGTACCTGATATAAATATATATTTATTCTTAACATTTTGTATGTTCAGGATGTAAATGTCACTGTTTAGATGTTTAAAATGGCATAAACTACATGCAAGAGGGAGACATTAGCAAAACCCAGATGAATCCCAAAGTTTACAAAGTACAAAAACAATTCAAAACACCAACAAAAAAATGCTCAGTGAAAATGAATTGTGTTCACTGGCCATAAAAATTGCAGAATGTAAACACGGGATGGGAAGGCAAATGGAGAATCAGTAAGAGGGCAAAGTAAATTGATTGGAATAGGACACAGGAGCACTGCAAACTTCATCATTTAATAGCAGGTTCCAGCTGTAGATTTCAAAATACATGACAAACATTGTAAATATCAAACAGGTCAGAAGACAAACTGAGCCAGCTGAGATGATAGAATATTCAGGCTGGATGACATTGGAAAAAAATGCTTCCCCCCCAAGAAGGTTAATATTGAGAGTCTCAGGAAGTTTTTAACTGAATCTCTCTGAAGACTGTTGAATAACTTCTGCTTATCTAGTGTGGATAGAAATTGAGCTGCAAGAACTTCATAATTGAAACTGTCAATAAGTATCCAATTATTCTCAAGGAAAGCTGAATGCTTTCCATCAATAAAACAGGCTGCTGGAAGACTTGAGCAGAAGATCTCAAAGTATGGCAGATCAATATGGGAAAAGGCAATCCTTCAATATTCGATTGTCCCAAAGCATTTCAGGTTTTGGATGTCTATGTACTTTTATTGAGCCCAGAATAAATAGGCAGCCAGTGAAACTCTAAGAACTGATGTTGCATGCAGAAGCCTAGCTGTACCATCATGGCAACTGTATTCTGTACCAGGTGAACTTTAAAAATCACCTTCAAGAGGAGCAATAACTAACATGATGTACGAATTCAATTTGAAATTTACCAGAGTATCTGGATTACCATGGCCAAAGTATCCCTAGCCAAAATTTTTTTTTAAAAAAATGCAGCTGATAGAAGAGCCAAAGGGACCCAAAGGGACTCGGGTCTTCTGTTGTTAAAAAAAAATAAGCAGCAGGGAGATGCCTGGGCTAGAACCATTCTCCATGATATTCTAAGTTATTTACACAGACAGAAGCAAGAAAGGATTTGTCAGAATGTTTGATATTCATACTATAATGGGAAAGAATGCTGGTGGTTCATTTTGGTAAGTTTATTGTTGTGACCACAGTTGAGTGGATCCATCTTTCTAGAATTCCAGTACAAGTGAGGTTTATCTGGCACTGATATTTCTATGATTTGTTTAGTTTTAACTCGTGTTAAGCATTTTCAACTTTCTTCGTATTATTTGATATTATCTGCAAGACACAGATTATTAAATTAAATAAATAAGGAGTTCAGTATTTGGGGCCATATATGAATGCAGAAGGAATAAAGGTGAAGTATAGGCCATTACCTGGATAAGAAATCCCATTCAGGAGCTGAATAATTAAAGAAACTATAGACAGAGTAGAAAGATGTTGACATCCAAGATGCAGTATGTTATTTTGATAGCATGGCTTATTCCTGCTGAAAACCAAACTTGCTTTTCCACTTGTTCAGTGCATTCATAAAAGGGCTGCTTTGGCAAGAAGAAGAAAACACTTTTACCTCCTTCTCGCATGGAAGATAAATAATGTGAGCAGGAAGGAGTTGGCAAGTCACATTAATCATGTAGGAAGGAATATTTTTTTAGTTCATAAATTATTTTACTAATCCAAAAAGCATTCATCACATGCCTGGTTGATAAAAGCATTTTTATAACATAGCACATATACATTTACCTTATTTTTCTAATGCTCTGAATACTTTAAATGTGGTGAAAGGATAGGCAATCTGTGTAAGATTATGAGTTTTTTTATTTCATGTTCACATATTTCCAATTACAAATGGAGCATCTCAGGGTCTATTAATGCCTAGTAGTGAAACTGTAAAAGCTCCCCCAGATTTATAGTTTTTTGTTCAACTTCTCTGATGGTGGCTTGATAAGAGAGGTTCTATAAACACTTTCATATCTCTGGACTAGACTAGACTAGACTAGATATTTGGCACACTTATTGTCAAATAGCTTTCCTTAACACAGGTTCTCAGGAATGGTCCATCCACTGGACAGCTGCCTAACATTTCAACAACATTTTAATCAATGTGTTCATTTCCCTACCTTTTGCTTTTAAATAGCACATTGTATTATTGCACTTCATGAGATATGGGAAACTGTTTGCTGGTTTGTATAAGTGTAATATTACTTGGTCTACTGTTTATATTGCTTTTGCAGTTATTGGTAGCATGGTTGTTCAGGTAGGAATAGAAAGGAAGCACAGAAATATTTAAACAAATAAAATAACCATCATACTCAATAATATTAGCTTGACTTTTTCAAGTCCAGCCTCTTGTTTTATTAGTATAATCCTATCCTTTCAAACAATTGAATGTGTATGATAGAATAATGTATCTCCCTGAATTGATACAAGGCAGTTCATATTACATTGCACTGACTGAAATATTTTTATGTACAGAGCTAATAGTAAGATGCATATGTAGTCTGAATGAATCTCAAGCCAACTGCAAAAACATTATTTCTAATCTCAGTGTGATTTGGGAGGATTGTAAAAGTAATTTGACATTCCAGCGCTTTTGATGCATTTTGTGACCGTGAATCTGAAGCAGCATCAGCACTATGAATTGCCAGCAATGGCTTGAAAGACAAGCGATTGGGAAATGCTTGTACCCACTGTTTCCAGTTCAGTGAGTAGCTATTGTCATCATCTTCAAGTATGTGGACTTCTACAATGCCAACCCCTCAACCCCCAAATGTTTTCCAAGCATAGCGGATGCACATCCCACAATAAAAATACAGGGCCTACAGAAAGGGAGACAATCCCTTTTGAAAAACTTGGGGCTTCATTTTATGATATAGTTTGAAGAAATGCTATATATGTTTAATTCTTTGAGGCAAACTCTCAGTATAGTGCCACCCATCTGCTTCATTACGAATAACAAGCTGCATGTCATGCCAGTTTTGAGAACAAAGCTTCTTCCAAATACCCCAGACACCTGTGTACCCGGGGTAAGTGAGTAACCTAGCGGTATCTCAATACACTGTTTACAAAACCACAACATGGGATATGAATCCTTTGTTCCACACTCCTATATTACTGAAAGTTTGCAGGTTACTTACCTAGAGAACCATACTTATGCATGCCATTTTATATAGCTTAGCCATAAAACAAAAGAAATGTACATTTCTGACCGAAATGTAACATGCATCATCCTCTCAGATCTGCAAAGCTCATTAAATTCTGATAGGAAGTGATTACATATAGTATGTCTTTTTTTAAAAGACTCGACAGTGTATTTGTCTAAAATCTGACATTTCATCTACTCATAAAAAGCTACCTTGACTTTAAATTGAAATCCAATTCTACCAAAAAAGTTGTAGCCATTACCAATGTGGTGACAGAAAACTGTAGGTTTCCAGAGTAAAAGCTTGTTTTGGATTCAAAATAAAAGTGGTTTTTTCTAAAGTGGCTTGAATTGACTCAACCCACCATCTAAAGTGGGTTCTGAACAGAATCCTATGTTGTATGCCTGAACAGCTATTTATAGTAGCCAAAAATAAACTAAAATCTAATTGGTCAACTATCTAGTAAGCATAATAATATATAGATGTTTTAGTTACAAATTTATTTGGATGGCAAATTGCCTTGTTCTTTGTAGACTCCAAGATTATTTATTTTCCAGACTAGCTGAAATGGAGAGTACATGTTTTAAAATATTCTATTTAAATTTCTGAATTGAGTAACTGTCCAAAAAAGGCTCAGAAAACTTGGCAAAATAGATTTGAAGTGCTGTAAACTGAGACAGATGTATATGGTGTTGAGGTATAAAGAAATGAAAGTTTCAAAAGAAATTAAAGTTTTCTTTAAATAACATAAATGGCTAATTCTTTCATAAGTGACTCAGTCTGTTTCCCACTGGTTACTTACTTACACTTATCCTTAATTTGCTATTAATTATAAAAGAACTAAAGTTCCATTGAGAAACCTATCAGACTTGATAACTTGAACCAGATCTACAACTTTTCTCAGCAGAACTTCCTTTTTTTAATAGTAATTTTGTAAAAAAAAATGACAACTACAACGATAAACAACTAATACAAACTAAAAAGGAAAAAAAATAGAAAGTGCAGAAAAGAAAAAGAAAATAGAAAAGAAATAGAAAATAAGGAAAAAATAAGAATGTAGTAAAGAGTATAGATATGATTTCCCCCTTCATCAGAAGTATAAACAATTTTAGTAACTTGTCACCTTCTCTTAAAATGTAATGAATTTTTCTTCCCATATCCCATCTCTTATCTATAAACAAATCCTTAAAAACCTCATCATTTCAGTCCTGATCAGCAAAAGCCCACTGAGGGTTACCAGAAACAACAACATATCTAACCTTGATCAAATAAACCAACTTTAGACAGATTTGAGGGAAAAAAACAGCTGTTTAACCTTTAATTATTGGAGTCATGATATGCAGAATTTATTCTCCTAGACTACATTGGATGAATTAATTAATTGTTTTCAGAAAGTAAAGATTTTCATTTGTCTCCTGCCACTTTGTATGGATCTCCCATTGTCTCCCTCAACATATAAGTTATAGGTGACAAGGTAATTGGAAGACACAACATTATTGTAAAAAGGATCAACATTCAGGCAGCATATAAAGCCAAATATAGGAAGACTCAAGCCAAATGACTTTGTAAAATACCAACAGCTGGAAAAAATTATTATAGAATGTTTCAGTGGACCTGTATTAATTTTCACAAGAGATCATTAAGAATAATATGAATATTTTTCTTAAACACAACTAAAAATGCATGCAAGTGGAATATCTCTTAGATTACCTTTCTTTTTAATGTAAATGTTTTAATTTTTCATTTATTATTTTTAAGAATTTATAGTTTAATTGTAGTGTTTATTTAAGATTGTTTTTATTCAAATATATTTTATTGCAATCAGTGACAATATTGGAATAATTTAAAAAATTCATTATTGACTTTTTGTAAAGTGCTCTGGAAGGAATAATGGTTTTAAAAAGAATAATGGTTTAGAAATAAAATATAGACATTTTCACAGTATCAATAGTTTAGGGGAACCATAGACAGACCACAAATATTATGGACTGTGGCAGTTTATAAGAAAGTTCAGTGCCACCATTGTATATATCACTAGAAACAGACAACTAGCAGCTGGTTTAATCGTTTTCAAATATTTTTCTGCAAAAAAGAATGTGGTCTTCCTTAGAATTTCTAAAGTTTGCTAATGGTAAAAATGGAAAAAGTGATAAAGTTACTACATTCATCAGTTATCCACCCCAAAACATTTGAAACTGATTATATTTTTCAGTGCTGGCACAAAATCCTGAGGCTCCCTATTAGCAATTTTATGTTCTGTGCCAAAAAGAAGAAAACTAGAAGGTAACTCTGAAGCATGTGCTAAACAAAATAAAATTCCCTGAATGGAAAAGTACAGAATGTAGTTTTCAGTTTGGTTTTGAACAGCAATAAAGCATCTAAGACAGACCACGAGATTATAGATTTAACATGGCAATAAAGTCGCTTTTGTGTTTTCTAATTATTTTATTGTCTGCTAAGTACTGTTAAAAAACATTTATTTTCTCTCTTGTCTTGTTCCAAAAAAAATATTGATAATAAAAACAAGGAATCAGAACCAAAATGAGGAAGAATAAATCTCCAGGTTTTAAAGACTTCTTACTATCCCAGAATAGAATATGGTATTATATCAGTATGATATATGTTCAAATAATGCACAATAAAGATTGTCCATAAGTTCTTAGATTCAAAACATTCGTGGGGGCCTTGAAAGTTATATGGTCCAACCACTTGCTTAATATAGTAAACTCAAAGTTACTAATTTCCAACGGTTGACTGTTTTAGCTCTTCTTGAGAATCTCCATTCAGGTAGACCCCATCCACCCCTTCAAGTAAGTTTAGCTAAGTTTTATGTTGTGCTATTAGATCCTTCTTTCTATTAACACATTCTTCTTAAAGTTCAGTCCAAATCTGTATTATGGCTTAAACCTATTCCATCTAGTACTGCAAATTGGCTGCAGATCCCACCACACCTTGAAGATGCTCTTGCCCTGTACTTACACTGACTAGATGCTATACTAGCTTAAGAAAATTATTTCCTGACTGGGTTGCTTCAGCAGACAATTGCCAGGTGTTCAGTCCAGATTTCCAGTTACCAGGACACCCCGATGGACATTTCCTCTGCTGTTGTGCTCTCTCAACTTTCTCTGCCAGTCACCTGAAGTTAATTTTTACCCCAATTCCCAGTTAGCCCAGATGAATAAGTGACTGGAAAATTATGAAAAGGTGCACCAGTGGACTTATTTAAAAACATACACACACACACATACATACAAGGGAAAAGTAGGTAGCTTAGGGAAAGATGATATTATTATTACTATTATTATTATTATTATTATTATTATTATTATTATTATTATTATTTTACAACATAAAATCACAGCTGCCCGCTCTTTAGCTGCTGTTGGCCTTCATTTCTCATCGAGTTCTTCCCAAGACCCTAGGATGTCATAATGTATCGGCGTAGTATATGTGCAGATCCATGCAGTGAGGCCTTTTGTAATTGACAAATGGGAATTTTGTCAATGCGCAGATTTTCTAAGTGCTGTCCAAGGTTTTTTGGTATGGCACCCAGTGTGCCGATAACCACTGAGACCACCACTGCTGGTTTATGCCATAATCTTTCAACTTTGGTTTTCAGATCTTGATACTTTGTGGCTTTCTCCAATTCTTTTCTTCTATTCTACTTTCCTCTGGTATTGCCACATCAATTATCCACATCTTCTTCTTTTCAACCACAGTTAAATCTGGTGTGTTAGGTGCCAAAACTTTATCAGTTTGTATTCGGAAATCCCACAGTATTTTAATCTGCTCATTTTCTATTACTTTTTCAACTATATGTTCCCACCAATTTTTCATTATTGGCAGATGATAATTTTTACAGATGTTCCATTGAATTATTTTGGTGACTGTGTTATGTTGTTGATTATAGTCAGTTTGTGTGATCTTCTTGCATGAGCTGAGTACATGATCTACTGCTTCTTCTGCTTCTTTGCACAATCTGCACTTTGAATCATTTGATGTTTTTTCAGTTCTGGCCTTGATTGCATTAGTTCAAATAGCTTGCTCTTGAGCAGACAAAATCAAGCCTTCAGTTTCTTTTTTTCATGTTCTAGTTATAAGCCATTGCCATGTTTTATCTTTATCCACTTTACCTTCAATCTTTTGTAGAAATTGACCATGTAATGCTTTTCCTTGCCAGCATTCTATTCATGTTATTATTACATTATTGGACAACCCATGACCCGTTGAGTCATCGTTTCAGAGATATTTCCTTACCTAAACACAGAAACAGAATAACTAAGGGCAAAAAAGCAGTGGGAGTATGAGCAACTTGCTGCTGGCTTCCCCACTTATTTTGCTTATGGGAAGCTGGCAGGGAACATCAGAAATCTTCCTTCCTTTCCTCCTTTCCCCCTCCCTTCCTTCCTTCCTTCCTTCCTTCCTTCCTTCCTTCCTTCCTTCCTTCCTTCCTTCCTTCCTTCCTTCCTTCCTTCCTTTCCACATATAATATAGGTTTATGTCATTTGCCCTTCCCTCACGACCCTCAGGAGAGCTCCATGAAGCCTCCTCCTTCTCTTTCACTGACCTGTGGAATTGCCTGCTGCTTTGCTGGGGGAGAGATGGAACAAAGAGAGCTGTGGACTGTGAGGAAAACTGGATCCCTGCTCCCCATTCCAGCATGTCCCCAAAGACCTCTCCTTCGAGGGAGGAAGAGGGCTCACCTGTTGACCACCAGTGCCCCCCAGCTAGCCCTACCTTGCCAGCAGGCATCCAAGTCATTCCCTCATCCTTCCTGCAATGCTCACAGCCATTAAGAGATTTCAAATTTCAGCCTCGTTTCCAAAGCAGCCAATTTCAACTTGCCCATCAGGCCTTGCCACCAACCGATTGGATGCAGGGGACAGAGGGAAGTGGGAAAGAGGTTGGGGATATGCCCATGACGATCATGTGACCTGGGCTGACTGTGGCAGTGCAGCAGCACAGTAGTGCTGAAGCAGCCACAAATTCCCCAAATTTCAATCCCAAGGGAGTAATGGATCCTGGATTTTGGACACATTCTGTAAATTAGCCCATTTGAGGTACCTTGGTTCAAAATTTGCTGCCCTATGATGCACCATTTCACCTAATTGAAGGTTATAGACACAAGAGTTTTAGTATATAGATTTCAATATTCACATTTTGTTTCCTATACATTCAGTAAGTTCAAGATTTTAACTTGCATCAGTGCTTGTTCTTGACTGTCTTTTACATAATCCGCTAATGCATGCTTTTCTTCTTCAACAGTTTGTTTGACTTGAAGTAAACTTCTGCCTCCACTTCTGCAGGGCAGGTATAATTTATCAATATCACTACAGGGATGTAACACATAGTGAATACTCATGAGTTTTCTTGTTTTACAGTCCAAACTATCCAGTTCAGCTTGTGTCCAGTTAATAATTCCTGCAGTCTATTGTACAACAAGTATGGCCCAGGTATTGATGGTGTTTCCACCATTCAATTTTGTCTTTAACAATTTTCTCACTCTTTGGATGTATTAACAATTTTCTCACATTATTGTTGGTCACACAGTCAGATAGATGTTCAGACTGGATTTGGCATTTTTATCCACCTATCAGGTCCTTACCAATGACCTGGGATAGGCAGATGTTGTTGTTTGATGGTGTTAAAGGTATTGTCACAGGATGTAAGCTGTTCCAAGTAAAGCTGCCTTTTGCAATTGACTGATGGTGATTTTGTCAGTGTTGATAGTCTTCAGGTGGTGCCCCAGTTGTTTTGGGATTACACCCAAGGCGATGATGATGATGATGATGATGATGATGATGATTCCAGTGACTCTCTGCATGTCAAACAAGGGCTATAATCACTATCCTACTAGAACATCATTAGCAACAGTAGCTGCAACAGAGGTTAGAAAACTACAGGATGACAACCAGGGACCTAGGTAGAAAGGGTAGGGTTCTGCCACTACCCAGTAGCACAGAGCATTTCCTAGAATAAAGTAAAATGCAGCAGGCAAACCAGGCAGCGATGCTTGAGCCAGTACAAAGCACAAAACCCATACTTTCAACACAGAACAAGGCAGCATAAACAAGGGTTGCATTCACCATGGGCTGGTGGTGAGTAGATGATGTTGTCTGTTCCTCCAGAAATAGCTGGTGGCTCATTCTCATAATGGGGCAACCTGACAGTGTACGTATATCCAAGGGCTTTTTGTATTTTTGTTTTTGTTTTGTAGTAGGTATGTCCAAGGGCTTTTTGTATTTTTAATAATGATTGTTTTATTTTTTTAATAATGATTGTTTTTATATATTTATTGTTTTATTCAATTGCTGTATGCTGCCCAGAGTCACTTCTTGTGAGATAGGCAGCCACAGCACCTTTACCTGCTTTGGTACATCAAGTAAGCCCATTCATGGATAGGGTCATTCTAACTACTGTTGTCCACATATCAGTAACCACACATTTTATTAATATGAAGCATTTTATTTAGGATTATCTTGCACCTGTTTAGAAGCTGTAGCTGGCATAGAATGTGGCCAGGTTGCTGAACATTCTACCTTTCATAATAAGAAAATATGTAGTATAGAAAATACGTAGCCCAACATTTAACTGTGGGTTCTCCAAGCTTGTTGTTTACCTGTGGAGGTTTTGGTACCAGGCTAGGTAACATCACCAGTGCATGGGAGAGTGAACTTTGCTGGTTGTTTATATACAGTAGTTTGCTCTTTCAGTCTTGTTTGGGGTGTGGTTACTTCCTTAATGGTTCCTTGATTAGGGTATTCTTTGTACCCTGATTGTACAGTATATCGAGTGTTTGTTTCCTGCTGATCTGGGCATTGGTTGATGGACAGAATGTGCTCTGGGTTGTTTGTTTCCTGCTTCAACTGTTGGTTAATATATTTTAAATGATATGCAGATTGGTTTATCTCTATGTGTCTGTTGGTAGCTGATTTGTCAGAATGCCAAGCTTCCAGAAAGTTCCTAGCATTTTGGGATTTGGCTTGATCTAAATTTTTTCCCAGGTTCTCAATGGTTAAAAATATGGTTAAATTAGTCTATGTGTTGGGAGATGAAGGAATTTTTATCATGTCTTCTGATTGACATTTAATGTTCATGGATGCATTCTGTCAGTCTGCTGCCTATCAGTCCTACCTACTGTTACAGTTTTTACACTGTATGTTGTAGATTAATCCTGTTTTTTCTTCTTTGATTACTGAGTTTTTGAGTTTGCTTCAGGTGAAACTCCTCCCAAACACCCAAAGTCAATCCATGCCTGGTAACAAAACATATGCAGGAAAACAACCTAGTTCAAAGAACACCAAGAACCCAATGTCCCACCTCTGTTAAGCCAACACCACTGACGACTAGTTAAGCCCCAAGCCGGGCTTGTGATTTGCCTATGATCATTAAGGCACAAAACAACTTGGGTCCAGATTATGTGATGGACCTCCTTTACTGTTCCTTACCTAAGTTTCCTTCTCTATGTCAAGGACTATACAGTGCTCTCTTGCATTTGCTTAAAGGTGAGTTTTCTCTCTAATGGCATCTACCCTCTGGATGATTTTTCCAGTTAAGTTTGTCTTACTGCTCCATCTTTGGGGTACCCATGGAAGACCTGTCTTTTCATCCAAGCCTTCTCTGTATTAATGTTGGAGAAATGTATTTTATTTCTGTTTTTGTTTTCTGCCTCACTCCTTTTTATTGCATGTGGTTTTTATTTCATTTTTAACACATAGTTTTCTATTTGTTTATTTTATATTTTGCAAATGTCTCTGAGGTGCTTTTGTACAAGCAGCAGTTTAAAAAACTACATTAGTAATAACAGATAGCATTGAGATTCTTAGGGGTGTATCTCATATTCCACTGAAAATAAATAGGATCTTCACAATCATTCTTTACCAACATTATTACAAAAATTATTATATTATGAGTCTTCTCATTTTACTTACATCATACATAACTGAATGTATAAGTTGTACTGTTGGCCACAAACTTTCACAACTTTGTATTATTAAAAAAGAATCTGTATTTACATGAGGAAAGTTCTTCTGTTTATCAAGGTCTCAGTGACTTGAGACTTGAGAGATCAATATACTACCCTGGAAAATGTAAAGCAAAATTAAAGCATGGCAGATCACTTCACCTTTGAGATTGGTGCCAAACATCTTTTGTGGTATTCCAATGAAACAGGACACTTCCACTCCAGTGGCTAGTAAAGTCACACAGAAAAGAAAGCAGTATGGGAACAATTTTTTTATTTTCAGAGTATAGCTGGAATTTCAGACTTTCTATCCAAATCTTTATCATTAGACTTTATTAGTGATTTTATGTAGCTGATTTTATTAAATGATTTAGATAGTTCTGACTTGATCTTTTCCAAACGTTTGCCCAGTATTCAGCAACATGCGGAAGGATTTTGATATTCTCACTTCCATACAGCCTGGACTTTGAAATCTAGATGAGGCTACACAAGTGTTTTGTATAACTTTTTTATTAACTTGAGAAGCCATGTTTAGCCTGGCCTCAGCAACCTTTCTGAGTAGATTATAAATGAGGGGGTCTTATGTGCAACAGCCCTGAAAGTCGGAAGACATATGTCTGCCATAAGGAAGAAGGGGAATACTGGAACCACCAAGCTGACTAAGAGCTATTAAGCTCTTGGGAGTGTGAAGGTTAGGACAAAAGGAAATAGAGAATATTAAAGAAGCAGGAACTACATTTTCCAGAGCATATCTTCCTATCATTGTGAACAGGCAGTGAAGATCTGGATATCATCATGTACAATAACTCTTCTTCAGCAAACACGGAAACATTTTAGAATCACATAGATTCTATATTTGATTACTTAGATGATAGATAGATCTACATAGATAATTGAATTTAGCAGGAGGGATACATTGTAAAAAAGAGACTTACAAAGTTAAAGATTACTTTTACCATAATTTTCCTCAAACATAGTTTTTAATATAAAGAATCCCTTCTGGGATAAGTGTAGATGTTCATGTACTGCCAGGAGCAGATAAATGCATGAAAAAACTTATACAAAATATCAGTACATTATTATACATACACACACTCATCAACTGATATAGTTTTTAAATCATAAAAAGTTACACCCAGAACCTCCTTAATTCTTTTTCACTTCAGGGTTACATAATAAAAACAAAAAATTGTATACCCATGATCATGAGCTTCTATAGTTAATTCTACCACTCTCTGTAAATGCCTTTTCCACACTATGGCTTAGATAGCTTTATTACTTTCCGTTATTGATAAAACGCCTGCTAAATGTTCATTTCTATAAAAGTATAAGTGCTTGTGTAAAAAAAAAAAAAAAATAGAAACATTGATATTTACTTAACAGTCCAAGAGACAGAATAGAAAATGGCAAAAATGTTTCTCTTTTGAGCTTAGCAGTTAGTTTGCCACCTAGATGGTTATAGCAGATAGGAAATGTCTGGTTATGTGTGTGCGAATAAATGAATGAATGAATAGATACATGCACTCATTTATTTGGGTGCTGCCAATTTCCAATGGGTCTGAGCAGCTAACTGTCAAAAACATCATAAAAAGAACCCCTTCAGTCAATCAATCAATAAACCCACCCTAAAAAACAAACAAACAAACAAACAAATAAATCCCAACAACATTGTACGAGGCAACTTTAAAAAAAAAAAGCTACGAAGTCATGAGTCCACTAATGCGTTACAGAAAATATAATATGCCTTATTCCTGGGCTCGATGAAAACCCCAGTCTTTAACTATCTCCTGAACCTCAGGAGGGAAGGATAGACCAGACCTCCATAGGAAAGATGTTCTAAAGTATAGGGTATAAGCATGCATACTTTATTTTAAAAGTTATATAAGAAACAAAAACAAATTATGTAAACAAATACATACCTGTACTTAAAAAAGACAAAGCAGAAATAGAGAAAAACTAAAAGCAAATTACATGTATTGAAAGGAGCACATTAATTTAAAATGGAAATACAATTATTGCTACAGTATTTTCATAGTTCCAGGTAAGATAAATATCTCAATGTCAGATTTAAAATATCTGATGTGATTTTATAATCAAATAATGTATGAGCAGCTGTTCTTGTAATACTGCTTGCACATCTTCTGTCCCTAAGGCTTAGAAATATTTCCTATCCTGCAGAGTACTCCAGAAGCAAAAAACTTCTCTTAGCAGCTCTTCTTTTCCTTTACCTGTCTGTCCACATTCTCTTACTTAACCAACATGTGCCTATTTCCAAGGTATATTGCGGCCCCTCCTTTCAATTGTCTGGCAGGTGCTTCATGCAGCTCTGGGCTCAGTGGCTATAATCAAGGATAGGAAGGTCATTGGAACCAGGCCTTAAGCTGAAGAACAGACTCATCCATAAACAACTTGCTTTTTAGAAATTATTTTATAACATCAGATTATGTCTCACTCCTTTGTCTTCTCTCCATTGGAGCAAGCAGACTCACTGGGCAGAGCTTGCTAATCAAAAACTGTTATCTCAAAGCAGCAGTCCCTAAGCTGGATTTAGTCTTAATTCAGTGATCACCTGGAACCTATAAAGAATTGAAAACAAAAAGAGCAACAAAGGATTATGTTAAAGATTGTTTAAATATACTGTAGTCAATGTGTATACAATATGTAACTGGCTATGGAGATTTAAAAAAAAAAAGGAAAAGTAAAACAAAAATAGAAGTTCAACACACATTGCTATCTGTTCTATGTATGAATGATTCCTGATTGATTCCGTGACATGACTCAATGAGTGTTACTTCAAAAAGCCTTTCACTGCAATTACCTGGACAAAGTACCAGTGATCTGTGATTTCAGTTCCAGGGCCTGGCCTACAACACTACTCTTGAAGATCTACAGAACATGTAGATAAACCCTATCCACTTCTTCCCTGTCAATAATATCAGTGACTCAGAAAATGCTGAGCCCAGCTACCTTTGTAAGCCTCAAAACCAGGATGTTACATTATACAGAGAATAGGATTCCCAGGGCTTACAGATCATAATGTGCAAAAGCTTTTGAAACTGCTTCTCCTAACCTAGAATATAGTACAGTAGCAGTTCTTGGCAGTCATTTGGCTGAGCTCTGTTCACAAGAACAAAGAGAGTATTTCTGTGGAACAGGCCTTTAGATTCACAGAGGGTTTTCTTATGTAACCCTAAGAAGTGATTCAGAGCTGTGGTTACATTTGTTTTTCTAAAAATGAAGGACAGAACTAGAAGGCAAGTGGAATATATATTTTACAGTCAGCATAAGTCTCATTCATAGTAGGTGCTAATTTAAAATAAAGCCAATCTTAACTCTGCATGACATGTATGCTTTTAAGACTTCCCCATTTATAAGATTTTCTTCCATGAGAGTGACTTTGTAATGATTTCCACAGAGGAATACTAGATAACAGTATTGAATCAGATATGAATAGCCTCCGTCCCAAAGGAAAATTTTGCATTTCATTTTGGAGACCCTCCAGCACTCTCAGGGCATTGCCCTTGTCCTTGCGCTGGAGGTGCAGTGCAAGCAGGTGATAAATGTGCAACTGCCAGGAACTGGCTTCTTTTCCTAGCTCTTGCCTCCACATTGGAAGGCAGTACCTTTCAAATACTGTACATTCCTCCCAGACTTTGCTTCTTCGTTGGACAAACTGACTGCCAGTTATGCTTCCTGCCTCCCAGCTCATCACTTAGTCAGCAGAAGCTGCAATCCAGAAGGTGCAATTAACAAGAATGATGGAAAGGTAGAGATTTGGTGCCTTACAAACAGCTCGTAGATTGCGGGATGGGGGTGGGTGGTTAGGGCCCAGGGATGTTACAATCGCTGGGACTTATCCAGAACTGAGGTCAAGGATGGGAGGGGTTGGGAGGATTCCCAAACAAATCATCCCAGCTCTGCAAAACTTCTAATTTGTTTTTCTCATTTCAATTTTTCCACACCTCCTTAGTTATGGGTGTTATTGGATATGTGGGTGTTAGGAAGAAGGGCTAAATATAATTGCTAACTTTTTTCTCTTATAAGTTATGGCCCCATTTAAACTCTGCTTAAAAATAAACAAACTTCCTTCTTATTGTATTCTGAAAATTTGCTGATTTTCACATTTGGGAAAATGTTCAACTACACTTAACATATGTAAGTAGAGAGCTGCTTATCATTTTTTTCTGAAGAATCCCAGATGGAGCCTGAATTCTAACATAACATTCCCTGAGGAATAATTCCAAAAGGAAGCCATTACATCAGTCCTCAACACTGAGGCAGTGCATGCCAAATTGATCTCACTTAGAAAACAATAAATGTGTAAAGCTTGTGTGGGGAAGAGTCTTTCTTTCAAGGCTTATCTTCTTTCAGAGTAACTTGCTAATGGCCAGAAGCCAGCACTGGGGGTGTAAAAAGATTGGATGGGGCCACCTGTTTCAGGTCTAATTTTCTATAGATCACTTTGCTCTACCTCTTCCTACCTCTTTCTGTGTTGGACAGCCTTTCATCTGCCCTTTCTCTTCTTTATTCCTCATCTGGTAGGCTGCTAGGGAAGGGACAGCTCATTGTTACTAGAAGGCAGAACTGATGATTTTCAGAGAAATTTTGAAATTATAACAGGGCTGCACAGAGTTGGCTGAGGGTCACATTTCCTATCCCTGGGATAAAGACAAATTCATGACATCATCAAGCTTCACTGGGTACTATTTTGCCAAGCAACACCTCTGAACAATATCAGGGCTTCTCCTCATTTTGCAAGAATTGCTCCAGAATTTTGTGATGCTAGCCTGAGAAGAGGTTCCTTGCCTTGGGAAATTTGCTTGTCCTGGGCAAGCAAAGTAGGTGATGGGAGGGCTTCTATGGGAAGGGACTCACAGGCAGCCCACCCCATAGACAGGAGAGTGCCTGGAGCAGGAGGAGCCCAAAAGAAGCTCATGAGTGGGATGGTGACTAGATGAAAGAGCTGCCTTTCATTACCTGGTTAAACTATCACTTTGTCTTTCACTTGCAAACTGAAGGAGGACTTGGCATTAGTTGGTTTCTCTACACTGCTACTCACAGGAATCTTCCAGGCTGAAGCCCTGCAATGCATTTCTATGCCTTTTGAACTGGAAGAACACATGCCAGCCACACTAGCATTCCTGATGGACCCACAGACACTTTCCTGTGTTTCTGCACTCAGAGGCCCCAAAGGATGGCTGTAGATGTGCAAATCAACTCCCCTGTCTATCAAGACTGCTACAGGTCAATGGTGAAAAGGGAGCAGGATAGGCTGTGGTGCAGCAAGCAGGCAGTGGGGGACACCAGAGCTGAGCCTGATCTCTCAACTGTTTATGAAGAATCATAATCTGAATCAGTTGCCCTCTCATTTAGATAACAACCCTGGTGCCTCCTTGAGTTTCAGTTGCCATTTTTTGCTACAAAAATATAGTTTCCCCAATGCACACACTATCACATTACCATTCATGCTCTTATTGCTTCTTAAGTGCCATATTTCCACCTTTATTAACCAAAGCTGTTTCTTTCAGGTGGTCTGCTGACACTCTGGAGTCATAGGTTATGATGTTATCACCATGGTTTTTATTTGCTTAGAGCTCTACTTCCTGAAGAAACAGGATTTTCTCTTAAATGAAATGATCCTTAGCTTAATCACATTACATACTTAGGCCAATCCTATTGCCAAAAGCCGGGCAAGTGACACTAAGAGCAAAATAGGATTTAATCCATAAAGCTAATTCAAACCAAAATAAGATGAAAATTCATTCTCAATCACCTTCCTGTGAGATCTTAGAACAAGGCAAACTAGATAGAAAAAAAAATTACTGGAAGGTCTTAAGATGTTCTTTGCCTTTCTCTCACAACCGATGTACAAAAGTGAAACCTTAGAAATGCAGCCCCGTGAAAATGAGCAGTGCCTCCATCCTTTCCTTTGCTGAAAATTCCTTTTCATTTAGTGCTGCCTTATTGACTCCAGTATCAGTTTTCTCACCCCAGGGTATTTTATTTATTTAAGTGCTCACTTTCAACTTATTGGTGGAATAACCTAAATAAGAAATATCTCTGCCCATCCACACCTTTTCAATTTATAGCATTGGTATTTGGAATGATGTGTACTGTTGTCATTTTCAACTGTATGTATATGCACACTGTGTAATACTGTTATGCCTAATATGATTACAGAAATCCGCCCTTGCACAGCCATCTGCAGGAGGAAACAAGAAGGGGCCAGGGGATGAAATATGCTGTGATAAAACTCCATGCAAGTATAAAAGAGCAACACTTGGGTCACAACATCATGTGCAGGTGTCCTCACCCTGGTATCATCATGGTTAGGAATGAACAGCCATATGTAAAATTAGTAAAGGGGGAGAGGAATTAGAGTTACTTTTGTTTTCCAGTAAGCAAGTGAGGTACCGATCAGAATCATGTTGTCCTCAACTGCACACAAGATAATAGCCCAGTCATTGTCATTCAGTGAAGAGGAGTTCACTGAATATATTTATGCAGAAGGAGGGTGTATTCCATGACCCCACCCCAGCTGAAACAGATTTGTTTGCATTGTTGCTTTCCAACCAAGTGCCTCCTGCTATGTTGGACTTCAGTCCTTTTAATTCTCAGCAGGGGCCTCTGCACATGGCGGCCACAACTGCCTCTCGAGGACACCTCTGATTCTCAGTCTGCATGGTGCAAGGGCACTGATCTTGCCACTATATTGTTTCCATGTTTCTGGGTGCCATTAGCACACAACTAAGTGCTTAACAAAAGAGTTTTCAATAATGTATAAAGTATAAAGGCTGGAAAACTAGACCCTTCTCACATTTTACCTCAAAGTATGCAGGAATAATTAATGTACATGTAGTTCAATCGCTGCCTTTTTAATCTGATATGCTGCATTATGAGATTAGGCATGAAACATAATCTTCTTCTGGGGGAATTCAAGGCACGTTTTCAACTTTGTCCTGGGCAGTGCAACTTACCCTATACAATAACAGGTGAGCATTTGGGGCACAGTCCTGCTTTGGGGAGGGACTTTTTTTGACTAATAGTTCCAAAGTATTTTATTGAAGGTCTCAGGGGATCCATAATGTTCAGGTAGAGCAGATGGGAACTTGGCTTCCATCAGCAAATCTTACTGATTCTTTCATTCAAAGGATAAAGTACTAATTCAGTTCAGCTGGAATCTGAAACTTTTGGAATACTCTGCCCTAAACTAATATAAATACTTTAGGCTACTAATTAACCTTGTTTCATGCCTGAAAATTGTATTGTTCCACTTATATACACAATACTACACTGCTTTTCAAATTGCTTCCTTTATAAATTCAGAGTCCCTCACTGTGCAAATTGGTGATAGACAATTTTCTCTGAGAAGCAGGGTAACCGCTACTGGCCTCAATTCAAGAACACAACCTATCATATTTCATTTACAGACCTTTATTTAGAAGCTTGGCCCATACAAAATCCAAGTACAGTATGTGTATTTTATGTCAGCTCTATGCTGATTTTCCTGTGAGCCAGCCACCATCAGCTAATGCAGTTCAGACCATACTGGATAACAATTCCTCTCATCTCCAATCACTGGAGAGGTGCAAAATGTATGAAATAATTAATACAAAGGAATGGCATTTGCAAGATACCTAATGACTTCTCTATGATTCATGTGCAGTTGTTGTAAAATGCTTTGCCAATATCATATCACTTAAAAGCAAGCCTTTATCTTATCAAATAGAAGTGGCAAGAAATGGTATTTTGATGGTCCCCTATTCATGATATGATAAAGATGAAAATGTGATTTCACCTTTATGCATTCACACACTTTTATAGGAAAAGAAAACCTCAAAGTAACTTAAATAAGAAGTGATTACATTTTAGGTACAGTTCATATTTAAAGGACAGCCAGTATTGAGCAAAGCCCATCTCTAGGAGACACAGCCTGAGGTAGCTTGATACATTCATTCCCAGCACAGCCTCCTTCAGTGCTGATTATAAGTCTCCACTAGTGTTTGCAGGACAGATTAGTCATTCTCCTTGTATATAAGAGACACTGTTCAAAGGGGTTGGAATGCAGCTGCCTCTTTATAGACTTTACCTAGTTTTCAAAAGGACAAGGATCATGTGACTGAGGCATGTATGCCTTTGCAATAGAAAATCTAAATTAATCTTCATAGAAAATAAAGAATCTTGTTTGGATCTAGCAGAAAAGAAGAGCCACTTGTAGGTGAAATCTTCTTAAGACCAAAGTGAAACTTTCAAGGAATCCTGTGAAAATTCAGGACTGGAAGTCTTCCTAGGCATGGTCAACAAAAGAAATTAGCTTTCTGAATAAAACGTTCTTGGTTCAAATGTAAAAGTTTCTTGTCTTAAGAGCCTCTGCACTGCCAAATGCCTGAGAACGTAGTATCTAATCCTCCTATCTATTTACTGCAATAGCTTTGGATGCTTCTTGTGTTCTCCTTTGTAGCTCTCTACTGCTTTATATTCTTTTCCTTCCTTCTTTTCATCATTAGAAAAAAGTCAGAGCAATACATTGTATTTGAGAAACGAAAAAAAAAAAAGTTCCTAAGATAATGCTTCAATCATAATGTAATAAATTCCTTAAATTTTAAGAACTCTATTGCATCCCTTTGAAACTTTAGAAATGGGTACATGGAATCTGAATTTAGAATAAAGGGAATAAAAAGTAGCACCAATATTAGGAAAGAACCCTAACTAAATCTTCTGGTGCTAACACATTCATATTTGAACTTCCACTGACTGCAATCCATCTACAGAAATCCATTTAGGTACGACAGACCTCAGCACACACAAAAAAGCAACTGCAATCCTTCAGAAAATAACATTTCCTTGAAAAGAACAAATCAGCACTACAACAGATAAAGTTCTGCTTTATTAAATATCCAATGATTCTGTGAGCTACAGTCTTCTCACTGCCCTCAAATGCTAAATGCACTAAACTGTAAGAACATCAGTAAAGTATAGCATAAATAGCACAAATATTTATGTATTTATGATATATGCTATACTGCATAAATAAATAATATTTATGCAGTATAGCATAAATCATCGGACAAAAGCGTAAGATAGAGAATCGTGTTGTTTACACCCAGCTCTTGCACAGATGCCCACAGCAATAATTACTGGCTTCAAAATGGCACATGTGACTGGGCAATCAAAACTTTGCCCCTTTTTAATGTGCAGCACATGCATTGCATGCATGTCAAAAGGGGTGGGGCTTCGCTTACCTGGTCACGCCTGCCATTTTGAAGCCAGTGATCATTTCTGCAGATGGGCCTAGCTCTCTGTTCAGAGCTGGCAAGTTAGAAGTCACCTGAGGCAGAGCTAGCCCAAGATATTTCACTGCCTGAACGTGTGTATCAGCCGTAGCAATCAAGGCAAGGCAAGTTATTTTGGCACCTAAGATGGCCCTCCCTCACAAACATTCTGTCCTTCCCTATCCACAATATGAGTACTGTATATTAAACATATTTGCTGATAAATAAAAAATAAATGGACCTTTATTTTCTGAGACACACAAAATTAGCAGGATGGCTTTCAAGCTCTTTTCACACCAATGGATTGAGTTTTGCTGAAATTGCCAAGAAAACTGAGAAACACATGGTGACTGCTATATGGATTAATTTCATATGAGTCTGAACCTAATGCCAGTTAATACTCCCCTAGTGTTCAGGTGGAGACGGTGCATGTCAGTTCAGCCGTGGATCTCCTTGCATCAGAGCAATGATGATGGGGGCACTTTGCAGTTGCTGTGGGTAGGTTTATGGAGATTGGTGGGGGTTGTTGTTGTTGTTCAGTCGTTAAGTCATGTCCAACTCTTCGTGACCCCATGAACCATATTGCGCCAGGCCTTCCTATCTTTCACCATGCCTCTCCCTTTATGCCTCTCCCTTCCTACAAGCATCACCAAGTGGTGGGAAACCATCTATCAATCATTCTACCCAATATGGGATAGGAATAGGCCTTGGGAGGAGTCAAGTGTTGACGGATGGCCAAGCAAGCCAGTTTCGCTGTCTATAAAAACTTGCTCTGGTTTTTGTACAAGTGTGGATGCATTCAGAGGGGGCCAACTATTTGCTGAGAGTTTAACCCGGTTCCAGTATAGCACTTTAGTTATTCCAGAAGAATGCTTAACCTGTGTGCAAAAGCAACTCAAACAACAGCTGACAGGTACACCCAGAGAGTTTCTCTGTAAAGCAACAGAGCTGGAGCCAGTCCTCACTCCCACTTCAATGTGCAACTCTCTCACACACACACACTGCCTCATCTGGCCAGTTGCTGTTCAGGCTGATCCAGGCCTGAACAGGGCCTAGATGCTTTCCATACAAACTCTAGGGACAACAGGAATGGGAAAATGGTTTATAGTAGTCCATAGGTGGCAGGCTAATCCCAGCCCTTGTGGGAGTTCATTTGATACTGATGTGGTCAGTAAAGTATTCAGATTGCACTCAAAGCAAAACTTCCAGGGCTTGTGCCCTCCTTAAAGAGGAAAACACTATTTTTACACTGAAAGAGCTAAGAACAAGCAAGTTGCCTCTGGGCTGGGCTGGGCTGGGCCGGGCCGGGCCGGGCCGGGCCGAGAGGAGATGAGAGGAGATGAGAGGAGATGAGATGAAGGACATAGCAGAACAAAGAATGGCTGGGGCATGATCAGGTGCAAGTGGGAAAGCCTTTCAGAGATGGCAAATGCTGTTACTGCCAATTCAAAGAAAAGAATAGGAGGATTGGCATTGTGTATGGGTGTGTGCAGGAGTGTCATTGTGTCCTTTACTGTTCTGAGGGCCTTGGCAAGAGCCTAGCTAGTTCTACTGTTCTTTAAATCTTATTGTTTTTCCTTATATTTAAAGGAAATCTAGGTACCTGTAAGTTATACCCATTAGTTCTGGTCCTAGTTTCAATGGCCATGAAAAATAGTTCTTGACTACGTTTCCTAAAGCTTCCCTTTATGGACTTGAACATGGCTATCATGTCTCTCCTCAGTCTTCTTTTCTCCAGACATACCATACCAAGTTGCTTCAGCCTATCCTCATGCAGCATGTCCTCAAGCCCCTTTATTAGGGTAATTGCTCTTCTTTGAACTCTCTCTAGCCTGTCAACATCCTTCTAGAAAAGTAGAAGTACTCCAGGTATGGTCTCACCTGTGCAGAGTAGAGAGGAATAATGATGTCACATGTCTTTGATACAATGCTTCCTCTAATGCATAGAACTGCATTAGATCTTCTAGAACAAGGCTTCCCAAACTGTGAGGTATACCTCCCTTGGGGAGGTATAGACAGCATCCAGGCAAGGTGTGAAGAACCTTTTAGTTACATTATTATAATAAACCCACCTTTCCCAAAGTTTTATTGTATTGTTTTCATTGTTTATTTGTGTTCATTTTGGTGTTTGGATTTTTAGGGGAGCTGTGTACATTAAGATTACACTAAAAGGAGGCAAAAAGTTTAGGAACCTCTGTTCTAGCAGCTTTCTCACGCTGCTGATTCAAATTCACTTTGTTGTCAATGGTCATATCAAGTCCTTCTCAGATGTAGTATTTCCAAGCCATGAATGGGGACACCTTGTATGTGTTTCCTACATTTTTCCTTACATGTAATAGCCTGTATTTGTCTTTATTAAAAGGCATCTTGTTCCTTTCAGCTCTGGCTTTTGTGCTAGAACTGTGCTGCACAAAAATTAATTTAAACCAGGAAACACAGCTAGCCTCTACCAGCTACCATATGATTGTTGGTTCTGACACCATTGGATGTATTGGAGGCTTTTTGCTTCTTCTGACAACAAAGGTTGTATGTACATGGCTATGGTTTATACTTTTTTTTATTATTATTATTTTGGGATTTGGAGTTATTTTTACTACTCAATTCAAGCTCCATGGCTACTTCTAGGTGCCGTCAGCTGTAGGGACAGAACTGAATTCTATGTCAGCACTGCCATTCCATTGAAGCAGTAATTGAGGATGATGCTCGTTAATTATTGTTCCCTTCCACTTTATCCATTCTGTGCCTGCGATCTTTCAGCCAGGCTATTTCTGAACACAGATTTATTGCTCTTTCAGAAGGGTATTACAGCCATGATCAGAAATAGCCCAAATGACAGGTCATAGGAGAGGAACACTTTTGCCCTGCAGTCAGTCATCTTGAGAGGTGGCTAAACATACTGTTCCAGTCATGAAGCTGCTTTCATCCAGCCCTGCACCACCCATGTTAAGGTTTTCCCACCAGCACACTTGGAAGCGAGGGGAATCCATCAATCAGGTTTTTTCACTAGTCTATTTTAACATTAAAACAATAATGGTAGCATCAATCACTGGTCTCATTATTGTGGCAGAATTTGGATCAGAAATCAGGGCAGCAAATTTTCTGCTGGCATAATTTTATGGGGGCTTAAGGACTTTAGATTGTATATTATTGTGGTGAACTGGCTTTGCCCTATGCCAGTGCCAGCCCTACCTTTAGGCAAAGTGAGGCAGCCATCCCAGACATAAGATATGGGGCTGGGGTGTCATAGCCACACAGCTATTCCTTCTGGATCTGCACAACAGGCTTAAGATCAGATTGTGTAAGTAATTCTTTGTGTAAGTATTTTTGCTTGAAAGCAGGTGAGGCAACATATATATTGACCCATGGGAAATACTGAATTTTATGTCATCTCTGGTCCTACTTCAATTCTTTGGAACTTGATGGCCAGTATAGCCAGTCTGTAGGGGAAAAAAGGCAGATGCCATTATAGCTTGGATTATGTTTGCTCTACCAAATAAAATAAAATAAAATGTTTCTTTAAGAGGTACAATGAATCTTGATGTAAAGAGAGAGGAGTATCATTTTTTGCTGAACTTCAGGCAAAACATCTATCTGCAGGTAAAGGTTTCCAAGGCTTGTAACTAGAAAAGTAGGAATTATAAGTTCCAACATGCTCTTTAATTTGATAAGTGGAAAAATAATGTTGTTCAGTTCTTATGAGAGAACCAGTGAGATGCAGTGGTTAAGATGCTGGATTACAACCAGTAAGTCCTAGGATCAGGTCCACTTTCAGTTAGCAAAGCTCACCAAGTGACTTTGGATTCATGAGAAGCCAGCTTTCCTCACAGATTTATTAATGTGGAGAAATATTGGAGGAAGGAGTACAATGCATACCTCCCCAAGAGCTCAAGCTGGAAAGATGGGACCTAAATCCAGTGCATGAATGAAACCTCAATCAATCAATCATCCAGAGAAAATTGTACCCCAACTACTAAAAAGAGCATCTGAATCACAAGTATGGAAAGCAGAAAACCTGTTTAAAAGAAGTGAATTGAATTGTGGGGCTTTCCTTTTTACCTCAGCAGCCATGTCTTTGAAATTCACAACATTCCTCCATTCCAAGATTACAGCAAATATACAATAGAAGTTTGATGAGAGATAAATGATGACAGCAGTTTAAAATGTCAAAGCTAACTGAGAAGGGTGGAGAACTGTTTTTTTAGACAAAGTCACAAAAAGCAAGATGCCTAAATTTGCTGCTGATTTGGCCAGTATAAGAGTATTACAAAAACAGGTACATTAGTGGGATAACAAAATGCATGTGAATCAAGCTATTCAGGCACACTGCAGCAAAACCCTTTATTTATTTAAAGGAAATGCTGTAACAATGGCTGAGCTTGCTTCAGCAAGCATGGCTTAATGTTTAATAATACCCAGATCTTTTAATTATTATTTTAAATGGAGGTTTCCTCCTTCTGACAATGTTTGAACAGATGTTCTGCAGCGCCAGTTTTGCCATACTAAATTTACTTTACTAGAAGAAATACTTCAGGGAGCATGTTTTGAAATCTTTCTTGTTTAAATGCTAGTCATTGTCATACTGGAACATCTCCCATTACATGAAAGAATCATAAAAATACCATTAAAAAGCCAACGGGTACCAACTACAAGAATGCTATCTAATGAAATGGGGAGTCCTTAATAAGAAATATTGATTCAAATCTCTATAAGTAAGTAGAGTATCCAAGAACCTTGAGGCAATCTCTTTTAAGAACTGACACTATTGATGCCCCATCATATTCAAGCATTGGCAGGGTTCACACATCATTTTAAGCCATAATATAGGCAATATAGGCTTCCTGCGATGTGTGAACTGCTGGGACAAAAGGGCACCTCTCCTGACATGCCAAACAGTGGCTAGATGGTGACAATCAGGCTGAGATTTTCCAAAAAGCTTCACAGTTGGGCCTGCCCTGAGATATGGACTTTTTCATGCTATAAAATTTGTCCAATTCTCATGCTACTGCCAAATATAAGTTCTCAGTCTGTGTTTTATATTCACACTGTTCAGATTTTTATTACACAATTTTCCAATAAAAATGCATACTAAATTCATTCTCATATATATATGAGTGTAATATGTGTGTGAAATGGAAATAAAAGGATAACGATTGGGAAAAGTGCTTATAAAAAAGTACATACAAAAACACAGATATGAGGGAAAATGTACCTAAACATACACCATTGTTTGTGAGCTAAAAGAATCCATGATGAAGTGGAAAATGGCTGAAATACAAAATGAGAAACGAAGAAAACTGAAAGATAAATCCTTCCCTCACTATTGTTTGGTGCTGGAAGCACGCTGGTGGCATGACCTCCAGAGGGAGACTCATCTGATGCCTAACACCAGTCAAATAAACTCTTCTTCGTTGTATTACCAAAGGCTTTCACAGCCGGCATACGAAGGCTGGTGTGGATTGCGCCTGTCTGTGCTCCTGCCCTCTGAAGATGCCGGTCACAGATGCTGGCGAAACGTTAGGAAACAGAACTTCCCGAACACGGCCACACAGCCCGGAAGATCCACACCAAACTCTTCTTCTTTTGTTCGGCTTAGGTTTTGCTTGTTTGTTTAATATTTCTGTGACTTTTAACTTCTTATGAGTTTTTTTTATGTCTGGAATCTGCGCCGTGCTGCTATTTTGCTATTATAGTTCTAAGGAAGTATCTAGTGTCTTTTAAATGTGTTGAAGCTACAGTTTGCAGCATTCCTAGAAGTCTAGTCCATTCGAGTCACTCCAACACATCAGAAGAGTGCCAGGCTGAAGACGACTATTTGGCATATGGGATGGCGGGTGGGGTTGGGTGAGGTGAGGAAATAATACAGTAATTTTATTCTGCCAGTAAGCAGCCTAGAAATGCTAATTGCTACAGGAAGTCTGGGGCATACATTTAAAAAATAAAGATAAATTTGTGGTGGACAGTTGCAGCTGTATTTTCCAGAAAGGAACCTGGCAGGTATAATATTATTCATACGTATTCATAAAGAAAACTTTATCCATTTGAATGAGTTTGCTTCACCATGTATGCCAGAGAAATCTAGCTGTTAACTGTTTATTGCTGTCTTATTTTACTATATTGCCAAATCTTGCCTGCGTGATTTCAATTGGCATTAAATAGGGCCTGAGGCAATAGATCAGGTTCTTGCGGGAGGAGAGCCCAATGTATAATTTTAGTTTGTTTCCCATTGTCAATAGAAAATGAACATAATGCAAACATTGCATCTCCCTTTCATAATGGGAGTTGTAAGAAAATACTTGCTACCTGAGATAAAGTTTCTGTAAGTCAGTGAAGCAAATAGGCCAACGTGTGGATTATGTTACATTCAGAGTTGATCCCAGCTTTTGTAACACATACTAAACAGCAAAATGCAGGAGACTTGGGTTTAATAAAGCACAACCTTTCAGCTGCACACACAGCCAATAAAGATTTGAGCATCCTGGGCATGATCAGCATACTAATGGCTGCCTGAATAAATCCTCAAGCCTGGCTGTTTTGAATAGCAAACCAAATTTTTGCAGAAGCCAAAGACAGCATTTACTAAAATAAAAACTTTGCCGTGCATATCTGTAGCAGGAGGGATATGTATATGTGCGTTTTAATGTGAAATACACAGCTTGTTGATCTTTATAAAATATGAATGAAATAATTAATTAGTTTTATTAAATATTTAAAAAAAATTTAATGTCTACATAACCTGCTTCTAATATTAGGCTATGGAGATTAGGCAACATCAATGCTTCAGTTATTTGTGGAAGGTTTTCTAAAAAGAATCATAGAATAGGACTGAAGTTGTGATTGGGCCAAAGCATGGTCAGCATTACATACAGTAGCAGGACCAGGGGCTTCATATCTCCCCTGTTGTTGCGACACATATACAGTAAGAGCCTTATAGAATTTCTGGTCCTTCACCCAGTATTGCTAGACTGCTATATACAGGTGGATTCCACTGGGAAGCATCCTTGTCCAGCTGCCAGAGCAATAGTCATTACCATAATATAGCCCCACCAAAATCTACCTCCCCAATTAATATTTTTCCTACATAATTGTCAAATAGGAGAGAAATGGTGAGAAGGTTTAATAGTGGCTATCTAATACCATCAGAGAACTATCAAGTAAAGGGAGGTGGGGGTCTGATATGAGACAGTCCATCAGGATACTATAACAAAGGCCCACTAAAGACTACAAACAGTCCTGGCTGTATATTATTTGGTGGAATAACATGTCATGCTAGTCTCTTTTAGAGCTCAGAAATGTTTCCAAAGAGCAATGCAGTAATATTTCTTTTCTAAAACAAAATGTCACATGAATTTAAATATTTAAATAAATGTGATGTCTTCCTCAGAAGAGAAGGGAGCTCTACAGATACTTTAGATACTTCAGTTACTAAGTCTTGGCAGCAAATGACTGGCTCACAGTGCAAGTCAACCAAATAATATGAATGACTATTATCACTAATAATATAGTTCAGTGATGGAGAATCATACTGAAGAACCATAAAATAAACCGCCTATCTCTCTCTCTCAAAGGGCAAATTACATTACTGTACTTTGAAGATGTCACCAGCAGCTATGCCTTATCCATCACTAATCTGAGAGCCTTCAAAACAGAGTGCATTTGTTGAACTGAAACCAGTTTGCCAAAATATCCACTTGGTCAGTTTGTAGATGCAGTCTAGTAAAATTCAGTCACCATTGACACCCCTCTGCAATGTCTAGATTTCATTTCCAAATGTAGTTAGATAGCTTAAAAAATAATGCTGGAAAGTTCCAATGCTTGTTGTTTGTTTCCAGCATGAAACTTTACATCTGATGTACATTTCTAGTGAACAGGATAGGACAAACCTGCTTGGCATAAACAATAGCAGATTATCCTGTGCATGTCTCCTGATGGTTTGAGAATGTTTTCTGAGCTTCTGTTCCTCTTAAAGGGGTACCTGATGAAATAAAATGTACAGTAGTGGGGGAACAAAGAAAAATGTTTCAGTATTCCTAACAACTTTACTTAGATAAAGAGTTATGAGTATGAATTAATATGTATCAGTGCCACCAATATATATAGACACATATTAAGAAAACATTTCAGCACTAACACTGTCTGTATTAGCCATGGCTAACTTAAGTCTATTGTATATAATCCAACATGACATCTGGAATGGGAAAAATATGATTGGTCTGCCATGGATGCTGCAAAATTAATCCCTGTTTAAATTACTGTTGGGCAGTGTAAAACATGGTAATAATTTAACATTAAAAAGTTGTCCTTCAGCTTTCCTGTTCTGATAAAAAAGCCATCCCAGGGACATCTACACCACACTGACTCCCCAAAGATTGCTTCCCCTCTGTCATATTCAGTCCTAACTAAGTGGAATATCCTAGTGGGAATGTTGTTTGACTACCCGCAGGTATGCATTTATGTGATTTAATGCATTAAAACATATATATTAAACTCAGCAAAATTGGAAGTCCCTCACTTTATTTATTTAATATGATTCCATCATTCATTCATTTATTTTTCTGTGGGGCCACCCCATTTATGGAATCCCATCTCCAGAAGGGCTTAGCTGGCACCCAGGCTAACATCAGTTCAGTGCCAGGTAAAGACCTTTCTCTCTTCCAGGTTTTTAATTGTATTTTAATTTATATTGTTTTAGTCTTTAAATGACCACCTCTTTTGTAGGGTGTTTTTATTTTGAATTTTATTATATAGGTTTTTATTCAAATTGTATTCTTTTAGTTTGTTTTACTGTAACATCCCAGAGAGTTTTGGCTATTGGGCAGCTTAAAAAGATAAAAATAATAAATAATAAATAATAAATAAAATAAAATAAAATAGACCATCCTTATTTCATGTTTTAAAAAGAACATTCCATAACCCAGCATTCTTAACCTGGGGCCCTTCATTTACGATGGGGCCACAATTTCTAGAATTCCCCAGAACAGTTTGCCAGCTCAATATTAGGAAAATAGATGCTGTGGCATCTTCATTTTAATGGATTCATGTGTCCAGTGTCTATCAAGGGTACAGTACAACTACCTTGGCTGTGCTCAGAAATCGATTCCAAAATAAGCTATTGCTTATCTCCTTCTAGAAATCTTTTCAAACTGTAATATTCTAATATCAATTTTTACATCAGAGAAAGAGAGTAAAAATGGGTTGCTTCATGGATTCCATTATCATTATTATTAATTTGATGTATATTCCAAGTTTTTATATCAGAAGGATATTCAAGTCATCTAACAGCAAAAGGTAAGACAATTTTCTATATAAGTAAAAGTGTTGCTAAAAGTGCATAAAATGAAACAATAATAAATCAGCACCATAATCATTCAGCCCAATGTCAGAGATGTGCTTTGATATTCATTCTAGAAGGAGAGAGAGTGGGAAACCAACTGAAGGGAATATGTGTAGCTTAGGGTTGAACTGTGGAGTCCTAGGGTTCTCTGAGCTTGGCTGTTTTCTTGCAAAATGTTTTGTTACCCGGCTAGGTAACATTTGTCAGCCAGGTAATGAAATGTTTTCAAGAAAACAATCAAGCTCAGAGAACCCCTAGGACTCCTCAGAATGGGAAACCGTACATACTTCCAGAAGAAGGATGTTCTACAATTTAGCAGCAGCACAATTTGGGGAACAGTTCTTCTGTTTATCAAGGGGGGTTCTGCAGAGGGTATCTCCAGAAGGGTCTCTCCTGCAGACCTTAGCATATCAACAATTTCATAACATGAATTGTTATTTTTGAATGCAGCAGAAACATATAAGATCAACAGCCATTATCATCTGCCTCCAGCCTTGGCAAGTCACTAATGTCTTTTCAAAGAAATGTTTCTATATCTACTATTTATCCACTTTCAACTGTTATCAGCCAGCTTAATGGCTTTTTGCCAAGTAGAAAGGTAGGATATCAATGTCTGAAATAAATAAATGTTGCTTCTACCTCAACCACAGCTCTTATATGCTGTCAGTAAATCCCTTTTCAGTCCCTATAGAAAGGATACAATTGGCCAGGTTGTAGTATCTATTATATTTGTGAGAGCCAAAGAAATTTAAGGCTCCTGCTACAAAATGAGAAAATATATATGAATTCTGATAGGTATGCTTTGTATTTTCTGCTTCCCTCAATCTGTACATTTAAAGCAGCCTTTCAGTGTCAGGCTGGCGTTTTCTAAATTAATCCTGGCTGAAACAGAGTTAGTATCTGCTCCTTTCCAAGGTAGAATAGTATAGATACATCATTCTGGGTTTAAACAAACAGGATGCTTGCATCTTTTTTACTGGGATTGAAGCTATCAAGAAAATATGTTTATAGAAACTAGGATTTGCAGTCAGATTGGCCAATAGTGAGGCAATGCTCAAGTGCATGAGAATATTTTGTGAGAAAAGGCCAGTTATCATCTTTAATATGAGTTTTGTAACTGGTAACAGGAATTATGGTTATCTGATATTTACAGAATATCAGTTGACATATAAATTTGTTAATATACTGTCAAAGTCCTGGGGTTTATTACTCAGCAACAGAGTAGATTTCTAGCATGGTACACAAGCAATAGGTATAATTACCACCAGTTCCACAAGAAATGTTGTTTTCCAATTGCATTGTGTATGCAGCTCTGCTTAGTTGGCTCTCCAATCTCTGATACGTAGTTTCTTATTACTTTCTTAAAATAACCAGAAAATAAACAGTGCAGCATTTTAATTCACCATAAAATGATCTCTTATCTAATCTATACAATGCTGAAACCATATGGGCTGGGCAAACATTTTTTTAGCTCATTCTAAGATGTGTCCAACAGGAAATTGAAGAGTCTAATATCCAGCTGGAATCTGATATCCTAGTGGAAATTTGAGAAGTGAAGTCTCTAAACCTTTTTTCCCCCTCTATACAATATACTTTTAGGAATATGTTTAGTGCTGGGTGGTTTCATATGTTACCTTATCAAAAGTCTAGGCTACAGATAGATTTCTTAATGTCGCCTTCTGTTTTAAGCAGCATTTGTCTTGGTTTTGGCAACAGATATCTAACACTCTCTGTATTTACCCTCTCAGCTTTGTTTCCAGTTCTACCTATTACTGTTCAGAGAGCAACCACCAGGAGAGCAGAAGAAGTTATGGAATTCATAATGGTTACAGTGGTTGCTCAGCAGCTACAGCGACTCCACCTTATCAAGAATTGTGTTGCCCACCCCCATTTAACTTTAAAATTACCGTAATTTAATAAACTGAGTGGAAGCACGGAAGTTATACAGTACAGCATAAATTTATCTACTGTGAAGAAGACTAAAAATTAGACTTTTAGATGACCCTATAAAACATATGAATGCGTAAGTGGATGAATGGATAAGCAAATAAATAAATAAGTGCCAGTACAACAATGGTGGGCAACCTGCATCCTTACAGCCAAATGTGACCTTGTTTTTGTAGTCCTTGGAGCCCCCTTGATCACAATTGCTGAAGCTGATGACACAGTTTCCTGCCATTTGGTGGTGGGAAATGAAATGAAATTGTAGTATAAGGCTTAAAATAGTCACACCACAATTTTTTAAAAAACAGAAATCTCCAAAACTCTTTTACCCACACTGTCAGTCCTTGAAAGTAGACCAAACTTGGAAACCAAAGACACTCAAGCTAATATTACTTTTACAGTAGGTTACAGTAACAAATCTGAATGCATTTCCCCCCACCCCTTCTTTATCTTCATGAGAACTAGGGAGGGTCAAGTCTGAGATGCTTTCTCAAATTACATTTCTGCCTCAGACTCAGATTTCTTTTATCTGACCATTGTCTTGTTTGTGGCTCTTCCTCCTGTTCCTCAAGGTTATTCCTTCAGCCCATTACACACACCAAGGTCCTTGGTCTCCAACAAAGTAATTACTCCAAAAAGTAATTAACTGTATCTTTGGCCAGAGAAAGGATGCCCATGCAGCCTTAAACCCATCACACCACTGCTCTGATTGCACTTGCTCTCTATATAAGGTAGTCCTTGGTTAATGACCACTCATTCAGTGACTGTTCAAAGTTACAACAGCATTTAATGAATGGTGGTTACGACCGGTCCTCGAAGTTGTGGCCATCCTAGCACCCCCTCAGTCACATGATCACGATCTGGGTGCTTGGCAACTGGCTCACACTTGCAATGGTTGCAGCATCCTGTTGTCATATGATTGCGATTTGCAACCTTCCCTGCTGGCTTCCCACAAGCAAAGTCAATGAGGAAGTCAGCAGGGAATGTCACAAGTTGCTCAGGTAAGTCTTCTCCACCCACATACCCTCCCAAAGCCCCTCTGCATTCATGCTGCACCTCATTGGCCACCTGCACACCTTTGCGCACCCTTCCTGAGCCTTGCTGTACTTGCAGTATGCCTCTCCCACCAATCGTGCACCCGTGCACACCCTCTTCCACCTGGCAGCAGCCACCCAAAGCTCTGCCATGCCACTCCTCCCCTGCCACTCATGCCCCTTGTACACCTTTCCTACCTGGCAGCAGCCACCCTAAGCCCCACTACATTCATGCTATGCTTCCCCCACCACTCACGCACCCTCGTGCACCCTCTCCCACATGGCAGCAGCCACTTACCTGCCTGCCAGCCTGCTGGCGAGCTGCCTGGAACTTGTAACTTCCTGCTGGCTTCCCCACTGACTTTGGTTGTTGGAAGCCAGTTGCAAGGAGGTGCTCACTTAACAACCCACAATCCTCACTTAACATTGGCAACGGGGACTGCAGGGATTGCCATCACTAAGCAATGCAGTCACGTGATGTTGCACTTTACAACTGCACTGCTTAGCAATGGAAATTCTGGTCCCAATTGCTGTCGTAACTCAAGGACTACTTGCAGTCAATCCTTATCAAAGCTTATCTGTTTATGCCCTGGAGGTCCTTGTGATCTTACATATAATCTCAAAAACTGCAACTTCAGATACCTAATGGGGGTGTGTTCTCAAGGGACATTCTGTGAAAATCCAATGTTCTTCCCTCCCCATCAAGATATTTTATGGAAAGAAGAACAAAAAGTTTTTTTTTAATATTGGTTTATTAGACAACTGATTCAAACCTTCCATAAAGACTGGAACTTTATTTTTGTGCTTGTTTTTCTTTTTCTTTAAGCAACAGCTGCTCCAAACTGTAACTTTCTGATACAAGTGCATGCAGAAATCAGTTATCATTCAATGAGATTTAATCACAGATAACTGCATAGAAAGTATTACATACTTGGGAGTGTGTCCTTTTGATTTCCATTGGACTTGTGTCAAGTAAACGTTCTTAGGATTGGGTTATTCTCAAGTAATAGCAAAGTGAAGAGGGTGATTTCACAGCAGTTTTTTACTGTCTTGAAAGTGTAAGCAGCTTTGGCTGAGTTATCCCGTTTATGTCCAAATAAATAGATTTAATATTTTGTACTTACATGAGAACCCTTTCTTTCCCTCTTAGTATATGTTATCAGTTTAATAAGTTCTTGCTATAAGTTATTACTCAAGTTCAGTACGTAGATATTATTCCAATTATTTAAAAAATTGCCTAGAGTGAATGGCTCACAAGAAACTTAGCTGATTATAACCAGCAAATGGCATAGATGGTAGCATAAAATATTGGGGCTTTACATTATTCATGATTCTTATATCCTTGTTCTCAAGGGTGGCTGACAGGTTTCCAACCACTTAGCTATCTATTTACAATAGTTGGACATTCTGTCTTTACATCACAGAGTCCATCACTTGCCAACTCAGGATTACAGTATCATGGAGTTACTCATTACAATGTTAATGGCTTCTGTCAGGATTTATTGATTTTGATGTCAGCTTCTCTCCAAATAATAAAATGGGTGGGTTTTTTTATTGTATTTTTAACAATAAAAATGATAAATGCTCAGCAAGAATAATCACTACTCAGGCAAAGCTACAGGGATGTTATTTTAAAACTGAAAAAAAGTTTCACCAACATTCATAAACCATCTGAAATGGGAACTAATTAAATCGTAGCTCTTAAGTGACATACAGCTTGTCTTTGATATGGCTGCTTTTTTAATGTCAAAGTAATTATCAATAGATACGGTGAAGTCAGTAAACAATTTCTCCTAACTGTTGCAAAGTTTGCATGCTTTCATGGTATGTTCTTTGCAGACATTAAAAAAGAGATGAATGTTAAAACTTTAAACTAAAAATTATTTAGTACATTGAAAGGTGGAGTTTTATAATAACATAGTAAGAAATGTAGTTACAGTTATGTGTTATCTCACTTTTACCAGTAAATATTATCAGACAGCTTCCAGTAGTAACAGGCAACAAACAACAGGCAAGAGTTATGAAGTTTAAAAAATTTACACTGAGAAGAGTGAACATTTCAACATTTGGTCTTTTCTCCTACTTCTGCACTTACAATGTGACCAATATTAGCCTAGATCAATTGCTTATTTCAAACAAAAGTAATTATAAAACTAATCACATTTGGTATACATCTCTTTGGCATATATAGTCCTTACAAAAATAACTTCGAAATGTCTTAATCAGGCAAAGACCATAAACTGTAGAATGAACAGTTAAAAGTTTTTTCTGTTCTGCATAACTTTAGAAACAACTGCATGGTTGAATGTTCCCTAATTTAGAAAATGAAATTTATCAGTGAAAAGGGCTTCAGTCACTCACTCATTTACTTTCTCTCTTTTACTGGCAGCATAGAAATAACTTGATATGATCTGCATATTTTTATTTTAAGAATATATCGACAATATCAAGCTGATGTAAGTCCAAGTGGGAATCTAAGTAGATCATAACAAAGCCCACCCCCTCCCCTGGGGATTATCTGCATGAATCAGCTACAATACAGTGCAGGTATTGAAATACTGTAGACATGAAACTGCTACAAAAGAGTAGTAGTTAAAATATATTAAACTCTTAAATTAGAGTGACTCCCTTTAATTGGTTTGGATTAAAATTAACATATGGCACATATTGAAAAAATTATATCCTTCCTTTCTTCACAATCATACAAGACTAAAGGCCAAAATGAGTTCCAAAGGGTGTTGAAGACAGAATGGCAAATGTAGAGAAAGAAGCCAGCAGTGGAATTGACTGCAGAACTATGAATGTTTTGCCAGGCCAGGAAAGCATGGTGGAACAGACAGAATAAGAGCCTGTGAAGTGTAAACAAAGTTGTTTGGTTGTGTAAATTGGTTGTATAAAGTTTGCAAGTGGAAAAGCAATGCTCTCTATAGGGCAACCGGGAAGTACAGGGATCAGTCACAATCTGAAGGAATAGAAGAAGGCAAAACCAGCAAGCTTCTGAAGCTTGTTAAAGACCCATGAAGAGATGCGGTGGCTGGGCCCAGCCACAATAAAAGTTCAAACGCACTTCTAGTTGATGGTACACACTCCTTCTTAAATCAGCATGTTTGGATAATTTAAATGTCATGCTGTCAAATGTTCATGTGTTGCCAAGTGCATATTCTATCATACATGTCATTAATTATGTTACCTAATAATTAGTTATAAAAATAATAATAAGTGTAAGGCTGCCAGTGTATACCCACTTAGATGTAGGTCCCATTGAATTCCTAGAGTCTTACTTGTGTGTAGGCATATCTAGTGTCATTACATTATGCAGTGTCATGTCGAAATGCCTTCGTCCATCTTGTCAAAGAGCCTTTTGAAAGCTAGCCCTGTTTTCTGTTTATTAATCTTCATTCTTATTGATAGGACAGACATAATGGATCTTTCAGACTGCTTTCAATGCCTACTAAAACAGTATTTCTTTATGCACAGTTGTAAAAATAAACCACTCAGTATATATATTTAGCAAGCAGAGAAAAAGAGAAGGAATCAATGTACACACGGGGACATTCTTTTTCAAGTACTGCTGACATCAGACGGTCACTACGCAGCATTCATACCCAAGCAATCACTCTGATTTTAATGAATAAGATGTCATATTTTCATGATCTAATGTGGTTTATGCATTTGTTGGACATCAAAGGGAGCCTCATGCTTCAAGGAAGGTTTAAATCAGAAATGGGAGCATTCACATTCCTGAGAAGTCACCGTTACAGTAGGACAGTCTAGCCCACTTTTGGATTGCTTCTTTCCCTATCTAATCATCTGCAAACGCATCAAAGACTATTGGAAGGGGAATTACAGCCCTACCTTGGACCCATTCTGTGCTAAAGAACACTTTCTGAGGTATTTAGCTCTCAGGAGACCCATATCATTATTAACATTTTGAAACTTCAGCTTATTTTGAGTAAAATGGATCTTACAATTGCCCCTAGCAGAGCCATTTGGATTACACTTGCACTGATCCTTTCCAATCACTATAAAGATGCTAAATGGCTGAACTGATCTTATGGCCACTTCATATGCATGGTTTTGTTTTCAGCCAAGGTTTTTAGATTTACCTTTTAATGAACTGATATCTTTCTGCTTTATGCATTGCCTGGCAATTTTATAATGGATCTGGTTTTATCCTGATTTCATCCATTTCATCTTTATTCAGGATTAGTTTGCCTATTACATATTCTCATAGCTTTGACTTTTTATTATTTTTGCTGTTAGTACCTACTGTGACAGTTTTAACTCTATCCTGACTGGCCTTGTATGTTTTTCCCTTTTCATCATGTGATTTTTAAAAACTTTTTATTTTGCATTGTTCTATGCTTGTCTTTGGCCATAACAAGGTTTAAATTTCTGAAAATGGCTAGTTGCTGGACAACATCTCCTTTAAGTCTGGTGAATGCAACTGATACATGCAGGGAACATGGTAAATAGCAACAAAAGTCTTTTCCAACATCTCATTATTTTCTCAGCATTGTAAAGGGAAAAGTGGGGCTGATGAATCTTAAGGTAAAGGTAGCTTTCAGAATACCGTTAACACGGAATAGCACAATCCCATCTCTCCTTTTCCTTCCCAAATAATATAGTGGAATTCTGTTTTCCTCTCCTCTGTCCTTCTGGAAGCCTGATGAAGAGTTCTGTTCACCTGCAGATGTGGTGAGAGGCATGATAGGATCTGAGAAAACAAAGAGTTAATGGAGAAGACAACCACTGGGAGACTGAAGATTGAAATGGAGACTGGCTAAGGATCATAGAGAGTGGTGGTACCGATGTCTTTTAACACTCCTAAAACATAATCTGATTCACCTCCAAGATAATGGATGACAAAGGGTTACAGATTTTACATACCTTGAAGCTATGATGTGATTGTGTTGGCTTAACAGAGGACATGCTTCTTTAAAACTAGTACACCTAATGATGTCTAAAGGCTGTTTCACTCATGGACTGGAGTAGGTGAGGGCAACATCATGGGTATAAGGGGAAGTTTAGTGGTAAAGTGGCAAAGGAAGGCTAACAAACCAGAGGATGCAAGCTTCAGGCAGGATTTCCCCTGTCATCTGAAAATTAAATATTAGATTTGTTTTTGTGATCACTGATCCAGTGGAAGCCACAGCCCTGTCACAAATGAAGAAGTAACAGCAGATCTCAATGCATATTAGAATAAGAAGCTATGAGAGAGTATTTAAGATGCTTGGACCTAATCAGATCCACCCTACTTGATTGAATCAGTTAGGGCTTCCTGAGTACATTATTTAAAGACTCATTAATATTTTCTCATAATATTGAGGATCTTATAATTGTGGAAAATTTTCTTTTTAAAATCTTCATCTCTTAATTTTTACACCATGCAAGGGACAGACATTCAGGAAAGCTAGTTGGTTTAGGTTGTCTGTTATTCTGTAAGAAGTAGCAAGTACTTTTTAAAAAAATGTGACAGGTTACATTCCTTCATAATGCTACAGTAATTGAATACACACAAAGTTGAGTTGTACTGTGTGACCTTGGAATGCACCACACACATGGGACCAAAAAGGTTCAATTACTGTGTCAATGGTACTAAAAATGGCTTTAGTGAGAACTGTCAGCCTGTTGTCACACAAAAGGAAATAATGATCTTAATATTTGGTCAGATCATGGCATGCAGTAAACACTAAGAAGACATTGTTTGAATGTCAGACTGTTCTGGGTCAAGCAATAAAATGTATTCCCTTAGGAATTATTATGTGTGGGTAATCTACAGCTATATTCACAGTCTAAGACTAGTTGAAATTTAATAATTCAAGTCTTAACCAAGGACCTAAGTATTATTAAGGTAGTTTCTAAGAATATAGGCAGTTCCAAGCAGGGTGGTTTTTTGTAAAATTAGGGTGTTCAGGTCTGATAAATTCAATATTTGCAGATATCGAGGGAGTCCTTTAGATTTTGCTCTGAGAGCTCCAATTATTATTATTATTGTTGGTTGCACAGTCAGCCAGTTGTTTAGACTGGATTTGGCATTTTTATCAACCTATCAAGTCCTTCCCAAGGACCTGGGATAGGCAGATATTGTGCAATGTTGTTAAAGGTACTGTTGCAGGATATAAGCTGTTCCAAGTAAAGCTGCCTTTTACAATTGACTGGTGGTGATGTTGTCAATGCTGATGGTCTTCAAGTGGTGCTCCAAATGCTTTGGGATTGCATCCAAGGCACCTATTATTAGTAGTACTATCTTTGCTTTCTTTTGCCACTGTCGTTCTACTTCTATTTGCAGGTCTTTATATTTTGTGATTTTCTCTAGTTCTTTCTCTTCTCTTTTGCTGTCTCCAGGTGTTGCAGTTGTTGATTATCCAGACTTTTTTGTCTTTCATATCAACAATTGTTAAGTCCGGGGTGTTATGGGGCAGGTGCTTGTCTGTTTGAATTCTAAAGTCCCAGAGCACTTTACCTCCTTCATTTTCTATTACTTTGTCTGTTTGGTGGCCCCATCAGTTCTTGCTTTCAGGCAAATGGTATTTCTTGCAGATATTCCAATGCACCATTGTTGCTACTTTGTCGTGCCATTGTTTGTAGTCAGTCTGTGTGATCTTCTTGCAGCAGCTGACTAGTAGTCCACTGTTTCTTCACCTTCTTTGCAGAGGCAGCATTTTATGTCTGTTGCTGTCTTCTCAATTCTGGCTTTGTATACATTTGTTCTTAAGGCTTGGTCTTATGCAGCCAGAATTAGCCCCTCTGTCTCTTTCTTCAACTTTCCTGCTCTTGGCCATTGCCAGGTCTTGTTGTTATCTGCTTTGCCTGCTAGTTTGTGTGTGTGTATGTGTGTGTGTGTGTGTGTGTACTGGCCATGTAATACTTTGCCTTGCCATGTCTCTTTTCTATTCTTCATTTGGTCTTTCTTGTAAGCCAGTTTGGGCTCTTCAGTATTCAGTAAGCCTTCATGGTATACTAGCTTCAGTGCATCTTCTTCACTGTCCTTCAGGTATTCTTCTAATGCGCTTTTTTCTTCTTCAACTGTTGGATGTACTTACAACATTCCACACCCACCTATGCTCCTTGGTAAATAGAGTCTGTCTACATCGCTGCATGGATGAAGGGCATGATTCATTGTCATTATTTTTCTGGTCTTCCTATCCAGGGGTTCTAGTTCTGCTTGAGTCCAGTCCATTATTCCAGCTGTGTATCTGATGACTGGAATTGCCTAGGTGTTAATTGCCTTGATGGTATTTCCTCTACTGAGTTTGGACTTTAAGATCTTCTTCATTTTCATGATGTATTATTATTATTATTATTATTATTATTATTATTATTATTATTATTTGTTGTTGTTGCTGTTGTTGTTGTTGTTGTTACTGATCATGTATATTGTGCATTCTCAGTTATACTCAAATTTACATGAATGACTTATGTACCTGTATTTTTATATGATTTACTTAAGTAGGTGCATAATAATTTGTACAGTTTTAAGAAAGAACATATTTTTATGCACATAAATATTAATATCTCAGCCTACACTGAGATATAGTTTAGTATCCATTATTTGTTTACCATCTACTGATTTTACTCAAGTCACAATTAATGTTCTTAAAGCATGTGAAAAATTTAAAATGTAGATAAGTAGACTACAGATCTCAGCTAAAGCAGTATAAGGATCTCCAGTATGCTTTTTGGAACATTTACATACAAAGCAGTTGTTATGGCCAGAATTCACTTGCTTCTAGAAATTGCATTATAAGGCTCATACAAGCATTCCCATGACTGTATTATAATCTTCCAAAGGATTAAGTAATAATAGCAACAGTGAGAAATGCTGTATACCCATTAAAAACAGGAGATGACAGGTATTTTTACAGAAGGATTTAGCACATAGCAGAAAATTAAGGTAAAGCAATGAACATGGACATTTATTTTATAATCTGTTATTTCTAATACTGGTTTTACCATATTTGCTCACAATATCTTTTGGTCACCCTCATTTAAGGAAGTCAGAGGAACATACATGGTAGTCTCCCTTTCTTTATCCTCATAATTCTTTAAATAGGCTTGACTGAGAAAGAGTAATGACCCCATTTCACCCAGAGAGCCCCATTAAGTTGCCTAACGGATTAAAACCAGGTCTCTATAGTTCTAATTCAATCACTACAACACACTGATTCTCTATTATGGCCACATGTGTTAAGTTTTGGGCAACTTCTTAAAATTAAAGAACATTAGCCCAGGATTATTTATTGTACTAGGATTTATACCTTGTCCCAGTCACCAGACTTTGGACTGATTACAATATCCTTCAATGAGATTGAAATTGGCTGATTTTTTTAAACCTCCATAAAGATTATCAAGACCACTCTAGGCATGGAAGATTTTGAGCACTGATCCAGTACAGTGTTTGTTCATAACACTAGATCAGCCTTCTCAGACCTGGTAGCTTCCAGATGTATTGGGACTGCAATTCCCAGAATTCTCCCCAGCAACTAGAATTCCCAAACATCCTGGAGTTTATAGGTTGAGGAAAGTTCCACTAGATGTTTTCTCTGTTTTGTAACAGCTGTCATGAATACACTTATTCTAAAATTAAGATTTTTTAAACAATTACAGAATATGCTACAGAATTCTGTAGACACAAATAGTCAAAAGCAATCAAGCTATCATGGCAGCTTTTAAAGAGGTGCACCAAAACTGAAATGAATTAATTCATTATTAATGATCATGGGATCATGCCAAATCGAGCTACATTAATGGCTAAAACAATAGCATAAATTCCTAATTTTTAAATCATGAATTTAAAAAAAGTTGTGAAGGTTATCCTTATTTAAAGTATTTTCAGAGTTCCCATCACAACCATTACATAATGGCTCATGGCAATAATAAATTGAGAGGGGGGAAATTGTATTAAAAAGTCTGTATTCCTTTAAGAACAATTACTCATTCCCATTAGATTACTCTTAGTGTACATTCAAGCCTAAGACAAAGAAAAACTTGCATAACTCACTGAACATCATTCAGAAAAATACTTATTTTGACTTTCATGGTGTTCAAAGGTTTTCAGACAACTGGAACAAAAATACTCTAGTGTGTGCTTTTTCAAAGTAAATTTTACTTATTTCTTTGGCATGGAAATTTCCTCCTTGTGATTGATGTTGTGCTCTGCTTCTCCCTAGGAAGGCCTTCACCTTTTAAACTATCTACTCCTACTGGGGGGAAAAAATCTTTTCAGCCTGAATGAGTCAAGCTAATGTTTACTCATGATAATTAATATTAATGTGCTATTTTGTAATACTTTCAGAATATTCATTAGGCATCATCCTAATTGAAACAATCAAGTTATCCAAAGCAAAAACAATATATTCTGATTTTAATACTGAAATATGCAACTAGAATGGATACATTTTAGCCTAAGAATGAAGCCTTATGTACACTATTTGTATGTACATTTGCATTTTTGAATTAAGTCCTAATTTTGAACTGATTCACCAAGACTGGCAGGCATGATCCTGTTGCTATAAAATGCCATATAAAAATGAAAGTAAAATGTTGCTTTAAATAGCCTTCAGAAAACAGAGAAAATGCCACATATAACAAATGAGCACCTATGCTTTTATTGAATATGGGGCAGCAATAAACCAAGAGATTATTTTACATCTTACAAAACTAGCCATTCCAAACTGTGTTCAGTTTATTTATATCCATTAAAGGATTTGTAAATAGTTCTTTGAAAAAAGTATCAGGAAGGCATACAAAATGAAATCCTGAAATGGGCATTTAATCATAAACTATAAAAGGAATGTAATTTTTTTTAAAGAATAGGGCAGCATTTCTTAAAGTGCTTTCCTAGGACTCCTGGGAGTCCCCCAAGACCCTCTCAGGGGTCCCCGAAATCAAAATTATTTGTTGAAAAATCATACAATATTAAAATCCCATCAAACAATCATGAGAAGCAATAGTGGCAGCAAATGCATCAATTTTAATTTTTAATATGGTAAATATCAATAAATGTAACCCATACAAATAAAAGGTCTTTTGGGATCCTCCATAATTTTTGAAAGTGAGAAGGGGCCCTGAAAGAAAGAGGTTGAAGAAACACTGGGACAGAGCATAAAAGCACTGATTAACTCCATCACTGGAAGCTGAAAAGTTTATAAAGTCAGTGCCATTTGCATCACACTTGAAAGGGAGTTCCACAAGCAGAGTACTGTAACAAAGAAGGCTGTCTTTTCTATCAACACATGATGTGTGGAAAGTAGATCTTAAGACTCAAGCAAGATTACATAAGAAGAGTTTCTCTGGCCTTCATTTTATCAACTGAGTTGTGAACTCCCCGATACTGTACATGATGCTGTACAACTAAGTCAATAATGCTTTTGTTAAGTTCACTCACTGTGATGCTGTAAGCTCTTGTTTGTGAGTGTGACTCTACTCAATGTAAGACTGCAATTGTATAGTTAATGGAGTTTCTCTATTTAGGCAGGATTTCTGTATCTGTAGCTGCATATTTGCATAAAATAAGAAGAGAGACAAATCAGTTACCAGAAGACAAAAATGCCACTATAGAGATAGATCTTATGACACGTGTTACATGATCTTATATGTTTCAGTAATATAATCAAGCCACTTGACATCAATAGTCCTAACACCTAATCGAAAGTTCAAGCTAGTCCTACTGAAGTGTACACCTTGTTGCACTAGTGACTGCTGCTTCTGTGATGGAACATTCCATTCTCTGCAGCTATAAAGCCCCACATGGCATAGGGCCTGGTTAGTTGAGGGACCGCCTGTCTCCCATAGTACCTGCTCAACCAATTTGATCTGGTAGGCTTGGTTCCTTCAATTAAACAATGTCATCCATCAGGACCCCAGAAGCATGCCTTCTCTGTAGCAGCGCCTGCCCTCTGGAATGAGATCTTGATGGCCCCCACTCTGCTGTTGTTTAGAAGAGCCATGAAGACATGGCTCTTTACCCAGAGCATTGATGTGGGACAGGGAGACCCCTTCCTTTGTCTCCTTCCAGTCTGTTGTTCTTGCCATCTTTTATCTCCCACTCCCCCTTTCTTTTAATTGATGTTATTGTAATTTTCTTTTTTGATTGTTGTGAGCTGCCCAGAGTCGTTGGGAACTGGGCAGCATACAAGTCTGATAAATGTATGTATGTATGTATGTATGTATCTATATGGCTGTGGCTTCACAGTCAATCTCCAAAGGCTGTTGTGACTAAATGATAAAAATCAGAAATCTGGAGCACCTTTTCCGACTAACAAATTTTATTAAAAGGCATAAACTTTCACAAACTGTAGCCTTTTATGCTTTTTAATAAAATTTGTTAGTCGGGAAAGGTGCTACCGGACTCCTGATTTTTTGCCACCATAGACTTAACATGGCTCTCCTCCTATAATGTGACTAAATGAGGATCTGAGGCCAGCTCAGAATATACTTAATATTTGTCACTATGTACAATATTTCTTATTCAATAAAATGTACCAAAATGCATTATTCCCTTTAGGTGTCCATGTTGCATCAGTATGTGGTGTTTTCCTAAGTGGAATAAATAGTACTGTTAAGTCTTATATGTGTCCTTGATAGGCTTTCAGCAGATTAAGAAGAACATTAATAAAATAGCCCCTTTCTTAACTATAGACAGTATCTCCTTCCATGGAAGCAACTTTATAGTACTTCTCCTTGTCCCTATCTCTAGGCATCCATTGTTACCTAGTGTTAATGGTAGTGGTGGCATTGAAGAATAAAATAGTCAGTTTGTGCTGTATTGTGCTTTTGCAAAGACCAAAAGCAACTGTGAATTGGCAAGATACATACCGTTCAGAACACAAGGTCCTCTACAAAGGTGCTGTCTGTTTCTCCATGCACCATGCCCCTCAACTTCCACTCAGTAATGATGAAGAAAAGACTACGAAGATATTCCACAGTAGTGACTCTTAAACACCACCATTTTTAACTTGAAAAGCAAAGTGTAGTGAATGATCCTCCCTTCGTTCCTCCTTCATTCTCACAGTCTGCCTGGCAGCCCCCCATGGCAGGCAACAAGCTGCCAGCTCTGACATTCACATCCACGTCTTGTCTCTGGCGTGTTCCACCTGGCAGGAGGGAAAACAACTACTAATTGCTCTCCTTAGCTTGGGAGTGGGGTAGAATGGGGTGACTTGTGCCTTTGAATTAGAGACCTGGCACTCTTCTTCCATAGAAGCTATGGCCATTTCAACAGTGTATCAATCAGTTTAACAAAATAAATGGCACCTTTCAAGTTGTCCAAGTGACAGGCAATTAGTGCAGAGGTGCTCTGTGAAGATGGGCTGTCACTTGGGCTAGTTCTGAACATGTCTAATGTTATTCCAGAAAAATAGTAGAGACAAGTTCCCAATCCCAAATCATTTTGATTGTTAACTGATCAATGGTCTGATGAAGGAGCACATGAAGCACTGGGGAAGCAATTTTTTTGTGGAACCTTTGCTGCTGAAATTCATAGGAACGTTACTGCTGCTCCTCCATTCCTGTTTTTTTTTAAGAGAAAAAAAGAGAGAGCAGTCTAGCACTCTTTCTATCACAAGAGTGCTAAACACATGCTTTGAAAGAGGTCTAGTGCTACTTCACCAAAGAAGTGAGCATCATTAATAAGAAGCCAGTCTGTGTTTCCTACAGTGTCAGCCAGGCATTATGTGGGCAACTGCCTGTAGCCAGGGGTTCTTGTCAGTCCAACAGCAAAACCCAAAATGGCCACAGAGGGCAGTACCCAGTAACAGGGGGAGGAGGCAGCATGTGCACTACAGTCAAAATGGTCCAATTGGAGCTGGGCAGATCTTGACTCCCAACCGGGTCATCATCATTGCTGAAGTGCCAGAAATCAAGCATAGAGCAAAATTTGTGTCATGAGATAATAGAAAACACCACTTTAATATTGGAGTGGCTAACTATGAAATTAGGCAGCCTCAGCTATGGGCTGAGAATGGGACAGGCAGTGTCATGAGGACATGTCCTTCAAGAATGATTATGAGACAACTTTAAACTGCCATTAGGGGGACAAATGGAGTTCAAGAGCAACCTCTTGATTTTTGTTTAGAAGCACATTGCACCCTCTTCCTGCTTGAAATTATGCCCTCAGTAATATATTTGGACCAGAAATTGTCTCAGAGGTGCTGCTCCTGAAGGGCTTGTCAAGCTGTCAGTAGTCCATTCATTGTAGGGACAGGGCTGCAGCCTGATCCTCTTCAGATTGATGTGCGACTTGAGCCCCTTGAGCTCAGCCCTATGTAGCTCTCTGTCTGTTTGGGCTGTTACTGTCAAGTTTTTGTAAAGCAAGCATTACCTGTTTTCCTACAATCCCAGTGACATTTTAAAGAGAGACAAAGGGAGTTCGTGCTCTGGTTTCCTCCCCCTTCTCTCCAGAGATCGTTGCCCCAGGAGGCAGGAGAACAATCTGCATGCCTGAAACTGATTGGCAATTTCCTGAGCATTAGTGAGTTGCACATGGTGGCTCAGCCCCAGAGGTCACAGCCTAGCATTGGTCAAAAAGAGAGTTAGGGAAGAGGGGAGGGATGAACTGTACTACCTATGAAGTATGGCTTTCAAATCAATTACATGTGTGAAAGATTTCCCCAGAGACTCCAGAAAAGATTCAACCCTCTGGATTTTTTCCCTTCTTTTTATGCATCTAAGCCAGAGTTTGGCCTATCCTTAGACAAAGTAAGATGGCTGTCCCAGGCAGCAGATGCTGAGTGCCAGCCCCCAGCTGTTCCCCAGAGCTAGAGGGCAAAAATATGCCCCAGGGCCTCCTAAGCCAGACTGCTGATTTGGGCATAGTACAGGATACTATGGCCTACCAGCACTGAAGGATTCAACGGCTAGTTCAGGCAGCCCTGTGCTGGGACTGTGAGAAGACGGATATTTTATTCTTTGCTTCAGGAAGAAATCAGTTTGGACTAGAGTCCATGTAAGCCACAACATGTAAAATACCATAGCATTGCAGACTACCACTAATATGGTTTAGGCATTATTGAAAGTCATGGCATATGTTTTCAAAAGAATATTGCACTGTACTGTATATATTTCAAAAGTTTTGCATTTTCTAATAGCTACAGTGGAAGTGAAAGTTGGACTTTGAAGAAGCAAGATAGGACATTTATGAACTTTGGTGATGGAGAAGACTCTTGAGAATACTATGGATAGCCAAGAAACAAACAAATGGATCATAAAACAAATCAATCCAGAGTTCTCACAAAGGACCAGTCTCCAGTTATCATATTTTGGACATAAGAAATCCATAATGCTGGGAAAGGTAGAAGGAAAGAGAAGAAGAGGATGACCAGGAGCAAGGTTCATGGATCAAATTGCAGTGGTGATAGATGCACCATTAGAGGACAAGAAGGGCCAGGTGAGGGCAGATCATCCTGGAGAAGGTCTATGTATGTAGTCATGAAAAGCTTACATTGACTTGATTAATGATAGTAATGATGATAATAATAGCTACAAAGAAAATGTCCTTAATATAGCCCAGCCTCTTATTGTTCTGCACCAATTTTTAAAGAAAGAACAGAATATATTTCTAAATCATTGGTAATTTTTTGGAAGTCAGTACCCTATTTGAATCCTGAAGGCAAAGTATTGGAAATTATTTATTTATAAATAAATAAGGTTTTTTTTTTTTTAAAAATTATCCTTTTATTATTTTTATAAATGACTCATGGTGACGAACATACCTAATACTCCTTCCTCCTCCTATTTTCCCCACAAATACAACCCTGTGAAGTGAGTTGGGCTGAGAGAGAGTGACTGGCCCAAAGTCACCCAGCCGGCTTTCAGGCAGGACTAGAACTCACAGTCTCCCAGTTTCTAGCCTGGTGCCTTAATCACTAGACCAAACTATAAATATTACTGATTTATTCCTATATATAGTAGATATAAAAATAATGAACTCAGAGTGACTGGGCTTCTGTAACTAAAATGGTGCCCTGACTCACTGACAAAGTGACAGTATCAACAGTCTTGGGAAATTTGTAAAGTGTGCAATAGATATGGATAAGACCATGTAGAGAGGAAATGGGAGGGTGACCAAAAAAATGTCCATTGCAAACTGAATATGCTAGCTGGTGAGAAATGTTGGTTGACTGTTGGAGTGCAGGAAAAAGGGAAGCTGAGTAGAAGGAGGTATCCAAGAACAGGGTATGACTTACTGGCACCTGGAATGTGTATCACAACTAAAGCCATGAAGCCAAGGAGGAGAACATCAGAAACCATCTACCTGGACAGATAGCTTGATCTTATGAAGAGTAAGACACAACTGAAATCATTAGAGTGGTGCAATTTCTGTCTAATGAAGCACTTTTTAATGCATAGATATTAATAGGAAAGTCTAAAGAAAACACTTAGCCACCACATTTAATCAAAGGCAGGAAGAGTACTTGAGGTTAGTGAGATCCAGGAAGCTCATGCTGGACAGAGGCCATATCCCACTAGCCAGATATATTGTGTTGTAAAGACTGTCCTTGTTACTGTTGATCGGCACAACGTTGCTAGATTATTCTGGGCTCAGCCACATGTTCTGCTTGCCCCAGTGTGAAAACATCCCACTAACCATTTGTTGAGGACAAGAAGGTTCAGTCTCCTGCCCCCCCGCCCCCCCCACTAAGGCAGCTTCCACCTCTCTTTCCTTGGTCTGCTTTAGGAGTGGTGTTTTCCCACTTCTGTAGGCACACATCCTGCTGAGTGGTCCATCTGTAGCTAGTTGTTCAGAGGTAAGTTTAGGGACAGGGAACTGTCCTGCTCTTACTGGCCACCTATTCTGCTTCCATGGCCAGAGGACTACTTCTGTGAGTCAACACACTTCTGTGCCAGCTCCCTGACTGGATAACAACATTTCAGAGCTAACTGCAGAACAGTGCTCAAAATATGTTATAAATGACCAGTGGGGAAATGTCTAGAGCCTGCCTTACTTCAGAGTAAGCATACATAGGGTCAAGCAAAGTATCACTCCAGAGCCACAGAGGAATTTGAGACACTTAAGTCGAAACAAAAGTGATTTCATCCCAGGCAGGCCCATAACACAGAACCAGTGAAGCCAACATTAGGACTTGCACTCTTTGCTGTTTGGAGGGAAAGACACCAGAACAATCCAAGGAGTACCAGAATGTTAAGTCTTCTTTACAAATTGTCCCAGCTGTTCTGGATCAGCTGATCTGCATAGTTCTGATTCAGGTGGAAATTCAAAGACTATAGGAGGCCTCCTACCTGGTTTCCAAAACAGATTGGTGGTCTTCTGTGCAAAGGGACTTTCCATTGTTTCTTTCCCCTCTTGAATGGATTTTGTTTGTGGGTCTGCAATCCTAAACACAGCTATGAGGCACATTGAGTTTAGGAGTTTTTTTCCTTTGGGCAGAACCACCCGCCCTCGAACTACATTAACACACACGTGTACCCCAGGACTGCAACCTTAGGGTCTACTGGGTAGCCTTTGGTGATAGAGCCTGTATGAGGACAACTTTGGATGCTACCTCAGGCCGTTCCAGAAGGAGCCCCCAAAATGGTCTTCACTATTCCAGCAGAAGATGACATTTGGAAAGAAAAACCCTTAGATTGGCTTTGGATCAAGTAATGCCTGAGTTGTGGGAACCTACTCAGAGTACCTCTACAGCCTCTGAAAGAAGTCAGAGCAGCTACAGTAGCCGAAATGAATGAGCTGCTTGAAAAGGTCTGGAAACCCAAAGGGATGAGGGGTGAAAGGACCCACCCGGCCTTACTTGTCTTTCTGGGCAGGGTTGTGTGGAGAAGGTAATGAACCTGAGGCAAATTCACTACAAGATCACCCCCCATATTACAATGAGCTTACTCCTAAGTGATCTGCAACTCACTTAATGCCCACTGATTTAGAAGGAAGGGAGAGGATCCTACACCTAAAGATACATTCTCTGCTCCCCTTCATGAATCCAGACGTACCACCCAAGCTAAACGGCCCTGGCTTGGCTTCTCCTCAATGACTTCCTCCACTTGTACCCGAGCTCTTGCCCTGAGTGCAGGGATGAGCAGCTGTTTGGGGCCGAGGGCCTCACTTGGCCTCTGGGTGTCCTGCCAGCTGATCATGAAAAACGGAAGGAAAGAAGCACAGCCTGAATCAGTGAGCTAGAAAGGGAGAAGTTGGGGGGGGGGGGGCAGCCTGAGGTAGCATCCAGAGTTGTCCTCATACAGGGTCTATCACCAAAGGCTGCCCTGTAGACCCTAAGGTTGCAGTCCTGGGGTACATGTGTGTGTTAATGTAGTTCGAGGGCAGGTGGTTCTGTCCACAGGAAAAAATACAAAGTGTTTTCCCATGGACTGGAAGAGGAAAGTGGCCCCTTAAGTCTCGTAATTTGTGCAGGCTCTGTACAAACATTGCTTCTGGTACACTGAGACCTGGATTCCCGAGTAAAAGAATCCAGTCGTTGAAGGAAAGTCAATAGAATCCTGCTGGGCTACTCCAACTTTTAAATCTTCACATTTCTCCCCATAACTTTCTTGGGCTCACTTTCCCTCTGGGAAGGCATTAATAGGAAGGTCAGAGCCTGTCTTCCGCGGGGCAGAAGAATGCGCCAACATCTGGAGCTCATGTCTCACCTACCTCCAGCTCTTGTGTGTAGGAATCAGCTTCTGGTGTGGGGAGGATTACAAATGACCAATCCATTTTAGGTCTTCTTCCCCCTCCCCCATCTTTTCATGTCACCCTTGCTTTATTCATCATCTGGAGCTTTGGGCATGAAGGGTCCAGGTTTTTGTCCACGAGAGAAGAGGAGTGTTCCCGACGCACTTCTAGGGCAAGGTGAAGCAACTTGGTGCCTTGTGGATGTTTCAGACTACAACTGCTATAAGGCCCAGCACAATGAATAATGTCAGGGTTCATGGGGGCTGCAGCCCAAAACATTTGAAGGACATCGGCTGAGGCAATCTGTTATAAGGTTTCATTCAAGCCAGCGGATATTCTTGGACCTGTTGCTCTACAGTTGCATTACTCTACATCTCCCCTTATCCTCAGCCATACAAGTGACTTGAAATAGCACCTATCCAGCCAGAACTTGTCAAGGTTTATTCAGAAATAAACCTAACTGCATTCAGATATATGAGACGAGGCAACATTATCCAAAAGGAAGCTCAATAGGAAAGGAAAAATAGGATCCAAAGGCTGCTCCCAGAAAAGACCAATCCTCCTATTTTTGACTGCTTTAAGAAAGGGCCACTGTGGGACTGCAACTTAAGCTTATTTCTTGGGACTTAACAATGCCCTCCCCCCCCACCGCCCCCCCAGGAATTACAGGACTGAAGTCCTGGACTATCTTTTTAAAAAGATTTCTTACCGGGGAGCAGATCCTCTTAGAATGACTTGGACATGTTTGAACTGGGTTGCTATTGGAGAACAAACCCCACTGATTTTAGTAGACATTATGAGAATGACCTGATCCTGGCATCCTTTTCTTGTTTCCTCAAATGCCAGTTTCCCTGAATTGTGGGGTAGACATCAAAGTAGATTGCAGATCAAATCTTTTCAGGTTTACACTGTTTTCTTTCTCCTTCTCCCTCTCTCGGACAGAGATCCTTTAGGTTCTAACTCTTGAGAGTTTTGCCATAGAGTAAGCACAATTGGAAACAGTTATGTTTACTTTGGAGTAGGTGTGCATAAGCTATTCTAAGGCAGCAATACTACACCCCTGTCCAATTAGAAGGAAGTCCATAGGAATGCACTGTAAACTTACTTCTAGTGAGTTAAATCCCTGAATCAAGTGGGATTTATTTCTGGGTAGGCATCCCACCTGCACCCTGAAACAAACCTGTCTCAGCACCTCTTCAGTCACCTGAGCAGGACATAAGCAACAGAGGGGTTTGGGTGCTAATCTGAGAGGGAAACGGCTTAAAGTTAGCAGGGCTCTTTTTCCCCAGGAAGTAGGACCACAGTTAGGAGCCAAGTGAACAGTTGAGACAGTAAGGCTGAAAGCCCCAAAGAAACATATTGATCGTGAAAGGGGTGCAGCTGTGGGTGCCCAAAGAAGCCCAAGGACAGGCCTTTCTCCTCCCCTCTAAAAAATAAACATAATGTTGCTCTGATTTGTTAGATGATGTATTATCCTGCCACAAGGGTGGGGGAACTTCAGCAGTTCTTATTTTCTCTTTCACGGAGAAATTAAGAGTTTAAGACCTAGATCATGAGTCCAAAAACCCAGACAGGAAAAAATGACTTGCGAGTGCTAAGTCCTAAACAGGCGTCTCTTTTTCTTTTTCCTCTTTTCCTTCACTCTCGCCAGAACAAAAAGGGTTGTTGTTGGTGTGTTGTTATTCCAGACAAACTTTGATTTTTCGAAGACGGATTCTGCAACTGGCATTCATAAAGCAAGAGCGGAAAGCCGTCCCTCGCTTTGTCCCAGGACAGCCGCCCTGCCGCTGGGTATATTGAAGAGATTAAGCAGCCCTCCGCTCCGCTGCGCCGGGTGGCCCCCGGACAAAGGCTCTGGCGCGCTCCGAGCTCAGTGGGCTCTGGAAACACGGCTGTGAGTCCTCGGCTCGCGGCAGTGCCTTCCGACCGCAAGACTTGCTCCCGAGGAACGAGATGGCGGGTGCAGCGTGGATTTAAGTTAGCGTGGAAGGGGAACGCTGTTTTCCCACAGGAAATGGATGCTTAGTCGCTTGGCCAATTTGTTAGGCAATAATTAGTTCTTAACCAACAAATTCACTCATTTTGGCAGACCGATAGGGAAGAAACGAACCAGAAAGGCGGGCAAGCAGGGGCGCTGAATGTAGGGAGAATTACTTTTGAGTAAACATGACCATTGGGATTGAAGCTGAGACTAAGGACTTGCTCAAATTCTTTCGGATCCTGCACAATATTTCTCTGCAGCCCAGTCTCCACAAGGTGTACTCCAGGCAGCCTATAAAGCCATCCTCTTAGTGGCTTTGATGATCCCCTGAATTTCTATTTCTCATGTCTGAACTCAACTTTCAGGAAATCTTCGATTTCCAAATTTGGTTAGAGGAGAAAGAAGTCCTAATCCATTCAAATAATGTGTGAAGTGCCACACACACACATCACGTCCATATCAGGGCTGCTTGTATTAACTGAACAACTAATTTGTTTAACGAGCCACAGATTTTACAAACTGGGACTTATCCCTCCGCCTCTTCTATTTACCCACCAGGCTGTTTCCACCCAAGGAGGCGCACCTTGTTGTGATCCTCTAGTTTACTCGGGAAGCCGAAAGCTCTGAACCAAACTGCAGTTTGGCTTTTATAGAAGTGTTGATCATCAGCGCTCAAACGAATTTTCCTCACAGGGAAATGGAAAAATAAATCATTGTAAGAAATACCAAGCCTTGAAAAAGATGCTAATAGTCATATCAGAGACCTTGGTAAATATCAAATGCACTTGGGGAGTGGGGCTTCAACCTTTTTCTTCCTTTTTTTGTAGAACAACTCTGTGTCAGCAATCTAAGCCAGAATCTACCCATAACCTGATCTCGCTGGCTCGGTTAAGGCAGCCAACAGGAAGCTAGCACTCTCTTTGACAAGAAACCAGGGTTGTTGTTGTTTTTTCCTGTTCCAGACTGGTTTTTAAAATAAATATCTTTGGTACTGAATAGAATTATTTGTGAGCTAGCTGGAGATTTACTTCTGTTTGGAGCTGGGGTACTAATCTCCAGGAAAAAAAAGAGATTGGAGGGAGGGAACACACAGCAAAACCTTGATTCAGACGTTCCTTCGGCCGGCCGCCCTCTCGGTCCCTTTACACACCATTGTTAGACTAAGATTTGTTTCAAAGCAACTCAGACTTACACAGCTGTACTTAATGAACGCCTCATATAAGTGCCTCCCTTCTAAATCCTTTTTTACGCGACTTTACAGCCCCTAGGTTGGATTCATCCTTAGACTTATTAAATGGGATTTTAAGTTATTCATTACAATCTTGTCTCTTAGATTCCAGTGGATTTCTCAGGGAAAACTTTCTGATTTGGAAGTAGAAGAGACTCCTTTGCCATTTTCCAAAGGATGTTTCTGAAAGGGTGTTAGTGCCGTGTATGAAAATATTTACATAGAAACAAAGGAGGCCAGAGAGAAGTCAGCTTTATTTATGAAATGGTCTGAGGACCTTTGACCAAGATCAGCTTAATTTCAAACTCATATAAATTATTTGTAGAGAACTAGAAAAAAAAAAAAGCAGTTTAACCCAAGCTCCATATTTCATATCCAAGTGTGAGTCCTCTTGCCTGCTTTATTTCCGCATAACTTTGAAGTGATACTTTCTGGATCCGGATATACTTGCAGAGAATTAAGCAAGAAGAGAGCCTTGTTCACCCATGTCTATCTGAAAGATCAGGGCTCGCAGCGAAAGAGAAACGTGCAATCGGAATCGCAACCCGCTGGGTGGAAGCGAACGGGCCTGATTTCGATCGGGGTCTTTTCCGCGCAACGCAAACAGCCCAAAGCTTCTCAGTGGGTTCTTCCCAACTGCTTTGCTCCAAAATGGTCGACCTTTGTTTACACCGGGGGTCCTGACCGAGAAGAGGAACCATTGGAGTCCTATGATCCTGACGATCGCCCGCCGGACACAGGCTGTCGGGCGGCCCCCCTTCCGATCTTAATGGTCCCTAGTAAAAGCCTTCTGGCTCCCACTCCAGGTGGCCCCGATGGGGGAGATTCTGCAACCACTAGCGAGGGGGTAAAAGCTGTAGCAAGAGACCAGCGCTCAGGGGAAACTCACAGCCTAGCCACTAAAAGGGAAGGAGATCAGTCAGTCTAATCGATCAAATTACAACGTGCTTCAAGTGGAGGAGTAGTTCTCAGTGACCCACAGAATGGAACCTGCGGTTCTTGACGCAAGCAACTACAACTGTAGTATTGCATTGCTGAGGCTGCACTGCAAGCTGCCCCTTACAAATCTCACGATCTGCTAGCATATTGGGGCGATGGAGGGAGGGAGTCCGGTTTAGGCGGAGGGTTTAGAAAAGGAATTTCCTTTTTATTGGCCACAAGGAAAAATCAACCCTGAGTCCCCTCACTGCAGACTTAAGGTTTACAGCAACCAAGGGCTGGTTGGGGAGATCAGACAACCGAGAAGAACCAGACGTTTGGTTCCCCTTAGTTTCAGCGTGGAGACCAGCAACACTTAAGAGAGGGGTTTCAGAAACCACCAGAGTCCTGCTTCTTGGAAGTCAGCCTCGCTGGGAGCCTCAACTTCCAGGAAAATCTCTTTAGGCGAGACAGAGCAAGACTTTATCCACTTGTTCTCTTGCATCCACTTGCAAAAAAAAAAAGATCTGCCAGCGCTTCATCCACAAAGATGAGGTTTGGGGCAAGGGAAGCCCTTGTCCCGGGCCCAGAAAGCAACAAATCGAGGTGATGATAAGAGCCTACTTAATCGTGAATGTAAACTCTGCTGCATACATCCTTGTCCAGATAATGTCAGGCTTTCAGGCCAACCAAGAATATGTTGTCTCAAATTTATCGAAGCTGATCATCTCAAATGGCTTGCTCCGCCATTCCCCAGCCAACGTGGGCAAATCTGTAGAGCTGAAGTCTACAGCGCATCAGGTTAAGGGATGCTGTGGCGCAAGTTCATGAAAAGGTCGGAGGTTTGTCCGTCAGTCTGCTACGGACGTTTGGATCGGGTCTTGAGGCCGGAGGCAAACCGCGCCCCCCTCCCCCCACAATGCAGGCACATTTCAGGCAGAAAAACCTCCTCCCGCATCTCCGCCGTCAACACACAGCCAAGGAAATAACTGCTACCCGGCGGGATCCCCGGGTTCTGCTGCTGAGGCCGCCTTCTGCCCGGTGGCAGGGCGGAAAGCTCAGGTGCAGGAAGGACGAGGGCAACACCTTCAGATCAGAGCGCCTTCAGTCGGAACTAACTGAACAGAGTCCCAAGGAATTCAACTCTCTTGAACACGGGAAGACCTATTCCGAATTACCTGCTGGGATTGGGCCCGGCGGCCCCCCTTTGCGGCTTCTGTGGAACTGACTTTCCAAGAAAGGCGTTGCTCAGGGCTGGGAGACGGGCAAAGCCCTTCCATGCAGAACTGGAGCAACTACGGGGGACTTTGACGGAACGGAATCAACCTAGCTAAAGACTAGGACTGCCTTCCCTAACCCAGCCAACCTTGTCTTTCCCTCCCCCAGTAATTAATACCATGTCCCACCGGCTGATCCGCAGCTCGAGTGGCCACATTCGCGCTGTGTCTCTAGGATGTCAACCTCCAGATCGCAGCGCCAGAATTGCTTGCAGTTGCCCCACTCCCGGCCTGTGACTTCCCTTCCCCATCCGTCTCTCTTGCAGTGAAAGGGGGTGCTTTTCGCCGCCAGGAGGGAGTGTGTGCAGCAGGCCTCAGTCGGTGTCTCTTTGGGCCGCTGCCTGTCGAGTGAGACTTTGCCACGCTCAGCCTCCTGGCAAATGCTGGAGGCATGGTCTCTCTTCTCCTTTCCCTCACTTTGGAGCTCTGCTTTGGAATTCCCCGCTTTAGCCCTCAGGACTGCAAATCGCAAATGCTGGTTAGTCTGGAAGCACTTGGGGGAAGTCGGTCATGTTCAACTCTTACAGGTCCATCATTCTCTGCCCCCACCCCCACTGGACCAACCTGCTGCCTCTGGGGCTTTGCTTCTCTTTGTGCAGAGGTGGGAGGGAGCACCTTAAGTGCTAACATTGCCAACACCTCTCCATTCAAACAGAAAAACTATAAACAACCTTCACCTCCCAAAAAGGAGAAACAAAGTGGAAGGGAGATTCCAATACAAGAGGCAGGGATTCTTTAAAGGGTTATTTCAGTTCTCCGTTCTGATGGGTGCCGAGCTTTTGAACAGGGGATTTGGCAGCCTGATCCTAAACAAATTCAGGCTCCCTGGAATGCAAAGTTGTCACTTGAATGGCATTTCCTAAAGCTTAGCCTGTATTGGCAAATTCAGAAAGGAGAAGAGGGGTGGCAAGGTGTGCCGACTCAGCTCATTCCCAGGGGCACTCTCTCTGAAGGAAGATATTGGGAGTGAGTAAAGTCCCCAGGCTGCGGAGAAATACACCCCAGGGTGGTCTTATCCTGAGGTAAATGAGTCTAAATTGCAACGGGACTTTCTTGAGCACATTAACTTTACAGTAGGGAAATCCCACTGAATTTCTGCTTAAATACTGGGCCTGGCTCATATTCCCAATGAAGGGAACACGTTATAGTTGTTGTTGTGATGGAATTCTTTAAGAAATAAAATGTTTACTAGAACTTGCCTTTCAATGTCTGCCCAAATCTCCCGCTGGTTCCACAGAAACAGGCGGCCTGCCTGGGACTGAAGGGGCTTCTGAGGTCACCCGCCTTTCCTTGGAAGCAAATTGTTTGCCCTACAAATGCAGTGAGAGACAAGGCTTGCAGGCCCCTGCCTCCCTGGCATGAGCTCCTCTTGGGTCCAAATCCCACCTTTCCTTGAAAACCAAGGAAAGAGCTTGATTTCAACAGTTCCGGCCTCCTCCAAGCAAGTCCCTCTCCAATCCAGTTCAGGCCGTGCCAGAAGAGCCCTTGAGATGAATAGGAGCTCTTCGGGGGAAAGGCACTTGAAATGAAAGAAGGACGGTCAGAAAACTGGGGTGCGTGGGGGGGGGGGGCTGTCACGTCCCGTGGCTGTCTCAGAAATTGCCAGTTTGGCTCTCCGGGAAGTTGTGGCAGGAGGGAAACACACAACCGAGAAGGGGCCAGCAGCCCCTCCCTTCTTTTTCCCCTCTGCTCCCCCCCCCCCCCCGCCCCACTTCTCCAGCTGGAGCCTTTTCTGCCTTTGGTGAGCGGCTGGAGGTGGCGGCGGCGGCGGCGTGTCTGCTGCTACGGCTGTCCTTGGCGGAGACACACGTCACTCGAGGCGTGTTTCCCTCCCCTCCCGTCTCTTCCAACCTGCCGCCGGGAATGAGCTGAAGAGCCAGCCACTTCGGAGCTTCTTTGCCAGCCCGGCCGGCCAGCGGAGGAGGAGCTGCTCTGGTGGGGATTCGCTCGAGCTGGCCTTCGACCGTCAGGCCGGGAGCTGGAGGCCGAGCGAGCGAGAGAGAGAGCTGGCGGGGGAGAGCGGTTTGGCTGCTGCACTCCTCCTCCCTTGGGCTGGGCGGCTGAGCAGAAGCGCTCCTCAGTGGATCGCGGAGGTGCCTCGATCCTCCAGCGGAAGAAACCGTGCAGCAGCATCTTTGAGGGCGGAGAGAGCCGTGGCCTTCGGAAAGCCGGCTTCCTCGAGAGTTTCGGATTCGCCGTCGCGGGAGCGGGTGGGGCGCAAATCAGTTTGGCCCGAAGGGGTCCAAAATAAACACGGCAAGCCGCCACTTGTGGAGGGAGGGGAGGCACAGCACAGCCAGCCGGCCAATTTCCGCCTTGACCCGATTCAGGAGGAGCTCCCCTATTTGAAGCGCGGCAGGGAGGATTGCACGGGATTTGAGCTTCTGTGCTTCGATTTCCCGGTTTGGCTTTGGCTCTGGCTCCGGATTCAGATCTAAATTTGGGGGGAAAGGGGAAGAGACCCCAGGGCGACTCCCCTGTTCCCTTCCCCCAGTGGCAGCCGAACGTTTTTCTTTGATGGAAACCGAGCGTGGACAAGAGTAGGCAGGGAGAGGGCGGGACGGAGGGAGGGTCAGGGACCTCCGAGGATCCCGCAGACCCGCTGCCCGGTCAGCCGAATTCAGAGCTGCTAGTTGGTGGCGAGGAGACCAGCAAGCTAAGCCAGCGCCGCCACCACCGCCTCTCCGGACTCTGGGGCCGAACCTGCCCCTCCAAGGCGCCCCCCCCCCCCCCCACATCAGTCACTCGCTGGCTGGCTGGCTGGCTGGCTGGCTCTTCGCGGACCCGAGTCAAAGTCCACATGCCTGCGACCCCTCAAGTATCGCCGCCGCCGCCGCCGCCGCCCGGGGCTCTATTATGCCAGTGACGCCCTTGCAGTCGCCCTGCCAGAGCTGCGATGAAGGAGAAGTCCAAGAACGCCGCCAAGACGCGGCGGGAGAAGGAGAACGGCGAGTTCTACGAGCTGGCCAAGCTGCTGCCCCTGCCTTCGGCCATCACCTCCCAGCTTGACAAGGCGTCCGTCATCCGCCTCACGACCAGCTACTTGAAAATGAGAGCGGTCTTCCCGGAAGGTGAGTCGCCCTCCAGGGAGCCCTCCGGTGTCCGGAATGAAGCTCGTTGACCTTCCCGTGGGGAACGCGGGCAGGGAAATTACGCCCCCCCCCCACCTGCGATGGGCAGGCTAACCAGAGCACTCCCCCTCCCCAGATGGCCCCTTTGCCGTCTGGACAAAGGGGTCCTGTCGGACTCAGGGCGACTTCATCGATGTTACGGCTCTGAAGGGGGGCGCGGGGGGAGGTGCTCCGGGCTTCAGACCCGGGGCTCGACTCCGCTTGTCCTGCCAGTTGTTCCAACAGGGTTGCGCCAGAGAACGAAGGGCATCAGAATTCAGACTGTAACAGTTTGGAAGATCGACTGATCCTGTCAGCAGCCCGACAGGTCAAAACTCTCAGAGGGAATCTGGGGCGCGGGGGGGGGGGGGCATCAAAGTGCGGCTGCGGATCGGGGCCTAAGATTGCCTGCGGTCCCAAAATTCTTGAGTTGAGGCAAAAGGCTGTCCTTTGCCTTTGTTTCGTGGCCGTTTCTTTTACCTTAGTAGGCAACAAGGATGGCAGACTCCAAATATCTCATTATCTTTGGAAAAGAGTTTCAGGGGCATGTTAATTCAGCGTTTGTCTTTAACATTAGCATTTTTGATACCTGACAGGGAGAAGGTAGCCAGAAGCAGGCTACCTATCGATGCACTTATTGATAACATTTATTGATGCATTTAACATTATCGTAGTCTTCTTAACATCAGGGAAATCTAGTGGAGTAATTTCCTTCTGCTTCAAGAGCACTAAACACATTTCCACATTAGTTAGATGGTATAATAAGAATCACATAATCTTTCTGAAAAAGAAACAGGTGCTGATAAAGTTGTGAACGTGCCCTTGCTGAAAAAACTCTGTCGTGTATGTGTGGTGGAGGGTTAGAATCAGTAACGTCTTTTGTGGTATAAAGAACCCACAACAGAGGTAGCAAAATATCTCCTTTTAAACATGCAGTGTATTTCCTCTGCATTCCCACGAGGGTAAGTAGCTGGGAAGAGAGGTGGCAAAGGATTAATGTGGACTTGGCCCAGTCGACAAGAAAGCCTGGAGGTGTGTAAAGTGTCTGAAGAAAGAGGGGATAATCCTTGCAATAGCTCTGAGGGCTCAGCTTCATTTTTTCCACCAAGTAACAATTGTGTACCAGGCTCAAGAGGGAGGAAAAAGCAAAAAAGGAAAACTCCCAAGGTGATTGAGACCCATGTCCATAAAAGAAAAGTTCCTGACAGCTAGCTAAGTTTTAAAATGTGACCTACCTACCTACCTAATATTTCGCTAGTATATCCTGTCTGAATAACATTGCATGAGGTTGTCAAAATGCAAATAAATTCTATTAAGCGTCCCTTACTAGAACGAGTTGAGCTGAACAGGGCAAGGAACTGGACAAAGGAACAGTCAGATGCTTTAAATTTTACTCAGGCATGAGCAAGATTTAAAAAGATTTATTCTCCATTGCACAGGAGTAAGGTTGCAGCCTCATTTCCTCCAAATCGTACATTTAACCATATTAAGCACAGAACAAATAAATATGAATGATGGCACCTTGCTGCTAAGTAAAAATACCAATGATCGAAGTGAAAAAAGCTGCCCACAGTATCTATTTGATTACTTTTCCTTGAAACCAAAACCGCCTCTTTAGTTTAGATCCAAAGGTAGCTACATTTGGAATAGAAACATTAAAATTAGTGATCCAGGTCACGACTGAGTTTGAATTCTATTTACTGAAATTCGCTTTTAATGTCAGTGTTCATTTGTATGTAAATAACCCAAGGGACAATTTGGAAATCTATTGGAAAAAGCAAGCGTACTGATCCTGTTTATATTCATTCATTCATTCATTTATTGTTTACTTTATTCTCAAGTAAGTTACAAAAGTAAGGAGTTATAAATAAATAAAATAAATAAGACCTAACTTTTAAGTGAACGCACAACCATTGGTGCGCTCCCATGAATAGTCAGCAAAGGAATCGGACTTGCTAAAACTCGGGCCGCAAGACCCGAATCAAAAGCCAACTGCTGAATATAAAGCTTGTCTTTATTGCTGATATATTGTCAGAGCAATGGTCGGTGGTGCTGTAAATCACGAGGGTAATATTATTGATCTCCTTGAACACAAAGGTATTTGAAGGTAGGACAACTCTGTTCCGTACTTCTCTCCGAACTCTGGCACAGGGTCCTTCCAGAGCAGGCGAGCGATCGTTTCTCTGTGCAGCCGCCTTCAGCCGCGCTTTCCGCTGGATCGGCAAACGAAAGCCCTGGAACTGACCAGGCGCTCGGCGACTTTGAACGGGCGGCGGTGGATGGCATTCCCTCCGCCCCAGGCCCCCAGGCCTCTCCTTAAAGCAACCTCAACAAACCGAGGAACCCTGTTCATCACTTTACGTAATTTTCCTTCTGCTTAAGAGAGTTTGGTCCCTACCTTCCCTCTTGGAGGCGAGCTGAGCGGATTAGAATTTCCTCCTTTCCCGAACAGCCTTAGCTTTCTACACTGCTAGCAGACCACACTTCCCCTCCCACCCCCCCGTGCAATTATCATCATGCCGCCCACCACGGCCAGGTGGCTGATTACCCACCACCGTCCTCATCATCACCACTATAGCAAGTGCCTTGAGTGAGGAAAGTGGCTGGGCTTGTCTGAGTCACCTTGTTCCTGCAATTCTCTAAGATGCTTTGCCTACCGTTGTGGAAAAGGGATCCTTTTTTTTTTTTTTTTTTTTTTTGATGTTTTAGAAGAAGGGACTGCTATAGTGGTAACATCTCCCCCTGCTATTCATAGCTCTACCCCCTTCCCCACATACTTACACATGCTCCGTGGGCACTGGAGCATTCAAAGATGGGTGCGAAGGGGTTGTTGCCTTTTGAAATGCTCCTGGAATCTGGGTGTCGCAGCCCTCGAGACTTCTTCCTGGCAAGACAACGCCTGGTGTTGCTTTGAGGTGTGCACCATTGATGGTGCTCACTTAGGCAAGAGGCTTGGGAGAAGTTGCTGGAGCAAAGCTCACTTCTCCAACCAGCGCATATTCACTCAGGCAAATACTGTTCCTTTAAAGGGTTTAAAACCAATGGGGCTGTTCTAGAGAACCCACCATCCTGAGAGTTGTTTGCCCTCCTGATCTCAGCCATGAATTTAGTCTTCAGGGGCAGCCCTATCTGGTGAGTTAAAGCTCTAAAATAGCTGCAGCTATTTGTGTGCTAATAGCTGATCTCAAGCCCAGCTCAGCACTCTCACTCTGATACTTAGAATACATTAAAAATCTTACATAAAAGTCACTCTTGCCTTATTTTTCTAATCCCAACTGGATAAAATAATCCCAGAGAGGAAGAGATAGTAACTAACCCCTCTTAATGAATAAACTCTCAACACCAATTCATTGCGTTGATACGAGATTTGAGTCTGGGGGTCTCCAGATGAGCACTGTGGCCCCTTGCATTTATGGGGGAACCTATGACTGTAAAACCCATCAAAATCCTGTCCTGTTACAGTGCACATGCAATCCATTCAGAGTGCAGTGCAGGCGATCTTAAACTTGTTCCATTGCAAATTCCATTGAATTGAATGGCATTTATTCCCAGCTAAACATGCAAGAAGGGAATATAGCAATTCTGTTATCGAGATCCCCTCTTCTTCCACTCTTAGAAATTTTAAAAGATGGATTAACAGCACAAGCCTCAATCTTTCTACTCAGAAGTGAACCGCACTGGATTAAATGGGTCTTATTCCCAGGCAAATGGAAATATGATTGCAGCCTAAATTACTCAAATTATTTGAGCTTCTGCCTTATTAAAATATTCTTTGGAGCTGTTTAAGTCAGAGGAAGTAGCAACCAGTGGTATAAGGGCCAGGTCCCCTTTTGTAATGTGTGGCGCCTTTCTAAGGAAAAGGGGAAAATGCTGCTTAATATTAACCAGTTGATTAAATAAAACCAGGTCTCAGTTCTAGGATCTTGCCTATATGAGAGGTCTAGTTTCATTGGAAAACAACTTCCGCGGCCTTTGCATTGGAATGGAAGATTTTAAGGCAGATATCCCCAGTGAGGCTCTGTAAATGTGGAAACTGCTGAAATTTTGGGGTCTCTTTATTAATCATTTAGAGCAGTATTTCTCAACCTCGGCAACTTTAAAATGTATGGATTTCAACTCTCCAGCCAGCATGCTGGGAGTTGAAGTCTCCAAACATTGATTTTGAGCATCTTATAGCGTTAGCCAGTGATTGTGGTGCTGAAAGAAAGCCCATCCTTATTGCTATTATATCAGCATTGTGGTTGAAAGTCTCAGAAAGGTAAAACTATTGTACTGGATAGGATATATTTTTGAATGGTCTAGGATTTTATCACAAATCATGTTGCCTGCCCTCAGTTCAGTAATGATTCTTTCAGATCACGCTAATCTCCTTAAAGTCAACCTTCCAAGTAAACTGTTTCAGATCTGATTTGAGATCATCTGGTTCCACTACCCTTCTGTTGCCAACCCTCTGATTTTACTAGCTTAATGTGAAAGAAGGAAAAAGTGCCATAGAAATCAAATTCCCACTGAACTCCTTAGCTGAAGTTTTGAAACGTGCTGACTGGGGCCAGCTTCATCTGAAAATTGTCTTTGCAGGTGGATATCTCTTTTTTGTTTGTTTGATTGATTGATTTTCAGAGAGTCAGTAGAATACTAAAATCCTGAAAATGTAAACCGTGGTATGTGACTGTCAGAGAGAAAATACCTTTGAGAACTGTAGATGATAGCAGTCAGAGTGATCAGCTGCATGCTTCAAGTGCTTCCAGGCATTTTAGCCTGAAGGAGAGTTTCCTGCTGCACCCTTTGCTCCAACTTACCCATTGGAGTTGGGCAGCTTATCAATTCAAATAAAATAAATTTAAAAATTCAGTAATTCCCATGAGTATATCTGACTATATAGAAAACTGCAAATCCAGAAATATAAGAATCTATTTGTTCACTGGTTAGTCCAGGAGCAACTTCCTCCTTATTCTCCCACTAGGAGATGCAAACCAATTTCTATTTATGGTATATGTGGTAAATTCTCAAATGAGCAGCTGATAACTTAATAAAGTTGGGTCTGTCATTCTTAAGCAAGAAACTAATTAGATTTAAAGAGGCAGAAGAAGAAGAAGGTGGGAGAGTTTACATCAGGGCTTCTTAGTGGAGACCTGTAGACTCTTTTTCTCTCCTCTGTGTTTTCAGGATTCTGGAGTTTTCCACTTCACGTATCTGCCACAACGGGTATCTGCCACAATTCCCGTTCTGTTTTCCTGCTTGGAATGATGCCTGGGTTTCCCCTGGTCAGTCAATCTCAGCCTTTCCTTCACGGGAGCTTCATCTTGCATGAAACAGGCAGTTGCTAAGGCTGTAGCCCTAGACAGAACAGTGAAGACAGGCAGCCCTGTTGAACTCCATCTTTCCTTTCAAAGCAACCTTTACCAGCAAAAGGTTTTGTGAGCTTAGCTCTAGAATGCAAATGAATAAATCCTAGCCTTTTAGTTGTACCCATCTGAGGATCAGATCTACAGGACCTATAGGAGACCTTGTTCCTGTGTTGACAATAGCCTGGCACAGAAATTTAGCAGACAATACAGGAGACATTGGAGATTTCTAGTGGCCCAAAGGCATCCCCAAGTCCTCCAGGAGAATTCCCAGCTGGTCACCTCTGGTGCAAATCAAAGCAGGCTCTCTTCTGTTTGAAAGATCTAATCCTTGGGAATATAATATCAAGGCTGAGTCTGTTAGCTTGGCCTTCTTCTCTCCTGGTTTCTTGAGCTTCTCCCTTTTGTGGTGACTTTCGAGAGTTATGAATTACTGCAGGAAGGAAGCAGTGACCTGCCCAGATCTAGGCTCTGTAACATCTGTTGTTGTGGCATGTGTATATATTATTGCTGAGTCTCTCCCCCACCTCCCCTGCCCTGTCCCTCCCTCCTTGATTTCTCTTGTTCTCCTTGGCTGATAATTTTATTTTTCCACTACCGAACAACCAGAAAAGAGACAAAAGAAAACATTCTAGAGCCTCAGTTCTCCATCCCCAAAGGTTGTGACACTGGAGTTAAATTGTGACTCAGCAGAGCGCTGAAAATGAACTTTTAAAATAGCCCCCTTCCTAATTATTAAACCAAAAGAGGTGAGCTGCTTAATGAATGACTTAGAACACATACATTTGCGTGCCCAACACCTCCCTGGCCTTAATGGGCAAAAGAAAGAATCTGGAGAAATGTAAAGCCTTCCTTAGGAATCTCTCTTAGCTTCCAAAGCAGCAGCTTAATGGTATCAATGATAAACGAAGAATGAGTTTAATGTGTTTAACAGAGAAATCCGGTGCATTCGAGTAAGTCAATTAGGTTCAGTGGGCTTTTCCTCTCCCTCCCTCTCAAATATACAAAGACTTTACATACATACAACCCAAAACTCATGCACACATGGAAATTTTATATTTGTTCCTTTATGAAGCTGATTCTGAGTCAGGCTCTGTCTCACTCTAAACTATCTCACAGGGCTATTGTGAGGATAAAGTGATAGAAGAAATATGATTTATTTCCTTTGAGAAAAGATGGACTATGCATTTATGTTCTTTGAATTGGAGTTATTGGTCAAGTATGCACAAAATAAATGTGTAAACCTCCTTAAATATCGAGTAATGCAAATCACTTCCAGAGATCTCAGGATTGGAATAATGGAACAAGAGGGAACTCTGTTGCTTAGTTAAATGAATGGACTGATCAAAATCCTACTGACAAAGGGAATTTTAATACAAGCATGCATTCCTACATCTTATTGTTTTAGAGCAGTGTTTCTCAACCGCAGCAACTTTAAGATGTATGGACTTAACTCCCAGAATTCTCCAGCTAGCATGCTGGCTGGGGAATTCTGGGAGTTGACAACCACACATCTTAAAGTTGCCCAGGTTGAGAAAAACTGCTTTAGAGCCAATTCCACTTCTGTTTAAAGAGTTTTCTTTTTACCACAATGGCACTCAGCTGAATACTTGACTCCATTATATTATTACTGTATATTGATAACAGTTGAATTAAGAAGCATAGCCCTGGCTTTACCACTATAGTTTTGATTATATTATGTTACTAATTATGTAATCCCTTTTTTAAAAAAATCATTATTATGAGACTCGATTAAATTAGAAAACCTAAAATTGTATATTAGGGATTACTTCCAATTAAATTCTCATTGGGTTTGTTACAACTGCGACCTTAAAACTGCAACCTTTCAGCACAATCTTATGCAATTTACCTCAGTAATTTTTTCTCAGCCTTTGAATAAGATACATAAAATTGTCCTGATAGTATAAATGTATGGAAGTAGATCCCAATAAATCAGCTCAGAATTACTACTTATTAATTATTTACCAATCTTTTGGATTGGACAGTGGAAAGTACACCTTTTATAATAATTGTGCATCAAATAGTAAATAATAGTTATTTCAGCCAGTGGAGGGGACTGTTGTTAATTTATGCATACTGGGGATGTGCAATCCTTTGCATTTCTATTCAGAAGTTAACACTCTTTGTATTCAGTCTGATTTATACCCAAGTATATATAATATGTGTAGGATTTCAGCCTTAATTTAACTACAGCTCATCCCAAAGTCTCAGCCTGAGAGCATTATAAAGAATGCCTCAGAACATGTGCAAAATATCACCCTTCTGCTACTGGGCCATCTCTAATGGCTTGTATTTATCTGTGAGAAGTCAGGTTGTACTTGTTCTTGTGTTAAGAAAGCCTGGCACAGAAATTTAGCAGACAATAATGTCCTTTGAGCAGAGAATACAAACATTTCATCTGCTTTTCTCTTACATGGGTGTGTGTACCTTTGAGTGGCAGCTGCCTGGACTGGTCCCTGCAGTTTTCTTGGCAAGATTTCAGAAGTGGCTTGCCACTGCCTCCTTCCTAGGGCTGAGAGAGAGTGACTGGCCCAAGATCATCCAGCCGGCTTCATGCCTAATGCGGGACTAGAATGCATGGTCTCCTGGTTTCTGGCCTGTGCCTTAACTGCTACACCAAATTGACTCTCTTTTTTTCTTACATGTTAAATGCTAATTAGTGTCTAGAAGGAAGAACACCATTAAGGAGAGGGAGAGAAAGGTTGGTAAGCCCCATTCTAATAAATGTAGGAAAGATGCTTCTTAGCACTTGAACATTCTAGGAACAAGATGGGGGAAGAGCGCTTACATTTCTTCCTGCAGAATGCAGTCCTAAGGATGCTCCTTGGATATACTCTATTCTAAGGGTGCTCCATCCTAAGGCTTAACCTCTATCCTATTCCCAGGGCCAATGTTTGAGGCCCTTTTGTTGTGACATCTTATTTCTCTTTACTTGATTCCCTACCTGGCAATCTGCCTATATGCTAAGCAGCAGAGCAAAGGGCAGTCCCCCCACCCCACCCCTTTTTTATGCTACTGTTTAAGGTTTCAGAGGAGGAACGTTAGGCTGACCCTCCAAGGGTTCCAGGTCCTGGGCTTCCTAGGCTTTGGCTGGGGCTTTGTAAATGGAGTTGAACCCAATTTACCCGAGAAACCATCTTGTTCTGATTACATCGACGTGTCCCACCTTGTCCACAGGAAGGGCATGTTACAGAGCCCATTGGCTAAAAATTTCGACTGGCGGGGTCTAGGAGGATAGCCCTTTCTGCCGTCACCCATGCCCCATGGAACATCTTGCCCCCTGAGGTGATATTGGCCCCCATTCTTCTGGTCTTCCGGAAGAGCATCAAGACCTGGCTCTGCCAACTAGTGTGGGGATCCAATGGGGGTTTGCAGCACTGGGGGTGGCTGGCGTCTTGAGGACACCCTCTCCATCTTTTAATTTTGTATATTTTTGTAAAGACTTTTATAACTTCCTTTTTACTTGTAAGTTGACTAGAGTCACTTATACAGTGAGATGGGCAGTGTACAAATTTGATAAATCAATCAATCAGTCTCCTCAAAGTAGAAAGGCTCCACAAGAACACAGATTGGGAATTGGCGATTGAATGGTTGACAAGGCTCCAATCCGAGCAAATGGAACCTCCTGGATAGGTCGAGCTGCGTGCGGGAAAGTAAGGCGACGTTCACCCAGGTGCGAAGGAGCTGTTCTTGTGACCCGCAATTCCCGGGAGCTCGCCGGCCTGCCTTTGGCTGCCTCCCCTTCCCCCGTCTCCCCCTTACCCCTATACTCCAGTGGAGAGGCTGGAACTCAACCGGGGTTGCCAAGCTGCTTTCTAGTGCTGTCGCTCGTTTTTACATGCCAGGCAGAGGACGAAGGCGCGGCTCCCAGGCATAGCCCTTCGGAGGAGTCCCTCGCCGGCCATTGCCCAAAAAAGGGTTGCCTGTTCGAAGAGAGGCCGGCAAAGCGCTAGCAATAAAAGGGGGAGTGGGGAAAACTTCTGCCCCCGGATGAATCAGGCTTCAGGCTGGTGGATGGCATATATTCTCGCCTCGATTATCAGCTGTATAGTTCAGTCTACCAGCCACTCAGGTATTAGGAGGAGCTGTGCGCAAAATGATTCAATGTCGCTTGAAAGCTTCAAGATTTCAACTGCTTTGGTTCTGATGACTGCTTCAGGCCCGTTAATCCGAAGCCATTTTAAGTGTTGTGCAGATGGCAATGTGCTTCCAGATCAGAGGATCGTCCAGTCCCGGCTTTCCTATTTGCATTTTCCTTCAAAATATTTCAGCTGTAGTAGTGTCATTGATGGAGTCTCTTGAATTCCCAGTGACAGAAAACCCAACTCATTCTTTTATAAAAGGCATTCAGTACTATCAGGTGCATTTTAATAGCTCCTAATATGCCAGGAGTGGAGACAAAGACTTACAGTAAGATATGTAGGGAAGGAAGGAAGGAAGGAAGGAAGGAAGGAAGGAAGGAAGGAAGGAAGGAAGGAAGGAAGGAAGGAAGGAAGGAAGGAAGGAAGGAAGGAAGGAAGGAAGACTCAGGTCACCCTTGTACTAGGAAGAATTTATTGTCTTAAAGCAGCTGTGTCTTTTCTTCTGACAGCGATGGTAAGGCCAGCCTGGAGAGGAACTTTTCCCAACTGCACTTGGGGACTTTTATAATGAAATGCTCTTTTATATGAGACATGAACATAGAAAGCTAGCTGCCACGTGCAAGAGTGCTCGCTTTGCTTTCTTCCTGGTAGGATATTTTTTGAACTGCAGGATTTTAATGGTCCTTCTCCACCATGGGGACCCTGTCCGCAGCCTGAAGACATCCTGTCCAGATTGGAGAATGAGTCGTTGCAGGGCACCTGCACCACATACGCACGTTCAGCAATGTATGGGACTAAATGCCTGACTGGGACATTCAAAGTCCCGGGCACACTAATTTTGCAAATTAACCTTACACTTCTGCAATTCTGTGGTTTAGGATAGCTGTTGTGCGGGGAGGGGGGGGAGTGTTACTTGTTTTCCCCTCACTGTGAAAATGAGTGATTGCAAAGGAACTCTCACAATTTTTTTTTCCTGCAATGTTTAGCTGGTACAAAAATCTCCCACTCTAGTTCCTCCCTAAATATATTTTACCTGGTAGAAAGCCATGTATCTGTGGGATTTTGTACCCTCCCTAGCAAATCACCCCAAAGTTAACAACAATACAGAGTATATCTTTGTATGGGGATACAAGTAGGGAAGCTTTTATGTCCACTCCCAGAAATATTTGGAAGGAAAAAAAGCATGGGGGAAAAAAAAGCCTGATCAGGAGATGTGAGGCTCCAAATATAATTATACTAAATTCTCATCACTCCAACCAGGATGGCTGAACCTTTTTATTATTATCCTGCCTATTTTTTTCAATTCATTCAATCGTATCTGATTCTCGGAGAGTGCCTGGACAAGTCCTTGCAGTTTTCTCAGCAAGGTGTTTCAAAAGTGGTTTGCTATTGCCTCCTTCTTAGGAAAGTGACTGGCCCAGGATCACCCAGCTGGCTTTATGCCTGTGTGTGTGTGTGTGTATCATATATATGTATATCATTTATATATATCATATATATATGTATATCATATATGTATATATAATATATACATATATATTATATATAAATATGTATATCATATATCTCATTTCTCTCTCTCTCTCTCTCTCTCTCTCTCTCTCACTTTAAAACTCAAAGAGGCAAACATACCTAATACTCCTGCCTCCTGTTTTCCCCACAACAACCCTGTGAGGTGGGTGGAGCTGAGGGAGAGTGACTGGCCCAAAGCCATTCTGGTGACTTTCATGCCTAATAGCAGTTGAAGCCCAAAAATATATGGAGGACCATGTGTTCCTCACTTATGATTTAAAGAATTTAAGTAATTCCATAATTTTTACTACTTCAGTGTAGGGTAAGGTGATTGACTCAGTGTTTTAGAAACAATTGGATGTCGATCATAAAGCACATATTTGTTACATAGTTATATTGCTTGTATTGTCTCACAGAGGTGGGAAGGGTGGTGTTAAAAGAGATATTGTATATATGGGACATAAACTAGTTTTAGCTACATTTCTTTTTCTTATACATTTAATTTCTATGGCTTATTATCTTTTAATTTCTATGGCTTATTATCTTTTATTGCTTTTCTGTGCTCTATCCCAAAGGGCATAGTATAATGGATACATATGCATGCATGCACCTATTCGTAGAGGCCATGCATCACAAAAGATATAAGCACAGCGAGAGAGAGGTAAACAGTCCCCAGAAAAGCGAGGCTGGGGATTCAAGCCGGGAGAAATACAGATTTTTTTTTAATGGAATTCAACAATTCAAATGCAACAACTTATCCTATAGTTAGATAAATTCTTATAGAAAGGAGAAGAGAGGCTGGAGAAGGAAGCACCTCTGTGCTGAACTTAAGTGATCTTGGAGGAACACTTATTGAATCATACTCACTGTCACTCTCCAAGTAATGTGTTGTGTTCTTAGCCCTGTTTGGCACTGTGAAGAAATCACACACATGCACACAGTGACAAAAATTCAAAACTGAATGACTCCGGAGAAAACTCCCCAGGCTCACTTCTGCAAAGACATGTGCATAAAGTTGTTTTTAAGCCGCTGATTTCATCCATTTAAATCTATTGTTTTGGGGGCCAGGGTCTCTCAAGATGCAGGCACTTGGCTTCACTGGTGGGATTACAACAGTGAATGTGGCTAAAGGATTTCAGCTTTAGATTTCATCCAGACTTAATGAGTCCTGCAACTCTTAAAAATCCTACTACAATTACTGTGAAATAATATCAAAGAGAGCCAGTCTAATGCATTCTGCCGCTCAGCTCAAAGAACAAACCTTCTCAATAGCAGACACAAATTTATCGAAGTGTTTGCCCATCTAAACAATCCATTTCATTCTCTGACTGAATTGTTCTTGATGATTAAGGAGGTTTAGCTTTACATTTGAACAGTTGGTTTTTAATTTAATGTCATAATGAAGCAAGGTATGAATCATGGTTCTGTAATGTTCTGAAATATTTCTCTCTCCAGAATGAGAAAGTCACCAAGGGGAAAAATACACTTCAGATTCATCTGGAGAAGACCCTGAACCAAGAAGAGCAGCCACAAATCAAACTGCATTCTTTTTCTTAGAAAAACACAAATATGGATCTCACACAACAGGACCAAGTTCTTAAAATGTGTAGAAAAAAGTTAAAAGATTTCTGAATTAGCCTAGGCAAAGCCCAGATTACAGTTGTTCAGATTAAAGAAATTTGTAGATTCTGGACATATTGATGAATTCTTAGTCAAAATTGATTGGGGCGTGGGGGGGGGGGGAGAAAAAACTCAAAGAGATAGTGAAGGCAAGCCCAATTGTTGAAAAATCCTGCTTGTTAATCAGTCGAAGTGCACTGGAGATTTCTCTCCTAACTGTTCCCCATATTTGGCAGTTCCGTCCGAAGTCGACTCGCTGGAAAGACTTTCATTTTGATCACGACTTGCTCTGATACCGGTGTATCTCGTTTGAGACTCTCTTAATTTCTATGGTTTTGCAGGAAAAATGGTTCGATATATTAAAAAGCAAGGTCTTGTGTCTTCCCCCTCCTCACTCCTTCGTTTCTTTGTAGGCAGCTCCCTTGTTACTAAAAGGCACACGCGCGCGCGCACACACACACACAGAATGAGAGAGAGAGAGAGAGAGAGAGAGTTCATGGTTCTGCATTCGCTTGTTTCATTAGGAGGCGCCGCGCAGCTCCATCTCCCAGACCGCGAGTGCCTGCCGCATGCAGCCCTGCAAATCCAGGGAACAAAGGCTTAATTCCTCTGTTCTAAAGAGGGAACAGTTTAGGCAAGTCGCTTCATCTCTGTCTGGATTAGGATTTTCCAAACAAAATTAGTAAAGCCGCAACCCTCAAACTTGTTAAAGTCATGTGGAAGATTAACTACTACAACTGAACGTTTAGATCAGTATTCCCCTCAAAGCAGCCATTGGAGACCAATTTATTTATTCTAATTATTTAAGACAGACTCGCACCTCCGCAGAAGCGGGTGGCGAATCGTCCTTGGGCTCTGACTCCAACGCCGTTCTGGTGGCGGTGTCGGGCGCCGGCTGCCAGCCTGGATTCTGCTGAGGCGCATGTTCTGACCCCCTTCGGGCAAACCAAGACCCCAGCCGAAGCAAGGGTGAACCAAAACCCTGAGGGGAAAAGTTTCGCCATTGGCTTCTCCCTCCCGTGGCTGGACGGAATGGGCGCGCCCGGCTATGGGTGAGGAAGGAAAGAGGGCGCTTCGCGAGCTTCGAGAGGTCCCCGCCTCGGCCTGGGAACCGGGGCGCTTTGTATTCTGGGAGATGCGGGGGAGCCGGCGCAAGGCGGTATCTTGAGTGTCCCACGGGAACGCTTCCTTCTCACTGATACGGGGATACCCTTTGGCCGTTTTGAATCGCAGTCCCTTGGTTAACATTTGTGGATTTCCCTGTTCTCCTGACACCCCCCTCCCCCCAGCCTCCACCCCTTCTGGCCTCATGGCGAGGTCATGTTCCCTTTGCTGGTTTCCGTTCCACAGTTTTATATCCCGTCCTAATCACCAGACTCCAGGCAGTTAGCAATCAAGAGTTTGCAATTAAACTCAGAAGCCAGTTCCAAGGATTCTAGTTAATTAAAAAGGAATTGTTAAAATTCAAATAAAACCCAATAAATAAAAATGAAACCCAAAAATTACCTCGGCGTTGCTCTGAAACAATTGCCTGGCAAAAACAAACGTTCAAAGAACAAAAGTTCAGAAGTCCAGGCTGGTTAAAAGGAGATGATTAAGCTTGTTGCCTCATCAAGGCAAAGATGTGAGCAAAGAGAGAAGGTTGTTACTGTATTGTGGAATTGCTAAGATCAAATAAAAATGAATGTGTGTGTTAGGAATTGAGATTATTAATATTTTTTTCCTGTTTGTGGCTAGAATTAAATGACAGTATTTGCCTCTCTCATGATTGTGGGCCACAACCACACTTTTGGTTGGGTGGAAGTGCATCATTGCATTCATTGAACCAGGTGCTAACCCTGGCTCCAGAAGAATTTCTTCAACATGCTAACAGTTTGGTGCTGTGTAGTATTTAATTTTTCAAATATAACAAATAATAAGAATGAAATAACATTAGCAGAATTATGAAAATCAAATTAGATTGCCAGAAAGTGGAAAAAAGTGGCTTCATAGGCAGCCTTATAGAATGGCATGGAACTGCAATTCTGTCCCAGAAGCAGGACTTCAGAGGAAAGGAGTGGCATAGGCGGGATACAAGCAATTGAAATAAACGAACAGTATAGTAATGTGGGTTACTGCTCAAACCAAGCACCAGTGCAAAATGTTCCAAGTGACAGCAGTGCTTTTAGTAAAGAGTCAAGTGGGAGAGGGGACAAACAGAAAAATGGGGTCTCTGCGTTTAGTCAGCTTATGTACAAAATGCATTTAGCCATGCTTGTAACATCTGGGTTGCAATAATTCAGATAAATGCTAGATGGCAGCAGAAAGGGATCAATGATTCTAATTCTTTCCTGCCATCTTTTTGCCTTATGTCGTGCTAGTATTATATCGAAATCAAAGTTGATCAAAAGTGCCCGCTGGGAACATGTTGTCAGTGTCAAATTTGGTCAGTAAAAAAATTATGAAAGGTTGGTCTCTTCTGTATTTTTCAGTCCTTAAAGCACCCAAACGTATACAGTGTGTCACTTTGGTCCCCCTGGCCTTCTGGACTTGGGGTGCCATATTCCCACTGTTTTAGGGCTGGAGGACTTTGAAATATATGTACTATATCACTGTTAGGCAGGCTGAGTTCCAGCATGCTTCAACAGAAAGAAGCTGGGAGGATGATTTCTGGTGTCTTTCAATTTACAAAAGGAAGCTTGCTTCTGGATGTTTTCCAAGGGTGGAGGTAGAGATATGTCTTCCAGATGAAAATATCAAAGTGAAAGAGAATTTTTGTCAAGAATCTGCCTCTGGAGTGATATGAAACTGCAGCATTTTGAATCAGTTCACCCACTCTGTTTCTTATATCTAAGGACATTATAACACAGAATGGGTCACAATTTATGTATTCTTAAGAAACCAGGGTGAATTAGTGGTCTAGATTCATCAGAAAATACATGTGGTACGTGCTACAGTATCCTCTTTTCTTGTGGAAGAGAGTGCAATTTACTGTATCCAGATGATGGGCTAGTTGTAATGTTTCCAATGGCCAGAAAAACTAGGCTTCTTTTGAATACATGCATTAGTCAGTGTTAGAGATTTTGACAGATTGTTTATTAAGAATGTGATCGAGGTCTGTAAGGAGCTATCCCAGAATCGAGTGAAGTAGCAGCGTTTAGTTTGCTGTCAATTGACAAGTACTTTCTATGGAAAACTGCTTGTGTGAGGAGGGGGGCAGGGTTGGGGGAGGGATGGTATATGGTAGCAGAGACTCCTGGGAAGGAGAAAAGGCAGGAAAGCTGAAAAACAAATGTCTTTACATTGGGGCACCAGACTTTGTCCAAAGTTGGAGTATATAAGGACAAAAAGACAAACTTGTAGAAGGAACGCATTGAATCCACTGAAGCAGTCGCAGTGTGAGCAAAGAGACTAACCAGCTTGACTGCTGTTGCTTTCTCTGTACTCCAGAGCTGGCTGAGGCCTGTGGTGGCTTTTTTTTCATAGGCTTGTGAGTACTTGGAAATTCTGAGGCGGTGAAAAAAACAGCAACAGGTGAAAGGTGAAAAGTGAAAAAACAGCAACAACAGTTCTCTTGGCTAATTTGAGGGAGACGGGTTATGTGAAATTTCCCCTTAAAATAACAACTGAACTCCAGGGAATATGTGAACCAGATAAACTCTTTTTCAGCTGGCACTTAAGATGGCACTTTTTTAGAAGAAAAGGCCACTTAGCCTGCATAGAAGGGGACTATACTGTCCCACCTAGCAAATCCTGGAACACCACCCTCCCTTTCACACACTCTGTCGAGGCAGAGGCCAACTGGTTTCAGCCATGACTTCAGATATTGTCATCTGTGCCTTAATCAAAGCTTCTTTCTTTATTTTTTTTTTCCAGGTTTGGGAGATGCCTGGGGCCAGCCAAACAGATTAGGCCCATTGGATAATGTCGCAAAGGAGCTGGGTTCACATTTACTTCAGGTAAAATCTTTGGGATGCATGATTCTTTTTCTGTGCTTTGTGTTTTGTTTTGGGAGAATATCTGTTGGTTACTATTCTTCCTCCCCACTCTTTGCCCCATATCTCCTTTCCTGCCCCCTGATATAGCCAACTCCTGTTGAAGGAGTTGTATATTCTGTGTTTAAAAAATTGTCATTATAATTCAAACTGTGGGCATTTGGGGTTTTTTATTTGTTAGTTCCTAAGTTTTGCAACCATACATAACTTCACTAGCAGACAACTATTTACACGGATTTTTAAGACATACATATGCAGATACTGTATAATAAAGGATTATTTAAATAAAGTATTTAAAAAGACTTGAATTTCACCAGTTCTTAAAAGTGGAATAAGAATTATTTTAATGTAATTTTGATAGCAGTTTAGAATGAATCCAAACTACTTTGTTTTTGTTGGTATATATTCTATTATAAAAGTAAGTAATGAAATGAAAAAATTATCTATATAATTAAATTTTATTTTTCCTTTTCTCACAACATTCTTTCATTCAAAGACAACTTTATGAAAAATAATGTACATTTAAGAATGTCTTAAGATCTTTTGTAAAAGTTTTGAAACATCATAATTGTTTACAACATTACACACGCATTTTAGTAAGATTTGATAGCATTTTAAAAAGTTCCTCAGAAAATATATTTTTGTCACATAAGATTATTTATTTACTTATATGGTTTGTACAGCCACCCATCTTACAGCTGTGACTCTGGCAGGCATATAAAGTTAAAAAAACTATTTAACAATCCAAAACACAACATCCAAGGTCAAAACAATAATCCCAACTTACATAAAACAGCATGAACCAGCATTGCTCGTCTAACCTCCTGGCCAAATGCCTGGGGGAGCAGCCAGATCTTCAATGCCTTACAACAGGCTAACAGGGTCAGGACCATCTGGATCTCCAGTGTGATGCTGTTCCCCAAGACAGATGCTGCCACAGAGAAGACATGACTCCTGGGTCCAACAAAATGACCTTGTTTGACGGAAGGGACCCAGAGTATGCTGTCCCTGCTAGATCTGGTTGGGCAAGCAGAAACAACGGTAGCATTTATTCAAAATTTTATATCTTACCTTTTCAATGACTGAAGTAAGCCGACAGCAAATAAATCTATAAAATAAAATCTATAAAATATCTTTGACCTATAAAATAGCAAGTTACATATTTCATTCATTTCATACATCTGAATTCTAAATATTTTTTTTGAAGCTCCACAACTAATTTAGTTGAAAATGAAACATTACACACACACACACACACACACAAATACACCCTAAAAGTAAGTTTTTCAAATGTGTGCTGATGCAGCCTAGCTATATACAGTAACATTGGGACACAAATTGCTAGTTTACAAGGATGTTAAAAGCAATGTTTTATGCCAGAAAGCAATTATTTTTGCTCCATTGTTAATACTTCAACAAAGTTTTGTTTATGTTCTAAAGTGAGTAGAGAAAGCAGAGAGTAACCTGGTTCCAATTATTTGATGTAAAAATAAGGTTGGCTAGAAAATAATTTGGAATCTTTTATATGGAAGTAATGTCAAACTTGGCTGTTAAATGTTTTTATTACTTTTTTCATGTTTCAAACCTTAAATAAGAATTAGTAAATATGAAAGAGGTTTGTACTAAATAATTATTCTGACATTATTTATCCCTTTCAAATGCAGAACCTTTTTCTTCAAAAAGAGAATACTTGGGTTATACTGTATATATCGTAGTCACTCTTCCCTAGACTTCCATAAGTAGCTATATACTTTGTCAGATATTGACCCGTTTTTCTTCTCTGGTGAGCAAAGGCTTTACGGACTTAGATGGGTTTTTCCCATGTTTGGTATCTGATGTATTGCAATGGAAAAAGGAACATGGCAAGTTATCTGCCACTGAGCTGTGGCAATTCTGCTATTTTTCAAGGATTTTTTTTTTAACTTCCTTAAAAATGTTTAAGAAATACACATCTTAACGAAGGTAAAAATATTTGCTTGAGAAGTGGGAGCATCACTGTCAGTCAGAGCAGAGTAATGCTTTGATAAAATTTTAATTTGAACTTTCAAGAACTGAAGCTAAGACCTTCAACATTCAAAGCAAATGTTTTACCACTGGATCACACTTCTCCTAAAATTAGTGGAACTTGCTTCCAAATACCCATTTGGGGGATTGGAATGGAATATTCCAATTGTCACTGTAGTGCTTTGAAGCAGTTTTAAATGTTATAAGTGGATTTTATTTAAATTTGTTAGACTTGGCATTTTAAAATAGAAAGTTATTTTATTTTTACTGGTTATTTGTTTTATTTTGCGAGAACATTAGGTCCTAGACAAGCATTTTGTAATAGGTCAAAGGAGCATTTTATAGCCATATTTATAGTTTTAATTTTCAAAGAATTTCCAGGTTATACAGGTGAAACTTGAAAAATTAGAATATCGTGCAAATGTTCATTTATGTCAGTATGGCAACTCAAAAGGTGAAACCAATATATGAGATAGATGCATTACATGCAAAGCGAGATATGTCAAGCCTTACTTTGGTATAATTGTGATGATTATGGCGTACAGCTTATGAAAACCCCAAATTCACAATCTCAGAAAATTAGAATAGTGTGAAAAGGTTCAATATTCTAGGCTCAAAGTGTCCCACTCTAATCAGCTAATGAATCCAAAACACCTGCAAAGGGTTCCTGAGCCTTTCAATGGTCTCTCAGGCTGGTTCAGTAGGAATCACAAGCATGGGAAAGACTGCTGACCTGACAGTTGTGCAGAAAACCATCATTGACACCCTCCATAAGGAGGGAAAGCCCCAAAAGGGAATTGCAAAAGAAGTTGGATGTTCCCAAAGTGCTGTATCAAAGCACATCAATAGAAGGTTATGTGGAAGGGAAAAGTGTGGGAGAAAAAGGTGCACAAGCAGCAGGGATGACCGCAGCCTGGAGAGGATTGTCAGGACACGGCCATTCAAAAGTGTTGGGGACTTTCACAAGGAGTGGCCTGAGGTTGGAGTTAGTGCATCAAGAGCCACCACACACAGACGGATCCTGGACATGGGCTTCAAATGTCGTATTCCTCTTGTCAAGCTGCTCCTGAACAACAAACAACGTCAGAAGCATCTTACCTGGGCTACAGAAAAAAAAGAACTGGTCTGTTGCCCAGTGGTCCACAGTCCTCTTTTCTGATGAGAGCAACTTTTGCATCTCATTTGGGAACCAAGGACCCAGAGTCTGGAGGACAAATGGAGAGGCACACAATGCACGATGCTTGAAGTCCAGTGTGAAGTTTCCACAGTCTGTGTTGATTTGGGGAGCCATGTCATCTGCTGGTGTTGGTCCACTGTGCTTCATTAAGTCCAGGGTCAACGCAGCCGTCTACCAGGAGATTTTGGAGCACTTCATGCTTCCTTCTGCAGACGAGCTTTATGGGGATGCTGACTTCATTTTCCAGCAGGACTTGGCACCTGCCCACACTGCCAAAAGTACCAAAACCTGGTTCAATGACCATGGGATTACTGTGCTTGATTGGCCAGCAAACTCGCCTGACCTGAACCCCATAGAGAATCTATGGGGCATTGCCAAGAGAAAGATGAGGGACATGAGACCGAACAATGCAGCGGAGCTGAAGGCCTCTATTGAAGCATCCTGGTCTTCCATAACACCTCAGCAGTGCCACAGGCTGATAGCATCCATGCCATGCCACATTGCGGCAGTCATTGCTGCAAAAGGGGCCCAAACCAAGTACTGAGTACATATGCATGCTTATATTTTGCAGAGGTCCGATATTGTTCTATTTCCAATCCTTGTGTTATTGATGTCATGTAATATTCTAATTTTCTGAGATTGTGACTTTGGGGTTTTCATAAGCTGTACGCCATAATCATCACAATTATACCAAAGTAAGGCTTGACATATCTCACTTTGCATGTAATGCATCTATCTCATATATTGGTTTTACCTTTTGAGTTGCCATACTGACATAAATGAACATTTGCACGATATTCTAATTTTTCGAGTTTCACCTGTACTTTGGGAAATTATAATTTCATATTTTGAATTAAATATTCTAGGTATTTTAATTTTATTTATGCATTTCCAAATTTATTTTTCAAAGAATGTTCCATTTATAGACTTTAATTTAAAAGACAAAGTCAGAAGAATAAAAAAAACTCCCTCAAGGTATAATTAAACTTGTAAAGAATGACAAATTCTTCCAGACAATTAATTAGGATTGTTTTTTCCCTTAAGAATACCATAATAGAACTTGTGTGAAGTAGAAAAATACCATAAGCCATATCAACCTGATACAGTTAATTTAACTGCTGCGTGTGCAAAACCGTCATACTTAAAAAGATAATGATTTATATGTGATTTTTATAATGAGTGTATAATAGACTTTATCAGGCCAATATGGGTAATATCTTTTTAATGTATGTTCTTCTATAGGGGGAAATTAAAAACTTCTCACAAGGAACTTGACTGTAAATTGTAAGTGGTAAGATTTTTCTCTATTTCTTTTTCTTTTACAGACTCTGGATGGGTTTGTTTTTGTGGTAGCGTCTGATGGCAAAATAATGTATATCTCAGAAACAGCTTCTGTTCATCTAGGTTTATCCCAGGTAGGAATAAGTTTCTGTCCCTCTGTTGAATGCTGATGTTGGAAAAGCATATGTTATTATCTTGTCAGTAATATACAGTTTCCTGCCTTGCTTGATTTTAGGCTTTCTTTTTAAAAAAGCAAATAAATCGCAGGAGGACATTGTGATGTCTGGTGCTATTGCCAAGTAATTAAACAACTCAGTTATCACCCACCAATTGACAATAGAAATCAAGAGCAGCCCTGGTTAAATTGGGAGTATCCCAACCACCCATCAATTGTTAATTGATAAAGTGCTTGTAATTTGTCTCTCATGTAACCTGCATCTGCATAACCAAACTGTCTTCCCCTCCCTTCCTAACCCCCCACCTCACCCCAATTTAAATCCTGCATCAGCCTAGACCAGTGTTTCCCAACCTTGGCTACTTGAAGATGTACAGACTTTAACTCCCAGAATTCCTCAGCCAGCAAGTTGCCAAGGTTGAGAAACATCCATCTGATGAAATGAGCTGCAGGTCACAAAGGCTTGTGTCTTTTAATAAAATGTGTTAGTAAAGTACTACCAGACTCCTTTTGTCTTTCTGCCAACATACACTAACATGGCTCTCTTCCTACAAATGCCAGCCACCTTTGTAGCTTGCAGCTCCAAAATGCAATCCAACCAAAATGCAGTCTAACTGGGTTCAGAATCTCCTTTAATGAGATGGATGATATAGAGAGGGTAGCTGGAGCACACTCATTTTTGCAGATCACTCCAACATTGCATTTCTCTTCTGGAGATAAAGAAAGAGATAACATTAATTCAACCCGTCTTCTAGGTTTGAATAGCACACAAAGTCTAGGTTAGAGTAACAAGGTAACAAGCTATCCTAATCTGGAGATACCTGGGATTTGGGATTTGAACAACAGGCAAGAATGTTGTTGACTTGGTTAAATATGTCTTGTGAACATGACCATAGTTTGTTACTAGTGTAGGGAAACAACTTCATAGTTTTTTGTAACTTACTTCTACTACTGGGAGACTTTCAAACAACTTTTATCTTCTTGGGCCTCCATGAGATTTTCAGCAGACCAGTACAGGCAGAGAGCAAATGAATATGTATGACCAATTCCTCTGCCTTTTTTCATTCCTTTCCTTCATTCAATTACAATTTTTAAAACAATGTTCAACCAATCCCCAATGTTATAAGGGGTTCTTATTTCCACCTGTAACCTTCACATGTTTTCCCACTTTTCCCCTTAACATTGACTAAGGAGGAAAATATGAAGAGCTGCTCAGTTATTATGGGCATTCCACACAAGCAACTTTCCTCTGCAGCATTTTCATGCCACCATGGGTATGTCCTCACTATTGCCTTCCTAACTGTGTTGTATCCTGTCATTCCGCCAGCTAGTGTTGTTCCAGCTGGATTCTGAGGGGTGGGGGAGTAGAAAACAGTAGTCATTTGGTGTCATATCCCTGTCCTTGTTTTTTCCATGCTGCAGTTGTTTTTCATACCAAGGGAAAAATAACCCAAGTGGCCGTTTTGAGTTAGCAGAACTTCCTATCAAAATGACCCAGAAGGACAGCACCTTTGTTTCAGGAGGAGATGGATTCCAAGAAGCAAGGAAGTGAGATGTAGTGGAAATTCCCACCAATGAGAAACTGCCTGGGCTGCAATTCCCAAGGCAATGCTTCTCAACTGTCTTCAGCACATTTTCTCTGGAGCCTGAAGTATATTAACTCAGTTTGTGAAGCTCTATGAAAGTCCCATGGCATTGTGAGGATATGGGGTTGTGGCACTGATCTTTGATTGGCACTGCCCTTATATGTGGAAGGTGCCTGGGTTAACTGTTAGTCTAAAAGCACCACTGTCAGCAGAGTCCTCTGTGGGATATGAGTTTATCAAACCTTTTAAAAGTTATATGGGCAAAGCTCATGCAGGAAAGAGTGATCTGCAGAAACAACTGGTTCTATGTTTAGCATCTCTCTCTCTCTCTCTCTCAAGTTAGAATGAGGGAGCAGTATTTAATCAGGCATCTCTGGAAATATTTTTTTCCCTTTGGAGAAAAACATGTAGAAATGGAAACTGATATTGTTTATTGTGCTCATGCAAGTGATTATGTTGCACTACTGCATCTCAGCTACAAAACTCCAGATGACCACTTAGATGGCAACAGAGAGATGCAGAAAGTAGCTCTGTGCTGCCATCTAATGTTCTTCCAGGTTTCTGCAGCCCAGGTATGGCAGCCCTGGCTTATGTATCACTTACTGTATAAAACCAAATATTGTGAAGATTAAAAAAACTAATGCATAATTTTATCTTTATGACATAAACATTGGATAATTAAGTGAGTATAGTTGTTACAAAAAAGATTAGATTTTCTAGCCTATAAAGTATAATGCAGGATAATCCTTTAAAATTTAAATTGGGCAGACTTCCAGCCCATAAAGTAATCTCAATCTCAATTCAGTAAAGTGAGCAAATCAGATATTTATAGAAAGTATGTGACTTAGCCACACTGTTTAATTTGGGCAACTTGTTAACTATTTAATGTTGCAGAGAACTATAAATCCTAGCCACAAAATTATTCATTGGTCATGTGCAGTTTAAACTGCTTTATATTTCAGTCCCAATTTTCCTGTTAAGGTTGTATTGCAACTATAAAGAGAGAAGATTTGTACAAAATAGCAGTTTATTTTCTATTAAAAATGTCTTCAAGTATTAAAAAAAATCCCTTTGTTGTCAAATGAGTAATGAACTGGAACTCAACAATATACTACATAAAAGGTAGTCATGATAACATTTTGTATACAATTGTTGCTGGTAGCCTTCAAACTCTTAATTTATGGCATTAATTCCTTTGTTCTTTGGATACAGTTTTGTGGCTAGGATTTATAGTTCTCTGCAACATTAAATAGTTAACAAGTTGCCCAAATTAAACAGTGTGGCTAAGTCACATACGTTCTATAAATATCTGATTTGCTCACTTTACTGAATTGAGATTGAGATTACTTTATGGGCTGGAAGTCTGCCCAATTTAAATTTTAAAGGATTATCCAATTGTATCCAATAACTGTATATCAGTGGTTGTGTGTCAAGCTCTGGAGAGAAGTGTTGAATGGCATATGTCAATATCTTTGCTTCATGGTAGAAGGATGTTTTGAGTGGAATACATAGGGCTCCATTCTAGACGCTGTGCTGTTCTATATATTTACAAGTGACTTGGATGTGATGTTAAAAAATGTAATTATACAATTTGCAGACAGCGCAAAGATGAAAGGGGTTAGCAAATATCAGGATTTAGGAGGATCTTGACAAATTGAAACACCAGGCAAAATCCAGCCAGATGAATTTCCACAGGAAGAAATGCAAAGTAATATATTTGGAAAGGAAAAATAGTAGGGGCCATAATAGGCAACATGTCATATTTCTTCCCTGTTCCACATTGGTTATACTACACCTAGAATATTACTACATATTTTAAGAACACTGGCAAACTAGAACATGACCGGAGGAGGGCAACCAAAATAATAAAGGGATGGAAAGAAAAACTTAAGAGGCATAGTTGTAGATGTTGGATATATTTAGCCTGGGGAAGAGAAGTCTGCAGGAAATAACAGTTATCTTTAGGTGTCTGAACAGCTCACATGTAGAAAATGGAATCCAGAATAGTTCATCAATACAGGACAAGAAACAATGAATTTAAAGTAAAATCTAAACTAAATCAATTTTGGTTGGACATTGGGATAAAAATTCTAATGATAAGAGGAATTCAGCAATGGAAAAGACAGCCTTCCATTGGACTTTCCTTGACTGGAGGTATTTAAAGAGGCTAGATGACCATCTTTTGAGGATGCCATAGCAGTGAACTCATGCACTAGGCAGGAGGTTGGACTGATCATCAAGGTCCTTGCAATCATTACATTTTGTATGAAAAAAATAAAAGTACACATTGAAATAAAGTATATATAATGGAAGCTCAAGCATAACAAATTATTAAACCTTGGCCAGATTGTTAAACCTTGACTGAACTTTCCATAAAATAAATATCCAGTTCCTATGCAAAAAGGAACAGTCTTCCAACCAGTGCTTTAAAGTAGAGTCTTTCCACCTTAGTAAAGCAATCTTCTTAACTGCATCCCATGCATGAAAAATCTAAAGTTCTTCATACTTCTGTAGGTTCCAACTTTTTGGAAAGTAAGTTAACATCACATTCACATCTTTAACCCTTTTTCCCCCCCAACACCCTGTTAAAAACCACATTAATATTCATCTAAAAGGATGCTAGTGTAGAACAGGCTCCAAACCTAGGTGTCAGTGTCCCCTCTGAATTATTACACACAAAGACTGGTACCCAACTCTTATTAGATATCCTATGGGGTGTCCCATAATAATGGAAAACAACCTTTATTGTTTTGAATATTTATCACATTTTGAGATATAGTATACCAAATTAATATTCTTTAAAATGCTAATATATTAATTAGTCCAGCTAATTGTTACAAACTGCCTGCATAATTCCTATAAATATTTTAGTATAAATTTTCAGTTATAGATAAAAATTAACTTTAGATTTGGGGACTTCCAAAACTTTTTCCAATGATAATTGGAATTTCAGATGGTGCTAATACATTAGTCCCAAACTGTAAAAAAAAGATGTTCTAATTAAACACATTGCCATTCAGTAGTTTTGGGCAATCAAAATTCTTTTTGCAACACATAAAATAATAAAAACTGATTAACAGCAAACTGATCCAAAATATTGATGCCATTTTTGTAAATTGGGCTTATCCCAATTAATGGGATGACCTGAAACTTTTCCAAAGTACTGTATTATAGCCTTAAATTTGGGTAAAGAACACCGGTAATTATTAGAAAGGCAAAGAATGTTATTGGTATACTGTATAGCAATAATTTATGTTCTATTCTGTACAGTACACCTTAATACCCACAATTCATTATGTTGCCTAATAAAGCAGACCAATGCATTAAATCAAATCAATTTGTTGGCCTGCTTCATTAAAATAAAATTAAATAAAAGAGGAGAAGGTGCATATTCTTTGCAAGTTCTGCATAGCATCCTAATGGGTGAAAGAATAATTCAGTTTGTGATAACCCTAGCCACGGGGATAGAATATCCCATAATGCAATCAACAAAATGAAAAGGAAAACCAAATTTAGCCAGAATATTTCCAGAAATTTGATCTACACCATGTCATAGGCTTTTTCCATATCTAGTGAAATAGCCACCTCCAAATCTAGTTTATGTGTGAAATATATCCAAATAATCTGATATTATTCAATGCCTGATGCCCTTTTATAGACCAGTTTGTGTTGCATGAATTATTGAAGGTAACGTAGTATTTGAGTCAAAATGACTGCAAAAATTTTAACCTACACATTCAACAGAGAAAGCAGGTGATACACTCTGTAGGAAGTTTACCTGCCTTCAAAATTACAGGCGTAAACATAGTGTGAAAGGTTTGTGGGAGAAAGCCCTCTGCTAAGTAGTTCAATCTTTTTTATTAAACATTACATCAGTTTCTCTCTATTGATTTGAAAGTTTAAAATAATTTAAAATAAATATTGTTTAAATTGCAGTTTTCAAATTACTTTTAAAAGTCTGCTTAATATATATGTTTTAGAATAAATAGTTTGAAATTGGAACCTTATGTGTTATTACTTAATACTGAATGATGTAGAATAACAGATAATAATCTTGATTGATCCACTAAATTTCTGTAGATCACAATTTGAGAGAGAATCTCTGTTCTAGAATTAGTAGATATGGACACACATACACACAAAAAGTTAAGAATCACAGTCTTTTGTTCTTTGTGGTAGTCTTGTCTTCAAAAATGTAAGTGTCTTGTAGGATAGCTTAAAATATGTGGATATTAGAAGGCTGGCATTGTAGCAACAAACTTGGAAATAAGAAGCTTGAAATAATTAATTGGCTTGAAAGACACTTTCAGTTAACAAATCAAAACTAAATATAGGATAATGATGGTGGGCTGGATTTGGAGGTGAACAACCTAGGGCCTATCAGATGTTGTTCACAACTGCCAACCAGCATGGTTAATTGTAACTAACCGGTGGATGTAATTTAGTAACAGTTATAGGGTGACAGTTTTTCTAACCCAGAATTATGGGGGGGTGGGGGAAAGAAGTTGCAGATTAATACTTGGAGAGACATTGCATTTTTATATAAAGGGTTTGAGTCTAGGTTTGTTATTTTTTTTCTTCTAATATCAGCAATAAAAGTATCTTTTCAGACTGTCTTCTTGAATCTCTGGCTGCAAGTGTTCTAGTACAAATATCAGTCTGAGTGAAACTTTGTAGAGTATACCCAATTTCCAAGCCATGTCTTATATCCAGAATTGTATGAGTATAGCTAATTTGAAAAGCCCAAATGCTCCTAATTAGCTATACAGCAGCAATGCTTTAAAAAGCTGATGTGGCTTGGAACTAACTTCCCTTGTGAAGAACTAGGAGAACTAAAATTCCTTTGGTTCAGTCTTCTAGTAACAGAGTCACTTTTTTGTGAGATGGGCGGTATCTACATTTGAAATATAAACAGCTGTATGAAAAAAGATTGTAGAGGTTCTTAATATTAAAAAGGTATTATCAATATAGATATATACCATAATCTTCAGGCAATGTTATCTGTTGTGCAATTGAACTACAGTTGCCATAGTTAGAATTAAGTAGGTAGATTATAGTTTTTGGTCAACAGCTGCATTTGTTCCAAAATAACAACAATCCACATTAGAAAAAAATGTGGTAAATTATATGTAAATCATACATGTAGTTTATAAGGATTTCTGAAGAACTGTATTAAAAAAACAAGGGAATCTGTAGTAATTCTGATTTTGTTGACTGTTTTCTTGACAGGTAGAACTCACTGGTAATAGCATTTATGAATATATACATCCATCAGATCATGATGAAATGACAGCCATTTTAACAGCTCACCAACCGCTTCATCCCCATCTTTTACAAGGTATTCCATGAAATATTATCATGTTTAAATATAAAAAGTTGGTAAAATATAAGGCTGATCTTTGTGTTCTAACTTTTCTTATGCTAGAATATTGGTAAATAGCATATAATATACAGTATATCTATACTGATACAGCATCTTTCTTCTTGTGCCAAAATTTGACAATATTTGCCTAAAACTGATACTGTATGTTGTATATATGGCTCTCCAAATTAATTTAAATACTTAAGAGCAATTCTAGGATTATAAGGTACAGGTATCCAATAATAAAGGCTCTGTTCTGTAGAACAATTATTTATAGGATGTGGAACTGCAAGAAGGGCCACAGACAAAAATGTATGAAAACGCATGAAAGATGAAAGACAGCAAGAAAGACTGATTTGATTCAATCACCCCAGGGATGATTCTGTGTTCATTGAAGGCTAAATATAATTTCACAGAAGTGTCTAGAGAATCTTGTTTAATAATCATGTGCAATCTGAGTGAATAAACACAATTCATTACAAAAAATAGCCAGTGCCTCTTTTTTTATATACCATGACATATAACAGAGCAGACCATTTACATATGTAGGGGACATTTTATTTTAGAATTATTTTTGAAGTCAGACATGTTATCTTTGAATCTCCAAAAAAAGGAAAGAGATAATTGAGGAGACACACTTGATAAAAACGAATAATTCATTTTAAAAAATTATACTGCTGACAGATCTGTGAGTGTTTTATCTCTATATGTTGCTATGTCACTTTCATTAATTGGGATCTTGTGTCAGACTGGATATGTAAATAAATATCTGACTTTGGATGAATATTTAAATTCCTTTCCTGGATTATATAGTCTTCAGATAAAACACAAACATTCTATCTGATATGTGAATTTGAATCAAGCTCACAAAAGAGTCATGGATATAAATATATCCAACATTATTCTGGTTTTATAGCTGAGTATAGCAGGAAGTTTGAAGAAAAAGACTGGAACCCTCCTAACCTATAACTGGGACTTATGGCCAATGTATCGACATATCAAGAGGGAAAGAAAGGCAAAAATATTACAGACTCCTATGGCTGCACCCTGCAGAAACTGTCCTTTGAATCAACAGCATGATATAGATCTGGGAGATACTATTATTTTAAAAATATGTACTTTATATATAATAAATTTTATTTTATTTTTATACCCTGTTCCCTAAGCGTGTACAATGTTTGATTAAAGTACCTTTTGAAATTCAAAACAAATAATAGCAATTGAAAAGTTAAAAACATTTAAATCTTTAAAATCCCAGCACATAATATACCCACAGGCACTTCTCTACTACAAGGTTAAAAGGCCCTCCAAGAGGAATTAGCTGTACTCTGAAATTAGATGGCTGTTATTGGAGATTATAGCATTATTTTGCCATGACCATTTTTCTGATGCTACTTGTATTTCCTTTTTCATGTCTTATGAGACCATTTTATTTCGGAATAATTTATCATTTCTTTTTTAATCATATAATTATGGACTGCTCCTTATTCATTTTGAATAGGCAACATGGGGGAGGAATGAGAACACGGCTTTTTACATGGGTGCAGGGGTCTCCCCAGCGTATGGTAAAAAGTCAGAATGGCAGGCACAATACACTTTGCTTGTTTTTTATGGGTGGATGACCCTGCATGGATATATATTCAAAATTTTCCCCATTCATATATTCAGCAAGCCTCAACTGTCCTGGAGGAGTAGCATTACTTTTTAACATCCAGAAAACAAATAGTCTGAACTAATTTCTCTGCCTTAGCACTCAGATTGTGTACATAGGGCCTTACTTAGAAAAGAAATCCTGTGAATCAGGCACTCATGGTGAAACAGCCCATTTTTGTATACTATAAAATAAAGGGGAGGGAGGGGCTTGGGATATTCTTCTATTGTACTGTTGCAGAGTTACCCCATGTAAATGTATAGACTACGGTAGTCTTGCTGACTTTAAGTTGAGCTTCTGAAATGCATCTCTCCTCCATATTTATTTGATAATTAGATCAGCAGGCTCTGGCATCATATCCCAAGATAAAGGTGAGGTGAAGCTGAAATCTTATATGCAGTTAGTTGGGAGTAAGCACCAACTGAAAGCACTGGAACTATTTTTAAGTAAATATCCATAGGATTGTGCTGTAAATTATCCAGAGAACTAAGGATAATTAGTTATTGTTGGACACAGAATGTGATACTCTCTATATCTGTACCAAGGAGATTTAATTTGGAAGCCTATTTCCTCAAATATTTAATTCTCTCTTTCTCTTGCACACACACTACTGAAAATCATAATTTTAAGGGATTTTTAAAATTATGAGGCCAATAATTAATTACGTTTAATGGCATTTAATTTTGTTGAAATGCTGGAATTTAAAATATGTTAAACTATCTTTAAAATAAAACAAAGATATTTTATTATGAATTTCACATTCATTTTTGCTCAGTAATTAAAAAACTTTTAGACTGCTTTCTATCTTCCAAAAACCAGGGTGTATACAACAAGTATGAGCAAAATCATCAATATATTCATACTGAATAAAAGTAATAATGCTATCTTGTCTTATGTACTTAAGAATGGTAAGAAAATATTTTCAGATATATGGAAAGTGGCCAAAGGAGAAACTTAATCTATACGTTTATATTTTAACTCTTTATATTTTGTTTGCAGAATATGAAATAGAGAGATCTTTCTTCCTGCGAATGAAGTGTGTCTTGGCCAAGCGAAATGCAGGATTAACAAGTAGTGGGTACAAGGTAAAACACACTTCTATGCCGTCTTCAGAACAATATTTAATGTCATACATTCATCTATATCAATAAAGCTGGCTGGTGAGGCTGAGCTAAAAGAGTTTGGGGAAGTGCTATAGTGAAACAAAATCTATTGTGAAACTCCTCCATTCTGATTATAGTCAGGAGATTAAGAAACAAGGTAAAAATATTTCTGCAATCAGAAATTCTGATTGCAGAAATTCTCTGTGTACTCTTTCTTGGTGACATATCTGTTTCAGCCTCCTCTGTTTCTTTTTTTCCTCTCCTTCTTTTGTTTTCAGATCCTCACATTGGCATTTTCCTTGTTCAATCTTTTTCTAACTGGAATTGTTCATTTTTGGTACCTCCTTTGTTAATAATTATATGTTATTAATACTCCCTTTTTAAGAGCTCCCATTTACACTTCTGTTCCAATTGGCTTCTCCTGCCATAGACTCCTATTTATCATTGCCTTGAATTTATTAAAATCCACTTAGTCTGAGATAAGCGTTCAATTATACTCAATTCTAGTTTCCATTAGAACCAAGAATTCCAGCATGACATGGCTATTTTTCTCCAGTATTCTGGCTATTTCCTCTACTAAGGGCCTATCCACACTTAAGATGCTCCTGTTCTGTGTTCATGCTGGCTTGACACTAAATTAGTTTAAGAAAATCCTGTCCAGATTTTGACAGTAGCTTGGAAGATATTTGGGCCAAACTGTGTGTTACCATGTCTTACCATTGCCAATTGCTTTCCTTTCAGTCAGTGGAGTTTTTCTGGATACACACACACACACACACACACACACACACACATACACACACATATACTTTAATTTATTTTTTATTGTTTAGTCCAATGACCATATAAAATAAAATAAAATAAAATAAAATAAAGTAAAATAAAATAAAATAAAATAAAATAAAATAAAATAAAATAAAAATATTCAATGAAATAATCAGGCAACATCAATCCCTTGGCAGGTGACCCCAATCTGATCTACATAGGAAGCTCTCAGCTGAATGGCTTTAGCTATAAACTTGGCAGACTTTCTTACCATGCATATACACACACACGTGCACACACACACACACACACATACACATATTTATACAAATGCATAGATACATAGTTAAAGCATCAAAATACTGGTATAGGAAGACACAACAACCAGCTTCGACATGAACATTTTTTGCTAGATTTTTCCCAGCTTTTGCTGCAGCTGGTATTATAGGAAGTCTTTCTCATAAGCGCAGTTACTTCTCTGACATGCAAAATATTCCAGGTTCAAAATGTGGCAGAAACATTTAAATTATTGCTTTATTTTCCTAAACTACCCACTTTTTGCTAGACTTCCTTCCTTCCTTCCTCTGACTGGAAACAGAGCAGAAATATAAGTAGCCCTCAGAGAAAGAAAAAGAATAATTAAAAAAAAAATCCCAAACATTTCTGCTAGGCTTCAAAACAGTTACATTCTTCATCTCAGGGAAGTATTATGCACATGATGCTTGTGAGAAAGACCTGCTGTAGCATCAGACCATCATTCAGGAAAAGCTGGGAAAGGGGGGGGGGTCATTCCTGCCTTTGCAAAGTAGCCAAATTGCAGGGGTTGGCCTGGAAGAAAGTGTTCACAGCAGGCAAACCAGGCAGCATTGCCTGAACCAACACTACTTGGAAAGTGGAAAGAGGAAAACTTGCCTGGTGGTGGCATTCAGGGGAGGTGATGGGGAAGTACAGGGCAATGAGATCTGTTCCTGCCCTCCAGAAATGGTTGCTGGCCCTACCATTCACGGGGCAACCTGATGGTGAGGATATGCCCCAAATCTTTCCAACTGTTGATTATCAAGTCAAGGATAATTGATCCCTTTGTGCCTTCCTCCATCCACTTCTATGCAATAGTTTTCACAGGACAATTCAGGAACATCAGGATAAAGTCCTGCAACACTATCATTTCATACCTCTTTGCTCTTTGAAAGAATAACATTTGTTTCTGGAAAACATTATTTGCATTTTCTCCTTCATTGGGCAGGTAATAGTAGACATCAACAACATTACTATTATTCCTTCTTCCATTTATGTAATCCAGATGCTCTCTATAGTATCATCAAGTTCATTTCCTTGGATTCCTAAGCAAGTGTTAATATTTTTGACATATGGCACAATTGTATTATTTATGTCCTTTTGAAGAAATTAGTTTCTCTAGTTCAGTCATGGGAATCATCTCACCATATCTCTGTTACATCTGTTGAATAATATGTGTCTTCCTTTAATAAGAGTTGAAGCACATCTTTCTTATTTCCTGTACTCTGAGTCTTAGTGTATAAATAATGAAGGCCATGAACTTTCTTTCTGATTTGTCATGATTTCAGAAGCCTATCACAGCAAAACTCCCATGTCCTTCACTATTGCACAAATCTTCATCTGAGGTCCTTAATGTATATGTTTTCACAATATACATTATGAAACATCTTGATAGTGTTACTTTTTATATAAAAGCTTCATTAAGTTTGCATGTACCTCTCCATTTTATATTAGAACATGTACTAAGTAATGCAATATTCAGAAATGCTAATCATATATTCTTTTAGCAATAAAATAAATATTTATTTGAAAAGCCAACATGAACTAACTAAATATAATTATATCCAGTCAGTATCTTTTCAGTTCACTATTAAATTAATATCAATTTATATGTCAATTAATGTCAATTTATTTGTTAATTATAAATTAATTTTACATTAATGTTAAATTAATGTCATACAATACATTTATTTACCATTGCTTAAAAATAAACAGTCACTTGCTGCAGTCATTTTAACAACTGGACAGCAAAAATCAGTGCAATAAAGAGAAAAATCCTGGTTTTTGAAATGGTGTTGTCAAGAGGCTATTTCTACTTCCTTTCAAATGTTATTTTTGTCCATACTAGGTGATCCATTGCAGTGGGTATTTGAAGATTCGGCAGTACATGTTGGATATATCTTTGTACGACACCTGTTACCAAATTGTGGGGCTGGTTGCTGTAGGTCAATCATTACCTCCTAGTGCAATCACCGAGATCAAACTTCATAGTAATATGTTTATGTTCAGAGCAAGCCTGGACTTAAAACTCATCTTTCTGGATTCCAGGTAAGTAGAAATTTGTTGGAAAAATGACTACTCTACTTCTTTATCATCTTATGGTAACTTTCAAAAGATAGTTTAAAAATATAAAGGTAAAAAAATGTAAAGAAACAGTACAATGTATACAAAACTGAAGAAGTAATGTTCTCTTTGGATTGATCGAACATTTACACGTTAAATCAAATCTTGACGATTTAAGAAACATTTAATAATTCTTTATTGAGGGGAAAATAAGCTACCTATTTAATACCTATGACTGCTTTTCTAGCAGCTACATAAGAAAAACTGAATGCTTCATTTACATTCAGTTTGATTTCGTCTTTACAGGGTTAACAGCACAATTAACAGTATGTCTGCCCTAAAAGTAAGTCTATTTGAGTTCACAATACATTGTTCTGTATTGCTCCCACATTTACATAATTTAAAAATAGTGAGGCAGAGTTCACTTGATCACAACATGGAAGGGCTGGGTAGGGTATACCTTCAGATTTTGAGGGAACCTGTTGCTAAAGGTTAGAACAATTAAAAAGCTAAAATGAATTTGCCACAAATATTTACCAAAATTTCCTGCAAACTATCAAATATGTACTGTCAGCAAGAAACTGAAATGCTGGTAATATTTCCTGTTAGCTGATTTTGGCATTTTTGAAAATATTTCATATTACATACAGAGCTCTTCCTCCCATTCCACTACTTATGGCAACTATTTTTTATATTTCATGTCTTTATGATGTTGTCTCCATTTCATCCTCAGCTCACTTTAAAATCATCTTTAGCTGCTCTAGTTTTAAAGTAGTATTTTGTCTTCTCCCAAAACAATTTTATCATGAACACAATCTAGCATAATTCATTTATGATGCAGTTGATGATGTAGTCAGGGATTATGATCTGTCCAGCTTCTATTGGATACTTTAGCCTGCCCTCGACTCCAGTCACTAGGCATTGCTCTCCATGACCATTTTGATGTGGGTTGCAAGACAGCACAGATTCCTGGCTTTGACAGAGGCATCTACTCACATAATGCCCGATTAATGCCTTCCAAAGAGCATGCTGCCCTTACATGGGCTCCTGTCCTATACAAGACTTAGGCTAAGCCAGAAGAGTTTGGACAGAGGAATGATGAGACAATTGTTCAAAAGAGGGTCCATAGATCAATCATCAGAGAGTTCTATGAAAGCCAGTCCAAACATCAAGCTGAAGTTCCCATCACAGAGCAAGGAACAGGAGGTATCTGCAGCAGGGCAGCACAGTACAGATCTGGGGATAGGAAAGTTGTTCCAAAAAGGGGAGGGATCTGGAGCATGCTCTTAAATAACCAGAGTTCCTGGCTGGGCTTCATTAGAAAAGTTAAGGTCATTCTTCTCGAGGAGCCATGCTGACCTTTGCTGCTTGGCCCCCTTTAGCTGGTATGTGATTTAGGCCTTGACATTCTTCCAAGGTCTGGCTCTGACTTGTTACTCTTGGAGCCAGTGGCCAACTGCACTGAATCAGACCCTTTACTTCTACATGACTGACAGCCTATTGCCTCTTGAATTGCAGGCAAAGAGTCCTCTAGATTCTCTTCTTCAGCTTCTGAATCAGTGGAGGAATCCATAACAGCTCCTTATAGTGTATATACTAATTTAGCACTTTTAAAAAGCTACTAGATTTGGGTATTCAGAAGGTTGATTTAAACTAGGAAAAAGATACAAGTTCTGCCAGCTATGTGTTGCTGGTTCTGTCACCAACGAATGCATTACAGGCTCGCAGATGCTTTGGCCAACAAAGAGTTTTGTGCTGCTATACTTTTTACTGTCTTTATTCGGGTTTTATTAGACAGAGCTCATTCCTGATTGATCATTCCCTCTGACTTCATCCCATGCCCCTACTCTATGCCTGTAATTTATCAGCCAGATTAATTTTGTACATGGGTTTAGCACTGTTTCAAAAGAACACTAAGCGTGTATTCAGAAATAGCCCAACTGACAGATCACAGGTTAGAGTACTTCTGTATCTGTGACCTGTTAGTCAAGCGACTTAATAGAAGGCTAAATACATCATTCTAACTCCCCATATACTCTCATCTAATCCCATCCCACCACAGATTAAGGAGAGTGATTGATGGTTATTTTGGTAGGAGGGAAAATAAGCTATCAGTGACTACTAGTCTTGGTAGCTGTAAGCAAGCATCAGATCTTAAAATAGGCAATAAGAGTAGAAGAGAATTGTCTCATTGCTGTCTGTGCGCATGAGATTACCAGATGCATTTGGCTGGCTACTGTCTGACAGAAATGCTGGACTAAGGGGGCTTTGACCTGATCCAATAGGGCTTTTGTTACATTCTTACAGTGACTTTAGCATAATCATAATTAATAAATAATCTAAATAAATGTTTCAGCCAATCGTATGTCCTGCTAACATGGATTCATAAGCATATACTATCACATTTAATATCCTTTTCGTATTAAATTTTCCCGTTTTTTCCAGAAAAAAACTGAAACAAATTACTTTCCTTTTCAAGGCTTAAAAAAGGGGAGAAACTGAACGATTAAAAAATGGATTATAAAATATTTTCTTTTTAAATTATACGTACGATAGTTAATATATTTTAAAAACTGATGAGTATTTTTTAAATACTATTACCAAACTAAAACAAATGTGAAGTAGAAAAAATTGTCTTAAGAAAGGCAAAACTTTAATAAAAATAGAAACTGCAGATTAATAGTAGTTCAGATTCAGAAAATGAGACTGATCATACAACACATGTGGCAAAATGTGTATTATAAAATTTATTTATTTATTTATTTATTTATTTATTTATTTATTTATTGTCACATTTATGTAGCTACCCATCTTTCACATGTGACTCTTTTGCTTCCAAACTCAGATTTTATGACTTCAACTTTTTGCCTGTTTCTTCTAAGCAGGCAAAAGAATGCTACACTTTAGTAGCTTATAGCTTCATTTGCCATAAAATAAATAAATATTTTCAAATAAATTCAATCGATAAATTATATTTATTGAATAATAATTTTTAATTTTATATACCAAAGATATTGTTAATTTCATCTGTGTTAGGGATCTTGTTCTGGAAATGTATTCTTTGATTTTTCTAGCTGCAACTCATCTTCACTCCTGTCAACCAGTATTAACCTACAGAATTTCTGTCCATCATCCTACTGCATAAATCAGCTGCTAATGGCTTTGCTATGAAATTATTCACCTAGTATAGGAGACTCAGTTGTTACTAGATATAGTAAATCTAGTGTGCCAATTGCACCTTTCCTGGACTGGGAGGTCCTTCAAGCAATCACTCACACCTTGGTCACCTCACAAATGGATTACTGTAACACACCTTACATGGGACTGCCCTGGAAGACCATTTGGAAGCAATAGCTGGTTCAGAATGCAGCAGTGTGGGCACTGATGGGCATGCCTTGTGCCTCCACTGCTCTGCAAGCTGCACTGGTTACCATTTGGCTTCTGGGTGCAATTCAAGGTGCTGGTTGTCTCTCCCAAAGCCTTTCATGGCATAGGGTCTGGACATCTGAGGGATCACCTGACTTCAGTTGTTTCTGTCTGCCTGGTGAGATTGGGAAGAATGAGTGTGCTTTGGATCCATCACTTAAACAATGTCATCTAGGGCAACCAAGAAAGCGTGGCTTCTCTGTCACAATGCCTGCCCTCTGGAATGATATCCCTCTAGAGATCCAGATGGCTCCCACCCTAATGACATTCAGGAAGCTATTAAAAACCTGGCAGTTGTCTCAGGGTTTGTGGCAGAATGATAGCTGAGCTAGTGTTGGATGGTTTTTGTTTCTTTGTTTAGATTTTCATCTTTGGGCCATTCATAATTTCTTTTCTTTTGTTGTACTGTTCTTACTTTTTTAATTGTAAGAATCATTAGGAGTCTGGATCCCCTAAATTGTATATATGTATGAATGAATGAATAAATAAATAAATAAAGTGCTTGATGCATTTAAATACACTTTCTTGAAGTCTATGAGATTTTATCTCCATAGTTTCCAAGAGCAGGACAAGAATTAACAGGTGGAAGCTTTACAGAGAGAGAGCGAAACCTGAAATACAGAGTAATTTCCTCATTGTGAGAGCTGTTAAGCAGTGGAGCAGCTTGCCTCTTGGAAACATGGGTGCTCCATCACTGGAGGTTTTCAAGCAAAGATCAGACTATAATTTGTTTGGATTTATCTGGGATTACAAAAATTGGGTGGCCATATCCATCTTATAAATAAATAAAGGTATAAGGATTCCTGCCCTGGATAGAAAGTTGGACTAGAAGACCCCCAAGATCCTTTCCAACCCTATGATTCTATGTGAGTCTCCTGGATGAGGTTCTAAAGTACCAAGTTGAAAATAATGTATTCAAAAACTTTACAGGATGCTGAATAAACTTTCTACTACAGGTAGTCTTCATTTACCAACTGCCTTGTTCAGAGGCTGTTCAAAGTTACGACAGCGCTTAAAAAGTAGGTTTACAACTGGTCCTTGAACTTGTGGCCGTCACAGCATCCCCAAGGTCACGTGATTGCAATTCTGGTATTTCACAAGCAGCGTGCATTTATGATGGTTGCAGTGTCCCATGGTCACATGAGAACTTCACAGCCAGCTTCCAACAAGCAAACTCAATGGGGAAGCCAGCAGCAAGTCACAAGTCATAATCCCATGATGTCACACTTAATGACCCGTGGTGATTTGCTTAATAACAGCAGCAGAACTGATGTTTCACTTAACTATTACATTGTTTAGCAATGGAGTTGCTGGTCCCAATTGTGGTCATATCTGTACTTGAATTTCTGGAATTTTGGAACAAATGATAACTTGTTTGTAGGAGTAATGCTTATTAGATATATTTTCTCTTTTAGGGTCACTGAATTAACTGGATATGAGCCACAAGATTTGATAGAGAAAACTCTTTACCACCATGTGCATGGATGTGATGTGTTTCATTTACGATATGCTCACCATCTCTGTAAGTAATGGGAAATAAATACTTTAATAATGTACAGTGTTGACATAGATGGGTTTTCCATTGAATGTATATGTTACAAATATTTTCATACAAGCCATACAAAAAATTGACATGTGAAATACATTAATTGCTGCCAATGCTGCCCCTGCCTTCTACCCTGCTTCGCTTGTATAATCTCAATTTTGTACATGAGATGTCATGTTTTGAACATCATCTCTAAAAACAAATGATGTGAAGTAACAATCCAGGAATTGACAGTGCAGTGACAGCAGCTCACAGAGTGACTTAACACCTAGATACTGCAAAGAAGTGGGGATGAAATGTGATTAGCAATAGCTTGCCTGTTATTAATGGCTACATAGAAACTGACCGGAAATATTTCACTGACCTTGACCTCAAAGATTCCTACATTCTTACAATTCCATTTGCCAAATATTTGACACTGCTAGCATTGTTTCCTTATTATTTTAAAACAATCTGCTTTTGGTGAGAGAAGGTTTAGTAAGAATTACTAATAATTCTCAGGCAGCTCCATTTGGCATGGGTCACATGCCTGTTGGACTAAGTTATAGAGAAGACATAGGTGAAGTAGCCTGTCTGGCAAGAACAGTCCAGTTTCATAGTGTATCAGAAACCAGAGATAATTAAGAAAGGTGACTTGGTGGAATAAATAAATTAATAAATTCTGTAACCTTTTGTGTTAGAGGCAATGGCAGTGAAGAAACATCTGTTCAACATTGTCCAACATAACTCTTTCATCATATTCTGGACCACAGAGGTAGACATCCTTATAAGATACAGTGCTGATAGGTTCTTCATTGTTCTACCTTTCTAATGGAAGGAAAAACCATCAAGCCCCTGTTCTTTTTCTTCTCACAATAAGGGATAGAAAGATATTTAGAAAAGGCTTTAATATATCTAAGAATAACATTAACCAAGTCTTGGTCAGCAGAGAAAAGAACAATCTTTTCTAGAAAGAAATATCTGAGGTTTCTCATCTGATCAACTCATTTTAATGACAAACTTTGATGAAAACAAGATCACTCTCTTTTTGAGAAGGATGTGGATGTGGATTCCTGAATGATTGCTATAAATGAAATTATATTGTATCAACAGAAAAATTGGAAGAGGGTGAGAAGAAAATAAAATGTGCTAAACTTAAATTTTCTCCAGCTACAGATGTACTGCTTCAAGTTTTTTTCTCCCCTCAATGTATTTTATGTAAAAAAATTCCAAACTTGACACTTCTGTTTTTGTTATGTGGACATGCTTTGCTAGAAACAGTACTTTTGATCAACAATAGACTGCAGTGGAAGCATTATGAGGATATATAATCCAAACTTTTCTTTGCTACGACTTCATATTTTAGAACAGTCTATGTGGAATGTTAATAGTAAGTTCTGTAAGTGTGGTAGCCAAAATATTTGCTGATTTGAGACTCTATTTTATACATATAGAAAGTAAGACATATAAGAAGCGATCAAAGTAACCTAAAGTAAACATACGCCATGGGACTTATGAATAGAAATATGTGGGATTGTTATATTAATTATACAGTGGATTTTGTGTCAGATGATTTGGACAAAGAAAATATTTATATGTAAAAATTAAATAGAGAATTATGTTTCTTTTCTTGCTTGAGAAAGAACTGCTATGTATATTCTACTTCTCTCCTTTTCTTAAAAGAGGAAGAGAGAGAGAGAGAGAGAGAGAGAATAGTCTTGTCTGAAAGTTACAGTGCTGTAATTTTACAAAATCCAAGCAACTTTGGGCCAGATTTTGGACAGAAATTTATGTATATATATAACTTCAAATTTTGCAAAGGACAGGCATAACATAAATGTAATTAAATCCCTTTAATATTATGTTTTTATAGTGTTGGTGAAAGGACAAGTCACAACCAAGTATTATCGGTTGCTGTCAAAAAATGGTGGCTGGGTTTGGGTCCAGAGCTATGCCACGATTGTCCATAATAGCCGCTCATCAAGGCCTCACTGCATAGTGAGTGTCAATTATGTTCTAACGTAAGTCCATGTTTCCTGCAATTATATGCTGACAAATTTATAACTGCAGCTCCTTTTTCATCTTGTTTTCATTTTGTAAAGGGTTGATAATGAAAAAATGCATTGTATTGGCATGCTTTATAACACTGTATCAAGTTCAGTAGGATTATTACCTTTTTCTAAACAGAAACCAAAGGAGCAGAAAACAGGTGTCTTTGTTATGACTCATCTAATTTTGAAATTAAGCTCCATTGTTGAGTTCTCAACCCACTACTTGAATCAAATTCATTCATTCATTCATTATTTTATTTGTATGGCTGCCCATCTCACCTAAGGGCGGCTTACAACAATCCAATAAAAAAATTATCCACATATGATAATGCAATAGTTTCATTAATTAGCTAGGAATTGAGGCCCAGGAAATGAGGTTATGTAATAGTGAGCTTCAGCTTAACAGGATGGCATTACAGGATGGAGCCACAGCAGAGGGGCAGAGGAACAACCCCTCTCTTCTCTTATGGAAAAATATTGCCTATGAGAACATGCTCAGGCTTCTGATGTCAACTAAAAGAACAGCCTCTCTGTTTGGGTAGCTACTTTGCTACTCTGTTTGCGTAGGTCTTTGCTGAAGAGCCATGGGTGATAGCAAGCCATCACAGTGGGTTTGTTATTTACAGTTTTTCTGCATGTACCTTTGTAAGCAAGGCTGCAGGTAAGAAAATATTTATCAATGTGCTGCACATAGAGCTATAAAGTATCTATATCTTATATTTCCGCAATACAACATTTAGAGAGAAGCTCTTTTAGGGAGACATTAGGAATGAGGATGAAGTACTATAACACTGGAAGACTTTTGCCTCATTCAAAGCTGCCCTCATAAGACTAATAATGCTCTGTGTTCAGGAGATACATGTACAGAGAACTTAGCTTAATCTAGGGAATCATTATTTAATGTTGAAGGTTCCCAGCCTGCAGGAGGGGAGGGCAGGGGGCTTAACAAAGCAATTGGGTGATTCAGGGTGGGTATTCAGGTGGTGACAGGCATGGGACATTATGACGGGAGCCAGAGGGCAGGCCATTCCAGGGGAAGATGCCCCCAATGTATTATACCAGTTGCGTGTTTCAGCCTTCTGGGCTCAAGTCCAGACCCTGGTCAGCAGGCCAACAGAGGCCTGGGCTTTCGGCTGCTGATAATGAATGCCAGGTTGGTCAATAATAAGGCTGCCTTATTCATGACCTTACTGGGGAGGAACAGTCTAACCTGGCATGCATTACCGAGACCTGGCTGACACCAGAAGGGGATGTTGCCCTTTTGGAATTGTGTCCAGCTGGGTTTAGAATTTGGCACCAGCCGAGACCCCAGGGCAGGGGTGTGTGTGTGGCAGTGGTCATTGGGAATCTCTGCTGGGCTTCAGGGGCTCTGCTCCACAAGTTTCTGGATGTGACACCCTGTTCCTGAGATTGAGCACATGGGGTCAGTTGGGAGTGTTGCTTCTGTACCAGCCTCCCTGCTGTGTAGCAACCTCCCTGCCTGAGCTGCTGGAGGCCATCTCGGGGTTGGCAGTAGAGTTCCCCAGGCTTATGGTCTTGAGTGACTTTACTCTGTCATCCCTGGGGCTGGCCTCAGAGGTGGCTTGGGAGTTCATGGCTACCATGGTGGCCATGGGCCTATCCCAGGTCATCTATGGCCCAGCTTGGAACAGTGGTCACACTCCAGACATGGTTTTCTTGTTGGAGCTGTGGTAGCATGACCTGGTGGGGGATTTGATATTATCCCCTTTATCATGGTCAGACCACTTCCTAGTGGCCTGGAGATTCTCCTATGCTGCCCCCCTTCACAGGGAGGTGGGACCTATTTGAACGGTCTGCCTCTGGTGACTGATGGACCCGCATGGGTTCCAAAGGGAGCTGGGGGTTGTTCCTGAGGCCTTGCTGCACGGTCCAGTGGAGGCCCTGGCCTCAGCCTGGAATAAGGAGGTGGCTGGGGCCTTGGACAGGATTGCGCCTCTGCAGCCTCTCTTGGCCCATTGCCCCCAGAACTCCCCGTGGTTTACAGAGAAGTTAAGGGAGCTGAAAAGGGCCAAGAGATGTCTTAAGTGTCGCTGGTGGAAAACTAAAGATAAGTCCGACCGAACATGGATTAGAGCCACTATTAAGGCCTACCTCATGGCAGTAAGGATGGCAAAACATCATTATTTCTCCACTCTTATTGCATCCTCAGAGTGTCACCTGGCAGTTCTGTTCAGGGTCACTCGGTCCCTCCTGGGTAGGGAGGGCTCGGAGGACTATCTACAGGGCTGTGCAGAGGAATTTGCTGAACACCTGATGGATAAAATCACTCAGATCTGTTTTCAGTTGGAGGCCAAGCATGAGGCGGATCCAGTGGAATTGCCCAGGGAACGTTCTTACCCAGTTATCTGGGAACGGTTTGATCCTGTTTGCCCCGAGGAAGTGGACAGGATCCTTGGGCTGTTAGTACGGTTACCTGTCTTTTAGATCCCTGTCCCTCCTGATCGGTTAAAGCCACCAAGGAGGTGACTTTAGGGTGGGTACTGGCGGTGGTCAATTCATCCTTCCAGGAGGGGGTGTTCCTGAAGCCTTTTAAGGAGGCTTTGGTCTGCCCCTTCCTCAAGAAACCATCACTAGATCCCACCGTTCTGGACAATTTTCGTCCAGTTTCCCATCTTCCCTTTTTAGGAAAGGTGGTGGAAAAGGTGGTTGCACAGCAGCTTCAGAGGATCCTGGAGGAAATGGATTATCTGGATCCCTATCAGTCAGGTTTCAGGCCCAGGTATGGGACAGAAAATATCAGGATTTTCTCATGGGAAGGTCAGAAAAAGCATTGGTTGCACTTTTAGATGATCTCTGGTGAGAGCGGGATGGGAGTAGTACATCCATCCTTGCTCTTCTTGACCTCTCAGCGGCTTTTGATACCATTGACCATGGTATGCTTTTGGGTCGGCTGCAGGAGCTGGGGCTGGGTGGCACAGTTCTGTGCTGGTTCAGCTCCTTTCTCCAAGGCAGAACCCAATCAGTGTTGATAGGGAGCGAGAAGTCCAAACCACGACCCCTACATTGTGGGGTGCCTCAGAGCTTGGTGCTCTTGCTGCTCCTATTTAACACCTATATGAAACCGTCAGGTAAGAACAGTATCCAACGGGATGAGGTATCATCAGTATGGTGATGATACTCAACTATATATCTCCATCCCAGGTGATCTAAGTGATGCTGAATGTCCCAAGCGGCCCATATAACACCTCTGTTACACGAGCTGCATTGGTTGCTGGTTTGCTTCTGGGTCCAATTCAAGGTGTTGGTTATCACCTTTAAAGTCCTTCATGGCACAGGACCAGGTTATCTTAGGAGCTGTCTCGCCACCTTTACATCAGCCTGCCCCACTTGGTCCAGCAAAAGGGGCATGTTGCGGACCCCACCATTCAAGGAATTTTGACTGGTGGGATCTAGGAAGAGAGCCTTTTCTGCCATGTCCCCCGGTCTGTGGAACAACTTATCTCCCGAGGTACAGTATACCCCCACCCTCATGGCCTTCAGGAAAAGCGTGAAATCTTGGCTACGCCAGATGGCCTGGGTGCCGGATGGGGCTCTTACCAGTGGAAGTGGCATGTGGGGTAATTGATTCTAGCCCCCCCCCCATCATCTTGAATATTTTTAGTTTTTTATGTAAAGGGTTTGTTTTATATAGCCTACTTTTCAATTAATGAATGTGGGTATTCATTTTTTTTAACTATTTTTGGGTTTTATTCTAATTATGAGCCACCCAGAGTCACCCTCTGGGGAAGATGGGCGGCATACAAATGTAATAAATAAATAACTCACCTTTTGGAACACCTTGCCTCCTACAATAAGAAATACTTGCAACTTTATGACTTTTAGGAACTTAAAATCCTTTTTATTTTGCAGAATGTATGGGTGCTGATGATACTGATCTGCCTTAATTAATTAGATTCGATTACAGATGAGTTCTACTGTTGTATTTCTATATCGTAAATCTTGAGTCCTTGGGGACATGGGCAGTCTGTAAATAATTGAAGGAATGAAGGAACGAAGGAATTTTAAAAAATCTAATGACATGAAAATAGATATATGTTAATCATGACATTGAAACACTGTCAGCTGGAAATGCAAAATTTTGGGTCTACTTCATACTGGTATGAGAATTGTGAGAGTACTGGAGTTTAGAGAGACCTCTTGTATTTGGCTTCATATCTTTTCTGCTGTTGCTGTACTTACAGATTATGAATTTTGCAGCCTTGAAATAAACCTGATTTAGGAATAAGTTATATCAAGTTGTCTGTAATTTATTTGCATTCTCAATACAAAGTGTGAATAGTGGCACTATTATGGGTTACCTTGGTGCCATGGCAAAAGAGTGACCCTGTTTTTTCCTAGAGTAGCCTTCCCAAACTTGAGCATTCTCCAGTTATGTGGATAATTGCCAGAATTCTCAGAAATGGCCATGCTTGCTGGGGATCTGGAAGATCTGATAGGGAAGGCAGCTCCAAACCAGGTGCCAATTCCACAATTTTTTCCTAAATTGCAAGCATAATCATTCCAAGATTAGATATTTTATGAGGTCAAGTTGCCTTCAAAATAGAGAACTGAAGAATATTCTCAATGTGAAATCATTAATTGTGAATAGATACCACCTATATAACAATAAATCAAGTTTATAATGTATATATAATCACTGCTTACATGTAACATGGAAATATTATAAATTAATTTTATATTGTTAATTGTCCATTCAGTTCTGTGCAACCACAACCACTAGACAGGTCTGTAATTGTAGGTTCCTGAATTATTCCTTTCTGGAAAGAATTTTGGGGTGCAACTTTGAGTATTTTGATTTAAATTTCAAAAGTTTTGAATTTTAATTACCAGTAATTTTCAAGTCAATCTCTTATCTTCCTTTTGTATGGGATTTCATTTTAATGCATGGTGTTTGGCTAAAATGTTTAATACTATGTTTACATGGATGGGTTTTTGGCAAGGCAAGATGAGAAATGGACTGAAATCAATCCGTTGCTATGCTGTTGTTTTGCAGAGATATAGAATATAAGGAACTTCCATTATCATTGGACCAAATTGCCGTTTCTAAATCACAATTTTCATGCAGAAATTTGGTGTCTACCTCACAAGAAACAAGAAAAGCAACAAAACCTAGGAGTAATAAAATGAAGATGAAACTTAGAACAACCCCTTATCCACAGCAGGTAATTCTTTTCTTCCCTCTGGCCGAAAATGTTCATATATAAACAGCATGACAGCCTTTATACAATACAGTGACTCCTGGTTTAGTGACTACCTTGGTTAGCGACCATTCGCAAACACTATGGTAATAAAACAGTAATAAAAAGTTCATTTTCTGATCAATGCACATACTTACAGCCAAACTTAGTGTGCCTGACAACAGAGTAATGCCAGAGTCAGAGTAATGCTGGTGTAGCTGTATGAGAGAACGTTATCTAAATGAGATGGCAGCAACCAGTGATCTTTGCAGTGTCTCTCTTGTCACATGTTCACTTAACAACCATTTCACTTAACAACTTGATTGCTGGAACACAACATGGTCACTAAAGGAGGAGTGGATGTAGTAGCTTTGCAATTAGTACTTTATGACTATTCACTGGAATTCTTTGCTATTCAAAATATCAATATTTGCACCTTTTATAGTCTACAAGTTGACATACTGGTCCATAAATGTTCCGGGTCAACAATAAGAACTGCTGTAGTGTCATTAGTCTGTTGATCTTTGCTATTACTCTGTTATCTCTATTGATTTTTGCAGTGGCCTGTTATATCAATAACAAGTACCCTTGTGATAATTGTTATATGTAATGTAAGTAGTAAAGGGAGATATTTTCTAGTTTGGACACTGGAAATAGGCAGGGTTAAAGATTTCCTCATTGCTCCCATTTGCTGCACATCTCATATACTGACCTGTAGAGGTTATCATTTTCAGGTGCCACCAACACAGCTACTGCCTCCTTTATAATTTGGAGAAGTCTGGGAGTCACAAGATTACAGTGTTTAGGAGGCTTTTGGCAAGTGCCTCAACTCAGCTCAGGAAATAACATGTTTTTGATGGAGCTAATGCATGATCAATTCTGCTCCTCTTTACTTTCTTGCAATACCATAGTTGATCATGATTCTCTTGTTGCTCTGGGATCGCACTGAATATTGCACTACTGTGCATTAAAAATAGACAGAAAGCTTCCTAGCCTGACCCAGTTTGTGTTTGTTATGCCCTGTTCTTTTTCAAAATCTGTAAGATTTTTTAATCTTCATTATTTTTATCCTAAGATGTTTCTAAATCTAAATGGTTCAAATGCTATTTGACAAAAACAGTTTTGATAGCATCCTTATTGGACTTTTTCCTCTTCTGCAATATCTGGTTCTGCTGGAGTATACAATGTAAAGTAATTTATACAGGCACAATATATTGTGTATCATAATATATTAATATACAGTATGTATGTATGTATATATATATGTATGGCATATACTGTATTGTATGTATGTATGTATGTATGTGTGTATGTATGTATATGTATATGTGTGTGTGTGTGTGTGTGTGTGTGTGTGTGTATATATATATATATATATATATATATATATGGGGTGTGTGTGTGTATGGCATATATTGTGTATCATATATATATATATATACACACACACACACATATATATACACATACATACATACATATATATACACACACACACACACACACACATATATATATAGCATAATATGCTGTAATTTAATTTGAATGAGTAGTGGATCGTATGATCAAAGTAGATTGTAACAATATTTGAACATGATTAGAGATAATGTAGCATTGTAGAAAGATTAACACAGAATCTTTGGGTATAGTAGGATATAATAAGTCAACAGAACAGAGAAGATTTGGGGGCTTGAAAAGATGGGAGCGGCCAGACATAAGTAGATCGTTTCACTTCCTGAATTTTAGCTGAATTGAGCATCCTGATTGAGCCCTCCTGAATAATATTGCAGAAAGAACAGAAAAACCACATGGTAACTCAGACCTGTATAAAGACATGGAATGAGGGCTGCTGTTAGTTGTCTGTAAGTGTCCACTAAAGTTTTTGTTTACCAAGGGCATGCTTCCAGTTGTATAGCTTGTACAGCTGAATTGTATAGTAGCTGACTTGTTAAGTTCAAATAATTAAAAAAAAAAAATCATGTTAAACAAAGTGGTATCCCAGAGAATATTTGGCCAATAGAGTATTTATAGCACTACTTTCCTTCTAATAATTACATCTTAAAAGTAAGGAAATCCTATTTTGCTGCATATGGATATCTAACATTATCCTATTCCCTAAATTGGGCTTGAGAGCAATTGTTCTAATTGGGACCAGAAGCTACTTCTGCACAGCACTAACTGGATCATCCTTGGGTCAGTAATTTACAGGGAAGAGGATCTTAAAAATAATTTAAAAGAGAAAAGTATATTTTTAAAAATGAACAAATGTTTGACTCAATAAGCATGCAGGGTGTTGAGAAAAATGAGAAACCATCACCCTGCTTTGGGCTTGGCAATTACTTTCCTTTGAAAAAGCTTTCCAGTTTTTATTTTATTTGTGAAGAGCTCAGAATGAGAATTGTTTGGAAAACCTGAAATGACAGCAAATATGCCACTTTTCTGACTATTGAGAAGTATAGCTTGTTTTGAACAGCTAGGATTAAAGAGCAGAGTTTTCAGAGTAAATGGAAGGAGTCCCAGAAAGGTTTGAAATTCAGTTCCTCTCTTTAGAAATTAAATCTTTTCAATCCTACCTCATTTATATGGTGTGAGAGTAGTTCAAGGTGATACTTGGCTACATGCATTCTGTTACTCTGCAATATTGACAGTTTTCAGAGTCCACTATTAAACACCTTCTTTTCTTTTCATCTGCTTTTTCAGCAATATGGTTCCTTCCAGACAGAGAAGCTGGAATGTGGCCAAGTTGGAAGCTGGAGATCCAACTCCACAGCCAACTCTGCTACCATCCAAGAACAAGCCTTTCATTCAGAAAACAGTGAACTTTTATATGCCCCATCATACAGCTTGCCTTTCTCGTATCATTATGGGCACTTCCCTGTAGATTCTCATGTATTCAGTAGCAAAAAACAAATGCTGCCTTCTAAATTTGGCCAGCCTCAAGGTACACCTTGCGAAGTGGCACGGTTCTTCTTAAGTACATTGCAGACAAGTGGAGAGTGCCAGTGGCACTATGCCAATTCTCTTGTACCAGGGAGTCAATCACCATGTAAAAGTCCTGATCAGTCAGCATGTAATGTACGCCATAATCTCTTACAGAGTTATGAAGGTAGGTATTATGCAAACAATGTAGGAATAATGTTTACATTTTAAACCATTTTTAGATCCTGATACTGTGTCATAGAGAACATTTGGATGAAATTTTTGATAACATAACTAACTTTAGATCAAATTATCAGATAATTTATACTCACTATAATTATATATTTATTATACTTGAACTCTTTGGCAAGTTAGAAGTGGACATGTTAAATCTAGAGTCTGAAAAACAACAACCCTGGATTCAAGAATCCTTTAAATAATTGGCAAATTTTGTTGCACTGATTCCTATAGTTTGCATCTGAGTTATTGACATCCACATTTAGTATCTTTATCTATCTGTTGTTTTGCTAATACAAGCCTGATATAAAGACACTTTAACAACAACAACAAACCCTAGATTGCATTTGTTTTTTACAGGATGCACTCATAGATCTGAACATCTCAGTCTATGAAGCTTTATAGCCTTGGTATGGGCTTCCTGATAATACTGTATATTATAGAGAAGGCAAAAGGGTACCATATCCTCACCATATTAACTGTCAAAGGCTAAGATCTCATGAAAAAAAGAAGAGTTCTTAAAATTAATATAATTAACTACAAATGTAACTGGGAGTTTATTTTGGAGTTTCCTACAAAATAGGAAAAATATGGCAGATAAATACAAACAAAATCTTTTCATTTTTTAAATCTGACATATTTGATGTGAATTACAGTTCTGAGTGCAGTTCAGGTCCAGTTGATTAATAATAATTTCATTTGTTAGAGATTCTGAGAAGTTGCCTCAACTTCATCTTGAAATTTGGTATGGAACAGGGTTGGAAACATTTTCTTTTCTCTCTTGACAGTTGCGTTTAGAGTGTAGCTGCTTATTCATTTCGCCTAATGTCAATTCCAGCAACTTAATTTATTCTAAAAAAATATGGAAAAATTTACCCACTCATATTTTATAATGTATAAAAAATGGCAGCTTTTTATTTCTCCTTCATCTTTTGACCATGTCCATCTAATGTATTTCTTTTTCTCCCTAAGTGCCACTACCACATAGACGATACAACCATGAAAGTACCTCTGAAAGCTTTACAAGTTGTGCCAGCTTAACACCAAATAACAAATACAAAGAAGAAATCTATGATTCCGGCATTATAAAACACAGCAAAATGGAAAGCAGAATATGTCCAGCACACCATCTTATTAAAGAAGAAAATAAAGTAGTTTTCAACAGAGACTTTCAAGAAAAAAACAGCATTAGTGAAAAGGCCTTTTCAAACTCTTTATCCAATTCCTTTTTATCAAAATCAGAATCTTTCCAAACTAAATCAATTGGACAGTTAAGCCACTTTGTCCCAGTTCCAACAGTATATGAACAAGCAAGAAGGATTTATATGAAAGAACCAAAATATGAGGATATTGCTCATCATGCTACTAATCTAAGTGAGCTGGAATCTGAGGACAGAATGACTGCAAAGCTTGATAGTGACCCTGAAAGCGATCATACAGTGGATGTAAGGCACACGGGACAAGTTCCACTTGTGTTTCTGAACTACCACCGAGTTTTAGCCAAACATGGCACATTTCAAACTTCTTCATGCATGGCGGCAGGCCACATAACAGAAAATTATGGACACAATTCTGAGGAAGTAAATATGTTTTACAAAAACCAAAGTCCCTCATCAGCTTCTTCCCCTGAAACTCACAAGGAGTCTGCACTTCCTCATTATATTGGAACTTCTGTAATAATAGCCAGTGGGAGGTAACAATAACTGAGCTTGTTATTAAATTAAAAATAAGCAAATTGGAATAGTTTCCAGAAAGCATGAATAGGCATGGCTGCAGCCAGTAAGGAAAGAAAAAGTCAAGGTCTGGGGGGACAAACTTTTAGGTTAGCCATCTGAAATAATACATTTAAAGTCAGGCAAAAGAAAGTATCTAGCTTCAGTGTTGTTTTATTACCAATTAATCTCTGCAGGTTGGCTCTGCCATCAAGATTGGCAGATGATATTTTTTATTATTGTTAGAGTTTACACCTTAGCTTTTACGAGTATCAGTACTAAGATGGTTTTCTTACCAAGTTCAATTCTACAATTATAATATGTTAATACACCTGCCAAATGGACACAATTATTTATGGCAGTTTTTGTCAAGTAATCTTTATTCGGTATCCTGGGAACATTAATGTTTACAAATCACTCCTTTTAATGCATCTGACTTTAATACATTTTATCAAGGCAGTCAAGAATTGCCAGCCTGCATGACAACTATGCATCTTTGAACAATGAAAAACTCCATGCTTACTGTTTGGAAATGTCTACCAAAGAGTTGATGACTTTCACACTGAAGGAAAATTATTATGATATGAACCTTTTAAAAGAATCTCTGAAAAACAAGAAGAGCTTTTTCCTATTTCAAATACAACTTCTAGATAAAAAAACAGATCCAAGTTTTCCTTTAACAGTGATCCAAGAAAAAAGGTGTATTCTGTACATTTTGTTTGATAATGAGATTTTAATTCTAGTTTGAGTTTTTTTGTGTTTAGCCCAGCACATTATGGCACTTGGGTTGTTAAGCTATGATAAAATGCATTCACTAAAAGAACTAATGATAATATGAGACTCCACAGGCATGTACATTTTATTTTGCATTTTTAGTATAATACATACTATGTTGATTTTGTTTTCCTATAATATTGAGTCTGGAGAATAACATGGTCTAAATACAGGAAAATATTTTATGTTCTAAGTATATTCAGTAGGTACTGTTCAGATCCAGATGTTTGTGGGCGCTCCAGCATACACACATAGGAAACAATAGCAAAAATTAATACTCATGTGGTCCTGCTCCTGATATTGATTGCAGATCACAGAAATTATTGTGTGCATGCAGTTACTGGAATATGGTAGCTATTAGCTGGACATAACTATTGAAACACAACACATTTTCCTATTTTTGATAATATAACAAAAATATCCCTAATACATACACACATGCATGTGTATATTTTATACATATATGTATAATATATACTGACATGAAAAAATACAGGTTAATTTTAATTGACTAGTTTTTTGCCTAGCTGAAACAAGGCCCTTGGAATGTCTCTAAATAAGTGAAGTATCATTAGAACGTGGAGGATGTCCCCCAAACAAAACGAAGTATTGCCAGCGCTCTGAGACAAGCCAGAACTAAGGTTATTTCTGTAAAAAGTCTTGTGTATCTTGTGCAATAAGCAAAACAACTTCACTGATTGCGCCTTGTTACACGTCAAATAAACATAATAGACATTTTCTTAAACCTTTTTCCTGCAATACACTTCATTTGCCTTCTGCTTTTAGAAACATTTGCCACTATGGGGAAAGAAGCTTGTGTTAAAGGAATTGTTTGTTCTCAGTATTATCCTATTAAATCATTGAGTGTGCTTTTTTTTTTTTATAGTGCCAAAGTAGGGAGCTTCAAATTCCAAATAGGGTTAAACTATTTGGAAGTTTGAAGTAAGCGGTTTCCAAAATGCAGAAAAGTCTCTTCTGGGAATTCAAAGCACCTTCTTACCAGGACCCATCATTCATTATTAGCAGTCAAACTGTTCTCCCATTTCAATACTGATATATGGAACACTGGATTTCCTTTTTGTGTGCAAATATTCCTTTTTTGTGGCCTTGTTCCTTCTTTTTGCAAATTTGATCTTTCAAATTTAAAACAAAAAGTGAGTGCTTTTAAAGGGATTAGGTGCCATTCTTTGTATTTGGAAAAAGACATTGTTTTCAGTGTTAAAGAGGCTAACCTTGGCATAGTTTGAATGGTTTTAAATTACTTTGTGCATTTGTGTGTACAGTTTGGATCTTTTCATCATGCTGGAAATGTGTGTTGAAAGTCAATGATTAGCATATTTTTCAAGTGTGTGACTGCAAAACCTGAGCAATGCATGATGGCTAGTAATTGGTGACATGTCTCTGATTATTAAAATAGGAATACACACACATGTACACAAATAATCCCCAAACTGCATACCTGAAACCACCCTAAATTTAGTTGGTTTCTATCAAACTCTCTTTTAAAGTAGAAAATTTGTGCATTGGAAATTAGATTGTTAGCTTATCGTTATAATTTCAGTACTCAAAATCAACAGTGTTATTAGTATTAGGTTGACCATTTGCAAAATCAGTGGGACAAAAATCAATGCGAGGAACAGACTTTCATTTTATTTTGAAGCAGAAGCTTGATTTTCAGAATACTATGAAACCTTTAAGGAATCACATCTAGAGATTTGAGATGCTGTCTGTCTTAGCAGTACCAGAATAATTATTTGTTTGTTACTGCTCCAAAATCACAATTGCACAAGTTTGCTTCTCCAAACTTACAAAGTTAGAAATATGCTTAATTTACTCAGGTTACTCAGGCAATTTAAACTTGACAGTTATGTTTATATTTTGCAATAATGTTGAGTGAAATGAATTTTTTTTCCTAATAGCCAGTCAAAAATAGCAAGCTGCAAATTATTGTGCATTTCCTGAAATAGTAAGCATTGCTGAAAACAGCAGTGGTAAGTAAATCCTGTAGTACTACCATTACAAGACTGTACTAGAATTAGTTGACTATGTTTTAAACCAGTGCCTATTTCTATATACATTTAGGTAATGTTCTGAAAGAATATATTTATGCTAAAACATGCATTTTTATTTTGTTATATTAAAATGTGTTTCCTTTTGCAACCCTGGCTGTTAACTGCCTCATAAAAATAAATCTAATAGACAACTATATGATAATCTACATATCTTCTATAATGCCTTTATGCACACTATGTTTATCTTGCATTAAAAGAAAGTATCAGGAACCATCATATTCTAATTGCAATACATGGTCCGCTATTGTTCAAGTAATGCCTGTTGCTCTAAAAGAACTTTTAAAAGTGAATATACAGAAGGATCTTCTGTCATGCTTCTCCATATTCTATAGTATATTAATTTGATCCATAAAAAATTACATTGAGGAAAACAATGCTGAATTATATTTTCCACTATAATGATGTGATATGGTCACACTTGGAATTTAAACAAAGAATTCTGTCTTCAGAATTAAAGACAATTGTCAGTTTATAAACTATCAATATCCAGAAAATATAAATTACTACATCTGTATAAGAATGAAAAGGTTTGTACTGAATATTTACAGACCAAGTGGGAGACCTTTTCATTGTGACTTTTACTCAGTTGTTTATGATCTATATGGTACTATTTGGATAAAAGAGTATGGAAAATGGAATAGGAAAATATAAGCATGTCCGGATCATGTCAATAGAAAAGTTACACTTTCATGTTTCATAAAAACCTCTGTTTAGTAAGCTTTATAGATTCTAGGGCTGTACACTAATTTAGGACAAATTCTGAACCCCTGCAGATGATGGTGATTCATATGGCATCTGCAGCCAGCTAAGGTGATATTGTGACACAACTGTATCACACATGTAAGTCATGATGATTGTGCCATGACATCATGATGCACGTTACACTTGTTCCCCAATCATACACACAGAGATGTCTATGGTATTTCGGGGTAAAGTTTAGCTTTCTTGTTCTATCCCCAATTAATGAATTTTCCATTAATTTCTGTCTCCCATATATAGTTCCAGAAATTTGCCATGTGTCAGGAACTTTTTTAAAACAACAACATCCCTTTGGTTCTTGCTTTTGTAAAATGCCTTGGTAAGAAGGAGAGGGAAGGAAACTACTGACAAGTCTACCTTAAATCAGAGTGAATCTTGTGATCCAACTATTTTCTTTTGTCCAATCACATTGTCTTATGAGTAACAAAGAGTTTCAGAAAGGATCTTTAATATCACTGTGTCCCATCTGCCATTAATAGAAGAAAGAAGCAGTAGCTATCTCATTGGCTTATACAAGTTGGGTGGGTGGATAGATTAGACAGAGAGATAGAGACCGAGATAGATGATTGAATTCTGATACTTCCTGTTCTTAGCCAACATTTCTGCTGAATTCAAGAAGGGGCATCATCATTCCCTCCGATCATTTTTTCTTTTTACAAAAAATCCCACGAACCTATTTGCAGTTATTCCTCAGCATTCCATTTTCACTGTAGTTTTTATTATTTTTGGGCTCAAAACAAAAATGTTATGAATATTTATGTCAACTTTTAAAGAAGCAAAGTTTGAAAACCTTTGCAGCAACTTCTACGTTTGGCAAATTTAATATAGATACTAGCTTTCATGTAAATTTTGTTGTGAAAAGCCAAAAAGTTACATCCATTATAAAAAGCTGGGTTTTAAACCTATGGTTCTAGAGCCCGTGCATCTAGAGTTATGAAATTTGCCATGCTTCTCCACTTATAACATTCTAACATTCATGTAAATTTCATATCACTCTGATTTTTTGTTATTTAATATCCATTTGTTTTCCCTTTATATTTTTTCTACTTAATGCTCCAGAATTTGAATTCATTGGACTACTCTCCCCACCATGCCACCAACTGATCTAAAGTACTGCATCTTCCAGAGCTGTAAATCCAGTAATCAAGTGGGTTCAACAGTCCTTGCACAGTCCTAATTGTGTGTTTTAATCAAGCAAAATACAAGTATGTTACAGGAAACAACTTCCACACTGTTGCCATCTACCTGGACCTGTACATTAAGTTGGAATATTTTACAATTCTTCTATTTGTTGAAAATCACAAGCAACATAATTCTGTTCTGGAATAATAGAGTTTCCTTTATATGTAATGAAAAAAAATCAATTACTTGGCATTCAGAATATGAGGGGGAAAAACCCACAATACAGTCTATTATTGTTGAAGAATATTTACTCCTTTAAACTGTAAATTTCTTATGCTTATTTATTATGTAAGATTAACAAGTTAAATAAAATATTGTCAAAAGAACAAATAAACTTTATTTTGTTGGTTTTAAGCATGTTTATTAATAAATGTCACATCATTTAACATTTATTATATTTTTACTTCTAAAAATTAAGATCTGTCTAGCAGTGGACAGCCACTTCTTAAGGATAGTTATTTGCTTTTACTGCAGATAGTAATGGGTTGGACTAGATTGGCCTTGTGGTCTCTTCCAGCTCCCCAGTTCTGTGATTCTATGAACTATTCTCACTGATGTGAGAGAATTACCTGGTAGTGGGACATGTCCCAAACTAATTAAATACAACTGTGAAAAAAAGGAATTAGAGAGGCTGAAGTTATAACTGTGGTAAAACATGGCATATTTAATTCATATAGATTTCAGGCGGCACAGACACAGTTCATGTCACTGCCCTGGAAATCACTGCACTGTATGAAGGTGGGAAAAACTGTGGATGTGGTATTAATTATTTAGAAAGAAGTTGGGCCCCATAAGATTGATACTTTGTTCTTCAATGATATGGTTAAAGGAAAGAAAAATGTGTCATGTACCTGAAGGATGCAGTACAGCAAACATTCAGCTTGGGCCAAGACTTCTCTTAAAAAAATAGAGAATTTCAACAGAAATGGTTAACTTTGCAAATAAAGTAAGGATCAAACTGCATATTAAGTGATTTTATACAATACAGTAAGCATATGTGTAGACACCAGGATTGGAATCTTAGCATTAGTAGAAATATGAAGATTTATTTGTTTATTTAAAAGCACTTCTGAGCTCTCTGAATTTTCAGGAATATCTCATCATTTGCTGAATTCCCCTTCCTCCTCCTCTATTTATATGAACAACAATAGGATTTTAATTTGGACTAGTGTGGGCTGGTAGATTGGGGGTAGATTTTCCAAGTACTAAAAGATGAGGAGACCAGGAGCTAAACATGCAAGGCAAGCAAGGAAGAGAGGAATGAAGAACAGGGAAGAGGGAATATGTAGAGTGGAGATGGTAAAGTGGAGAAGCAAAGAATGTAGAGAATGGTTAAGAAAGGATGTGAAGCATAAGGAATAGTGTAAGAAGAAAGTGGTGGAAGGTGGAGAAGGGAGGAATGTGGAAAAGGAGTAAACAGGAAACAGGTGACATAGAGACAGTAGATAATGAAATGGGGAGAAGGAACTGAAATAAGGTGGAGAGACAAGAAAAAAAGGAGACATCTAGAAATAGTTTAATAGCTAAATATCTTGGCTACATGATGAGCAAGACACTTGACATGGAGGTTCTTTGTGTCATCCCATTGATGCTGGGACTAGGAGCAAGAAAAGCAAAAAATATTGTTTGTCCCTATGTTCCCATCATTGTTGGAGAAGAACTTCACTAGAAAAGAATGACAGAATAGATTGGAAAGTTTCCATGAATGTATGCAAATCTTTTGGGAATTAGGAGAAGCCCTAGTGAGAGCAACATCTTGAAAAAAAGGGGGGAGGCAGGCAATATTGGATTGTTGGTTAAGACAAGTCATGCACCAAGCAAGTATGGGAACTGAAGGCTGAACTGAACTTGGTATCAAGGTGCAGGTCTGTCTGTAATAAAACTATGATCTTTCATGACTTGGTTGCGAGGAGTGAACAGACACAGCATGTATCACTGAGACTCAGTTGGGCAGAGATGGTTGAGTAACTCTATCGGAAATTTGCCCACTGGGATTTGGGGTCCTCTAACAGCTGTGATTCCAAGATCAGGGAGGAGTGATAATCCTGGGTGAGATGTTAATTATTACTGGACACACCTGCTTCACAGGTGGCTGGATACAAGTTTCTGTACCTGAAATTGGAATGGCAGGACAAGAGACAGATCCTCTGGTGTACCGCTTTCTCTATTGCCCAGCATTCTACCTCCTGAGCCACTGCATTTCATCATAGGACTGGTGTTGGATTCTCTCAAATTAATGGTGCTGGGAAATTTTAATCTTCGTGATTTGGGAGCAGGACCCATAGTAGGCCAGGAATTCATGGCCCACATGGCAATGACAGGCTTGTTTCAATTGATATCTGATCCAATTCATATAGAGGGACACATGCTGGATCTAGTTTTCACTTCAGAACAGATGGTTGGTGATCTGAAGATGGAGGACATGGCTATTAGTCTTCTTGCCATGACAGGTAATTTCTGGACAGACTGTGATTAACTGCAATCACTGACTTCTCTGCCTTCATTCATCAATTCTGAGGGCAGGGAGATTAGTTTGGGAAAAGGAGGGACATTTGTATGATGTGCCTTTTCAAGCAGGCCCTGGGCCAGGATGGTTTGTGATGCTGCCTGAATAGTTAAATTTTTCTTCTATGCATTTCTTCAATGTGCTGTTAATACTATATTTGGGTCCTTTGTTTTTTGTGTTTTAATCCAAAGTATGTTGCTTTGACTCATTTTTGAGTAAGTGGCCTTAAAAAGTAATAAAGTAGTAACAATTAATGCTGCTGTTGTTGAGATGGAGAGTTCTGGAATAGGAAAAGGTCCTGATCAAGAAATACAGAGATGGAAACCCTCCTTCATGTTGTCTGGCATCAGAAACATAAAAGCATCGCAAGGGGTAGAATATCTGACTTCTTTAGGAAAGAAATGAAAATTCTATCCTCTCTGACATTCCCAGGCAAGGGGAAAGTTCTCTAGTTAAAGAAGAAATGGAAATACCATCCTCTCCTGCAATGCCATGGTATGAGGAGGCGGGTAGAGAAGTTTGAATGGAGGAGACTTTGTCAGTTCCAGCTGATGCAGAAGAAGTTACAGAATGGGACACAGTGCCATCCAGCCTTACATGACAGGAGAGATGGAAGGGTAGATGCATCTGACATGTCCAGGTGCAGTGGGGGAGGTGCATAAGGAGATAGTGTAGGGGCTTAAACTGGCAAGATGGAAATCAGTGCTGTTCAAGCTAGACAGAACTACAGTGTAACATGGAGCAGGTGAAATCCTCAAGAATGGAAAAAGAACAGGCAAGAATCCATTGACTCCAAAGATCTATTTCTTGTTTGCAATAAAACAACATTTAGCAGTTATAAGTTCTTGAAGTTTCTGCTTCTGTTTAGATCTTGAATGAAGGGTTCACTTTCTGGAAGAACTAATTTATAGCTGTGTCTGGCCTGAAGTGTGACAAACTGGACCTATTGTGGGGACTACATGTCCCTTCCTTTTGTGAGGACTTCTGAAAAGCTGGTTTTCATCTGCTTATGCAATGGTGAGATTTACTATAATGTGGTTTTTCACTGTGCAAGAACTAACTCTCACACTAAGACAGTCCTGGCTGCATGGATGCTGACAGAGCTTTCAGGGATGCACGCAACTAGGGATGGAGCTATGCCTTCCTACAGGGAATAAAAAAATTCTTACCCTTCTCTGGAGCAAGTTGAGGACCACAGGAAAGGAGGATATTTTGTGGCCTCCCTTCTTGGGGTAAGTCTCCACAGAGTATGTAAATGATTTTTTTAAAAAAAAATTTCAGTACCAGACAGATCTGCAAATAATTACTTCACATAATTTAAATTAGGGATTTAAAATAGCCACAAAAATTAATGTAATTATTTTATTCTTTTAAAAAAGTTAGATAGCAATGCATTAAGCAAAATGTAGTTTAAACAATTATCAATATCAGTGTGGAAAACATTAAGTACCAAAAGTCAACATCTTCATTTTCAATGAAAGGAACAATTTAATATCTAGTAATACACCAACAAGTTATCCAGCCTCCAAAATGCAAGATACCACATCCTTCATTACAGATTAGCATGCTTGCTTGCTTTAAGGCTTCTTGGATTCATAATTAAGCCAATACACTTATTTTTAGATTCTCTGTGAAGTGAACCTTTATTTATACAATCCTGCTAAATCTGCATGTTTTGGGACAGAACTTGAACCAAAAGATAATATTTTAAAGCCTACAGCATTCATAAAGAGGCCAGGTTATTTCAATTCCCTAGTATGTTGGAACTGTTTTAAAATTATAGATTGGGTGTTTGTGTAGACTACAAACCAAAAATCAATCCTTAAAAGCGCATTGTGCATCCAAGATTTTTGAAAAATACCTTCGAAGATGAAAATATCACAGAATCATCTTTATTTGGATTTGAATATAACATCAAAGAAGATCAGTGAACCTAAGTAACCTTACTGAGTGAATGACAAATGAAAAATTCTGAATTAAAGCATAAAGTAAGCTACAGCAGATATTGTAGCGTTACTGGTTCTGTTAGTCTCAGAAACATTTATAAATTAATCCTATTTGGACAGACTACTCTTTATTCTTTGTAGGGTGACCTAAAGAAAGGAAGCCAGAAAATAACATTATGAAATTGGGAAACATAAAAAGAACATGTAGAGTTCTACTGAATTAATGTTAATTCTAGAATTGTTTAGTTGCAAAACTTGCATGCACCAAAAACTGTGAAAAGTTTTGTTTCCAGCATAGCCTAGGCAAATCTCTTTCAAAAAGCTAAATTCACTTTTGATCATTTATAATTGTATAGCATATTTTAAAACTGAGTTTTAAAAAAGCATACAGCCATTTACTCCCTACATTAAAACCAGCTGGTCTATTATTTTAATGACCTAGATATTTTTTTGCAAAACACTTTTCCTTCTAAAAAACAGAAATAAGACAAAGTAGTATGTTTATAAGCAGAAGTCTGAAGAATATGCATCATAAGATAACAGAGTTTCTTTTGAAAAATTCCAAATAATCCATGTCAGAAATTAGGTATTATTGATTTTAATACTTACTGCAATGCTTTTTTCACATTTGTACAGAATCTTGAAAGAAAAGAAAATAAACAGGGAAAGCCTCCAAATACCAGCTCACTGATATGAGGACCTTACAAAAAGCTGATTATGCAAAATTAATTACTTTGCTTAATATATAATATTGTTATTTTCTAGCCTTAAAAAGAAGAAAAATGTTGATACTGCCTTAGCTAAGCTCAGTTCATATTATGTGCTGAATACAGAACAGTCTGCTAAGTGAATGGTTGTTTTACCATGCTGAAAAACTATTGTTTAGGAATTATAAGATTTCTCAGCATATCAAAAGAATTGCCATCTGGATGCACAGTCATAACATCTTTGCCTTCCTCATAAACCTGAAGGAATCCAGAATCATCAACTCCAACAATCCACACCATTGGTCCGTCATCATTTCTGAGTCGGACTTGCTTACCACTGAAATGGAAAAGAAAATTATTTGCTTAATACTAACATATATTAAATTTCAGAGTCTGACAATTCTACTAATAATGAATCTCTTTCAGCAAAATATCTTTGGTGTCTGATTATTCTGATTATCTAGATTCACTTGGTGTAAACATCCACATATAATGATGTATTTCATTCATCGTACAGCAAATATCCATCCATATAAGCATGATAACTCAGTATCCCAACCAAGGAGCTTACTATGTACACAATACTTTGGGAAAATAATTATTAACAAATGCATATGGATTCTACATAGGATTCACACGGAATTTACTAACTGACTATCATCATAATGAATAATGTGAGAATTTCCTGTACCTGTCTTTTACTTTACATAACTCTAATTGTTTAAATATAATGTAATAGATCTAATTCTAATATTTCTAATTTCTAATATTTTTCAATACTGATTTATTAATTCCTAGTCTGTTTTTAGCCTTTTAATTCAAATTAGTAGCTGGAAATGAAGACTTTATGAAACAAATGCTAACATTCAGACATATTTTAAATTATATGTGTTGAACACAACTTTTAATTAAATATGTCTATACACAGCGAGATACATACTAAACAAACTACGATAAATAATAAAAATAAAAACCTGGTCAGTCACTATTGCTTTAAGAGACTATGTAATTGTAATTGAGAATAAGAAACTTAGTCACCTGTGCACCCAGTACTTATAGTACATGGGAAGAATTCCATTTGGTCCCTCCTCCTGAAAGGTGTTGATCAGATTTTCCAGTATGGACACACTTCTTGCAATCAGGCAGTCAGCATTTAAGGGCTCTAACATTGTATTCTTTATCTTATTGTGCTCCAAAATGAGATCATTGATGCATATAGTTGGGTTGCTATTATTTACATTAAATCCACACCCTAAGGAGGAATAAGTCATGGAAAAATGGTATACAAAAAGTTATGTATATCTGAAAAATTATTTCCTTTATTATTGTAATAAATGTCCATTCCAAGTCATTCAGACAGCTATAAAAATCCTTTTACAGATTTTCCTAAGATATTTGTTCTTTCTAATGATGAAAGAGGACATAAACTCATGTAAATTGAAACCCATCCCTTTTGCTAAAGACAAGACAGTATGATCATATAAATTATTTTAATTAATTAATTAATCACTGACAACAATGCTTGCCCCTTTCTTCCTTCTAGCAAAAGTCAGCTCAAACAGTTCCAAGACAATCCACATCCAAACAAATACATTCAAAGCAAGTTTATAATTGAAAACCAAGAACATTTCCAAAGAAGTAGAGACCCTGGCATTTGTTATGTGCTAAGGTCATAATTGTCTAACCATCCAAGTTTATATGATCTTGGAAGCTGTGAAATATGTACAGTGGTACCTCGGGTTACGAACGCCCCTCTTTACGAATTTTTCGGGATACGACCAGCTCCGGTCCCAAAAATTTACCTCGCCATGCGACCTCCGCCTCAAGCTCCGAACCGGATCCGCGGCCATTTGCCCTGCTGCCACGTGGTCGCGGCTTCCTGTGGGCGAGATCGCGGTAGCAAGGAGATGTCCGGTGAGGCTTGTGGTGTGTTTTGTGGCGTTTGGAAGGTTTCTGGTGTGCTTGTCAGCATTGCTCCAAAGAAAATGCAGAGCAGGCTTGGCAAGAATAGGGCTTTGAAGAAAAAAGTGGGGAAATTTGCCTCGTGGTGCGACCAAATTTGGAGGGCGGAACGGATTAACCGTATTTACATTGAACCTTATGGGAAAATTTACCTCGTGTTGCGACCAAATTGAGTTGCGATCAGAGTCACGGAACGGATTAAGTTCGTAACGCGAGGTACCACTGTATTTGCTTCCCCACCTACAGTTACCTTGCTACATTTCAATATAGGAAGCCTATCTCCATATACCTATATTGTTTGGTATGAATGTGTGGATGTGCCCTGTTGAATTCCAGGCATTCAACAGTTGTGAACTGTTAAGCAGAGCGCAGACAGGACTCTGAATGCAGGCAGAAGTGCTTTTTTAAGACGTATGTGGCTGTCTTACTACTTTCCACATCTCTAAAATTTGAAGTTGCTCCAGCTCAGGAGTAACATATAGGTTTTATGAAAAGAACATGTAGAATTCTGCATTTAAATCTCTCCTCTCGTTTTGATGCTTATTTCTCACCCCGCTGTCTCACAGCGAAATAACATTTGGCAGAAAACCACTGAGTTTAAATAAGGATTAAACTCAGTAGCAAAGGATTTTCTTGATTATGCCTCTTGAGTGTGGCTCTGTGAAATATATTCACTTGTTTTTCCTTTCCTAGTAGCGTTGATCTTCTGCTCAATGTGCTTGCCAAGGAAACTCATGGATTTTCTTTGGTAAGAAGTATATTAAGTTTTCTTCTAGTAAGAATGTGCTTATTAAATACATCATTAATTGTTTGATTGTACTCATACATTTAGTTGAGAAAGATTTTTATACCTTTATATTTAAGAAAGGTCAAGCACTGGAGGATGCACTTATGTAAAAAAGACAATGTTAATCCATATTCACAATTATCAGAATAGAATTGATGGTGCTTTCCCCCCCTATATTTGTTTTATCAAGGCTGGGAAAAGAATCTGATAATGTGACTGCTTTTGATATGTATTTGCTTTAAAAAATCCAAAATATTTAAAAGACTATCCACTATCCACAAAACTGAGAAAGGCACTGATCCCATCTGGATATAACTGTTTCTATTTTTTTCTAGTGAAAAGATCTGAAACATGTAGAAAACTTCAAAATCTGTCTTTCTTTCTGCATGATTCTTGAAACATAGTGTAGAAATACTGGTCATGACAATCAAATAGAAAATCAAAAAGAAAATGGTTCTAAAAATACAAATAAGACACTAAATTGTTAACAGTATATTCTTCTCTTAAAACAAAGAAGATTATCCGGCCATAAAGCAAGACTTACTGAAGAAAACTGGTGATCTAGAGAAGTAAAAAACTGGCTTCCTAATAACAGTATACCATGTTTAGTTAGAACTCTTCTGAGATTAAGAAACATTTTATTGCCTTTATCTCACTGGGATTTTGTCATGAAACAATCTCTCTTCCTCAGATGAATAAATTATCTTGCAAATTGTGTGTTGGGATAGACATATTCCAGGTGCATATTCATTACAGTTCTAGTGGATTATAACCATGTTGTTTATTTTGCTGTGTGTGTAAATAATAACAACAACAAAAGTTTAAATAAATCACCATAATGGAAATTTCTGATATTCTTACCAATAAGTATATGGAACATATCTCCTGTTAATGTGGAATTTACTAAAACACCACCAAGTTTCATAAGGTCACTGTAGTAAATATCATTAGGCCATTTTACCCGGAGATCTATATCCTAGAAAAAGAAATTTGTACACAGGTAAGTATATCTTTGAAGCTAGAAAATGGCTTATCCATTGTCCACTGCTTGCAGCTCTTAGAAAGGAGAAAATCATGTATCAAAGATTATGCGATTTAATTGCTTCTTAAAAGTTTTTAAAGAAAACAAGGGTAATTAATACAGAGAACAAATTCAAACAAACGTGGCACTTTACCAGATATACTTCCAAATATGTTTGACTTCAATTTCATGCATTTTTTTTTTATTTTGCTACTTTGTGGGGTCAGAGTCCAAAAGATAGAATATACCCACTCCTAATTTAGCAACTACCTCAGTTAGCAACTATTCACAAATACAACAGTAATAAAAAAATCATTTTCCAACCAGTGCATGCATTTATGACCAAATTTTTATGCGCCTGACAACATAAGCCTTCAGTGTGAAACTGATTAAGGTCTAGGCAGTTTCAGGCAGCATCATAACCAAGGGGAGGGTTCTAGTCAACTAATTAAGGTTATAGAACTGAGCTTGTTAACTTGTGGTTAACATTTTTAGGGAAGCACTGTGGAGAAAAGCAGCTCAAAAAGAGATAGCTTGTTTAAGCAATCTCTCCATCCTGCAAGGGAGCAAAAAAAAGGAACAAAAACGGATCAGGCACAGGACACTGTACAGGAGAACTTTATCTGAATGAGACAGCAGCAACCAGCAATCTTTACAGTCTCTCTCTCTCTCAGTCATGTGTTTGCTTGGCAACCATTTTGCTTAATGACAAAGTTGCTGGAATGGATTGTGGTCACTAAACAAGGATAATAATCTGAAAGTAAGAGATTCTCTCTCTCTCTCTCTCATATTTTAATTACAGCTATTTCAAATTTAGAAATATTTTGTACAGTTTAGCAATACAGACAGTTGAGATACCCCTGTAAATAAATGTTGTCAGCATAGCACCCAATACACTTGCAAAGATTTTCCTCTGCCAAAATTGACCTTTTTTACATTGTTTATTTTAAAAAAAGAAAGAAAATGAAAAGCTAGCTGGCTGCCAAACTTTTTTAATTACAAGAATGTCTCTGGGTCCAAATGGACCTCTTCAGTTTCCTTAGAAAATAGAAAGGAAGAAAGGAAAGACATTTGAAGTCCAGTACTTTGTTCAGATGTTCCCTACACAGAAAAGGAGAATAAAAGGAGGTAGTAGGGACCCTCCTACAGAAAGGAGCATAGAGGGGACAGATAGCATTCCAGGAAGCTGCTCTCTTAGTTGGTTACAGTCCCCATTGCAACCTCCTAGCAACTATTTTGTAACCCTACTTCTAATGGTAACCATTTTGCTTGAGAACTTGCAGCATGTTCTTAAAATTCCAAGTTCAGGAAACTCTGCTGAAAGGTATTACTTCTCTCTCTTTCTCTCTTCCTCTCTCAATCTCTAACAGACTTTTACATTAATCTTCTAAATCAAAGAGCACTATATTTTACTTGAAACTGCACCATTCTATGTTTACTGCACTGGAGTTATAATATCTTAAAGTTGGAAAGTGTTAATAGAAGACAACCACTAGTCTATATGAAAGGCTACTGCATTCTACTGTAATCAATTTCATGTATAACTATGAGCAAATCACTATATACATGTAACAGAGGAAACATGTTTTCATCAACCAATCCAATAAAACCCCAATGTCTTAGAGTTTACTGAGAATTGCTTACATTCAAAGGAAATAGATGTGTTAATGGTAAGCAGTCCTCTATTTATGACCATTTGTTTAGCAAATGTTCAAAGTTACGATGGTGCCGAAAAAAGTGACTTATGACTGGTCCTTGCACTTACAACCATTGCAGTGTCCCCGCAGTCAGTAATCAAAATTTGGGTGCTTGGTAACTGGCATGTATTTACAATGGTTACAGCATCCCAGGATCACATGATCGCCATTTGCAACTTTTCCAGCTGGCTTCCAACAAGCAAAATCAATGGGGAACTGCATGATTCACTTAATTGCAAAAAATGTCATAAAATCAGGTGTGGTCATGTGACACCTCACTTAATGACTGCACTGCTTAATGATGAATTTTCTGGTTCTTATTGTGATCATAAGTCTGTACAGTGTAACAAGTGCTAATGATAAGATATCTGATTCCCTCCTGGAGAAATATGGTTAGTCTTTTTCTTTAGAGCTCAGCATAAACCTTGTCAACATTAAACAGGATATGCAAAAAAAAAAAAAAAAGCATTTTAAAATGGAAGAAAATAGACATTGAAGTTTCTTCAATAAACTTCTCAAGAAATTATCATGTTTAGTTTTTCTTTTTGTCAGTTTCCTTCATCAGTTTTATAACTAAAATAAAGTGCACTCAAAAGTTCAATCAAATCACATACCCATCCTGATTACAGTAATTCAGGTACAGTGCATATTTAATAAAATTTCACAGAATCATAGAATGTAAGGGCTGGAAGGGACCATCAAGATGATTTAGTCCAAACACTGCTCAGTTCAGGAATCCACTACTATAGCATCTCTGACAGATGGCCATTCAGATTCTGTTTAAAAATCACTTGTAAAGGAGATTCCATCAGTTTGCTCAGAAATGTTAACTATGGAAATACCAACTAAAAGGATAAAAATTATAATAATAAATCCATTCTTATTTATTTAGAAAAATTATTTAGAAAATGTATATAGACACCAAACTTAAATACATAATTCCGGGCAGCAAACAATCCATACAAAAACAATATATCTCTCCCCTCCAACCAACTAATATAATCCAATACAAAAAAAGAAAACCAAGGCATTATATAGCAATTTTACAAAAACAAACACATGTATAGTGGCCTCTCTTGACATCTTGGCCCAAATACCTGGGGAGGTATTAAAGCCAGGTTTTAACAGCCTTCTGGAAAGAGAGTTGGGGCCATCTAAATTTCAGGGAGGAGACTGTTTCATAGGGCAGTTACTGTGGCAGAGAAGGCACACCTCCTTGGTCCTGCAAGATGACACCATTTAACAGAGGGACCTAGAGTATCCCAACCCTGATAGAATGGGCAGAACCCTTAGAGACAGACAGTCCCACATGCTATATGGCCCCATTTCATGTAGGACTTTAAAGATGGAAACAGCACCTTGGATTGCATCCAGAAGCATAATGTAAGCCAATGGAATTAGCAGTGGTGTTACATGAGTGAACACTGAAGCACCCAAAACTGCACATGCCACTGCATTCTGCACCAGTTGAAGTTCCCAAGTATTCTTCAAGGGCAGCCCATGTATAGTAATGGCTGGCTGGGGAATTCTGGTAGTTGAAATCCACACATCTTAAAGTCATCAAGGTTGAGAAACAGTGAACTAAGGCATGACTGACAGTGAGCAGGGCCTTCTAGTCCAGGAACAGGCACAACTGGCACATAAGATAAATCTGTGCAAAGGCCCCCCTGGCCTTGGCTATCCCCTGTTCAAGCAGGAACTCTGAATCCAGGAGAATCCTCAGATTATGCAACAACTCTGGGGGAGTGTTAACCCGTGTTAAAGTTAATGAAACAGAATTTAAATATGAAAAATCACTGGATTCAGGAAGCCCAAAAACCCAGAGCAGCTCAATCCTGCCAGGGTTGAGCTACAACCTGTTCTCCTACATCCAGACCACCACAACCTCTGGGCACTGGGTAATAACCTGAACAGCATCACTTGCTTGGCCAGGTGTGGAAATATAAAGCTGAGTATCATCAGCATATTCATATTTCACCGTGTGCTGACAGATTACCTCACCCAGCAGTTTAATGTAGATATTAATTAGCAGTGGGGAGAGAGTCAAGCCTTAGGCACCCCACATAAAGAGGTACCTAGAGCAAGACTTGCCACCATTTAATTGCTTGTTTTATTATATGCCACCCAGAGTCACATTTGTGAGGTGGGCGGCTATATAAATTGAAGGAACCACTGCAAAAGAATGCCCCCCAACCCCCAAAGCCAGTCAAGAAGAATACCATGATCAATGGTATTGAAAGCCACTAAGAGATCTAGAAGGGCAAAGGCAGATGCGCTACCTCCATCTCAAGTCCTCTAGAGGTTATCCACTAACATTACAAATGCCATTTTGGTAGTACAAACACGACTGAAAATGGTCCAGATAATTCATTTCTTCCAGGCCCCCAGAAGCTATGCATCTACCAGTTTCTCAACAACTCTTCCTAAAAAGGGAAGGCTGGAAACGGGACCAAAATTGTCCAATAGTGTTGGCTCCAAGGATGGCTTCTTGGAGACAAGCTGGGCCACTGCCACCTTTAAAGCAGGTGGAACCACCCCCTCCCACAAAGAAACATGCACCACTGCTTGAACTCAACTACATGCCAACTCCTGGTTGGACATGGATCTAAAACACAGGTGGCAGAGATCACAGTTCCAAGGACCCTGTCCACTTCCTCAGAGCTAACCAGGTGAAACTCTTTCCAGATAAATGGGCAAGATGGTTCCTCAGTCCCTTCCATAATACTTTCTGTAGAATAATTCTTAGGAGATACTTCACTTCAAATATTTAAGATCAAATAACTTGAATAATAATGAAACAGAAACATAAAAATACAATACCTGATATCCAGGTAAGGATCTAACAGCCTCCACAACTGCTAGAGACACTAAATGTTGAATAAATGGAATCCTTTGTCCCAATTTTGAAGACAAAGGAATAGTAATATGCAAAGTTGACAGAGCAGCTCCCACAGGACTCAACCAGATATTTCCACCACGTCCTTAAAAAAAAGGAAACAGACAATTAAACACTGTTTACATGCACGTAATATTTTGCTAGCTGGAAAGTATTTCATCAGAAGATTAAGAAAATCTGGTGAAATAGGTAAGCAAAAAACAGAAATAAAAAAGTAACTGCAAAGTATTCCACCTACAGATTTATAAAAAATTCAAAAAGTTTACCATTTTGATTTGTGGCAGGTTTATACTGATAAATTTGTTTACCTTGGTAGAATATTTTCAGTATGGTAGAAAATGGGTGGAGAAATGTTAAGATATACAAATACTGATAGAAAGATTAATAATATACAGTCTACAGAGAGAAATGAATATTTGTGAAAATGGGAGAATAAGTAAGGATGGAATTGCAAAACAAATATGCAGTGGTGCTTAAAAGTTTTGTGCACCCTTTTGAATTTTCAATATTTCTGCATAAATAAGACCTAAAACGTAATCTGTTCTCCACACAAGTCCTAAAACTAGATAAAGAGAACCCAATTAAACAAATGAGTCAAAACTATTATATTGTTTCATTTAGTTGTTGAGGAAAATGATCCTCAACACTGGGTTCCTTTTATCTAGTTTTAGGACTTGTGTGGAGAATAGATAACATTTTTTGTCATATTTATGCAGAAATGTGAAAATTCAGAAGGGTTCACAAACTTTTAAGCACTACTGTACGAAAGAAAAGGTAATAGGTTGAAAGGAAGAGCATGGCTGGATGGATTTGATGAGATCCTGAAAAAAGAGAAAAGTGACAAATTTAAAGAATAAAAGGCAGTGGAAGTGGCATATGGCTGTGGTGGAAGCAAAGACGATTTGTAATGATAGGAAGATACGGAGAAGTATAGTGAATAGTGTTGATGTAAATGATTTTTAGCTGGGTTTCCTTTTCTTTTTATCATCCAGTGCCTTTTATTATCTATTTGTATTTCTTACTCTTCTGCATTCTGCATAAAGTTTTTTACTCTGTATGAGAGTTAATACTCACACTCCCTGCAAAAAACAGTCTGACAGCAAACTTGACTGTTACAAGAACAAAGGACTGATGAAGACAGAACTGCCTACTCAGATTAGGAGGTCAAGTAGTCTTTTATGTAAGGTGAGGAGAAAAACTAAATACAAGAGGGTTGGAACGCTGTTTCTATACATAGGGCTTACTCTTGCATCACAGCAGTTGCTGAAATTCTTTGATTACATTTTTCTACATTCTTCAATCAATATTACCTACCTGTAGGTCCTGAATTTCTTGTGAATTTGCCTAAATGGTTCATTTATGTCTGTGGGATGAAGTCTGACACCCCCAAAAAGAATGACGTAATGGTTATGTACATATGTAATTCAAACAGAATTGGAGTTAAATTTATATATACAAGGCTAAAGCATCAAAATGAAGAAATATATCAATACCATTAAAAAAACATCCTTCTGTCCAGCAGGCCCTCTAATGCTTCTTTACCTCCCTTTACCAGCACTGCAGAATTAGCATAGTGCTGAAGATATTCACTCAGCATAGAAAAGCCTTCAAAACTCAGCATAAACTTTTTTAAATTACAGTTTTTCTTTTATTAAACAGGTGGTTTTTTCATTTTTTTTTTTTTAAGGTTTGGGGTATTACTATTTTACCAGTCACCCAACTTAGAAGGGTTTCACCCCCCCCAGCTCCCAAACAACTATCTGGGCTGTCTGGGAGCAGGGATGAAACCATTCTACCTCAGGTGACTAAAAAAAATAAGCCTTTAGAATTATTTAAAGAGGAAAAAAAAGTCTTGTGGGAAAATCATCTATTCATAAGAAGAAAAACTGTAATAATAAACAAACAACATGGCTGCTGGGTTTCAAAACGACAGTTTCTCTATGCTAAACCCAAGTTCTTAACCACAGGGCTATTTCAGTAGTGCTGGCAAAGGGAGGTAGAGAAACATTAGAGTGTGTGACAAGTATTGGCTCATTTGAAGGGGCAATCCTTTCTCTGCAAAGTAGTTAATGGAACACTGAAGTTAGCCTGTAACAAATAGAAGTGATCTAGCTAGGAACACTTTGATTATTTGTCATCAAGTCAGTGTCGACTCTTAGCAACTACATAAGACAGATTTTCTCCATGACAGTTAAGGTAACATAATAAAGAAAGGTGTACTTCAGAAGTGGTGCAGAAAAATGCATATTGAGGTCACTTTGAAGGTGAATGGAGGATTAACACAGGGTGATGACAATTTCTAGATGACCCTCTAGAAATGGTTGCTCAATCATTCTACTGATGTGGCAACAAGGCAGTATGGATAAGCCCTCTGTCTATGCCTGTTTTTTTAGTGTTCAAGTGTATGTCTGGGTCAATGCTATGATGTCAATGCACATACAAAAGGGCTTAGGCTTTGATTGTGTGGTAGCCACTATTTTGACTTTTTTGACTGAGTGGATACACTTGGTCTGTGTAATTCTTTTAGTCTGCATATATACGCATTTGTTTGTATTTGAGTATATCTATACATCTGTAAAAATATGCAGAATAAAATGCTAAACTATATTCTTCACACATGGGCTAAAAGGAGAAATCTGTATATCTCAGATAAAGTTTGTTGATATCATGAACAGTAGTAATCGAAAACAGAGGGTTATATATATCATCCTAAGGATTCCATTTACAATATAGGATTCCAAGTCATGGCTTGAAAACATTCATTTAAAGAATATCAAAGAATAGTAATTGTTCCTCTGATATTTTAGGGGTTAGCTAACAGTAATTTTAGACATGGAGAAACATCAAATGCTGGATACATTACCACTTCTGAATCTAGTTAGTGGTACTTTTTATCATGGTAGCTTTCACATCTGCAGGATGGTTATGAAAAAATGCAACTTAATTTCTTGCAAAACGTTGTATGAAAACTGTAACTGCAAGCCTAAGAAATTTTCTCTAATAATTCATGATAGTTTTATTCAGCAGATCTGTGGTTCTTTTAAAGGTAGTCTGCCATGAGTTGAATTCAATTCCTACTGGCAATGTGGACATATCTTAACTAGTCAAAATTATAGTGATAATGATTGTTTTGTGATATTGCAAAAACTGAAGCTAGATTTTGATTTAGTCAGAATAGATTATCCTACTTTGGATGAGTATGGTTAGTATGGATATGATTAGTATTACTAATCATTTCATAATACTTTTCTCTACTCACACTGTAAATATATCAACTTACCCTTTCCTTGAGTTTGTTGAACTGCAATTGCTATGAGACCCATTTCCTGTGGCATCTTGTACATCAATCTGCAAATTACAATGTTAAAAAGTGAATTATTGTTAGAATGCTGTATGGGTTTAAAAAAAAATACAGAGGTTTTTACACTGCTTGAACTTTAGGTCAAAAGGATCACAGAAAAAAATTCAAATGAAAATATCACAGTTATGACTAACAAGATACCATTAAGATATATTTAAATACATGTAGCATATTTCCTCCATTTATTTTTGAACCATTCATTCTCACTAATATATATCTCTGTCTTCTGTAAGTGACAACTGGCAGTTCCAAACATTTGTTTCTACTTAAACAAATCTCACTGCTATACTCCTGAACAGAGCAATAGCAGCAGTTTCTGATTATTCAGAAAATCAGAATGCTGGTATAAAGCAGTTTAAAAGAGACATTATCCCTTGAGAACTAATTATGATTTAACTGCAGTAAATAAATCTACACCTTCTGAGAATGCTAGAGAACACTGCCTTATTTTGGGCTTCTGCTCTGTATTTAGAAATGTTTCACACAGCTTCCCAGCTTTCCTTTGGGAGATAGGTAGAAGCTAATGTGAATTCAGATCACAAAATGAATCAATATTAATTTAAACAAATGTTGCTGTAAAAATATTCTTTAAGTAGCTTTGGTAGTACCTGGATAATGCTAAGCCTTTATAATAAAATTTTAATCTTAGGATGGAAGGAAGAGAAAATCTATTTAACAGGAAAAAAAGCCCTGTTGCTAGACATACCAGACAGACTTAAATTACGAAAACCTGAAAACTCCACTTTCACACAGAAAATGTATGCAATTTAACACAGAGATATATATGATAAACTATAGAGGAAAGGATAGTACACAAAATAACCTCTGAGTTTTGTAAAATTCAAGAATTCCTGGAACTTAGTTACAGACACTGAGATGAAGCAAAGTATATCCTCTGCTGCTCACTAAGAATTAATGGTTTCTGATTTACTCCTACCTGTATCTAAAGAGTGATGTTTTATAAATAAAGGGCTAGCTAGGTATAAAGCATACAGGACATGATAAAAATGATTTTGAATGTATCTCCAGCATGCTCTGTTGTTCATATAAGTAATTATAAAAGGAGTGAATTATTCTGAAAGCCATTAGTAACTACAAATACCTGAGCTATAGATGTAGTAATGCAATGTTTTCTTACTTCAGTGCAAATATCAGTTGGAATAATTTTTCTAAGCAATTGCCAAATGTTCTGACATTAAACAGAGCTTGATCACTGTTTCTCTTGGCCACCCTGAACTGCTTATTGAGACTATCCACCATCATCCATTACTGTTGGGCATATAGTTTGGTTGCTTTGGAAACTGGAATAAAGATTCTGATAAAATTTTGTATTTATGTAGATGCAACATTGTCTCCTAAAAACTGTGTAAGTTTAAATTGAACACTATTTCAATGTCACATTTGTGTTACAATAAAAGAAACCTAATTTAAATATGGAAATATTGCAATAGAAATGATATAGGTTTAGCTGAAGCAACTCTCTACCCCCGTCAAGGCTCTACATTAAGAGGCAAATCGTATGCCACAAGACTGAGGAAGAAAACTGACAAAATAAAAACAGTTATGATATCAGGCAGAGCATTTAGAATAACTAAGTGATTAAAAAAACATGCATGTAGTTGCTAAGTGGTTTGACTGAAGTTACAAGAATATGTTAATGACATGACTGGGCTCCTGTGCTACTAAAGAAGGGATACAATTTAGAGAAGTTGCTAATACTGAGACTGCGACAGTGGAGACAGAGAAATTTATTTATGCTATCTAAGATAACTCTAGGGGCATTATCACATGGCTCCAAGGGCATAATAAACTCCTTGTGCATTGTGTATTTATTCCTAATTTTCAAAATTACAGTTTTATAACTGAAATGAGCAATTGTAAACAATTATCTATTCTAAACTACCTTGACATTGTATTGTGTCTATGGAGGTACCAAAAAAGCCATATTTTTCTAAACTAACTTAGGCCAAATAAAGGCAAGTTTGTGTTCCTTACAGGATTCATATCTAGTATATAAACTTTGACTGTATTTATTTATTAATTAAAATGCTGATTCTGCAATCATTTCATGTTATGATATTCTAATTATGAATTAAATTATGTATATGTGTACTACATAACAAAATAGTTAAATTATTCTACTATTTATGAACCCTAAGACAATAGAAGAACAAAAAAGAGGAAGCTTATAGGTTTATGTTCTAGGAACTAAGTAAAGCCTCACACAATTAATTGATTTAACTTGTTTATTTTTTTTTAGAAATTATTCATTTATTTAAGCAATAAATTGTCCAAAGAACATAATGGAATTCTAAAATTTATGTACTCCATTGGAAATTTCTACTAACTGGTAGTATAGAAATTGTTACAGCTGGAGTCTTTTGAATATTAAATTAGTACTTCAACTTAATTTCCAGTTGCAATTTTATATTAATATTGTAGGAATTATGATTTTCTACTACAGTCAAAAGGAAATAGGTAAACCAGGCAGAACTTTTCAATGTGCTGCATCAAACCCATTCAGCACTTTCCACAAAAATACTTGTACCACAGACTGAACTTTTTCTGAAGTAAAACAAAATAATTAAATGAAATTCCACCAAGTTCAGTAATGCTCAGACTTCTATAGCTGACTTTTCTTATGCCTATTTAAAATTGAAAGTAGAACCACAAAAACTCTGTTAATGATCTGACATCTATAAATGGAATCGATGCTGCCGTCTTAAACATCTATCCTGTTTTGTTATGATTATTAGGTAGTATTAGGATAAGATTACATTCTAGATGGTTTTAAAGAAACAAAACTGGGGGACAGAAGCAACTTTTACTATTTATATTTTGAAGAGTTCAAAATTATTCTCTTTGTATGACTTGTACTTTATAATGCACCTCAGAAGTGAGAGAATTTATACCAAATATATTGCATGTTTTGTTTTGTTCATGTTTTTATGTAATTTATGTGGCTGCCCATCTCACGGCAGTGAATTTGGGAACATTGTGGGGCATTTATGGGTATTTAATAATAGAAATGGAAGTGATTTGTCTTCCAGAGGCTTTCTGTTTCTGATCCCATCTTTAATTGCTCCCAGTACATATCACAGGCTGGAAAATACCAACTCTGTATGAAGTCAACACCTTTCCAATGATTTAACCTGTGACCTGTGAAAGCTGCATACCCATGCAGTAATATTTAATTCTTAAACACATTTATTAGAAAATAAGCATCAGTAGAGATGAACTTATAATACAACATTTTTGAGTAAACATACAAAGTATGTCAGAAAATTGGAAACACAAAAGTTAGAACTCCAATACCAAAAAAGAAGTGGGGAGGGGGGTACAAGTACAGTATGCCTGAATTTCTAGTATACTGGGGAGTATGTGTGCTATGTATGTGGAGTACGATCTCATTATTGACAATATTTGAAAAAAAATACTAGATACAACTGGATGCAGTTTTCAACAGAGAAGTTTTGGGGGTTTTGTTTGAAAATAGACTTTCTTTTGTATCGTTTCATTAGTGCATCCATGACTGGATTCTCCATTGCAGAAAGAGAACATAAGAGAAGTAACATCAAGTATCAAAGATGTAGACACAACTTATATATTAGATGTGACATATTTATTTCCAGACAGTTTAATACATTGTTAGTGAACTATATGAGCCCTGCAAGTCTAAATCCCTTTTTCCTTACAATAAAATTACATAAAATAAATCTATTATGTAAAATCATAACTGGAAGTAATGAAAACTATGAGTTGAAAGCTGCAAATTCCATGCATTCAGTTCTGTAAGAGTGAACTGGATCATACTTACAATGCAGTATGCTTCCAGCCATACATAAGGTCTTCAGACAAAAATTGTTAAAAATCAATCATTCATTTTATACTAGTACCTATAACGTAACAAATATGTAACAAATTGGTAGTATAAAAATTTGTTCCCCAAATTAAGGACATCAATGGGACTTCAGCCCTGTATCTATTTCTGGATGGAAACACTTGGACAATATATGGTAAAAGCTGCAATGCAGAACAAAAAAGCTGCAATGCAAAAGCTGCAATTCCAAAACAAACATCAAGTTTTCCAAGATACAAATATACAGCGGCTTTATTCAATTCATTTTAATTAATATGCAAAATAATATTTCCCCTTTTGCAATGCTCATATACATTTTTATATATTCAAAGGAAAATAAGCAAACACAATATGTACCAAAAGGGGGGAAAAATACTGCTACTATATAAGTCCAAAATGAACATAAATGTTCTTGGTCCAGTCTGTTCTTCACTTTAGGAAAAAAAATAATTGTTGGGCTAATTGCTAGCCCACAACCAACATTCTGAAGTACCTATTACTCATGACTATAAGTCTTCAGTATAAATTTCTTTGTAAGAAACACTGCAAACAGTTAATGTGCTTGATATTCTTCTAAACAAATAATCAAAACAATCACAAATAAAATAGTTCAAAAAAAGAAAAAAACAAAGTAGCCCATTTGTTTCTGGTAATATAAAACACTCATTCAGAAAAAGAAAAGGCCAGCTATACGACTTTATAGAAGAAATAGTACTTGATTTGAACTGTGTATAAAGCACGTACTTGCTCCTGTATCTGGTCTTGGGGTTGAGAAGACTTACTTCTAGTTAAACCATATAAATAGTTCTATCCGATGAATGTACGTAGAACTGAACCCTGCTGAATTTAGCGAGCATAATATGCACAGGATTGCATCTTAAATATGTTTTCTATCAACTAGCAAAATCTGAAATAAAACTAGTTCTTTCGCTTTTCAACTTTTTCATGCCAGCAAACTATCTGCTTTTAGAAAATAGATAATAAAACTTGTTTAACATACAACCTACTTCAAGCCATTGTTTCTCATTCAGGTTTCTGGCTGATCAAAACCAGAGTTTGGTTATTTGAACATAAAAATCCTAGTTATTAAGATTTCTCAACATATCCTCATTCTGATCAAATAATCCCACAACAAACCCAAAAGAAACATTGAATAAATGACTGCATGTTGTGACTGGTGTATGTTTTAAAATGCACAGTTCTGTAACTCAGAATTTAATTTAATTCATTTAATGTATTAGATTTTTAAGTCTGCCCAATTCAAAACAATTCTGGGCAGTGTACAAGATGTTATCTGTTTTTAAACATACATACTGTTTGAAAAGTAAAATTAAAAAAATATATAAAAGCATTGGATTTTGTTTACATTGAAGCTTTCAAGGTATCAGGTATAATTTTTACATACCCAAAAATAAAATTTAAACAAACAAACAAACATCAGAAGGGGAATTAAAATGGTTTTCATACCAAAGATGTAACAGAGAAGATACGTGGGACTCTTTCACAAAAAGGACAGGAGGAACAAAGAAAGTATAAAATAGATTATTTTAAGAACTTCCAACACTTTGAATTCCTACATTTGAAAATCAAATGGAAATAAATCTTAAAAAAATATCTGGTTAGATCTGAAATAGGACCCTGAATATCATACACAGATTTTCTTGATTAATTTGGGTATAAATCTCTTTGAAGAAATTAACATTTCCCCCCTTAGTTGCTGGTTAAACCTGAAACTGTCTGAAATTAAATTTATTAAGCCTCTGCAGAAAAAAGGAAGTTCTTATAGTAAGATATAGTTTTCCTGTACAAATATCTATACATAAACAGTAATTTCAGAAATGTGGAAAGGGAATTTCTGCCCTCAAAATAAATAATTCTAGGGTGCCACACTTCTAAACTCGTTATGGGAAAAGCTTATTCCTATGAGGTTATCAGCATCTACAAAAAAACTATTCATATTCATGGTAATAAACTACAGTAATTTGTGAAACATACGAAGAATTACTAAGAAAAAATATTTACTTTTTTAATTCTATAATTTTGTTCTCTACAAACAGGAGTATAGTAATGCTCAGCAACTAACATACATTTATTCACTTAGATACTCAAAATTAAAATCAGAAGTAGCTGAGAATTAGAATAATTGCATTTACAATACTAAATAAGGAAAAAAAGTATTCCTCTGAAACATTTACAGTGGAAAGTTGTTGTTTTTCAAAGCAGATATACCATTCTTTGCACATCACCCTCAAAAAGAGTGCCATGTAACTTTAGCAACTTACTCTTAAAGTAAAAGAAGCAATTGGGGACTGTTCTTGGGTATTTTCTGTTGGCAGTGCTGAAGGAAGGAACATGACCTTCTCAGCTCTGTGGCAGGTTAAGCAGCCTGATTGAACATTGGCACTAATTAAGAGCTCTTGTTGTTTGGCAGGACCACCAGAGTACCTTCAGCACTTGTTCATGACAGCAATACCTCTTTCAGAAATTAACACTTGATAAGCGCAGACAGGGAGCCCAGCTGGTTCTCCTGAGTCCTTCAACTATATAAATGAAGTGTAATAGGAACACTGGTGGCTACCAAGGGAAGACAGGCTATTCGTGACCTCTCTGTAAAAAAACAGAGTATAGTTTTACATTGACTTAATTTTCTTCATTGGGGTTAGATAATGCAGCTGGGGACTATACAGATAGAACCAAAACAAAAGAGGCAGGACTGAGTTATTCCATATCAAATGTTATTCAGCTATTAATATCAACTACAAATGAATTATAAACTTATAAAATTAGATGGAAGTCTTATTTTTTACTCACTTAAACATTTTATTAAAATATTTTAATGAAGAACTAATTGTGAATAATATATAAATTCATGGTAAGCAGGAGCAGGAAGAGGATTTTATTTAGCTACTGAATCATAAATAGTTTTAAAGCAGTGACCTGGGCAATATAGGCAGTAGAACGAAGGAAGAATGACATGGCTGCACAGGAGTCAGATTAACAGATAGCAGGTAAGAAATAATATTTTTGGAGTTTGCTACACTAGCCTCCTCCAACAGCTCTTCATAAACATAAAACAGGCATTGATGAATGTATTCCACTTGACCTCTTTTGTGCAAGGTTTAAAGTTGTTTTCATTTTCTTAAAAAAAGTTTGCCATTTATTATATTTGTGCCACATAATTAACTCATTCACTGTTCATTTATAGTGACTCCCAGGAATAATAAAGGAACTTGCAAACCATACAGATGGGTTACATGAGGAAGGGATGTAGAGAAAAGAAGACAGTTCTTCAAGACTGCAACAATGTGGCCTTGAAGAGGACATTTATATTTATTTTGGGTTAGACTGAATTCCCTTAGTGATGTTCTTGGCTGAACCAGGATTGGTGGCTCTTGCTTCTTTGGCAAATAATTTAGGACAGAATAACTTGGCAGTCCCAGGGCAACTGTCATTAGAAGGCAAGGAGAGTGAAGTATATTCTTTGAAGCTGCTCTTTCTCTGACAATGTAAGAAGTCAAATGCTCTTCCTTTTGTCAGGATATTTTCCTGAGGAACAGGGTATAGAGTTTTCAGTAGCCCTGGGCCTTGGTCAACTGCTGAGACCAGAATATGCTGCCTTTCACTTCACTAGTTTTAGAACCAGGAGAAGCTGAGTTTCCTATCTGATAGAACCCAAGTTCTTAGCCCTCTGACCGATGGGGAGTCTTGAGATAGCTGGTGTGGGTCTTCTGGGCTGTGTGGTCGTGTTCTGGAAATTTTGTTTCCTAACGTTTCGCCAGCATCTGTGACCGGCATCTTCAGAGGGCAGGAGCACAGACAGGAGCAGTTCTCTCTGTGCCCAGCTACTAAACTTTTGGGTCTGCTGCAGGAGTTGGGGCTGGGTGGCACTGTGTTGTGCTGGTTCAAATCCTTTCTCCAAGGCTGAACCCAGTCAGTGTTGATAGGGAGCGAGAGGTCCAACCCACGGCCCCTACTTTGTGGGGTGCCTCAGGGTTTGGTGCTTTCGCCGCTCCTATTTAACGCCTACGTGAAACCGTTGGGTGAGATCATCCAGCACCATGGGATGAGGTATCATCAGTATGCTGATGATACCCAATTATACATCTCCATCCCGGGTGACCTAAGTGATGCTGTGACTACCCTCTCGCAGTGCCTGGAGGCTGCAGGGGGCCTGGATGGGGGACAACAGGCTTCAACTGAACCCTGATAAGACAGAGTGGCTGTGGGTACGGGGAGCCTCAAGATCTAGGAGTTTATCATCTTTGGTTCTCGATGGGGTCGCACTACCCCAGACAGACTCGGTGTATAATCTGGGGGTCCTCCTGGACTCATGACTCCTGTTCAAAGAGTAGGTGGCAGTCGTGGCTAGGAGGGCCTTTGCGCAACTTCATGTTGTGCAGCAGTTACGCCCTTCCTTGATCAGGGGGCCCTCTGCACGGTCACACATGACCTGGTCATCTCCTGGTTGGATTACTATAATGCGCTCTACATGGGGCTACCCTTGAAGAGTATCCACAAGCTACAGCTGGTGCAGAATGCGGCAGCGCGGACAGTTCTGAATGCCCTTAGGAGGGCACATAAAACACTACTGTTACGCGAACTGCACTGATTGCCAGTTTGCTTCTGGGTCCAATTCAAGGTGTTGGTCATCACCTTTAAAGCCCTCATGGCACACGACCAGGGTATCTGAGGAGCCATCTCACCCCAGTTACTTCAGCCCACCCCACTCAGTCCAGCAGAAGGGGCATGTTGCAGACCCCACCAATCAAGGAATTTCAACTGGGGGGGTCTAGGCAGAGGGCCTTTTCTGCTGTGGCCCCCGTCCTATGGAACAATCTGCCTCCCGAGGTCCGGTGTGCCCCCACTCTCCTGCCCTTCAGGAAAGGGGTGAAATCCTGGCTGTGCCAGAAGGTCTGGGGGCCGGATGGGGGCTCACGCCAGTGGAGGTGGCTTGTGGGGTGATTGACCCTGACCCCCCGTCATCTTGAAATGTTTTTAGTATTTATGTACAGGGTTTGTTTTTTATACTTGATTTTTAATGGATTAATTTATTTTATTATTTATGGGGTATTTTTAATTGTTGATGGGGTTTTTGATTTTAACTATGATCCGCCCAGAGTCACCCACTGGGGGGAGATGGACGGAATACAAATTTAATGATAAATAAATAAATAAATAATAAAAAAGACCTGATGCTCGGAAAGATGGAAGGTAAAAGGAGAAGGGGACGGCAGAGGATGAGATGGTTAGATAGCATCACTGAAGCAATGAATGTGAAACTGAGCAAACTCCAGGAGGCAGTGAAGGACAGGAAGGTCTGGTGTGATATGGTTCATGGGGTCACGAAGAGCCAGACACAACTTAATGACTGTACAACAAAAAAAAACCAAGGAGAAAACCACACCCCCACCAACACCGGCAGGGCAAGCTACTGTTTATAAACAGGGAGAAAACCCCACACTCACTAGCACTGATGATGTTACCTAGTTGGGTAATAAAACATCTGCAAGCAAACAACCAAGCTCAGAGAACACCAAGGAGTCCACAGTTCAACCCGGAGCTACATGTATTCTCTTCTATTAGAGTTCATTTTGCTTTAGTTTACATGCATAGAAGACAGATCATATTGTCAATTCAGTGTTCCAAAACACTGTAAATAAATAAAAATGAAGGCAGTTATTTAAAATTCCGATACTATGGGGTTTTCATATACAAATTTACCCATTTTACAAATATATTTTTAAACTTAAATGCTCTGGAGAAATATTTTACTCAGTTGTACTGAAAGGAGTGATCTTTTTCTTTTCCAAATAAGGTATTTTACAGAAGGGCTGAGTCCCTTAAATATTGCTAGAAATTCACATTAGTCCAACATACCAAGTAAAAGGAAAGCTTTATTGATTTTTTTTTTTTAAGGATAGTTATAGAAGGAGTGAGGTAGCATAATATTAACTGTTTGGATGAGACCTATCTATGGAACAAGGTCAACTATTCTATGGATCTGCATAGATTTCCAATTTAACAGCATCTCATGCATTGGTTTTAGTTGGACAAGTGCATCAGCCAACAAGGAACATTCGTGAACACTCATAAGTATTCAGGAAAAAGAACAAGGGGACAGTCTATATATCTGAAAAAGGATGCTGACTGGATGTGACAGATGGAGGACAGAAATGTAACAACCCATGTAACTCATTGGAGGTTCTAAATATGGCATGATTAGGGTTCATCACAGGAGGCTTTAAGACCTTTCAAATGGAGAAAGCTAATTGGCTCCACCTACTAGGACTCCTTGTCCCAACTGCAGTAGTCCTGTCCATTGCTAATGAAAATTCTACTCTGCAGTGCCTACTGATATGCAACAAAGAGAGAATAATTCTCCTATATTAATACAATATCACAATACATATGACATATTGTAAGTTGTATATGTGCGATACATTACAGATTGTATATTTGGATTTTCAAAAATTTGATAAAATTCCTTACTAAACATTTCCAACTAAACTGAACAGTCATGAGACAAGAGAGGTTATCTTATGCAATGGGATCCAATTAAATGCAAGAAACAGGAAATAGTAGCAATAGACAATTCTTAGAGAAGCATAAGTAGTAGGATCCTCTGTATATCATAAACAATGCCATTATTTTAAATAAATGATCTGGATTTAGTGATGAGAAGTTAAGTGATAAAGCCTGATAATATTTTCAGAGTCCATTGGAGTTTGGCAGCTAATAAATTCAAATAAATACATACATAAAAAAGTTACCCACACTGAACTATACCATAATGGAGGATTTCAGCTATTCTGGTACTTATTGGAAGTTTAAACCTGCTATGAATGGAATGTCAATAAATTATTGATATGATGTCTGAACAACAATATGTCTCAGAAAGTAGAAGAAGGTGTTGATCCCCACGGACAATGAAATTAAAAAAAAAAAAAAGTGGCGGTGGTGGCAACAAAGAGACATTTAACAAAAAGAACTCTACTGAGACCAATATTTTGAACCAAGACTTATAATGTACAGAAAATGGATAGAGGAATACATAATTAAGAACAAATTAAAAAGCATAGCTGGAACTTGTAAGGATTGTATAAGCATTGTTCTCTCAGCACAAAACAGAAAAATGTAAAGTATGCTAAAAAGAAGGAATTTTGTTTTCATTATGTTTGAAGGAAGAAGAAAAAACAAGAAAGGGATAAGTCTGCAGCTTGGGAAATACGCTGATTTACTGATTTATTAATAGGTGATGGAGAAAAGACAACTACTGTACTTGATTCCTATTTTGCCATGGTCTTCTCATACAATAGGATCTCGAAAACATACAGCAAACAATATATAAATGCACTTAAAGCACTGAATTCTTAGAGAATAGATCCAGGTATATTCTATTCAAGGATGCTGAAGGAACTCCTTGGGAATTATTGAAGAATGGATATATTATCTATTCAAAAATGGGAAAAAGGAAATCCAGAAGCTACAGAACTGTCAGCCTCATTATTATACTACATACTATAATATCCCCTCATAGAGAGGAGCCAATAGATCTGCTCTTTCTGATTTAAACAGATGAGAATGTTTTCTTCAGTTTAACAAAGTCAAGATAATAGTTTTCTATAGTTCTGTTACATAAGAAATCCTTCGCTTTTAAAGACTGACAGCCTTCATTTGATATCTTCTAAATTAAACTTCATGCCAATCATCCAGACCTTATAAGCACCAATAATGTGTTTGATCAATACTTATTTTGCAACAACATCTACATGAAGGAAATTAAAATTCACGGATTAAAATGTGTTATGCATGATCAATGTATTTTATAAAACAATTAAAATAGACATATGTGATCAAAGGAAAATCTGATTCAGCATTTTGTTTTCAATAGTGACCAGACCATCAGGCAAATACCTCCAGAAAATTAATATGCAGTAGACATTTCCATAACATGTTAGTTGGAAATTGGTATGCAACATTTTGTGAAAATCCATGCTTATATTAGGCTTTGTAAAAATAGCTATGGATATATACACATAATAAAGAATGTACTGTATGTTCACCAGGGAAGTACAAAAATATCTAACCTTGTAAGCTCCTCAGGTATGATTAATTTGGAAACTTATGCATCTAAAAACATTTTGTCAGTTTCCCTGATAAACAGTGATTTATTTTTAAGCATGTTCACAAAATACAATGGATTAGTTCTGTTGTTTTATTTTATTGGACTGCTACACATTTGTAGCAATGTACTCCCCCCCCCCCCCGCCCCAGTTAACAGTGCTATCCATGAAAAGAATATTTAATGAATCAATATCAGCTTGGAGCATATTGTATACTACTCCTTGTGTGTAACTATTTTCTATATTAGCAACTATGCATCTAAATAAAAGAAAAAGCACAAAAGAGAAAAGCCTTCTCTATTTTAATTTTTATAAAGCTCTGCTTATGTTGTCATTGAAGAATCATTTGGCCGTTAAGACTTATGATCCAAAGGAGACAGTCTATTCTTTTGCAGGCTTTCCAGATACAGCAATCTGCAATTGATTAATGAAGCTAAATTTAATTACTTCAACTTTCTGCAGCTCACATCAAACAATGCTGTTTGATATATTCTGCAGGCGGAACAAGTCTTCTACAGCTGGCTAAGTGCCACAATGAAAAAGCAGCTATATGTAGTTCTGGGAACTGAAATGAGTTGTTTTAAGTGGAGCTTTTCTTCCATTTTCTGAGACTGCTCTGACCTTCCTAAAATCAATCCTTTGCGGATTAACATGTAAAGCAGTGTTGAATTAATTTCAGAAAGTGAATATGAGATCAGCCTAGGATCATGCAAAACATCTAACTGTTAAATACACTAATGCTTCTAGACATTCAATGAAAAGCTGTCAATAAAAAAGGGAGGGGATGTTAGGAGGATTTGAATCATGGCGCAATCTATCAGGCAAGTTAGAGGTTTGCCTATTTCTGTGGCATTGCTAATGCATTCCTCTAGAAGTTAATCCTATTTCTAAAGACCTTCCCTGAGGAGTACATAGGCCGTGCTGAATTAGAACTAAAATGCATTAAAATTCTGAACGTCACAAAAGGCACACTATTGGATTCTGAAGTGCAAGGCCTTAAAAGTATCATTTTTACTTATATTTGGCAGGAAAATATTGATGCAGAAACACTAAAAAAAATTATCCTGAGTGCAGATAAGGAGAAGAAATAAAAGTATATATACTTATTAATTGTATAATTCACAGCAGTAAGTGATAGTTATTTTGGTATGATTATTCCTTGTTGTAGTATGATTTGATTATATACTGATATATTGTGGTAACTGTTAACTAGGTTACTGGATTGCTATATATGATGCTTTGAGTCAGTTTGCAATTGAAGCTGCAATATAAGCCTGACTAATGAATAAGCAAAGAAACAAAAGAACAGAAATTAGGCTCAGACTGCATTTAGAACAGCATTCTTATATCTTTCTTAACATCCCAAAGATCTTTAATTCTTTATATATGTTCAAAATATTAATTACCTACAATTTTGCTTAAGAAATGAAAACAATAATAAAATGTGTACATTGTGAACATTGCACTACTACTGCATGTTCAACCCTATGCCTACACATTTGCACAAAATAAGACGTTCCTTATATTACAATGCCTTTTTTCTATTATCATTTAATAATGTTGATGTTACATCAATACTGCTGTACTTTCTCTTTTATAAATTAGTTTACAATTAGTTTTTCTTTTGTAAATTAAATTACTTTAATTTAAAAAAGTTAAAAAATCAGTCCAAATGTGGGTGTTTTCTGGTAAGCCCAAAGACATCTGATATGAACATCTATATAATGCAATTGTACTTGCTAATATCTTGGAAATACAATCTGTGACATAATCTGAGCCCAATTTTACTGTTTTTGTACCATATATGCTTTGCAGTTTGCCGCTAACAGAAACAGAGTCTTATAGAATAGTTTCTGAGCCATAAAATCAGTCCTCTGGTCCATAAGTGGTGAATGCTGAAAAATGGAAAAGCATTCACATGCAGTTAGGATTAGGGTATCTAACAAGGAAGTCACAATCATCACTCATTAAGTTTTCAATTGTCTTAAAAGTTTGGCTTTTCCCATGTTTATTTGCAGCTCTAACCAAAGCTGGGAGTATTGAAATACATAGTAGCTTAGAAGAAACAGGGAACAGTATTTCCTACTTTCATTCTGGAGGTTCCACATTCTCAAGACCTGTTTGGTAAAAAAGAAATTAGATTTATTTAATTTATTTAATCAATTTGCATGCCACCTCAATCACCAAAGTCATTCCATGCAGGTTAATTCCCCCAGAATTGGTCTGGTGAAGATAAATTGACTGGGCTCAATGGAAATATTGTAATTGGGTTCAACAGAAGAATTGAAATCATGACAAAAATTAGTTCTGTTTTATGATATCGAAAGCAGCAATATCAAAGGTCTTGAAATGGTCAAAGAGAAGACAGATGAAAGCAGTGATGGTAACAAAAACATCTTATAGTGGCAACAGCAGAGATGATTATAGGATTGGTCACTGGTATGAAAAGGAAGGTGCATAAACCTAAACGGTAACAGTAATTACCCTTAAAGGGGGGTTAGAGACAGTAGCAGGAAGTTGTTGATTTCTAGAAGTGAATGGGCTTGATGATAATCCAGTGCTGGAATAACAGTGTTCTTGAGTAAGACAGTCTTGGGGAAAGTTGGAAGAGTAGCCTTGTGTAGAGAAGCATGGAGATAGACTTGAAAAATTATTCAACAGCTGTTATGTAAATACCATCTTAGCCTGAAAAGGAGGAGCAAGTGATAAAGAAATTCAAGATTGCCCTGCTTTGATGCTCTTTGGTATAAGAGGGGTGAGAGAAAATCTCTGTTAGGTTTCAAGATTTGGTTATTATGCCCTGCAACAATAAAATAGAGTTTCAGTAGTCCTTGTGAAGTCTGTTTCCTAATCTGGTCCACCTTAAAAGGCTGATACCCTGAGACTTTCTATCCAGTGACCAATTATCTTATGGACAGGAGTGTGACCATGACTGATACTGTAATAGGGGTAGTGTTCTGATTCTAAAAAGCAGTAACTGTGGGAAAAAGTAATCTGCCTGGTCATATTGATCTGCAATGACTGTTGCTGTGAATGAGCAGAAAAATTCTAAAATGTTACTTTCTTAGTGTTCTTAGAATCAGAACACTACCCCTATTACAGTATCAGTCATGGTCACACTCCTGTCCATAAGATAATTGGTCACTGGATAGAAAGTCTCAGGGTATCAGTCTTTTAAGGTGGACCAGATTAGGAAACAGACTTCACAAGGACTACTGAAACTCTATTTTATTGTTGCAGGGCATAATAACCAAATCTTGAAACCTAACAGAGATTTTCTCTCACCCCTCTTAAACCAAAGAGCATCAAAGCAGGGCAATCTTGAATTTCTTTATCACTGAGGGTTTTCACACAGTTCAGGGAGCTCTTTATAAATAGAGATTGGTAGTAGCACAACAGACAGAAAAGAAGGCAGAAATAATTATGCAGACCTTAAAAAAAAGGTAGTGAGAATGGTGGCAATCAATAGTTGTATAATGGCAAAAACATCTAAATTTGTGAGAATTTTTATTCTTTTTCTTCTTATAATTCTTGCAGTCTGGACCAGACTTTCCTTTCTTCTTAGACTTTTATAGTTTTGCATATTTAGTATTAAACAAAAACATTGGGACTCTGTAATAAGAGCTTTCTGAAATAAAAGTAGCCAGAACTGACAGTTGGGCAGAAACCAGTATGATGGCCATTGGCAAAAAAGATACGATGCCAATTTCTTTTATATTTGGATAAGATGGACCTAAACAAAATGAGCACAAAAGCCATGGAATAGTCAACAAATTGGAAGAGTCACTGCACTGTCTGCAGCCTTAAATTTAACCTTAAAGTTTAAGCTTTAGGTTTATTTCCACAACCCATAATAGATTGTAAGTAGCACAACTGATACTTTATAGACCCCTTGACTGTGGAAACAAGTATTCAAAAAATTCTCCTCCCTTAAGCACAAAATATATGAGTGAGCATCAAGGAGAGAAGCTTGCTGAATTTAACAAAGAATTTCAGAGAATTGTTAGAAGAGAAAAGAAGCAGTATTACAACAACATCTGTAAAGATATCAAAGAGGGAAACACATGGAAAAACAAGGAAAGTCTTCCAACAGATCTCTGAACTGAGAAGGAAGTTTCAATCTTGAACTGGTATGCTAAAACACGCAATGGACATATTGTAACTGATTCCATGAAGATCAAGCAAAGATGGAAAAAGGATACTGAAATTCTGTACAGTAAAGATACCTGAGAAGATATTCTGTACTTTCAAGAACCTTTAGTACTAGAAGATAAGTTAGACCAGCACTCAGTCATTACTAAGTCAGAACGCTACAGGAATTGATGGAATATCTACAAAAATATGGCAAGCAACAGAAGAAGAATCAGTAAACATTCTAACCAAGCCATGCCAGCAAATCTAGAGAATAACATCATGGCTAACAGATTGGAAGAAATCGATCTATATACCTATTTAAAAAAAAAATAAAATAAAGTGGGGTTTGGCTGAGGTTCTAATTGGAAGGTTAGAACCAACCTTACATTTTCATAAATTGATCGTTGTAGGAAAAAACCCATATGGTATAAAAAAGAAAGCAACATGAAAAAAGCTACTGAAAACAATTAAGAGAAGATTCTTGCAGATACTAGTGCTGAAGTGGTTAAATTTGAAGGATATGATGGAGCAGCTCTATCTGATGTGCATGCCAAAGGGTGGAGTGACCTTTCCACCAAAACCTCAACTCCAAATATTTCAGATGGTTGAACAGGTGCAGAGCCTTTATGTATCATAGGCAGACACCACAAAAAACTGATTAAAGTTAGAACAAAAGAGGCTGACAAATGAAAAATATCCTGCAGCAGGTGAGTTATGACTAACTTTATCTAAAATTAAGCTTCATTAAATGTGTTATTTCAAATGTCACAGTTGTTGGATGTAGAGGGGGAGGGAGAAGTGTGTCTGTGGAGGAGATAAGAGAGTTTATTTCTAACTAGAAGAAAACAAATATTGGGCAATGGTGGCAAAAATATGTATTTGCTATTGCTTTCATACATTTTAAAATACTCATATTCATATATTCAACACATCCTTTATAGTCTCTGTTTCCTGCATTTACCACATCTACTTTTTATTATAGCTCTCAGCACACACCAGAAGATCAAATGGGGCCATGATTATACGGCTAAATCAAAAACTCGAGCAGCCACACGATTTACATTGTTTCATAAACTTCCAGATGATAACATACCAATATCTTGTGTAGCATTATAGCATTTTGGTACAGCCTCCATACAACCTTATAATAACCTGATAGTGTCTCAAATAACTCCAAATATATTTTTAATACAGTAGTATCTTAGAAGATAAATACATTTATTAACAAAAACTTTCATCATAACTTCAGTGTAATCCCAGAAAAAGATGCATTTGGTTTAAGAAGGTGCTCACAGGTGATATAGAGGGTATACAGAAAGGCCTTGAAGGATAGATGGAAGAACCACTATCAAGGTAACAATCAGACAAGCGGGGCTTGAGTCCTTTCCAAGAAACTAATCTGAGAAAATGTTTCAGACAAGCCCCTCCTGAATTCAAATGAAGATAAATTGAGGGAGAGGGGAAGCACATTCAGATTTACAAGATTCTCTCACTATAGCTGTTCCAATAAAAGTAGTTTTTGACTAAATGACATTGGTTTCGTGGTCTGGTCTACCGTATATGACCGACAGGTGCTTTGTTCTTTTTGAAGTAGAAATGCTGTATAGCCTAATATATATACATAACAACTTCTTGAGTGGAATGGAGTTTGCACTTAATTTTCTATAGGAGAATATCAATAATTCAGTGCCAAAGTAAGCCAATTAGAGAATAATGCTACATTCAGAGTGGTTAAGAAAAGGGTCATCATAACCTACAAGTTAAATGTTATTGAACTGCCTTTCATGGACAGACAGGGAATGGAAAGCTAAATGCTGGTAAGGCTTTTTTTTAATGAAACTTTCCACAATTTCAATATTTATGCAAAACTGCATTCTAAGCAAAATTTTATAAAGTGAATCATTTTAGTGCACATTTTCTAACTTTATAATTTTTTCAATCTTCCTGCAAAACATAGCTCTTCTTGGTTGACATTACTTGGTTTGCTTTCCAGTGAAGCTGAACTGTGCTTGCAGAATCAGGTATGCACACTCATTTTTATTTTTATTTTGCTTTACCCATAGCCCTCCCTCCCCCTCTCCAAACAAAATACCAGTCCTGGGTGTCCAGGGAAGGGTTACTAGGTAATAGTGTATAATGGAGATGAATGAACAAGTCAACAGAAACCTTCAGTCCTGAATTCTGTGAGTAGAAATATAGTTTAGTGATGATTTTGGACCCAAGCCATGGCCAAGCATGGAAGAACTAAAATAAATTTAGGGAGCCATAGAAATTTTATAATCAAAGTTGGGCTCCATTTTTCTTTAAAAATTGCATATTGCCAAATTTCACTTAAAGTATAATATTTCATTGTCTCGAAATAAAACTCAGGAGTACAAATCCCATGATTCAGACTAAAATACGGGTTGACCAATAGTGTATATATGTATATTTTAAAAACCTTTTGCCATGTTGGAGCATCAACACTTCAGAACAAGGCTTTACATGATCCTTCAACTTCATATCTTCCACTGGACACTGGAATGATCTAAAGGTTTTATCAGTTAATACTGGTTTAAAAAACTCTGACAAACTGTAGCAATGGAAAATTAACCTCCAAAATTTGATTTTTGTGGAATATTACAAACTGATATAACTTTAAGATAGAATGGTCTTCTTTCACTGGATATGTAAAGTGTGCTATCTCTAGCAATGTTATACAGTAACTAATGGTAACTATTACTTCTAGGAAGTTTAAATAGAGGTAAGCAGTAGATATAAATTTTATAATTTTCACTTTTATTAGTTTAACTTAAAAGTAATTTAAATAGCATTTTCAAACATTATAATTACTGGAGACCTGTGAACGAAGATAATATCTACCAACTGATAAAGCAGAAACTGTTTTGTTGGGACTCTTTTGGTAATATGTGTGTGCCTTGTGTGTGTGTTTGTATACACACACACAAACATACATATTTAGTAATTTTTACATGTTTTCATTATGTGCCATCAAGTTGGTGTTAACTTGATTTTTACATTGCTAAATTTAATAAATTTATTCATTACATTATAATATTTTATTATACATCCCTGTTTAACCCCCCCAAAAAATTTTCACCAAAAAACCTCACAAAATGTGTTAACATCACTAATAATTGCATCACTTCCTGATTAATAAAAACAAATTAAAAATTCTTAATCGTTATTAGCACAAGCAAATTAGTTTAAACTAATATATTAGGCAGACTGCCATTCCTGAAACTGCAATGAACTGCTGGATTAATTTAGTCTCTTTACTTTCTCATTTGTTGAAAAGAAAAGTACAAATCCGGGAAAGGATTTCAAGAGAAATCTTTCAAGAGAAAAACTGAGACTATGTACTATATATAGTTAAAACCTGCATCTCATTTATAAATGAAAAACTATTATATGGCTTGAATATTTTTGGTAATACATTCATTTGCCATTATTCTTAATGAAGATTCAATTGTCTACTCAGTTTATTTCTATGAAGGCATTTAGTGAGATCATAAATTAATTCACACACACACACACCCAATTTAAATCCCACATTAATAAGGATTAAACCAATCAATGCTATATTTTTAAAAGGATTAAAAACTAAAGTTTTAAAGTACATTACTGCTGACCTTCAGCATAAAACAGAAGTAATCAATAAGGAGCTAATCTGTAAATCTGATTGAGTAAATCTTGTTTGCAGCAGTACAGAATAAGCATAATTTACAAAAATAATAAACATCTTAGCTTATATCTTAAAGTATTAAATAAGCTTAGGAAACAATCAACTTCTTTCCTTTGAATGTGTATCTATGTATACTTACAAAGTTCATCACTCAAAGCTTGCAAGAAGTTGCTATATTTGTGCAAACAATTTCTACATATTTCACCTTTATTGATGATTTTAAAAAGGCAAACCAATTGCCTGAAACCCCCTTTTATAATTAGACAATAAACCTAGACAGCTTATTAAAAAAGCAGAGACATCACCTTACCGACAAAGATCCGCATAATCAAAGTTATGGTTTTTCCAGTAGCAATGTACGGCTGTGAGAGCTGGACCATAAGGAAGGCTGAGCGCCGAAGAATTGATGCCTTTGAATTATGGTGCTGGAGAAGACTATTAGGCGTCCCTTGGACTGCTAGAAGGTCAAACCAGTCAATTCTAAAGGAAATCAACCCTGACTGCTCATTGGAAGGATTGATACTGAAGCTCAAGCTCAGATACTTTGGCCACCTAATGCGAAGAGAGGACTCTTTGGAAAAGACCCTGATGCTGGGAAAGATGGAAGGCAAAAGGAGAAGGGGACGGCAGAGGATGAGATGGTTAGATAGCATCACTGAAGCAACAAGCATGAAACTGAGAAAACTCCTGGAGGCAGTGAAGGACAGGAAGGCCTGGCGCGATATGGTTCATGGGGTCACAAAGAGTTGGACATGACTTAACGACTGAACAACAACAACAAAAATTTAGAGGAAAATGTCATCTAAAGATTTTCAAAGCTAGCTCCAGCTTTCTGACTTTATAAAATCTATCGTAAAATTATTTCCCCTATATTTGCATCTGCGGTTAGTATCCATCACTTAAGTCTGTTTCCTAAGCTCTTCTCAGACTCTAAAGGTGCACAAAAGCATATATGTACACACACACAAACATGTACACTCTTAACTACTGAGCAAGTACTTACCCATGCTTTAAAAGTGATGCAAAATATATATACATGTGCATGAAATTAAGCTAGTATAGATAATATATGGAGCTGACTGCCTATATACCATATGTCTCATAGATCTGTGATTTTTACGAATGGATAGTTATTAAATACATAAAACTAAAACAAAGTTTATGAAAGGAGTAAGCAACAGGCTCTCTGGCTCTCAAAAACATTATTTTAGTAAAAAAAGAAAAATTGAATGTTGGCATGGTGCAAAGAATGCATTTTGGCCCTACAGAAATCTCACTACAGGTTTAAACAGCACCCTGGAGGACTGGTTTGCCTTTTGATAAACTGAAGTTTTGAGACTGGCTACGCCCAATATGGTAGCATTTTGTGAAAAGGCAAGTCTCCAATAGCACTGTTTGTGAGACCATCTACCACAGTGGTTCTTAAACTGGGGACAATTACCCGCAAGAGCAGGGGTTCTCAAACTATGGCCTGTGGGCCAGATATGGCCCGCCAGGGTCATTTATCTGGCCCGCCCGCCTGATTGGCCGCCGCCGCTGTCTCTCAGAAGCGGAAGCGTCAGGGATGTGTCGGGAGCTGCAGGCGATGCACGAGGAGGGAGACTGCAGAGCCGGACTCTTCTACATTACAGGTATACCGGGTCCAGCGGCTATCCTCCTTGTACTCCGCAGGAGGGATCCTCCGTGCAGGGTGATCGGTGTGTCATTCTCCAAGCTGCTTGTGTCATTCTTTCTCCCAATTGCCCACCCCGTTCTTGCAATCCTTCAGAAACCATCTGGTCTTCCCCAGGTCTCATGAGTACAGGCGCCCTATTTGGAGAACAGCAGGAGCCCCGTTCTCATGATGCTTCGCGTTTGCATTTTATGTTCCTTCCTGTTTTACCCACACAATGGATTTCTTTGGGAATGTCTTTAAAATATTCCCAATAACCTGCTGCCATGACTAGGTTTTAGTCAACAGAAGGCACTGTCAGTGCCTAAAACTTATTTCCAAGATTAAATTCCAGTTTTACAGGGACAGTCCTGATTTTGGGGAAGGCATCCTCGAACTAATGGGAGGGCTCAAGGTAGAGCAGGCAGAACAGTATGGGAACAAGTAGCCAAAGAAATGATGTCTTTCCATTACTTATCAAGTCTCGGGGTACCTTATGGTGGAAGGAAACATGGGAATGAAGCTATTCCATTATCCATTTTACTGGCTGATTGATTAGTACTAGTCTGCAGAAATCCAGAATGAGAAGCAAAGTTAGTGTTTCCTGTATCTCTTTGCTGACAACTAATGGATTTTTGCAGATCAGGTCTGATAGCCTTACGATGGAGAGAGTGGTCAATTGATTGTTAGTCATTTATTAAATTAATTTGGCCTGGAAATAATCTTTCACAGAGTGTAAAAGCACAACAGGGGACAGGAATGTTTGGAACTACTTAAAGTTGCTTCATTCCAGAGCAGCTCTTCTAAACATCTTTGTGTCCTTTTTTTTCTGGTAATTTTTGCCGGTGACTTTGGGGAAATTGACTTCTAGATTTGTATACATATATGCATTTTTTAATATTCGTATATCCAAGTTTTTATTTTTGGAAATCAGGTCAGCCTACTTCTTTGCAAATTATCAGGACTGCAGAAAGCATTGTACTCAGTTTCTGTTTCACTTTTTCTTCTCTTCTGTTCCTTGCATTTATATCCAAACTCCTCTTCCTTGCCCAGACCTGTTCCATCATCTCAAATTCTTTGTTAAGCCATCGCTTAACAACCATTCATTTAGTAGTTATGCTCAGTCCCCAAAGTTACAGCTGTTGCAGCACCCATGCAGTCACATGATCAAAATTCGGGCACTTGGCAGCCCGTCGACACTTACAACCACAAGGGCACTTCAACTCATACTTACTCATACTCTGCGGAAGGGATCCTCTGTGCAGGGTGATCGGTGGGGTCCAGGGCGCCCTATTACTTTCTCCATTTGGGCTGTGTGGTTGCCCCTCAAGTAGAATGGCCACTGGCACTGACCAATAATGTGGGGGGCAGGGGGAGGATAACATTTACTGACACTGACCACCAATGCAGGGTGGGGTTTATGTTGGTTAAAATTGTTCTTTATTTTAATTATTGTATTTTTTTTCCTGGTTTTTTTTTTGTACTACAAATAAAATATGTGCAGTGTGCATAAGAATTCATTCATTTTTTTTTCAAACTATTATTGTGAGCCGCCCAGAGTCACCTGTTGGGGGAGATGGGTGAAATACAAGTTAAATAAATGAATGAATGAATGAATGAATGAATAAATAAATAAATAGTCCGCCCCCCCAACATTCTGAGGGACTGTGAACTGGCCCCGTTTAAAAAGTTTGAGGACCCCTGCCCAAGAGGATAATTTCGGCATATCCTGGGGGCAATGGAGCAATTTGTAATTGCTTCTTTGTGAGTCAAGGATCCAGTTTGGGACTGCCGCTGCTGAGATGCTTGTGTCTAAGGGAGTTTGGGGGAGGGGGTAATGACCTTATTCAAGACCAGAAAAAAGGGTAATTGGGTCAAACAGTTTAAGAACTACTGATCTGCACATACTCTCAAAAGTGCAAATGTGCCACAATCCAAAAATGGTATCTATCTTCTGATTTAAAGAAAAAAAATGCTCCTACACAAAAGACAGGATATAAATCAAATAAATAAATAACGAAATGTGTTTTTCAATCATGAGATTCATTCCATTATGTCTCTATTTGATCATATTTACTTTTCTATATCAAGTGCAAATTTTATTTATTTATTTTCCAAATTTGGTTCATTCATGACAGACAACAAAGGCCAGAAATGTTATGAGCCAATATTTTTTGCATTTTTCCCTGAGTGGTTTAAGAAGCCTCGTTTTAGCAACATGCCCACTTCTTCCTACAATGCGCAAGTCTTCATCAGAGGTTCCACTAGATTCAGATTAAAGCTCTCCTAATCAGATACAGTGCTTTGCCACATATTTACCAATTCTTGTGAAATGTAGCCCATCTCATGTCAGCAATCATTCAGATAATTCACACCAGGATTCCAGAAACCAAATTTCTCCCATCAACAGTATCTGCATAGGTAGTCATTAACTTGCAATATTCTTCTTTCCCTTTTTTATCCATTTTCACGGACTGGAAAAATGGATGAGAGCAGAATACGCTGCTTCCTTCCTAGAATTTAAAGTCTGCTGTGATATGGCTAAAACTGTTCTTTGAAATTTTTGTTGTTCTCACATGTATTAGCTTGAAACAATAATTGCTAGTAGATTTGATAAGTATTGGAAATTATTCTGTCACATCCCTGATTTTGGATCATGGCAGACAGCACACTTTGTGGGTCCAGGGAGCACACAATTGTTTCAGTTTCCTTGGTGACAGCCTCTCAGAAGCTAGCAAAGGCAGCTTTTATGGAAAGGCTTTGGGATATGATTGTTCACAATACTTTTTCATGTTTTTTTTTTACCTTGCCGTGTTATTTTGGTTTTGATTGTTAAGACTTTATATCATGTCATAATGTTATTTGAGGTCATGGGATTTTTTTTGTTTTTGTTTTATTGTGGATATGTCATTGTATTTATGCTAGGTTTTCTTACAATAGATGTCTTATTGTAATGTGTGTTGTAAGCTGCTGTGAATTTGGTTGATTCAGAGGCAAATTTAATAAATACCGTATTTTTCCAACTATAAGACACTTTTTTCTAAAATCCTTACCCTAAAAATTGAAGGGCGTCTTATTCAAGGAAGTCAGCCGAGGAGAGAACCGTGCGGTGGCAAAACTGCCCATACCTTGTCTCTGCAGGCAGGCTTCCTCCTATTGCTAGCCTCCAATCACAAGTGAAATAGCTTGTCTCCCAAACAGACTTCCTCCAATCAGGAGCCTTATGTAACTGACATCAGCTGATGCTGAACAAACCAATTAGAGGAAGTCTGTTTGCAGAGACAAGCTATCGGCAGTTTCACTCGTGCTTAAATGTAATCAGTTATGCAAAAGAGCATGGAAATAGAGCTGCAGAGAGACGGTTTGGACCTCCTCCCACGGAGTGTATCAGGTAAATGTTACCTAATTACTAAATAAAAATGTGTTCTGCACTATCTTTAAAATATTGATTTCTTAATTTTGGGTTGGAAAAGTGGGGGTCGTCTTGTACATGGGGGCATCTTATTGACGGAAAAATATGATAGTAATTATAATAATTATTAATAAATGCCATCTAGGAACCAAGTTCCTAAATTAAACAGGCAATTAATTCTCAAGCTGAAAATCCAACATGGCTTCTGATACATCTCCCAATCCCAAAGGAATTTGCTCCCTTACTGTTTCAGGACTTTTCTTGGCATTGGCTGTAACAAGCAATTTGTTATTTTCATTTATGTAAAAAAGGGCAACAGTTGAACTCAATTAAAAAGTCAAAACCTAAACAGATCTTCTTACTCAAGAGGTGTTAATAGCTCTAGGATTGCTTCTCAGCTTGCATGAAAGCAAATCAGGATGTGTAGTGGTGTTAGTGTATCTTCAAACCAGTTTTCAAAAGTAAACACCCAAGATTTAAACCATTCTTTCTACATTTCAAACAAAAACTAACATTAAATAGTACAATGTAAATTGTGTAAAAAAGAAATTCAGTGTTCTGTTAATTTCATTCATGTAGGTCAAGTATCTCTGTTGCCAGACTTTTTAGAATAAACAAAAATGTGGCCATGCAGCACATATGTATGAATTTATATTTTTATAAATAAAGGCAGGACTTTAGCCCTTATTCTGATTTCCATTCATTTTAAGTTGCATTCATTAATTAAAATTATACATGAACTACCCACTTGTATTATTTTAATGTCCTACTGAATTCTGGCAATTGTACAACACAAGAAAAATCTGTGCAGTTTTCTATAGATGTGAAGGAGAAGAAATTATAAGTATTATAATAAAAGAATACTCTTTACCTACTGCTGACTACTGCAGACACTTAACAATTAAAAAAAAAAAATCAACTGCCCCAACAAGAACCTAAGTTTTTAAAGATCCTTCTTCCTCCTAGCAAAACTGCAACATGTGAGAGTAACTAGATATTAAAAAGACCAACAAGGGTCAAAATGACAGAAATGAGTGGAAATTTTTATTTACATTGATGGAAGTGTTTTCCTAACTAAAGTACAATTTCAGGCAAGTCTGCAAGTCATCTGCAATCATGGATATTTTGCCAAGCTATAATGACTGCTACTGTTTTTACACAGCCTAATAGAATTCCATGAACTTCTGGTCGTGTATTCTAGAATAGTAACATAGCAATAGTTATTTAAAGGAACATATGTTTTAAAACTAATAGCCATATTCTCTAAAAAAAAAAAAAAAGTAAAGCAAAGTATTTTTGAGATTTGAACTAATTACATTTGGGTTTTTGGGGGGAAATGTGGATATGTATCTGTGTGCATGCATCAAATCTTTCATCAAATAACATGCTAAGCCTCAGGACATACACTGTATCATGGCCCGGTTTGTGGCATTACGGTAGAGCTGTCCCTTATACATGGCAAGAATAACATTACAGGAGCATTATCTAGACCTGGTAACCTTATAGGCCATTAATAAGCAACATGGTGGCATGGGCCACCACTATGGCCCCCACCTGCTCCTTGAAATATCCTATTAATAGCTGTAATTTTTTTTTCAAGTGGCCAAAACCTTTTATAATAAAAAACTGTTCTCTAGCCAACTGCTATCTTTATTCCTTAGAATATTTCTGGCCCTCATATAGAACCAGACACATTTTTTTAGAAAGTAAAATGGCAACCAACTGCAAGTCAGAATTCGCTTTAGAGGATACCAAGCTATCAAAAACTAATAATTAATCCCATTGCACTGCTTAATAAAGAGTCGCTTGAGATATAACAACATAGAGAAAAGACAAAGTGAAGAGACCAGGGATGGACAGGGAGTGACTAGGAAAGGTAAAAAATGAGTAAACTAAGATGGGAAGCACTGCAGAGAGCAAATGAGAGTTAAAGTTACTGCAAGGCATCTGGATTTATTTCAGTCAATTTATACGGCTGACTATCTCACAACAGACTCTGGGCAGCTAAAAACTCAGTAGAAGCAAACAAGAACAACAATGTATATAATGAAAGCTGAGGACAACAACTGTCACCATAAACAATTAAACATCAGACCTCCATGCCCAGGAAAACGGCCATACTTCTAAGGCTTTACAAAACTGGGGCCAACCAGATCTTGATGGGTATGTAGCAGAAAAGGCCCACTTCTTAGGTCTTGCCAGATGACATACCCTGATAAATGGGACATGGCGCTTACTCCTGTTGGGCAGTTGGAGAAAGGCAGTTCCACAAATTACCTGGCCTTGTGCCATGAAGGGCTCTAATGTGACAATTAGCACCTTGAATTGCACCTGGAAGCATGCTGGGAGCCAGCAAAGCTTACCAGCAGAGTGTAACACAAGTGTACCAAGGTGTACCCATAACTATTCATGCTGCGGCATTCTGGACCAGGTGAAGCTTCTGGATGTTCTTTAAGGGCAGCTCCTTGTACAGCGCAGATAGGGAGAAAGTGTTATGTGTGTCTGTATGTTAGGAAGAGAAGGGAATGAGAAAGAGAAGCATTTCATTGAGGTGAAATATAGATAAGTGAATGAGCAATTGGGATGATTATATATTGAGTCTTGGGAGTAAATGTTTGGAGAACCACCCATGCAATATCTCAAATACATTCCCTTGTTCAGAAAGCTGTTTTGTCATGTCTTTCCAAGCCATTGATACAGTATCTTAAGCATAAAGGAAAACTCTCTTCTGAGTTGAGCCCAACATGTAGCTTTCTTGGCAACAATATAGATTGTTAGTACTAGTACTAACCTAACCAGAGGTAAACCTAGTACTAACTAGGTTTACCTCTGCTTAGTTTTCAAGATCAGTCAAAGTTGATAAAGTGTTGCTCCCTAGCTGGGCAATCCTAGGTCCAAAAATATATCTGAGACATGATGGGAAACAGTATCTCACTCCCTCACCTTAGTTCCCTGGGCACGTGGCCTCATTAGTGGAGACTAAATTGTATCAAATTGGTGTTTTTCTGCTGATGGAAGCAAGGGCTTTAATTCTGAGGATGGGGAAGAAAGGCATTTTTGTCCATTGCTCCTCTTTTCAGCAATATCCACACTTCTCTAAATTTAATTTAAATAGCTGTGAGATGGTGGAAGGACAGCAAATGGATATTACCCATAACATATAATCCTCTTTACATGGGTTACATGGCTAGAATACATTGTGCAAGAATCAAATCCTTTTCTGCAGAATCAAACCCATTAGGAATAAATCTCATTTTTTAAAATTATGTGCCATCAAGTCATTTTTGACTCCTAGCGACCACATAGATCTCCATGACGATCTATCCTTAACCTGTTTTTTTAAGTCTTCCAATGGTGCACCCATCACCACTGTTACTCAGTGCAATCACCTTGCTGCTTGTCATCCTCTTCTTTCCTTCCGCGTTTCCCAGCATTTCAGCCTTTTCCAGAGAGCTGCGTAGGATAATTTGAGCCTGGTCATTTGTGCCTCTAGTAAGAACTCTGGGTGGATTTGTTTGATAATCCATTATCCAATGTATAAATATATTACCCAATATATGAATATGAAAGTCATTGGCTGTAGATATAAGCATTATGCAATTTCAGCCAGTACATATAGTTTATACTTTAGATGCACATATTTATGTTTATGGTATACAATTCTATATGAATTACTACAGAAATTCACTGTATTAACAATGGTAATCAAGTCTAATTAGTCAACTATCCAAAACTAAAGATGCACACATATGTACAGGGCAGCATAAAAAGTCTGCAATAGATAATGTAAAATTGTTTAATTTTCTTTTAAAATAGTGCTTTCTAAAATATGTACAGTGGCAACATGAGATAAGTGCTGACCTAACAGAGAAATTATGGTTACGTTACTTAATTCTGTTACATACAAAAAGGAATTTGGCACAGAACAGCCGAAAGTTCATTAAGTGTATTAAGAGAAATGATATGTATTATAGAAAAAAGCTAGCAAGATTCTTCTTGAAAATTCTGAAAATATCCAAGGCTGGTTAAAAAAAAAAAAGAAAAAATGCCTATATAATTACAACTGCTTTGGTGGGCAATATTATGGGTGAAACAGATGTTAGTAACCTATTAATGAAAGTTTTTCAAACATCTGCTTACAATTTGAAAGCAATTGTAAATACAGCACAGAAGGTCAATTGGGCCAATTAAGGTCTATGTGCAAATCTACTGTTGCAGGTTTCTTTTCAGCTTACGCTGACTCTTTTTAGCACAGGAAATAGTATTTAATAGCAGCTTTGTCAATTTTGATTGTGATTTTATACAACAACAAACAATGATCATATGCCCTGTACTTCAGCAAGTAACCCATTTTCCTTCCTTCATTTCCTTCATACCTACAGCACACTGCCAAGTTCACTAAGATGTGGTAAAAGTGTCATAGTAAGTTGATTTTTATACATAAAAGCTTAATTTTGTTTCATATAATCAGATCAGAAATACTCCAAAGACTCTTCAAGTGTGCTCTTCTACAACCAGAATATTAGTCTTGCATAGTCTACAGCACTCCAAAAGAAATTTAACCAATATAAATTGCAGGTGAACAATCAAAAGAAGTACTAGGATGCTAAATATCTGAGATTTTTTTTATCGTGCTTTTTCTTAGATTAGAATCCATGGAATTTATTATCTTGTTTTATCTCACAGTCCTCCTCTGGATGGAAAGCAGTAAACAAATATACAAAAATAAAGTCTATTTTCCAGTCACTTACAAGGTAACACTAGGATATACTTATTCAGATGTCAATATGCTAGCTACTACACCTAGAGAGAAATGTGAAAATTAACTCCAAATGTGCTTTGAAAGCTAGCACATATCTAGAATTCTGCCTGTTGGTGAGAGATTTGGTAGAGGTGCACCATCTTCCCTTAAACTGGCAGAAATCCTTAGATGGCAAAATATATGAAGGGGGAAAGTGAATCCTGGCTTCTTTTTAGAAAAACAGACTTTTAAAAAAAACAGGTCTATTATATTTCACCCGTCAGCATCAGCAAATTATGATACCAAGTGTATTTTGTGCTATTATCTCTTTTTTGATTCCTACAAACTTAAGAAGTCTGTTTTCTCTAATAATGCATCTCGCACGCACACACACACACCTTTCACACAAATACCTGACTGTACCTGTCAGAGTTATCAGCTTTTATTTGCAAAAGTAAACACCAGAATATTTTGCTTTTCTTCTACAATGTACCAATGTCATGGTATATGATAGTTTTCCATAACTAAATCTTATGCAACAGGAAGTGATTCATGATCAGAGAGTTTCTTCTACTGATGACAGGAAGGGCTATTATCACGATTGTGAAAAGATGAAAACTGGTCTGAACTTCACAAAAAAGGCAATTTTCCAGTCCTCTGTATAAACAAGCAAGAAGAAATGGACAAGAGTTTTGTTGCCCTAATTACTTATATAGGTTTCTCACCTGAAAGCAGGATACTCTCTGAAATTCTTGTGTTGTCATCTTTAACCTCCCTTTAACAAATGCTACTAAACAGTACTCTTGAATTTTTATTGGATTGTTTCCAGTCCAAACTATGACAGATTGCATTCCATATAGGCTTTTGCATATCCCTATGTTCTTGACATGATTTAGCACACTGCTATTCTCAGAAATGTGAGTTTTGTGCAGTTGTGAGGTGGCTTCCACAGCAGCAGTTGAATCCTGGAAAGAGATGCATTTGTTTTAATCGATCACAGACATGTGTGTGCATTTGTACTCCCCTACTTTCTTAAACATGTCTTCTAAATCAGAGCACTGCATTTCTGTATAAACCAGAAGTGTTATAAAAATGATATGCCTTAAATAGTAAAGCCTACTTAATACATGAAACAAACATTGACAACCATCTTACAAGATGCTTACTTCTGGTACACTGTAACCTTGAAACTATATTCACTGACATCTAAATGAGAAACATAAGGCCTCTTGACCAAACAGTTAAATCTGAAAGCAAACATCAGAAGTCTCAGAATGCATTCCTATCAATTAGGTGTTGTCTTTACTCAGCTTACCCTAATGTCACTTTGAAAACTTAGTGCATCATCTGTCTTGCCTATAACTTATTAGCAAAGATATCTGCAAAGTCACAGTCTGTTTTCCAGCTAGCTTTTTCTCTATTATAAAGGAAAATTTGTATTATTGTTTCTTATGAGGAGAACTGATAATCAGTTTCAAATTTGAAAACATCTTTTTTATATTTGTATATTTTCAATAAACTGTATCTGTCAAACTCAGAAGCCACCATTCTTTATTCTATAAATTTATATTCTTTTAAAGCTTTTTATTGCAAGTTATCTCATGTGTATGAGTTTCTTCTCTCCCAATATATTTTTGTTTTATTCACTAGCTCTCAAAATTCCTGTATATTGATATTCCAGAATTAGGAGTCTTCAGGTTACAACAGCAATTGGGATTGGAATTTCTGTCGCTAAGCGATGCGGTCGTAAAGTGTGACATTATGTGATCACATTGCTTAGCAACAACAATCCCAGCAGTCCCCATTGCTGTCATTAAGTGAGGGCCACGTGGGTTATTAGGTGAGGACACATGACCATGAGATGGGAAGAGGTGTTGAAACTGCATCTCAGGCAAGCAGGCAGGCAGGCGAGAGCTATGGGTGGGCAGACAGGCCTCGCAGGCAGTCGCTACAGAGTGAGGACGGGCAGACAGGTGTTACGGAGTATGGGCAGGTGGGTGCCGTAGGCAAGGGCTACAGAGTGCGGGTGGGTGCTGTGGGTGGGTGCTACAGAGTATGAGATCCCCATGCTGCCCAGGGGCTCCATGGGAGAAAAAGCAGTGGGAGTGGGAGCAACTTACGACCTCCTGCAGGCTTCCTCATTGACTTTGCTTGTGGGAAGCTGGCAGGGAAGGTAACAAATGGTGATCGTGTGACTGTGAGATGTTGCAACCATCATAATTGCGAGCTGGTTGCCAAGTGCTGAATTGCAATCACGTGACTGTGGGGATGCTGCAACAGATGCAACTTTGAGGACTGGTTGTAAGTCCCCCTCATTCAGCGCTGTTGTAACTTTGAACGGTCACTGAATGAGTGATCGTAGCCCGAGGACTACCTGTATGTGCCAATAATTTATTTGAGTGAAATGGCATAATGAATCAGTACAAATTTCAACAAAGGTCCACTTTCAGTAATGTACAAAGTATGTTTTTACCTAAAACAATCAACATATAGGAACATTTTAAAACATTTTATTTGTATAGGGGAAAATTATATAGGGAGTTTGCATACAATATCCATACAAAATACATGTATTGAAGGAAATGTGTACATGTGTAAGAAAAATACTTATTTTTTCCATGATTTAAAAAAATTAGTGGAAAATTTGGCATGTACATGAATATATAGCATGGCTGGTTTTTGACTGATCCATCTGTCCTATACAGTACTTTGTGCAAAATGTTTTTTATTCAAAGGGAATTGTTGGTTTTCAGATATTGAACTGATTTCAAAATCTATTTAAGCAAGTAGGTCAGTATTTCTGAAGATGACCCTGCTTTCAAAGATTCATTAATATGGCACATCAGATAAAGCCTTCTCTTGCACACAGAGTCCAGCTCAACTCAAAGGTGATTTTATTTTTTATTTTTGTTTGTGCTGCTTTAGTGATAAAGAGGGGATTTTAACTCACATAAATGGATAGTGTTATAAATGAAAACCAGCCACTGGGCTAAACCAGCCATCAGCAAAATATAATTACCGTATTTTTCCGTCAATAAGACGCCCCCATGTACAAGACGACCGCCACTTTTCCAACCCAAAATTAAGAAATCAATATTTTAAAGATAGTGCAGAACACATTTTTATTTAGTAATTAGGTAACATTTACCTGATACACTCCGTGGGAGGAGGTCCAAACCGTCTCTCTGCAGCTCTATTTCCATGCTCTTTTGCATAACTGATTACGTTCAAGCACGAGTGAAACTGCCGATAGCTTGTCTCTGCAAACAGACTTCCTCTAATTGGTTTGTTCAGCATCAGCTGACGTCAGTTACATAAGGCTCGTGATTGGAGGAGGTCTGTTTGCAGACTGAAGCTATTTCACTCGTGATTGTAGGCTCGTGATTGGAGGAAGCCCGTTCACAGAGACAAGGTATGGGCAGTTTTGCAACCGCGCGGTTCTCTCCTCGGCTGACTTCCTTGAATAAGACGCCCTTCAATTTTTAGCATAAGGATTTTAGAAAAAAGTATCATCTTATAGTCGGAAAAATACGGTAATTGTTAATGCCATGAGAAAAGTTATTTCTACAGATTTACACTCTCTGCTTCAAAGGGAGAAGAGAGAAAAATGTATCAGCAAGTTTGGCTTATTTTTATAGAAAGATTAATACTTGTTTTTGCCAAGATCAGAATTTCTGCTGATTAGCCTTTTCCTCTAAATCACTACATTTTTACATGGTTATGAAAAAACATAGGGAAGGACTCAGGAGTGGAAAATATTTTGCACATTTTTTCTTAAAGCATTTTTCCCCCTTGGGGAATGTTAGTTCATCACCTATGGTTTCACAAATAAAAGCTCTCATCCACTATGCTGTATTAACTCTTTAGTTACCATAACCCTGTTTAATTCCTCTACGCTACTTTGAAAATCTGAGAGGATGATAATCATGGTATCTCCTCTGCCAGGTAATGGGACTTATAAATATCTTTGGGTGCAGTTCCAAGCTTCCTTATCTTGGAGCACACATTTCTCTTATCGGGCAAGTGTAGCTCAACACAGCTCCACAGCTGTCTTAAGATTCTTCCATTCAAAGGGGACACATTTTATTCCTGCAGCTTGCAAGGCTTTTCTTGCTAAGGTTGTTTCCTAGCTTCTTTATGATGTTCAGATTTGTATTTTTACAAAGATTAATATCTTGGAAGCTGTGCAGTCCAAATTTATAAGAGCTATACTTGCAGTTCCAAGATGCATCAAGAATGCCGTCTCATGGTTAGAGACAGGTTTGGTTTCTGTGGGTGCCAGAGCCTGGTTTTATCCCCTTAATTTCTGGCTAAAATTGATTTTTCCCCGTGGGTCTGGCTCCACTGGTTCTCAGAGACTGTTTTAAATCAACCTGGATAACAAGAGCTCATAGCAAACTCCAGTCCTTAGATCTCTCTTTGGAAAGCTTCTGCCCACTGGGATTTGAAAATGCCAAGAGTAGTCCTAAGCAATGTATCTGGGATGTTGATTTTCAAATCAGTCTAAATCTAGTATCTAGTCCCACACTTCATGAATTTTTCCCAAACGGGCATGTGGTATCATCTCTCAATTTTAATTTTTGAAATTTCATCACGTCTTCACCTTGGCTAGGTTAGATGCACTACCCTCTTGCAGTCCTGTGGGGGGTGGTATAAAAAGATTTCTTTTCAGCACCATCTATCTCCATGTGGAGATGGCTCTGTGGAATCCTTAAGCCATATGCTTGTTTGTTGCTCTCTTATCATATCTTATCTATGCTTCTCTCTCACTTCTATCCAACTAGGATTCTGATGTATCTTTCCAGGTTGCCCAATTTTGTGCCACCATTTGTGCCATTTATCCTACCTACGATTGAAAAGTAGTACAAATTTGGGTGATTGCAATTGTTATCTATATTACTGTTACTTTATTTATGTAATTTTATTATATTTTGTGTCTACTTTTTAGTTTATAGGTTTATGCATTTTTATTGTAGTGCTTTCTGGCCTTAATAAAGACTTTTAATTTTTTAATCTGAGACTATGATCACTCCTTAGACAGCAAAGAGACTGCTGGCCACATAAGCCACAATGGAAGAAGCCTCTTTATTCCAGGCTTTGGAGTCTTAGTGAGGATATTCCATATTTGTAGCCCCTCACTATCCGGTGAGTAAGGAGAGGGAGTTGGGAAGGCCCATTGATAGTTGGCAAAAAGGCAAAGTTCTATTGCTAGGCTCAGTACTGATTTTTCTCTTCATTGGTTTAACTCTGTTTGCTGCAGCCTTTTTGTTTTGGTGGAACAAAGAACAAAGGTTTCAAGAAAATGATCAGAGGATGAACAATTTAGAAGGGAAAGGTTAGGGTTTTGATCCTGGTAACTGGATGTGGAAAACCCTCAATTAGCTTATAAAATGTTTTGATAGCTATGAGGTAATCCTTTATGATTTTGAGTGCCTATAGTATTAGAGAGAGTAAATTGAAGAACAATTGGTGATGTCTGAGATAGAGGTGTGCCAAAGGAAAGGCTGAAAGCTAAAAAAATTATACCATTTGGTTTCATAAGATTTTCACATCAGTTTTTATACTGCTGCCTTAAGTACCTGTAGAAGTCAGCTGTCAGTTCTTTAGAAGGAAGATCACCAACTGTGACATAGAGGCTAGGGACACTGGGATGGTAAAGCACATTGTCTGTCAGCCCGTCTAAGATAGATATGGTAACTAGAGCTTTGAAAGAAAGGAAGTAGAGTGCAAGTATGATGCTGAGTCCTACAGCATGTAGATGAGGGAGAACAGCTTTTGAGAGGATAGTAGTTAACTTAGCACTAGCTAATGTGGCACAGCAGCTAGAGTTTGATTTTGGAACCTAAGATGCTGGCAATGTATGACATGGTAATAGGTTGCCAATAGTGACCAATGGAGGGCAGCATCTGTACAATGGCTTAAAATCATATTGGTTGTTGCAAAACTAATAGTGTAACTGCTGTATGATCTCTGGGGTAGTGATTTGTGTCACTATATTGATAGGTTTGTGTCCTCCTGAACACTGGTACAGAAATATTTATAACACCAGGAGAACTTTAGATACTAATAATCCCCTGCATAGTATACTCAAGATTTTGATAAATGTGATTCATATATATGGAACACTGGTAAACTTCCCCAAAATGTCTCAGACTCTATGCTATTACTTTCTCTCTCAGATACACATAAAGATATATTCTTTAGAAAAAGAATATATTTATTAATCTTCTGTTTATAAAACTTATTCAAGAATAGACGTGTGCTAGATATCTGGCTTATTATTAACTAGAAGTCATAATTCTCACTTATGCAGACCATATCCTAATAATTGTAAGACTGCAGAAAGAAACCTTTGGTTTGAAACGCTGAAGAGTGAATGGTCTACTATTATTGCAAAAAGATATGAAATTGAAGTGTCAACATGAGTTAAAGAGCCTCTTCCAAACCAATTTAGTTTCTGATGTCCCTTTATCTACGGGACTACAGTAAAATGTTTATGAAAGGATTATTTATTTCTTTGGCATCAAATAGAAAGTCATACAAAAAGAAAAGGATATATTCATGAGTGAACTGAAGCAGTTAAAACACAGACACAAGCAGAACCCAGTGCTGAATTTAGAACAAAAGATAAAAATGATTCACAATCAATAGATCTAACAGAAGTAAATGTAACTTACAAGAATTTAAGTTTTGTCATACAGAAATATTCTGAAAAAGGTGATAAATAAAATAAATTGTGGGTTTATCAGCTGCAAAATAACAAGTGAATAGAATCAATACTTCTATTTGGGATGGAAAGAGGTATGTTTCAACTCCATACCAAATTGGCATGATGAATTAATTTATTAAATATTATTCTTGGTCATATAGAAAGCAGACATCAAGTCTGGAGAAGACTGAGTACTTCAACATAACACAGAACATGAAATTTCAAAAAGGTAGCCTTCAGCACACAAATTACAGAAGCTGAAGCAAAAGAAACAATACAGAAGCTGAATGTGAAAGAAATCTCCACGACTAGATGGTTTTTCTGCAATATATTATGAGACTTTCAAATACATTTTTACAAAACTGCTAACTCAGGTAATGAATGAAATATAATGATGTCAGATACTTAGCTACTTCCTTGTAGCATGAAACTATTATCTCCTTAGTTTATAAAGAGCGAAATTACCCAATTAATCCAGAGTTGTACAGGCATATCTTTTTATTGAATGTAGTTTATAAGCCTTTTAAGGGTAAACTCTCACAGAGGCTGAATGACCTTTTAGCTAATTTAATATATCCTGATCAGAATGGATTGGTCCCTAAGAAATATATCAGAAATAATAACAGCTATATTTTGAATGCTGTTGATAACAAAAAGCAGAAAAACAGGAAAGCGATTATGATTTTTCTTGATGTGGAGAAAGCCTTTGATAATTTTGAATGGTCAAGCATACGTGTTCTTTAAATAACTATTTTATTGATAATTTTTTAAAAAAAAATTAAAAATAGGCAATTTTAGCCAAGTCAGCATATGAAAACTATTCAGAATCTGGAAGAGAAAAACAACTTGTTCTGCATTTTCAGTCCCCAAACGCTCCATACAAGCACAAAAAGTTACTGTGAAATATGAATTACTAGTTCAGTGTTTAACTGACTTCTTGTGCGTGTGCATGTGTGTATATACCTTCAAACCAGTCTCGAATTCCATGCTGTTTGTTTGGCAACATTTTTTGAAATGATTTGCCACTGCCTTCTCCCTAGGGGTGTGAGAGAGCAACTGATCCAAAAGCTTTACAAATTGAATGAATGAATGAATGAATGAAGTCAAGCAGTTGGGTTTGTACCTAAGGTGGAACTAGAACTCAGTGTCCTAGTTTCTAGCCGCTCACTATAATAAACTGGCTCTCTTAATTGACTGCTAACCACCCAGTAATGATTTTTGACAACATTACCATCAAGCATAAATTTAGTGAATAGATTACCAGTTGCCCTGAAATCTATTATATTTGGTGTTGTAGAGGGTTTATTTAACAGCTTTGGGAGTCTTGCAAAGATACAATAAAAACAAATAACATGACTAAAAACAAGAAATATAAAATATTAAAAACTGTAATAATAAATTAAACAATGCAATGTATATTTTAGCCTACTTCTAAATTGTAATAAGAAGAGGGTTTAATTCAATTTGCTAAGATTTGTTTTGCACAATCTGAAAGTCCTTAAAGTCTCTCCTCATCCTTTCTGCTATTTGACCAAACTCTACAGGCTTCTATCAATCTTTCTGAAGGGAAACATGCAAGAGAGAATATGACCATTAGAGATTGGGCACTGATTACATGAAGCTGCCCTGAGTCCTGAAAATCAATTTTTTTAAAAAGATGGAAATAATTCCATGTTGCATGACCAGAGAATATAAGAAAGTTAAGGCTGATTCCACCTCCTTATTGAGAAGTCTCTGTAATGTGCACATGAAGAGGTCCACATATGTTCTATCCCATCACTGTGCCAGCTAGGCTATTTAGTATTTGCATTTCCTGTGAGTAAGATAAGAAACACCTTTCTAAATCTTTTCTAATATGGCTTATAATGTACATGTTCCTAAACGTTCTAGAAAAGGGTATATTTGTGTGAAATGGCCAGTGATGTTTTCTATTCTTTGTTTATGAACAGCTTAAAAGGGATTAAAATTTAAAAGTTAGAAAGATGATCAAATTCAATGTTTTCCCATTATTTTTGGTTAGATTTTTTCATAACAATAATTTATTTAGACTAGAAATCAGATGTGAATTTAATCAAAAGGCTAAGCTGGAACACCTGGAACAAACATGTTGACCTAACCTACTGGAATTGCTGGTTCCTTCTCAATATTTTGACTGTATATTTAAATATTTTATTCTTTTTACCCCACTCACTTTGGATTATTGTCCCACACAATAAGTCTATTGTTCCTTCTTCTCAAATACAGTATTAGTTATAGTTTCCCGGTCACCAAAAAAATCCCCGTCCTTGTTCTAAGTGTTAATAATTACAACTGTGAGTTGGCTACTTCTGTATAAATAATATCACCTATGTAATTTTCTTTCTTAAAAAGTGGCAAATAGTCATTTATCATAATTCTTTAACCAAAAAAAAAAAAAAAAGGCTAAACAGGGACTGACACTGATCCAAACATAGTCATAGCCTATTAACTTTATTCCTTATCCATGTGCATTCCTGCAGTACAGCATAAGTCACAGAAAATGTAACAAACAGAAACAGGTGGCCATTAGCCATTTTTCCTATGTCCTAACTCCTGGTTAAATAATCTGCTCAACATCTTCAGGATTTTTACTGACATTCTTTTAAAAGAGTAAAGGGAATTATAAAATTACAGGACAAATACAAGTTTTATTACATCTTTTCCAGTACAGAAAAAAGTATTCAACATCTGATATTACAGAGTATTTTAAATATGACTGTATATTTTAAATTCTAGTTAATCAGAGTTAATGTTTACATTACAATGGAACACAATTACCCTCCCTAAATTCCAAAAAACAAATAAACCCTAGGCTGCAGTAAAAAGTGACCAAATAACATACATACACAAAAATAAAAAGGCAGCAATGGAGCACTACCCCAAAAATAGCAGCCTACAATGTAAACCTCTTCCTCAAATCAAAATATGGAGTGCAAACCATGTACCCTCCACCCAAATTACCATGAAATCTCTCTCTCTCTCTCACTTCAAACTACATTCATTTCCTGTATTACAATAAAGAAACTTAGGCTACAACACAGCCAGTATCTTAATAGACCATACACTTTCTCAGAGCACATAAAAACAGCCTTAAACTTTCTTCCATTTCTTGGGGATTCAACATACAACGTAAGCACTGTAACAGCCACTATGTAGGACAAACAGGCAGAAGACAAGCAGAGCACATCCACGAGTACCAACTAACAGTTAGAAGAAGCAATGAAAACTCCTTAATCTCACAACACATGGACAGACTCAACCATAGTTTCAACTGGGAAACTGTGAGCATCCTACTAGACCAAGCTAAATCCAAAAACGCTAGGGAATTCCTGGAAGCTTGGCACTCAGACACATGAGCTATCAATAGATGCATAGAGATAAGCCACATTTACATACCATTCAAAAGAGACAATGAGAAAGCTAAGAAGGAAACAAAAAGACTAGAATGCATCCTCTCCAGTAGCCTACACCTAGATAAACAGGGATTAACACCAGACAAACAATCAAGCAGAAGACAATACTCTAATCAAGGAACTATCAAGGAGACAAACAATCAAACAGACAATCAAGCAGAAAACAATACCCTAATCAAGGAACTACCAAGGAGAAAACCACACTCCCACCAACATTGCCAGGGCAAGCTTCTGTATATAAACAGGGAGAAAACCCCACATTCACTAGTACTGATGATGTTACCTAGTCAGGTAATGAAACATCTGCAATTTTCACCAAGTCTTTTCCAACATGATTTATTAAAAGGAAAAGAGGTTGGGTTATAGAAATTTGAATGATAGAATTACTTCCATTTCAGAATCCATTTTATCTTTCAGCTTGTTAGGGCAGAGACTTCAAAGTCCCTCTCTGAACTGGTGGGCTGGTTGCCTATTTCCAGACAAGTGAGGAATGTGCAGGTGTCAGTGTTTCCCAACTGCCTCCTGAATCCCTATCAGGCTATGAACACAGCGCTGTATTTGGAGTCCCAAGTCTTGCAAATGACAGGTCATCTCACACTGCATATATGACATTGGGGCTTTACCTTTATAGAACTGGTAACAAAAATCTTCTCATACATTTATTTCTAATACTTTCTTTTAAACTCTAAGCACTTTAAAGCATACAAAAGTGTTTTTCCTCCCACTTTTTACCCACACTCATTTCTCAGCTACTGCCATAGTTGGATGCATAGCCTCCTTCTCCTTCAATTCCCATCCATTCCCTTGCACCACATGGTCAAACTGCCCAGCTCTTTACATCTGATGATTCAATCAGCACCTTGGAATTGGGGATAAGAATCAGAATTAATCTTTACTTTGACATTTGCTTGGCATCTTTGCTTTTGCCATATTTCCCATCCAAAATAATGCATAAAGTGCCTTTCCATGTATTTCCTTCTCCAACTTTCTAAGAATTTTCCATGCTGCTATTTCTGCATTCTTACCATGCACTCTTACTACCTCCTATTGCCTAGATATGCATCTTAAGTTCATGCAGAAAAAATGAAAGTAACATTGGTTACAACAAAACAAAACAATACTAGAAGACAATTTTTATATATGTTTACTGCTACAAAATTATTATATGCACAAAAATGGAAAGATTTCAAAATACCCACAATGGAGGAATGGTTGGTGAAGAAGGTGAAACTAGTAGAGATGGCAAAATTAACTTGTTTGTTTAGAGAAAGATCAACTACTAGATTTATTAGTGCCTGGAAACCCCTTATGGACTTTTTGCTGAAAAAAGAACAAAATGAATTTGTAATTTTTTGATTTGATGATTGGAAAGGATAGATTATGGAAAGAAGGAAATTTTGATGTCACCTCAGAGAGATAGGCTAAAATATAAACCCATTTATAACAGCTGTTAAGAAGATCAGAAGCCACTTGTTTATATCTTTTTCTTCTTTTTGTGTCTTTTTTCTTTCATTTCTTTTTATTTACTTATCACTTTTCCTTTATTTTCCTTTCCTTTTTTTATTTAAATTTGTATTGTTTTTACTTTGTAAAAAGCATTTAATAAAAATTAATTTAAAAAACAGTACTGTATCCAAGGCAATATGTGTGATGTGTTAGACTATGGAGGCAAGCAGGGAGGAACAAGGAGGCCATTGTTTAGACTACCATTTGAGAAATGCTACATTAAGGTTTCATATGGCTTATCTGTGAACAAGCATAATAATTTCCATCTTATTCCATAAGCAAATGCAGTTAACAAACAGCTCTGATCATGGTATGTTTAGCTAATTATGTTAGCTATATATTGTTGTATTTTAAGAATAACAGTGTAAAGAAAGAAATTAGTCTTTTCCTGGCTTGTCCAACTGGACCAAACAGACTGTTTGCACAACACATTAAATTCTCCAAGCCTGAAACTTTTGTGGTTTGTTAGCTACAGCCACTTGCAGGGGTTGGGCATCAGGCATATCTATTGTTATTATGGCTAAATGTAATGTACTCATGTGTTGAATGTTTGCTTCTTTTCCAAAGAAAAGTTATCATGGAAAGGGTGATTAACTACAAGCTGAAGCATAAAATTCCAAGCTGAGGCCCATTTCAGATATAATAATTTAATCCAATATGCTTGGCTTATTGAATCAGGTCCAAATTATGCGCTCATGTACTTTTTCCTGGCCCCTCCCCTTATTTGCCAGATTTCAAGAAAGCTTTCTTGTTTTCTTAAACAGTAGATTTTTTATGATGTTAACAACAACACTGTTTTAAAGGCTTTTTCTAAAAGTGGATTTTGGACCAATTACCATCCAAAACTTCTAGAGAACATTAGGTTGTTGCTGTTGGCCTACAGTAGGAATCAGCAACATTTTCAGGAATATTACAAACATAATTATTACAGAATTACAGTATTATAAAGCAGGACAAAATGTGAAAATGGTATGGGTCTATGACTAGATCTACTAGTACATTCACTATTTAGAAAAAAAATGAATATGCTGTAAATGGTTAATTCATTATCCAAGTGAGTGACCAAACAGCCTTAATTTATTCTCTCTTGCTCTTTTAGTTCACTAGGGTCATCCATATACATGACAATATGTAAAAGTATTATTTGCATTTCATTTCTTCAAAAAATTACATTTTATGAACATTAAAAATTAATATCATTTTGGGAGTGATGACATTGTTCTCCCATTCTGGCCATTTGTATCTGAGAGTTTTTGGAAGAGCCACAAAAATTTAGTGCAACAAAATAATGATTGCCTCTGCATACAGTGCCTAGAAACATTAACAGTTTAAATTATAATTCAGAAAATTGAAATGTTTTTATTTAAAAAATTAGAATAGCTTCCAACATTTAATGTAAGGTCTAAACAACAGTATTTAACATAGGAGAACACAATTTTAATCTTCTATCAGGAAAGCCAATGTAACGTGAGCCTCTCTGTGTCCACTGGTAAGTCCTCATATTTAATATTTATCATATTTTTATAGCCACGCATCTCACAAACACGTGACTCTACAATCTTAAAATGATAAAAAATAAGTAAAATAAATAAAATAAAATAAACAGATAAAACCCAAGAAAGTAGGAGAACAAACATCACTTAATGTTATACAGCCATCTTGCAGGCTCTTCCTGGGATCCCCAAGGCTGGTGAAAAAAACATGTTTTAAGGGCCTTCTGGAAAGCTAACAGAGATGGGGGTAATCTCACCTTGGGGGGATGATGTTCCAGAGGGTGGAGAATATCCAACATTCTTATCACTAAGATAAGTTTAAAACTCAAACCCAGCATTCCTATTTTCATATTTCTGAAGTTACTCAGATTAATATTATCTGACAAATATATATTTTTAAAATTTTTAAAATAAATGTTAATTTAAGCAAGTTTTCTCTTACTTTTAAACATTTCTGTACTATTTTCTTTTTAGAAGCCATTTGGTATAAAGTCTACAATTATTTCTTAAAACAGAATCAATGACTTTCTAATATCTTAGATCATACCTTATTCTGTAATTATGAAACTATTTTCATCCACATGTAAATGTCAAAATTCATTTGTTTTGTTGTGCAAATAGTTGCACAACACATTATGATTTCATTAAGCAAGGTTTTGCTTATGTTAATTGTTTCACTACTGAAACATAATACTGTATACTCATAGCAAGGTTTCTGAGTCAAATTCTGAATATTTATAAACTGTGAAACCATGTTTTATCAAGCCAAGCTTTTAGAAAGTTTGGGAAGACTAGGATCAAAAACTATTCAGTTTCACCAAAAGGTTTGCACTAACCAAATAATTTTTCTAGTATGCTTGGGATTGTATCTAAGCCTAAGCAGAAGGCTGCTAATACAACGTATTTTTTCTGGTGCCACCTTCCCCTGGATGTTTCAAAAATACCTTGGACCAAGGGTGAGACGCAAGTGGTTGCAGTAGAAGGGGAGGGCTCTTGCATAGACTGAAAATGTTTTTTTTCCCCTGAGCTTTCAGGGAAAAAGAAGAAATTGATTGTTTTGATTCTTATTTATCCTTCATATGTTCATATTGTTGTCTCTGCTGCCATATCACTTCAAAGCCCACACTAAAAGTTCTTTTTGAAGGGCATTCTAAAGGTGTGGATGGGTAAGAATATTTGTTGCATAAGCAAGTTTCCTATTGCACAACTTTGGATTCATCCCTTTCTATTTATATGGAGGTTAAGAACACAATTTCCCTTTTGCCTTCAAGCAGACATATATCAAGACACAAATAATCAAGGAATCAGTTATTGATAGTCCATGAAACTTTAAATGTATCCTTTTTTTAAAATACTTACCTGCTCCATAATAATAAATGGAGAACTATTTTGTTCATGAGTACTTTAAAAATAGTTTTTTATATGAAATGTACTGTAGTATTCCCAGTTTATAAAAAAAAAAAATCCAGCATCAGGAATAAGGTTCCTTGCACAGGCAGATCTCTTGACCAGCCTCATATTTATACCGCAAAAGTCATATGATTAAATGTTTTGAAAAATACTTCCAGTCAGTGTAATGACTTGTTTTTGATACAAACAAATGTATTTTAGAGGATTCATTATTATGGACAACTATGAAATCACAGCCTCTTTATTTAGTAGCCTGAAGTAGAGCTTCTTTCATCTTTACTTTAATAGCAATCCATTTCACTGATTTAAACAGATTTTGTTTCAACCCATCCATCTTAGCACTTGATATATTCCTTAAATTATTCCTAAACTTCCAAAAAGTTGTAATATTCTAATATTACTATATTAATAATATACCTAAAGACATGAGAGCCACAGAAGTTATGGAAGCAATCTGACAAATCTTATTCCTTGTAAGTCATAGAAATTGTGCTTTCAACATCCTCAACAGCTATAACAATGACAATTTTGAAGGCACTATTCCATAATGACAGCCTCAATGAATTTAAAGAATTCCAAAATAAGTCATAAAGCATTACTGATAAATCTAAGTTACTTAATATTTAAATAAATCTTTATTCTACAATTCGACTAATACCCCTTAATTTAAAGGGACTAATAGAGGTGTTACTTAGTTTGCTTGTTAGTTGTACATGTAAATATATGCCAACAATAATAGAGCTTGTATAATAATATGTGATACATCAAAACAGGCCATCTGGAGAACTAATGAATAATCAAGGGACTCCAAATTAAACTATAGAATTTTTCTTAGAATCTTTAGGACAACACTGTCAAGTTCAATCTAATCATTTAGACTCCAGAATCAATTTTTCAAACTTTATGACAGGTCTAATAGTTCCCACCTGTTTCTCTTGCCTGACTTTTGACTGGCAAGTTACCAGCTAGGGTGGAAATGTAGACAAAGACCCCTGTTACACTCCGGCTGTTTCTCTACTGTGAGATCACTCAGCCATTAAATTAGTTCCAGCCCACTTTTGCTAAATCTTAATTTTGAAGGATATGTAGTGTTAGATTACTGAGATGGAACGTCTTATATTCAACTTGTAAAAAGATTTGGAGGCACATTATGTATAGATATTATATATGCAGTTTAAATATTAAATGTCTATCTGCAATCTCAAGTAAAATACCTTATTATATTTATTAATTCACATATGTTCATTAGTTATTAAATGACAAACTTAAAAAACAGAAGGCTTTAAAATTATGTTTATGTCATAATTAAATGCTTACAATTTAATTAGGAGACAATTATATTTAAAAGCGTCTTTTTTAAAGGTTTACAAGTCATTTTAAATATTTTAAGGCAATATACTTAATTTTGTAAACCACATTGAAATAAAATATGATTGTGATATAAAAATGTTTTTAAAATAAATATGTTTATTGTTACTGACTTAGATCTACTAATTTATATAGGGTATAACTCTAAACCAATATTATATGTGAGCTGGTAATTCACTGAAACAAAGTAAATTTATGCTAGTGCCTTTCAAAAGCCTCATTACATGTGGTGTTCTGTTATAAGGATGAGCTACTGCAAGTCTTGGGTTCATAAACTCTCTGGCTCTTGCTTAATTTTGACTGACTATAAGAAGCAGAAATTCAGAAGCTTTTCTTTCTGTTTTAGATTAATTAGAGCTTACTGGAACAGACTACATTTCATTTTAAGCAAGGTGAAAACAAACCACTTTTCACAACAGTTTTGAAAGCTGACTTATTTTTACTCTCTAGTACTTAAAATTAACCATACTTTGGTGTTTGGATATAATGGTAAACGGCTTAGGGTTAAAAATGAAAAGGTAAAATGTAATCCACTCCACCAAATAAATAAACTATGTTTAAAAGTTGATAGTGCTTTCAAAGTTGCAGGTGTCCTGATGGTCAAAGAAAAGAAACAAATAAAAACCAACAGTCAAACTCCAGGGCACAAAAAGCAGCAAGACTCTTTAATAGCAGTATTTAAACCACTTCAACAAAAAATAAAGCTAGTAACCTATAATTAGATAAAGTGCAAATAGATGAACATGTCACAGTCATGAATCATTCAAACAAATATACCATTCAAGACTGTCTCATAGTGTTTCTACTAGTTAACCAGGATATATTAAATTAATTAATGATCATAAATTAATTATTTACTAGGGTATAACTGAAATATTTTTGACATTTAAACTAGTTCAAACAAACTGAAAAGTATATTTTTTCTTTTAGTTCTAGTTCCCCAAGGTAATGAAGCAAATAAATATTTTAAAAATCAGAAAATGTTGCTTTTCTTAGACAACTAATTCCTTAGGAACAAAATGGTATAAATATAAAGCAATAAGTGATCCCGTGAAACCAACAAACCAACTGAGATATATAGATTGCACTGGGGATGGCATTTAATTTCATTGTACGAGGTGCAATGACAATAAAGTTTACAAAGATTATTATCCTTAAATATTTTGACCAAGTACATTTTGAACAAAAACAATTTAGTACTGTTTTTAGAAGTAGGTAATAAGGTAGTTCATAGATGCCCTCTTTAAAGTTATTTCACACATTTCTATAATTATTTTTTATCAATATTAACACTGTTGCCTGCTTCCATAAAACTCATATTTTATAGAATTATGGCTTTGTGTAAATATATAAGATTAATCCATTGAACAAAAAAAAAGTTGAAGTAAATAGTCTTGTTCATCCTACCTATTAATACCTAATATTTCCAGTCATCTTGATGTATCTTGGCTTTTCTACCACAGGTATTTAAATAATCAAGCCTTTTATTGCATTAAAGTAAAACTCGGTATGTGTGCATGTTTGTATCTGTGTTTGGCAATTCCAGATACTAGAAACCAAACAATTATACATTTATTTATTTATTTTATTTATCAAACCTATCCCTACCCATCTCCCCCCAATGTCACATAACTCAATCAGAAGTTGATCTATGCTTAAATAAATTGCTTACACTGCTTTATCCATTTTTGCTTGTGTGAAAGTATCATTAGTTACATGCCAACTTAATCTAACAAGATGCAATATAACATTTATGCTAAGCACTAAATTTTAATTTTCAATTTTATGATGGCAAATACCATTTTAAACCTTTTTAGAACTCTATATTCGCATTACACATGTGGGATGTGTCTGTGAATTTTTCTCTAATATGCGGACAATTTTCATAATATACAGCAAAAAGGTGATTAGACTGTTAATTTTAGAAAGCTTTAAATGGATTAAGGGTCCAATATCATATGCATGTACCAAGGGTGGGGCTTTGATCATGCTGCTGCAACCGTCATCTGAATTTCTGATTCTCCCGTGGATGCTGCTGCCATCTAAACTAGTCCTTAGGTACTTAAGAGACAGATGCCCTTAATTCTTTTCCAGGACTTCTTCCCACAGATTAAAAACTGTAGATGTTAACCTTCAATTTGAAATTATGGGTGATGTGAAAAATTTTTCAGCTTGTACATTACACCTCAGCCACCCCATTATAATTGAAGTAAACGGCATTCATATTTAATCAAATGTTATATTTGCCATCTGACTTGGTCACTTACAGAATCTGTAGAAAAAATCCTTATTGTAATATCAAGTGGCAATGGAAACAGTAAATTGATTATTTCTACACACACAGAGGGAACTAAGACCATTCAACTATGGGAAATGCCCTCCACTCTCATCCATGCACAGCATACACAAAATGCAAGATGATAACAGGCCATAAGCTATAGTGGCCCAGATAGTAAATCTCTGACCTTCATTTCAAGGCAACCAAATAAATACAGGTTCTAATTACCTTATGCACTTCAGGACAACTGCTTTGAACATACCATATAATTAAATCTATGTTTTAATATAATTAAATCACAGAACATAGGAAAATACAAGAAAATTGAAATTTGATATTAAAACAGAAATGTTCACAATGTTCACCTGCCCACCAGCTCAATTGGGAATGGAATCACATTGTACAAGGGTTTATCCTGGAAACTGTATGATACACATTCACAATTACAGCACTTTAATTTTATTTGAGCAATCAGAAATATATTCAATCACACTAACAAAAAGGCAAGGAAATCTAGTACAAGCAATAAAGATTCGAAAAACCTGGCTGACATGCCACAACTTCTAAAAGCAATACACAGTAAGGAGATACTGGATCCATTCAACCAAAATTACTATTATCACAATTGGGACAAAGTTCTTACAAATTACAAGAGTGTAACAAAAACAATTTGGGTGAAATAGGAAGAGGTTATCTTCTAATCAGGTTATCTGAAAGATGTACCTGATCACTCCTATTTCATTTGGACAAAATCAACCACCATTTTGTTATACGAAAAGGTGCATTTTTTAGGGATTGCCACTAGCTATTGTTTTATGGATTGTAATAAGTTTAAAACCCAATGTCAATATCAGAAATAGAAAAATAATATAGCAATGTAGTTGTTGCTAAAAATGGTAATGATGTGTGACAGTTCATAGCTTTTTAAACCTTCTAGCAAGCTTTTGCAGTTCCTTGCCAGACTTATTTTCAGTAAACTAAGAAAATGGAAAGTCCAAATGAAAATACAAATTTATTTTCTTTTGCCAACTCTCTCTCTTTCTCTCACAGTGAAATAAATGTTAGTGCAATCTCTTACCCATCAAGAAGATTCATTGTGGTTGACGTAACTTCAGAAAACAAGACTGTTTTCCCCAGGATCCTAGTATCAAGATTTTGCTTATATCTCTCAAAGCTAAAATTTTCAGATGAAAGTGCTTCCATCTCAGTAACTACTGGAATGAGCAAAGGTGTTATTTCCATATTTTCACTGCAAGAGGATACAAACTTAAGAGACACCTTGCTGGATGTGATTAATCCTTCTGCAGTCATATTTCTTCTGAGCCACTCCAAAAAAGTATTGTGGAGAACCTGTTTGATATAAAATAAAACAAAATTGCATGACAATATAACACACACATATCAAAATTAAAAGGTATCAAATTGTAAGACTTTATTTCTGTTCCCCAAAAGGAGGTAAACTAACATTAACTTCCTAATAAGTATTTGATTTCTTTACTTAAATTTATATGGGTGATACAGCATTTTGGAAAGTATTTGAGCTATATGATTAATTGGGATAAGTCCTACCTACTTCCTTTGAGTGTAAATATATAAACAGAATTATATAAAGAGTTGGGTTTTGTAATTTCCACTGAATATATTAAATACTTAGGACTCTTTATTCTCAAAAATATGTTTAAATTTGTGGAAATAATGTTATATATTTTAGAAAATATTGATTTGTACGTTAATAGGTGGATTAACATTCCATTCAGCTTATGGAGCAAAATTAATGTTATTAAAATGAATATTGTCCTTCATTCAACTTATGTCTTGAAAAGCATTCCAGTGTTAATTCCAAATAAATATTTTCTTCAAGTAGACAAATTAGGAAAAAATCCCTCAATGTTAAAAATCTTAATATTATGTTGAATTATATTCCAAAAGTCTGCAATCTGACTATCTTTCAGAAATTATGGTTTTATTGGGCCTGGGTGGTTGCAAAAACAATTATTTTGAGAAATTGAAAAAGAGGTATCATTCTAGATATTAAGGATTAGATTCAGGAAATGTGTAATTTATTTGTTTTTGAGAAAGCAGTATGTTTCTCTTTCATGATATTTTACAATAGAGTAGTTAATAATAACAGAGTATTACAAGGTATTTTTGAAAACCAGTTAAGTGACATATTTAGGTGCTTACTAATTATTTTTTTTTCTCTTTTGTTCTGTTTATTTTTTATTTATGATTTGTATTGTATATTTCATTGTTTATCTTTGTAGTTTTGTTTTATCTTTTAATCTTGTTATAAAATGAATTTAAAAATAACACTTGGAAAACATGTACCTTCAGAAAAATAATAATCCAAACACAAAATGGTATTACTGACTTCCAGTGCAGATCATATCCCCAAAGTAACTTAGTATCTTTAGGTTTACAAGAATGTTGACAAGAATCTATAACATTTAGCAGATACATTACTTGTACTTAAAGTAATTGTAATAGAATATCATATTTATTAAAATATATTACCATCAATTGATCCGAAGATTATATACAGAACAGGGTAGCAGAAACGTGGTTAAGATATTGAATAACCCATTTCTAACACCTTCATGAAGCTAAACTGGTATTTCTTTAGCTTATTTTCAGATATTAAAAGCTTGATTCAAACCCTTTTTCAAATCTAGAAATCAGCAGAAAGTTTACCAATAATGGCTTTGATTTTAAAAAGTACTTTCTAGGTTAATGTGACACTGTTACACTTAAGTTACACATACTTTACTTGCTATAAAGTAAAGTGCAAGAGATATAAAAAGTGAAACTGTCAAATATCCTCTGGAGCCTTTGCTTCCATTCAAAAATAAATATTTTAAGCATTTTAAAATGGTATAACATAAGTCTGGTGTGGGCCAGAGGTAGAGATGGAAGAATGGTAGTAATACCTGTTCTTCACACAAGTAATACATAAAATTAACAGTGATGAAAAAGTTGTCTGATAAAAAGGAGTGGCATCTAGGTACTGCCAGCTATCAGATAAGAATTACATTTTATAGGATAGTTTACATTTTATAGGATAGTTTAGCTTCCTGAAAAGATTCACTCAGTTGGCACCTGACACTTAAAAGTGAAATTCTGAATATGAGTAGTTTATCTTTCAGTCATGTCAGTTTGGTCTCAATAATAAGCAAAACCTTTTTCTAGGTTAATGCGACACTGTGACACTTAAGTTACACATACTTTACTTGCTATAAAGTGCAAGAGATATAAAAAGTGAAACTGTCAAATGTCCTCTGGAGACTTTGCTTCCATTCAAAAATAAATATTTTAAGCATTTTAAAATAGTATAACATAAGTCTGGTGTGTACTTTTTAAAATCAAAGCCATTATTGGTAAAATTTCTGCTGATTTCTAGATTTGTACAAATACAAATTAAATAGCATTTACAATTTTAGCCAGCTATAGAAATTTGGAGACTTGGATAACATTTCATAAAATCAAATTTTAAATATGCATTTGACAATATGGCACTTCTGGATTCCAGGGCATCTGTTGCATCTTAAATTTATGCTCACAGTGCTCCAAGTTAAACTTTAAAAAAATAAAATAAGCTTCAACTGGTGCAGAATGCGGTAGCATGGGCAGTTACGAAGAGGACGTATTAACGCCTGTGCTTCGTGAGCTGCATTGGCTGCCAGTTTGCTTCCGGGTCCAATTCAAGGTGCTGATTATGACCTTTAAAGCCTTTTGTGGTATGGGGCTGGGTTATCTATATCTCAAGATGACATTGCTAAAAGGTCATGAGATTTTGTATTGCAATTTTTTTTCTAGGGATGGGATGGATGTCTTGACCATTGTTTGAGATTATGTTGTGGCACAGTAGCTGAAAATATCATTAATAGGTATATTCCAGTTGAGGCAAAAAAGACAAACACTAATCTTGATCAGTTCTAAAGTTCAAAGTATATATAGTTCAAGTATCTAAAGTTCAAAGTATATATAGATATAGGTAACTTCAAAAGTCTTTCTTTAATTCAAATTCATCTGAACGCTTAATCCATTTAAAAACTTTCCAAAATCAACACTATAAAATACCCTTTCACTATATATTGCAAAAAAGAAAATTCTTACAAAACTTTAAACATGTAACTTTCTTTCTAAATCGACTGAAGAGACTCACACCGCAAATACCAGACTTGAGGTTCTGAAGGTTTTTCAATCTTTAACAAACAATAAGGAAATATATATATACTCCAAAGTGATTAAAAAGATGAAGTTTCTTCAAACTTTGAGTCCATAAAAGGCTACATTAATGGCTCTGAGCATGATGGAATCCCACAACTCCCAGCTGATCACAAGAGATTACAAAAACATCAGTTTCTGCCGTCTTCTCACACACACCAAAAAACAGCTGACCTAAGTACATATGGATAATCTCAAGGTCTCTCCTTGATCCGGAGAGAATTTTCAGCAGTCCGGATCCAGCATCTACCTGCCTTTTTGGCAGTAATGTCTCCTGCGATCTGCGGAATGTCAGTTAGCCATTCCTCACTGGAGGTGACTCTGAGCTCAGCTCTGCTCTCAACTGGCTTACAAAATTCCAAAAAAATTAACAATTGGCTCTTGAAAGCCAGTATGAGCCAGCTATAGCACACAATGTCTCCATCCCAATGCAAGTTAGATAAAGAGATAGATAGACAGACAGACAAACAGACAAAATGCTGATTATTGCAAACAGGAACTTCAGAGAAAAAAGAATTTTAAAAAATTCAGCAGAAAACAGAGGCCTATCAGCTGATTTTTTTCCAAAATAAAAAGTAGCCAAATTAAGTACAATTCCCTAAAACAATTTGAACAATTAGTATGCCTTTGAATTAATATGAAAATTATGGTTCTTAAAACAGAGAATGTGGCCTTTTATTTTCATTTAGAATGTTCCTTTTAAATAGACAGCTGTATCACTGATCTGAAAAGCTCTATAATTTCTTTACCAACATTTATGATTTGTATTCTAATATTTAAAGTTTATATTTTGTTCTTTTTAAAAAAGTTTGATTTTGTTCATCTCTGGTGATATTGGCCATGAGAAGAACAAGGGTTGAATCATGTATTAACATGCTTCTGTTACATGGCAAGGTGCTTATTGCTATTAACATTATTTCATTTTGCATGTTTACCTTTTAATCACAAATGGGCAGCAAAGGAAATGAAACCCCTATCTCTCTCACATGCCAGGGTTGCAGAAGGGCACTAGGAGAGGTGCTTCCAGAAGACAGGTGACAGCAGCAGAAACTACAAACCACCACTCTAAAGCAGAAGATAGGACTAGGGTGTTATTTTCAGAATGGAGGATTAGAACTTCAGTTTAATCACAAATGGGCAGACTCAGCCATTCAACTACACAACCTTTTTGTTTAGCATGGAAATCCCAAAAACCATGTAGCATGGTATACAGTATCATTTGATTTAAAACATCTTCTAAAATTCTTGAGCTACTTCAGACTTTCAAACCTATAAATGCAATGCCTGATTAAATATTCTTTTTTTAAAATAATCATTAATATTAAAACTAACAGCCAACTGGAGAGATTATTCATTTTAAACACTCATATACAACATAGAACTGCACTCTAAGGCAGCTTAGAAGTGCCATCTTGTGGTAATTTTTTTCAACAAATGAAATAACTTTCTGAAAATCAGAATTTTTGTATGCTTATGAAATGCTAAAACTCCAGTCATATATTTTATAAATTTCTAACGTTACCTTAAACAAAAAATGTAAGTCTAATAAAATATTTTTTAAAAAGGTACAGTCATATTAGTTTCTTGCACAAAGAATCAAATAACATTCTGTTTTTCAAATTACGGCATAGGTTTTTACAGAGTGCAATTCATTTCAGCTGAAATAAAGTCAGTTTAATGATCTAGTTCATGAAAAATGGTCACAACAAAATTTCTTAGTTCTTAAACCTCCCATAATAATCACAATTTTTAAAAATTAATTTCTGTTTATCAAAACAAACAATGGCTTGTAAAAGTTCTACAAAATAGTTCTTTCAAGTACAATTTTATTATTTATTATGTTTACAAAAGATAGGAAAATAGATGGAGAAATTTTAAGACATTCAGATGCTGATACAAAAGTAGTAGATAGTATACAGGTGAAACTCGAAAAATTAGAATATCGTGCAAATGTTCATTTATGTCAGTATGGCAACTCAAAAGGTGAAACCAATATATGAGATAGACGCATTACATGCAAAGCGAGATATGTCAAGCCTTACTTTGGTATAATTGTGATGATTATGGCGTACAGCTTATGAAAACCCCAAATTCACAATCTCAGAAAATTAGAATATTACATGACATCAATAACACAAGGATTGGAAATAGAACAATATCGGACCTCTGCAAAGTATAAGCATGCATATGTACTCAGTACTTGGTTTGGGCCCCTTTTGCAGCAATGACTGCCGCAATGCGGCGTGGCATGGATGCTATCAGCCTGTGGCACTGCTGAGGTGTTATGGAAGACCAGGATGCTTCAATAGCAGCCTTCAGCTCTGCTGCACTGTTCGGTCTCATGTCCCTCATCTTTCTCTTGGCAATGCCCTATAGATTCTCTATGGGGTTCAGGTCAGACGAGTTTGCTGGCCAATCAAGCACAGTAATCCCATGGTCACTGAACCAGGTTTTGGTACTTTTGGCAGTGTGGGCAGGTGCCAAGTCCTGCTGGAAAATGAAGTCAGCATCCCCATAAAGCTCGTCTGCGGAAGGAAGCATGAAGTGCTCCAAAATCTCCTGGTAGATGGCTGCGTTGACCGTGGACTTAATGAAGCACAGTGGACCAACACCAGCAGATGACATGGCTCCCCAAATCAACACAGACTGTGGAAACTTCACACTGGACTTCAAGCATCGTGCATTGTGTGCCTCTCCATTCTTCCTCCAGACTCTGGGTCCTTGGTTCCCAAATGAGATGCAAAAGTTGCTCTCATCAGAAAAGAGGACTGTGGACCACTGGGCAACAGACCAGTTTTTTTTTTCTGTAGCCCAGGTAAGACGCTTCTGACGTTGTTTGTTGTTCAGGAGCGGCTTGACAAGAGGAATATGACATTTGAAGCCCATGTCCGGATCCGTATGTGTGTGGTGGCTCTTGATGCACTAACTCCAGCCTCAGTCCACTCCGTGTGAAAGTCCCCAACACTTTTGAATAGCCTTTTCCTGACAATCCTATCCAGGCTGCGGTCATCCCTGCTGCTTGGGCACCTTTTTCTACCACACTTTTCCCTTCCACATAACCTTCTATTGATGTGCTTTGATACAGCACTTTGGGAACATCCAACGTCTTTTGCAATTACCTTTTGGGGCTTTCCCTCCTTATGGAGGGTGTCAATGATGGTTTTCTGCACAACTGTCAGGTCAGCAGTCTTTCCCATGCTTGTGATTCCTACTGAACCAGCCTGAGAGACCACTGAAAGGCTCAGGAACTCTTTGCAGGTGTTATGGATTCATTAGCTGATTAGAGTGGGACACTTTGAGCCTAGAATATTGAACCTTTTCACACTATTCTAATTTTCTGAGATTGTGAATTTGGGGTTTTCATAAGCTGTACGCCATAATCATCACAATTATACCAAAGTAAGGCTTGACATATCTCGCTTTGCATGTAATGCGTCTATCTCATATATTGGTTTCACCTTTTGAGTTGCCATACTGACATAAATGAACATTTGCAAGATATTCTAATTTTTCGAGTTTCACCTGTAAGTGGTGGATAGATTTGCTGCAAGAAATGTTTGCCAAAAGAAGCAAAATGGCTGTGGATAAAACTAACTTTTTGTTCATTTTGTTATATGGAATTGAGAGCTAGGTTTACCAGGAGAAACATAAAAGCTATTTAAATTTAATCCATGTTTAGCCTGATTGTTTAAATATATTTTAGAGATCAATTCTATTTTTATTTTTTTCTTTTAAACTCTGTGCAATTAGGCACATGGGCCCCTGTTTTAAGTTTAAATTTTAGCCCCTCCTCCCTCTCAGGAGCTGACTCCACACCCTAGGCTGCTAGGGAACAGGAGGCCAGTAGCTAGCTCAAGTCAGAAAATTACTCAGAAACCTTACCAAACACATACAGGTGAAACTCGAAAAATTAGAATATCGTGCAAATGTTCATTTATGTCAGTATGGCAACTCAAAAGGTGAAACCAATATATGAGATAGACGCATTACATGCAAAGCAAGATATGTCAAGCCTTACTTTGGTATAATTGTGATGATTATATCTTCTTTAAAAATCTCACACTTAACTACTTCTCTTCACCTCTCAATTTTATGACCAGTTTCCACCCAAGCTTCACTTTTTAGCACTTTCTGGTTCTCTGCTTTGAGCAGCTCCAAGCAGCAGCCTCAGGCTCTCAGTGCTAAGAACAACAAGGGATTGAGAAGAGCTCCGAAGGATCTCTGCACATTAGGGGAGTGGGCATCAAAATGGCAGATGTCATTCAATGTGAGCAAATGTAAAGTGTGACAGATTGGTGCCAAAAATCCTAACTACTCATAGGAACTAATGGTATCAGAGCTAGCAGTGACTGATGAAGAAAGCAATTTTGGAATAATGGTAAACAGTTCAATGAAAGTGTTGATACAGTGTGCATTCATGTAAAAAAAAAAAAAAGCCAACAGCATGTTAGGGATAATGAGAAATGGTATTGAAAGTAGAAGTGCCAATATCATAATACCTTTACATAAATCAATGATGCAACTGCATCTGGAATATTGCATGCAGTCCTGGATGTCGCACCACAAAACAATACAGTGGAGCTAGAGAAAGTTCAGAGGACAGCAACTAAGATGGTTACGGGATGGAACAGCTTCCCTATGAGGAAAGGTTGTGACATTTGGGGCTTTTTAGTCTAGAAAGGAGGCAAATGAGAAGGGATATGATTGAGGCATACAAAATTATACATGGTGTGGATAAAGTGGAAAAGAAGCAGCTATTTTCCCCTTTCCAAAATACTAGAACCAGGGGTCACCCAATGAAATTGAATACTGGAAGAATCAGGAAAGACAAAAGGGCTCCCCCCCCAACACATAATTAATCACATAATCAGCTGAACCCTGGTAAGACGGAGTGGCTGTGGATTGGAGGCCCCTCAGATACAGGGCACATGAACATCTTCGCTGCAGGAGCTGCATTGAGTTCCAGTTTGTTTCTGGGTCCAATTCAAGGTGTTGGCTATCATCTTTAAAGCCCTACATGGCATGGGTCCAGGTTACCTGAGGGCCCATCTCACCCCCATTACATCAACCCATCCCACTCGGTCTGGCAGAGAAGGCATGTTGCGGATCCCGTCAGTGAGAGAATGTTGACTGGCAGGCCCTAGGAGGAGAGCCTTCTCTGCCGTTGCCCCCGCCCTATGGAATATTCTCTCCGCAGAGGTGAGGCGGACCCCTTCCCTCCCAATTTTTCGGAAGGAATTGAAGACTTGGCTCTGCCAACTTGCCTGGGGCAAGGAAAGATACAATCGATCCTGGGGATGGCTGGCACCTTGACTATGCATCCTGAGTTTATTAACAGCTAATTAACATCTGCATCTTGGAAATATTACAAAGGAAGTGTGTTTTTAACATATTTTATTTAATTTTTATCTATTTTAATCAATATTTATTCTATTTTTACTGTAAACCGTCCAGAGTCACCCCACAGTAAGACAGGCGGTGACGAATTTGAAATATAAATAAATATAAATAAAAAAATAGTTAAACTTTGGAATTTGCTTTCACAAGATGTAGAGCTGGCTACCAGCTTGGCTGGCTTCCAAAAAGGGTTGGACAAATTCACGGAAGTGATGGGGATCAGTGGCTATTAGCCTTGATGACTGCATCTGAAGGCTATCTGCTGAGAGACTAGTGGGCTTCCTTGTTCAGTTGGGTTGGCCAGTATGAAAAAAAACTCTAGACACATCCAGCAGGGTACTGCTTATGTTCTTACTCATTTAAACCCCGACCTACCTTATCAGATGACAGCAGATAAATAGGAGTTAATGAAGGAATAGTACTTAATTCACAGCTCAACCCCAGTAGCTTCAGGATTTCAACAAGTACATCATATCTTCTAGCATTGCTTATTTTGAGCATATTGAAATCATCCTTAGGTCGACATAAACTTTTGACATTCACTTCCAAATGTGCCTATAAAGGCAAGGCAGAAAAATTATCCTTAATATTGATTGAAAACACCTTTTTAGAACAAGGATCAATAGTTATCTACAGGGTCAAACAACTGTGCAACATAATCATACATTTTTCTTGTTTTGATTAATTGTGTCACTTCAGTTATTAAATAACCAAATATTAAATTTACTGTATACTGGTGAAAAATACACCACCCACAGATAAGCTGACCCTTATTTTTCACGGTATTTTGGTTAAAAATTTGAGGATCAACTTATCCATGGATGGACTTATACGCAAATATATACAGGATATACAGGTACTTTAAAAAAGTATTAACATATATACTCGTGGATAAACCTAACCCAATTTTGTGGGTGCATCCATGAGTATATACAGTAACTAAATAAAACTATTAATCAAACATTATTAATTATTAATAAAATTGTATCTAAATATTGCGGAAATACAGAAGGCAACAACAGTAATCATAAGAGAAGGAATACTATCACTGTCAGTTTTCTGTTAAGATTATTAACACTGTTTTCTCAAATTGACTAGAATTCATTTAAAACATTACAGGTGGTCCTAATTATTCATGGGGTTCTGTTTCAGTATAAAACAAGGAAGAACAAAATTGCAAATAATGAGAACTTGAATCTATAAGAATTGTGGGATTAGGTTCCAGAGCCTACGGCATCCTCTTCCTCCCAGAGCAGTCATCTGCATTTGCTCCTCTTTGTCCTCCCAGATGACCTTAAACAAGGTAGTTTACAAAAGCACAAAAGTCTATCTACCATTTGTGCATTGGTAAAGTAACAAAAAACAAGGCTCAAACTGCAAATACATGAAAACCTTTTAGTGTATATTGAGGTCTGGTCTTTATCAATCATGTCACATGAGACTGGGGATAGTGAAGGCCACCTGTATATAAAGCTCACTTAACCTTAATTATGGTATTGAAATACCACTGTATTTTTATCAGCTGAAAGAAACTTCAGCATAAATTCCTACTACAAAAGAAGCATAAATGGCAATCATGCAGTACAGCAGACTTCCACTTACCTTAACATTACTTAAAAATTCCCAAGAACTATATATACAGCAAGGCTTTTTGACCTCTTCTTTCTCATTAAAATCCATTTCAACTCCCAACTGCCACCATGAGTTTAAGGGACCCTTCAGAATAACAACATGCAAGGTATACAAAGACCCAAAGCCAGACAGGATGGGACCAATGACATATTCCTAATTTCTTCTGAAATAGTTCAAGTGCTTTCTTTTTATACAAAAGGTACTTTGAATCCAAACTGTCACTCACCAGTTTTCTACTATATTTAACAAATAGGCTTGCATAGGCTGCTACCCAAAGTTGTGCATCTTTCATAAAAATTAATTTGTCTATCATTTACCACTGTTCTGAAAATAGCACTATTTAAGAAAATATTTGAAAAATATCAAACAAAATAGAACCTGTTTATAATGTACCTGAGAAAGAATTGCTTCTCCTCCATTATTTCCATATGATAGATGAACCACCATCATATCTTTATCTGGACTGTCAAAATAACCAAGCGGCTTCACAGGGTTGAGCTCTTCGGAAATGTCCACCTCAAAACATTTCCCACTAGCTAGAACATTTAATTTAATTTCATTGTTCTTATCTTTTGAAAATACTAAGGTTTGTATTGTGTCCATTATTTCATCCTTGCTTTTTATCTGTACACCACCAAATGTGAAAGAGGCAGAAAGTCCCAAAATCTTCCCACCTTTTGACATGAAAGCTAGAAACTGTTTGGACACAGTTTCTGAAATGGGTTCTGATACAGCAATAATCAGAAGCATTGCATTGTCAACCCAAGGAACAGTCAGAACTTGTTTCTCTAACAACTGGTAGATGGTGTAAGCATTAATATCAACACAATCCATTATGACTGATTTTATTTCTTCAAATTTAACCTTTTTAGAATCAGAACCAAGATAAATTAAAATATTAGGAGGCTTCCCAGTCAAGTTTACTCTTTGCATATTTCCGGTTATACAATCACCACTAACTTCTTCTACACTGCCACTATAATCATCAGGAAGATCTGGGATATTTTCTGCAGAGGCAAATTTAACTGACTCAATTGTACTGTTCTCCAGTTCCAAGCATTCATGGCAGCTGGAAAGATGTAAGTGATGATGTTCTGAAGTATCTCCTTCCTTTTCAGATAATTGTTCAAGTTCTTCATGATGTTCATTTATTTTCTGCATTCTGCATTTCTCTTGGTGCATTTCTTGATCACCACTTCCTGCACAATCAGCAGCTTCCACCTGAGATTTATCAGTATTTTCAAAAAGTGAGTCTTGTGACAGTTCACCAGTCTGTATCTGACCAGCTTTCTCCTCCTCTTTGGTACTTGGAGCCAATTTTAATTCTTCCAGTGCTGATTTCTTCAGGTCCACAGCTAATACATGTTAAACAAAATACATAAAAATAGCACTACTAAATAATTCTGCCTTTAATATAAACTTAAACTGATAACCCAATCCTAAAACACATTGTGCAGACTTGAGTGGATTTTACTTCCAGGGTGTTTGTAATGCAACATAATGTTACATTTCTGCAAGTATGTAATTTAGTTAACCGTCCTCTCCCTTGAATAATGAATTATGCACAGATAAGGATGTACTATATTCATCAATTTATGAATGGGACATGCTGAAACTCTGAATCATATTGTTCAGGGTCAGTGTTCCTAGAAAAAAATCCTCTGAACTGGAAGTGGCTCAAGGTAGACCAGAAGTAGTCTGGTCCCAAAAGAGGACTGTTCCATTCAGAATGCCATGTTTCTATCTATAGAATAGAATCAATATCTATACCTCCTGGTTTGGAAGATTTATTTCTGGAACCACTGAACTGCTCCCAGAACAAGATGATTCAGAAGGATGTTTAGCATGGTCCTAAGAGAAAAGGAATGTCTGGAGTTCTATAGAATTTTCTGTTCCTGGTAAATTTGACTAATCTCTAGGCACAGATAAAATGTTTCATGAAATTACGCTACTGATGGCTAGACATGCAGACTGGAGTTATATACTGCTTTCTATCCCATAATAATGTTTAATTGACTGCTTTATATCTTGTCTTTCCTCTGGGAGCTCAAGATGTATTTAGCACTCCCTCCTCCAATTTTTTTCCACAACAACCCTATGAGATAGGTTGGCTGAGGGAAAGTGATTGGCTATATCTGCTTCTAAAAAAAATTCAAATTCTAAACTCAGAATTCAGTGAAAAGTTAATCCCTGTTATTTCAGTGGTACTTTCCCCAGGACTCAAGGTGAGAATAATGTATTAGTTATAGGGAAGTTCCACTGAAGCTGATATCATATACTCCTGAGCAGTAATGGTCAAGGGTGGGCCTTAAATGCATAACCACATACATGCGATAAATATTAGTCATAATGATTTATAATTCAGTGTTACACAAATGGCCTTTTTCTCCTTCTTTCCATGCCTATTCCAAATTTGCTCGGGGGGGAGGGGGGAAAGAGAAAAAACTGAGGAAAGAACCCATCCAGTGGACTTCTAATTGACAAGCATCAAAGCAGGATGAATTTGCACAGAATGCTGAAGCTCTGAATTTGAGAATAGTTTTCATTAAAACAAATACTTTGGTTGGGTAAAACCAAAATGGATGATACTTACAGACAATTTTTTGAGGTACCATCCCGTTATCCATTTGGAGTCTGTCTTCCAAGAATGCTATCCCAAGGCTACTAAAATTATCTATGCTGGCTTCAGCAAATAATATGTAGGGCTTCCCAGTTTTAAAGGCCAAAGGAGAACAAAAATCTGACCACTTCACAATCTGAAGAAAGATACACAGTATATTTTCACATTGATGGATATACAGTTAGAATACGGAAAGGGATTGCAAAATTAAACTGACATTCCTACTATTAACAGTGTACAGTTGTAATTTCTAAATTCAGTTAAAAGAGGTTAAATGCATCTACCAAGCCATCTTCCAAGTTATACTCATAGTTAATGGAAAACTAATGGGAAGAATAATAAATTCCAATTAATATTGATCACGATAAATGAGAAAATAGAGAAGAAAGAAAGAAATACAGAATCAAGAGTTAACAGACCTATACAGTTCCTATGGAAGCTCAACTCAATTTATATAAGAGCTATGTAAAAAAACATGATCAAGCTCTTATGGGGTTCCTAGATATTTCCGTGGAGCAAGAACTGGGAAATAGTTATAATTTGGACACATTATCTTTCCCATTAAGAATTGGCTTTTAAAAACAAAAATCAGTACTTCAAATTACTTTAAAGACTTATTAGCAAAAATATCTTAAAGAAAACTCACCTTTTTTGCTGAGCAAGTTACAGCTTGTGAACTACTTGCTTGAATGAAAATACCTTCAGTTACAAATGTAATATGTTCAGCTTCAAATACTTGTTCCAAATAATTAAAAGGTGATACAATAAGTAATGTCCATTTGTTTAAATCATCAAGGGACTGAAAAGAAAAAAAAATATCTTGCAAAAAATGTTAGCTTAAATCAGCTATATAATTTTAGAAAAATGCAACAAGCACCATATATACTTTTTGAACTCTGGAACCTGTCCAACTCTTGATGTATCTATTCATGAAGACATCTTTTATAGTAATTTAAATGCTGACCTTAAGAAAGATAAGTCTATTTTAATTCTAATTTTAATCAAGAATAGATTAAAGACACAGACACAGAAAAAATATTAGAGTCACATCCATTTGGAATGGTCAGTATTTAAATATATCAGATAGAAGTCTCCAGCTTTGCCATTACCAAGTAAGAGTGAGAAATAGTTTAATATTAATAGTACTGCCTATTAATATCAATAGACAAATTTGAAATATTAAGTTTTTGCTACATTTTTGAAATAATTAAAAAAATAAAATACACGAAGTACCTTCGTGGGAACATAAATTGTTAAGTCTTTTAGGGAAGAGATGACTGGTTGACTTCTCAAAACAAGGAAATAAAGGAAATTTGAGACAGAACATGTGATCATAGAAATATGAAACACTAGAGGGAGACAAAGATTCCAGGCAGGAAAAAGAAAATAAAAGGGAAAGAGAAAAGCCTGTCTTTTACTTTTGCACTTGATGAACAGCAGTGAAACTTACAGAAATGACACTGTAAGTGTATCACACTCAAGACATTTCAAAAGATTTCTGAAGAAACGGAAAAGAAGCTTGCAGCTACGATAGCAACAATACCCACTCACGCAAATGCATTATTCGAAAGAGATCTTAAAGCAGAAATGAAAGATGTGAAAGACCATAATTTGGAAGAATCTACAGGAGGACAGAATGAAAAGGACAAATTATAGCTTATGTAGAACTATGGGAAACTAAAACAAATTGTGGACTATAAGACAGAGATGAAAACTAGAGAGGAAATATTAATATTAAGCCAAGAGATGAAAAATGACCTGGATAATAACTTATTACTGGATTTACAAAAGAGGGCTGTCAAAGTTTTGGAAAATTTTTTGAGATGGGAGAAAGAAGATTTGGACAGAGATCAATTCCTATGACAGCATCCTAATGTTAAATTAAGGATTAAAAATGTTGGAATATTGAGCAAAAGAAAAGAATATAGATTTGTTTGATCAGGGTTAAAATAAGAAATATTTCTATAAAATTCTGGAAATCCTTTATGGACTTTTTGCTGACATTGGACAGAAATGTTAATGCTCTTTGGATTTGTGGATGGATAAGAGTTGGAATATGGGAAGAAGTGATTCATGTAATGTAATCTTAAAGTGGGTGGAGATATTAAGTTTGCTTATATCTGCTGTAAAGATCAGAAGTAACTTCTTTAATTATTCTTTCATTTTTCTTTTCTTCTCTTTCTGCATTTTTTTTTTCTCTATTCCTTTTCTTTTAGATTTTAGTTTGTATAATCTCTTATTATTCTTAAAATCTTTAATAAAAATATTCCAATTGAATGAGAGCCAGCATGTGTAGTAAGTAAGATGCTGGACTATGAATGGGAAGATCCAGGTTCTAGTCCTCCATTGACATGAATGCCAGCTGACTGATCTTGGGCCAGTCACTCCCTTTCAGCCCTAATCAGTGTCAGGTTCTGAGACAAGTCGGCTGATAAAGAAAAAAACCTTATTACACTATGCACTGATAGCTTTGCTTTAAGAATTAGGCAAGTGCAATGATCTTGCAAGCATGTGAGACAACACTAAGAAGATAATATAACCAAAGGCAGAAAAAAATTACATGAGCAGGAGGGGAAAACAAAATATTTAAACTAGGAACAGGAATTTCTGATCCTGTAGATTTTGATTTAACCTTTTTCTCAATCCACACGTTAAAAGATGGTAACCTTAATATATTCCTGAATTCTTCAAATCCATATCTGCTTTTACAGATATCAAAGTTTTATTCACTTGGTTATAACTCTCAAAACCTACATAATTTAATCAGACAAACAGAATTAAGTACTTTGGTTTTAAATATGTATAGTTTAATGCTTGGCTTTTAGCTATATTATAATTGATATAGTCAATCACATTTTATTGTTTTATTGGGCTACTTTTCACAATGACCTCTGCCACCACTGTTACTATATGTCTTCTATATAACACCTATGCAGCAGGAATAATATTGGCCAATTTTTGAATTTCGTTCAACAAAAATGGAAGGCATAACAGGAAATTAACTGTAACATTTGAAAACTTTATGTCACCTGTGTAACTACTTTAATTTACCACTGATAAAGCAGCTGCAGTTTCTGTCAAACATATGAGATTTTCTGGGTTTATATTATATTTTGGGGGAAAGTATAGACATAGACCAAGTTGTAATTCAGTGCATGAACCTTCAGGAGTGACCAGTATGTTTATAATTGTGCTTAATAACATTCCAATTTGTTACATATTTCAAATGCGTACCTGTACATATGTTTAGTTATATAATGTTGTTCTTGGGAAATCAGTATAAATTATTACTTACAAGTTTCTAAGATAAGTCAGGCCAGCACTATCCCATCTTATGGGCAGGGTAAAGATATGACATAATTGTAGCCTTGCTGAATTCTTTTGTTATGTATTATTTATGGATGTTCAAGATGCAAAGTGTTTCCCCATGATAAGGAAAATTTGTTTGGAACACTAGCTCAGTGTTCTGTTCAACATCTACTGTAATCTTCTCAAATGCACTGCACTTCTCTTTCCATATCCCCCAAGCAATAAAAAGTTGGCTACCAATTATGGGAATTGGAGAACAACACTCCTGGTTGATCAGGCTGGAAAGGCTAACCTTTCACCCTACCAGAAATATGGTGAGTTCACACATTACAAATTTAACAAATAGACATTCTGCACTAACACATAACTAAAGCACACATGTACACAATCATATATTTACCACTGCATGCATTTATTAGGCACATGTACCAGTGGGAACAAGGAACAATCTGATGTCTTCAACAGCACAGAATTTTAAAGGTATGCCATTCTAGTCCATTACTCTAAAAAAATATTGGCACTTACTCTGTTAAATCTGATGAAACCTGCTTTTTCTGAGATTTCAGCTGATAAAAGTTTTAAAATTCTGCTACCTTACTACTTAATAGCAAGTGCTCCTAAATTATGATACATCAGTGTGCAAGCTGCCTTTGTAAATTTTTAGAGCAGGGAAACAGACAAGCTGTAACCAGTATATTGCAGTTAATAAAGTATCAGTGGCTCTTCCCACAAATTCAGCTTCATCAGGTATTTCCTGCCTACCATGGACCTGTCCAAGGAACAGATATTCCCGTGAGTGAAAGTTTTCAGCTTCCCTAATAATGCAGGCGTGTGATAGCAACACTCCCTAACCCTTGCACTTAAACACCCACACCTCCCTTTCCACGCGGTCCATCTTACGACAGGCCTAGCCCTCCCTGGCTGAGTCTCTGCCCCTGCACATCACACCTGAGTCTCGCCAGTGAAGAAAATCTTGTCGCCCACCCCGAGGCAGATTATCTCTTCGGAGAGGCGGGGTGCCTCCTGTTTGCAAAGCGGAAGGTGGGGGGGCTGCTGATCCAACGTGAGGCGAGGACAACCGAGGCTGGAGGAAGAGCTGCAGCCGGAGGAGGAGGAGGAAGAGCAGAACGTAAACGAACACCTGGTTCGGTACAGCCGGTGCACTGTGCGCCGGATGAGCTCAGCCGAACAAGCCCCCCAGCGCGCCCACAGGTACAAGTAGCAGAGCGTGATCAGCATGACGCGAGGGGGAGGCGCCGGGGACCGCCAACGGCCGTTCACGGCCAGATTTCCATTCCTGCATCAGCTCGGCAGAGCGAAAAGCGGCGGTGGAGCCGCGGCCTCCGCTTTCTGATTGGTTGCCTCGCTTCTCCTCACGCGAAGACAAAGAGGGTGTTGATTGGCCAGGAATCGCAATCCCTCCCACTCTGCCTTGGGTCTTGATTGTCCACCGAAGCTGGGGCGAGCCGGTCGGGAACTTCCCGCGTTCTGTCTGTTTGCCGCGTGGTTCTGCCCGAGATGGGAAAATTTCCCATTTCGAAAGAGGAGGAGGGCAATATTTAAGGAGGGCGATTTCCCTGCAGAGCCCTTTCCCAATTTCAGTTCCCGGATCTGCCTTAAAAGTTACTGCTACGCATTAAGGTTTTCATTTTTGCCTGCAGCGAGCAAGTCATGCTCTGCGGCTTATGTAACTGACTAGCTCGTTTTAGGAGGCGCAACTCGAGGGCATTGAATTAATCCGGCCAAGCATTCTTCCAGGAGGAACAACTTTAAAGAATACTATCGTTGTGAGAAGGTACCAAAGCAATTTAAATTACAACCCCGTAAGCAGACATAAAACGTTTTTATATTTATTTATTCAATTTATATAGCTAAATAAAGTTGGGAGAAGTCCCAATGAAAAAATGGGGGTTGATGATTTCACACAACATAAAAACATAATAATCCTATACAAATGCCAAACCATATGAATGGACATGGCTATGGCGTAGCCAGTGTCTAGTCTTTCCTAATGCCTGTTGTCGCCACATGCCGTTCCACACATATAATTTGCTATTTTGGTACTGTCACCTTTAAAACTCAGGCTCCTGAATTTGGCGTGGAGTTGATAAAAACTTAATCCCTGAATTTGGGAGAGAGACTTACTTTGCAAAGTGGCTTTTCCATCCCTCCAAACAAATCATGAGTAATTTAGGCAAAGCGGAAAGCATTAAGGGACGTCAAATTTTTTATAGGGTAGAGAAACAAATAATATATTTGGTATATGTGATGCGTCAGAAAGCAACAGATCAAACAATAAAAGACATTTAGACGTGAGAATTAAATAGTAGAAAACATCGATCCTAGATAACATTCCACAAGCGGCAAATTTATGGGTTACATCACCCCCTTTCCCAGTCGAATTTGTATCTTTCTTAATGCTTGCAAGTGTACCTGAAGAACTTCCAGAATACATTCCTTATTGTTTAGTTGCTGAAAAGGGTAGCTCTTGCATATCAAAAGAAGAAATGGCTTTGGCTAAAAAGAAAACACGGTTTCCTGAACTTCAAAAGGAGGCATGGTTGCCATGCTAAAATGCTAATATCACCTTTATTAAAAGGCTAATAACGAAGCCTAAAATTCCAGGTAACAATACCAAGAGCTCTTTCCCTATTTCTTTCACAGCAGATTTCTCATTTATTCGAGGAAGAATAGCAGAAAACAACAGAGCCGAGTACTGCTTACTTTTTAAAATAAATGTTACAAAGAGATCTCTCTGCTGCTGCCCCCCCCCCCCCCCCCCCACAAAAGCGGAATATTTAACAAGTTAGACTTGCGAAATATTCAGTGGATGCTATTTTCATCTAGAGGATATTTTCATGTTTCTTTCAGGATTAAGTCATAAAGATATAACATTACCTTCGCATTTATGCTAATAAAGGGCTTATTGCAGCCAACCGAAGATGCTGTTCAGAGCGTTGGTAGGAGAGACTCTGCTTTCGGTTTCATATTTGCAACTATATATACTGTAGAACTAGACAACCCGTGACCCACTGAGTCATTGTTTCAGAAATATTTCCTTACTGAAACAGAGAAACAGAATGACCAAGGGCAAAAAAGCAGTGCTGCCGACTTCCCCATTGACTTTGCTGGTGGGAAGCTGGTGGGAAGCGTCAGAAACCAACCTTCCTTCCTTCCTCCCTCCCTTCCTTTCCACATATAATATAGGCTTGTGCCATATGCCCTCCCCTCAGGAGAGCTGCCATGAAGCCTCCTCCTCCTTGATTGAGCCATGGAACTGTCTGCCACTTTGCTGGGGGGAGATGGAACAAAGGGAGCCACAGACTGTGAGGAAAACTGCACCCTGCTCATTTTGGCATGTCCCCGAGGTCCCCCTCCCTCAAGGGAGGAAGAGAGTTCACTTGTCAACCACTGGCACTCCCCAGCCAGCCCTATCTCGCCAGCAGCATCCAAGTCGCTCCCTCAGCCTTCCCTCAACGCCTATCACCATTAAGAGATTTCCAATTTCTGTGTTTCCAAAGCACCAATTGCTTGCCACCAGCCAATTGGTGCAGGGGACAGAGGGAGGTAGGAAAGAGATCAGGGACATGCCCATAATGATCACTTGACCTGGGCTGACCACAGTGATGCAGCAGCGCAGCAGTGCTGAAGTAGCCACAAATTCCCCAAATTTCAATCTCACAGGAGTAATGGGTCCTGGATTTTCGATGCACTCTGTAAGTTAGCCCATTTGAGGTACCTTGGTTCAAAAATTGTTGTCCTATTTTGCCCAGTTGAAGGTTATAGACACAAGAGTTTTAGTAGTATATAGATATTAAGAAAAATGAAAGTCTCCTACTGAGGCTGGTTTTTCAGTGCAGATGGAAGACTGCCAAAAATTGATTCAGAGGCAGGCTTTTGACAGAATGTAAGTTAACAGAAAATGTCATGCATTTGTCAGGAAATAGCTTCGAAATAAATGGTATGTATAGTGGCCAACAGTAAGGTAAAGGTTTTTTTCATGAAGGAAATGCATTGGAAATAATCCATATCTTTTAATTTGAATTAGAAATTGGGACGAAAACCACCTGATTGAGAAGTCTGGGCAAAAGCATAGTATAATTACTGAATTTCTAAGATCTGTTAACTTTCCAAGGAATATAATCAAAGTATATTTCATTCCTGCCAAATTTATAACAACCTTTCCAGAAGAAATCATTGTTATTATATTGGTGGGAAAGATAGCTTAAACTTTTCCTATGGCCATTTTCTCCATTAAAGCAAGAAATCTGAATCTTATATTTATCCCATAGGAAGTCTTTTAATAAAAGAGAGAAAAACTCATTTAGGTATACACAGTTTAATTGGTATGTAAGATATTTTTGATATTTCAGATTGCATATGTTTTGGCTGAGCACTAAGGTTATTTTATATTTTCTATATCAAACTTGTCACTGCCCATCTTGTTAAACAAACGACTCTGGGCAGTTTACAGAGAAGCTAAAATCCGTTAAAAATATAATGTAAAATGGTCCTGAATAAATAATAAATATAGTCCAAGAATTGATGTTAATTGGCAAGTAGCTCTGGGAGCATCATCAGGGTGCCAGCCACCCCCAGAATTGGGTAAGATTCTTGTTGTCCCATGCAAGCTGGCATTAGATAAGTTAGATAAATGTTCTAGCCTTCCTCCAAGAAACTAATTTCAATCTTAGAAGCATTTAGTTTATGTTGAAATGGGATGACTGGACAGCACCAAGTGAGTTCATAGTTGACTCTGCTGGTAGTCCTTGTTTAGTGATTGCCTTGTACAGCGAACATTCGTGGTTACGATGGTGATGAAAAAGTAACTTTGCAACCAATCCTTGCATATATGACCTTTGCAGGTCTATAAAGCAAGGAAAAACTGAAGTAAGATCATAAGCAGTCATGGTTTCACTTGGTGATCACTTTGCTTAACAACCAAGCTGCTGGTCCCAACTGTGGTAGCTAAAAGAGGACTACCTGTATTTGAATTGTGTCTTTCTAATGTAACCTAACCTTATACCAAATTCTTCCCCCTACTCTGCTTGATCAGGCCCCATTTAGAATGCTGTGTCCAGATCTGGGCATCATGGTTCAAAATGGACAGTGACAAATTGGAAAAAGCTTAGAGGATGACTACAAAGATAGTGAAGAGTTTGGAAACTAAGCCCTATGAGGAATAGTTAAAAGATCTTGGAAAACAATATTAGCCTACAGAAAATACAAGAGGAAAAATGATAGTCTTCAAATATCTTAAAGAGTTATCACACAGAAGAGGGAGTAGACTTATTATCTAATGCCCTAGTAGCAATGAGTTAAAAGTACAAAAAAGGAGGTTCAGGCAAAACATCAGAATGGGGCTTGTGATTGAATTATCAGTCAGTGGAACAGGCTGCCACATGAAGGGGTGACTTCTCCTTGATTAGAGTCTTCAGACAGAGACTGAATGGTCATCTGTCAGATGCTTTGGTGGATCCTGCACTGAGCAGGGGATTGGACAACATGACATGAAAGGGCCTTCCAACTCTGATTCTCTGATTGTAAACTACATGTTTAGGATAAAAAAAACTAGATTAAATGTTAAGTTCTAGGTACTTTTTTCAATCATTCTAGATTTTGCTCACTAATAGCTAATGTCCTGTTTTTGCAGTAGATTTGGGGTAGGGCATCATAACTCCAGTTTTTTCTCTCCTCTGTGTTATATTCGCTTAAGTGTTAAGCCTGCAGTTCTGTAACCATTTACCTAGGAATAAAATTCATTGAATTCATTTGAGTAGACCCACACAGAATTGTAAAAAGAATTATGCCATCTATTATTTATATACCAATTTACCAAGCAAAACTGAAATATGAATCAGTGGTCCACAAGCTTTTTTGCTGGAAGTATATACACCAATTTATTGCAATATGCTACAATTTCTTGTGACATCTCCAAAATCTATTTTAACCATGACTGAATAAAACTAGAAAACAAATGTATTGACACAAGTTCGGAAAATTACTTTAATTGTTAACCAGCATGTATATAAATACTATGACTTGTTATGAAGCAATTACATTCAAGACTGAGGTCTGCATTTCAACTGGAATTATTTACATTGTTACTTTCATATTGGAACACACTGTGTATGTATCACCTTAAAAGTCTGAACTTTGTTTGCTTTAGCTGCTATATTTTCTACGCATATGGAAGAAAAATCACATCTAAGTGACTAAGGGTAATTATTCTGGGTCTCATCCAGCATAACTCTTCTATTACACACTTATCTAAGTTGCTTTATAATAAACATGATCTTAATTTTAGAAACATAGATGCCAAATTTGGTAGCTTTATGTATTAGCTCTTGGAATGTATCCTTAAATAATATACTCTCTAGCTGGTATAAGAAACAGGATACTGTTGAGAAGTGACTAAATTCACTAAGTCACGTAAACCAAAAGAAAAGTCCAGTTGCCATGACTCAACCTCCAGATACATATCAGGATATTTCAAGAGAAGAAATGAAAAACTGTATTTGCAGCATATAAGAATGAAGCAACATGGACTAAGGGTGAATGAATCAAAGTTGTGGAAACAGGATGCCCCAAGAGAGTCTACCTAATCCTTAAAATGTAGTTTAACTATTGCAGCCTTATTTTAGAGCTGATTTATGTAAACTCTGAAGTCAAGTGCTTTGGCACCTTATTGTCAATATTTCTATATCACATTGCATATGAGCAGATTTTAAATAGTTTCTGTCATGAACCTCTAGATTAATCTTCTTTGCTACTTAGAAAAAACATTTTGTTTACTTCGTGAATAGGAATATCCCTTAATGCAGGAATTGCTTCTTCTTGTGGCATTTTCTGTTTTTGATTTTTTGCATAGTGATCTGTAAAAGATTTTTAAAAATCATAAATAATACATTTTTTGTTTGATTAGGGCAAATGTATAGAGAATGCAATTTTACTTGCAGAATCATGTTAATGCGCTTCTTCCAATAAACCATAACTACTCCAGGTTCTCCCAAGTCAAAAACCTAAATATCATATGTTTCACTATTCAAAATCAGTGAAGTATAGCCTGCTTTACAATTCAAATCCCAGGAAATAAAAGCTGGAATGTACAGGAGAAAATCTTTTCATTACTGTGTAATTTCAAGTGATTAGGCACTTTATAATTTAATACTCCTTTATCACCAGGTCAAAGCTAACACGTTCTATGCTAAGAAATATTATAAGGCTAAGCTAGTTTTTATAAGAATTCTGGGAGCAGCGTTCAACATCAGCCCCGAATGAGCTTATTTGACTTTTAAGATCTTCTCAGAGTTTCATGTTCTAAATCTCCTTTATTGAACCTGTTACAAATTGTAAAACCTTTTTTTTTTGGGGGGGGGTTGCTGTTGACCAGCATCATTCTAAATAATTGCCTGCCTTTTGTTGGCTCAAAGAAAGAAATGTGCTGAATCTGAGGTGAGACATGCAGCTACCAGAAAGAAAGCTTTCTCTAGACTGCTGTCTGTTAATTAAATTCTCTTCCCAGTGAGGCCTTGCTGCCAGCTTCACTAACTTTTAATAACACATTTTATGCTTTTACATTTCCCCCTTTTGTCTATATAGGTAGTCTTCATTTAGAGACTGTCTTGGACAGCGACTGTTCAGAGTTACGACGGTGATAAAAAAAGTAACTTTGCGACCAATACCTGCCTGCATTTACAACCTTCACAGCATCTCTCAGTCATGTGTTCACCATTATAGTCAGTTAGTATGTGCTGTCCTGCACCTTTTTCTTTTTCTCCCTCTCAGAGAGCAGAGAGATTGCCTAAACAAGCTATCTCTTCCTGAGCTGCTTTTCTCTGCAGTGTGTTCCTGAAAAGGGCTAAACTGCAAGTTAACAAGCTCAGCTCTGTGACCTCAATTAGTTGATTAGAACCCTCTAGCTGGCTAGCACTGCTGCCTGACACTGACAAGACTCTAATCTATTTCACACTAAAGGCTTTTGTTTGCCTACTAGGTGGCTTGTAAGCACCAGCATGCTGGACAAATAGCAAGTGCCAGTGCATTCCTTTTGATGTGTATTCCCCATCATGTGCCTGCTTACTCTCTTATAAACCCTTCTCTCCAATGAATGGAAACACAAACATCAATTCTCTTGCTAATTATCCCATTGCCGGAGTTAGCATTCCAAAGGGCGGGGGAGTGGGGAAAAAGGGCTATAAGATTTGCCCTTTTACCCAGTTTCCTCATGAGTCGAGTTCCAGAAACCTTCCCTGCTGTTTGGATTCATCCGGCTGTTTCTTCTGACCTTCTAAAGCAAAGGAAAGCTGAAGTAAAATTGTAAGCACAGTCTCATTCATGTGACTTTCATTTAGCAACCGCTTCACTTAACAACCATGCTGCCAGTCCCAATTGCAGCTACCTTAAGGTATACACTCATTAAAGTCAGTGCTTCTTGTCAGGGAGCAGCATCTTTTTTCAGGCTGTTGCAGAAGCCTGAAAATGTTCAGGCATTTGAATGAGAAGAAATCAGGTGCTGCACTTGTATAATCTTTCTAAAGGTTGCAGAGTTGTACTGTTTTCTATATATTTAACCTTATATTAAATGAAACAGGTATAAATATTTGCAGGTCAAAACCATAATGGTTCCATTGTTCAACTCATAACAGCAATCTCAAAACAATATGTAATGCTCTCTTTTTGTCAGATTCTAATTGCCTCAACTTTATTTTGCACATCATTCCACACTTCACTGGTAGCACAGGAGGAGAAGATAATATGTTGCCCAAGAAACAGCACAATCTTAATCCATTATTGGCATTCTCTAGTCTTGACTTCTGCATGTAAACTAGAATGTTCGATGATCTGACCAGGAAGAGTGGATCAGCAGAAATAACCTTCCCATTTCATTCCCATTTCCAAAATAGAATAAATATATGAAGGAATTTGACTGAAAGCAAATTGGGCCAAAGAGGCTTAGGAAAAAAAACTCACAAAGATTCTATAGGAAGTGTACTGCTCAGGATTTAATTTATTTCCAAATTGTCTAGGGCTTATATACAACAAAAATTCCTAATTCTCTTGATCTGCCAAGGAAAGATCTTTTTTTCTTATTCATATGACAAAAGACCATGCTCTGCTTTAAAACCTTATATAAATCCCCCAAGCTCCTATGTAAATGGAAGAAGCTGAGCATTCTTCTGTAAATTATCAATATTTTATGTCTCTTTCAATTGTACTTGCTTTGTGTTTTCTGTTTCGTTGTTTCTACCACTTTGGAAACCTTCTGAAAAGTGGATTATAAATTAGGATATAAAATGTAATGATGCAAACAATAAACATCAAGGAGAAAACCCACATATTTTAGGGATTGATATACTTGTCTCACAATAAAGTGTTAAAGAGTAGATTAAAAATAGTTTTTAGTATATTTTTTTGTAGTTCTGATGTACGTGCTTACCTGTTACCGTATGTGTAGAATTAAGCGGAGCTGTGCTGATCATGTTAATACCAAAGAGGAGTATGTAGACTATTCCCACAGCAACTAAAAGATATACAGGCAACGCAACAGCCCAGAATCTAGGAAGCAGAAACAGTACTTGAAATGGGGCCTCTTACATGTGGGAAAATCGAATAACAAACAACTATCTATCAGTATATCGTAGCACACCAGAAAAAGAGAAGAGAATCTGCAATATGATAAGGGAATGGAGCGGTTTCTTTGGAAAGAAAGTCTAAAATACTAGGGACCTTTTAATACAAAAGTCTGAGAATGTAGAAAGACAAGTTAGAAATATATAAACTGTACAGCGTGAATGGACAGAGATTCTCTCTGTATTTTAATATACTGGTGCTCCGAAGTACTTGTTAAATGGATAATTCACTGATTCAGAAGGGACAAAAGAAAATCTCACAGAACAGACAATTATGAAATTTACGCTGTAGGACATAGAAACAGCAACTCTTCTCGCTAGCTTACAAAAGGATTAGTGCCTAGAGTTAAAGTTCACGGATGGTAAGTGTTGTGAGAAAAAATGCCCACTTCAATAAGGAACCAAAGTATTTTTTACTGGCATGCACAACTGCAGTGATAACTGAGTATCCTGCCAAAGGAATGCAGAAGAGCCCTGTACAAAGCGAGGTTACAGGTTATATACCTTTGGTTCATTACATAGAAATGATAAAATATTGTAAATCATACTATGACCTCTACAACTGTAATGTCTCATATAATACTTAAGGGATGATCTTACTGTGATGCCCCTGCAATCAGGGACTCCAGTCCTGCACCATGTTCCATAAACAATGGCATTTATTGTGACCATATACTGCCTTCTTTTACACCATGGAAAAGACAACAGTCTAGTTTTTGTTATCTGTCTCCTTTTCAGGGTCACAGTTCCAGGTGCCTGGTTTTTCCTCTCATGATTTTACTCATACTTAAGTCACACTCAACATCATATATGTTCTTAAATCTCCACATAAGCCATGAATCAGGAGCCACACACATAATAAGGGGGGGTGGGAATGGGAACGGGACCAGTGCCTTTACATTCAACTGAAAAGATGATGCTAAATTTTATAGATTATTCTTCTGTATCAGCAAAGATGATTCTTATACAAGGTTATATCGTTAAAATATACTTAGTATTTGCAAAATCATTCAATTGTTTCAATAGGAAAAACCTTTAATGGAAGTGTTAGTAAGAACTTACTTTTGAGGCCAGTATGTTAAGCCCAACGAGAACAGCCAGGATTCAGGTATGTAGGCCCACACAATATATAGAACTACATATATCCGTATATATACATACAGACACAGAGACAAAAAGAAAAAAAAATTAAGTACATTGGTGAATCCCATTATTTCCACAAAGAAGCCAAGCTTATAATGGAAGAATCATTTTTAATAATCATAACATTCATCCATAATTGGTTTGAGGGAGATAAGTTAGCAATTTCTCAGTAGCATTTTTAACAGCCACAATAACAGAACTGATTTAGTTTTATCTCTGATATAGAGAGTCAGCATTTCTGGCTCATTAGTGGATATTCTGTATGGATATGCATTAGAAAATAACTGTGAATGTTCATAGCTACAATTGCATGAAGATAAATAATATGTAAGCATCCATTCAACTAAGCAGAAAAAATTCAGTCTAACTTTGTACCAGATAAAAGCTGAGTCAGCTTCTGAGTCAAGTTTTGTTCACTTAGATATTCACCAAAACATGCAATTTGACCAGGAATGCCTAAATATTTGCCTAGAACTATATATGAGGGAAGTGTGTAATTTTATCACTTTCAGACTTTATAATGCTATTGCTACTCATTTTCTACTATCGTGCTTTTGGTGGGGGGCAGTATACATGGAAAAGTTTAAAAATTGTAGGGGTTAGTTTAAAACTTTAAATTGTAGTGGTTAAATATTGGCATATTTATGTTAGCATTATTGTTAAATTATTTAGTCCTCTCATTTCTCTGAATATAACATTTTCAAGCAGTGGATGCCATTGTTAAATCTTACACAGTATCACTGGCTCTAAAGAATAAAAATACTTTAACATTTATTGAACAAAATTTGTAATCTGCCCCAAATCTGAGAGAGACTGGGTGGCAAAGAACATGCAGAAGGAAAAAAGTACTAGTCTGGTCCTTTTACCAGTATGCTGGATATCTCCTATTCATTTAAACTTTTTATTTGGTATGAGATTTAATAACTCTATAATTAAATAACACTGGAAGCCTAATATATTTCCACTTCTAAGTGTAATAAAGGTCTTACAGGTACTCCTTGGTTAACGACAGTAATTGGGATTGGAATTTCTATCACTAAGTGATGTGGTCGTAAAGTGTGATGTTATGTGTCTGCATTGCTTAGCAACGACAATCCTGGTAGTCCCCGTTGCTGTTAACAGAATCCCACCGGTTGATCGGCAAGGACCCACCCCAATCCAAGCCAGTCCTGGCTTGGTCCCTCCCAGCTCCAAGCCTCAGCAAGGTAAGGGACTGCCTCCTCTATCTCCTCTTGAATTCCCTCCACTTGCCTATCCCCCCCCATCTCTGTCCTTTTGGGCACCTGCCTAACTGCTGCTACCAGCTGCCTTGGCTGCCCAGCCCTACCCAACGCCGCACCCACCGCGCCATGTGGCTGTATTGTACCTGCTGGGGCCTTCTTTTGTACTGGTGTAGCTCAGGGCCTTTCACAAAAGAAGCATGGTGCGTGAAAGAAGGCCCCAGCTGTACCAGCATGAAAGAAGGACCCTGCTAATACGGAAGCCCTGGCTGGTATATGAACAGAGGCCCTGACTGGTGCATAAACAGAGACCCTGGGTGGGGCATGAGAGAAGCCCTGGCTGCACCAGTGCAAAAGAAGGCCCCAGCAGGTACAGCAGTGTCACATGGTATGGTGGGCGCGGCAGCAAGGGCAGTGAGTAGGTGGGCAGCCAAAAGGTGGTTGCAAATGTGGATGGGCCTGAATTTTGTTCACATGACTGTGAGGGTGCTGCGACGGCTAGAACTTTGAAGACTGGTTTTAAGTCCCTTCGTTCAGCGCAATTGTAACTTTGAAAGGTTGCTGAATGAATGGATGTTAAGCGAGGACTACCTGTAGTCAAATTCTTTTAAATATAAACAAACACATATATAAAAGATATTTTGTCTGCCATCTTACATATCACTTGAGCATTGAGATCTTATCTATGTTTAATTAGAAGCAAGTCCCACTGAGTTCAACATAGTTTACTCTCATGTGTGCAGCACTTGCAGGACTATGACTCTCAAAGGGTTTATTTTCAGTACGGGCATCATATGCAACATTGCACTTTAACTCTCTGAAACTTTATAAAGTTGTTAATTGTAGCACAGGCAATATGGAAAAGACAACAATGAAATGCAACGGCCAACATACATGTACTATCTTGCTTCCGATACACATTGGGATGTATTGTATCGCAACATACAAAGTATTGCGTTTAAATGGATTACTCACTAAAGGCAAACTGAGAGCCTAAGTAAAGAACAAAACCATATATAGCTCTTTCAGGCAATGGGGCTGGTGAGTTTTCAACCATGCTGGTGCTTTAATTTACCTTGAAAGAAAAGGAGAGGGTGAAAAACAATTAGTTTAGTTTGACTTAGCTACAGTCATCAATAATTTCAATTTTCAAAGTACTTGAAAATAAATCTTCTGTATAGCAAACAGTAAAGGTTAGAATAAAGATTTCAAAACAAATATAAAAGCACTCATAGACAATCTCACAAGACATCCAGTACCGTGTTAAACTCTTCCAAAAGTCCCCACTTACAAGCACCTCGGATCCCACTGACTCGAGTAAAGCCATACCCTATTGCTTTTGCTTTAGCAGAGTCCAGTGAAAATGCCAACTCAGGCACAAATTGGTCTGAAGGTACGTACCTTCCAAACAAAGAATTGGTGAGGTTCCAATACTAGACCTTATAATTAGTCTCAGCCTATAATTTAACTGAGTTTTTCACTTGCTCTTTCAAACTATGGGATGTGGGAAGAATTTCCCCACAGAGGCGCAAAGAGGAAGGCCTGCTCTGCTTTAAGCTCACATCTCCAAAAGACCTAGAAGGCATCAAGTTGAGAGAGATACCAAATGATATTTATTTCTTTATTTCTTGTATTTTTTTATTTATTTACAAGAAATATACCCTGTGGGGGAAGTCTCACACTGCTGTTTTGAAAATTTTATTCTCTGGAGAGCTTGAAAACATGTATGGCTCCTCCATGGATTTCAGAATTGTTCTTATAGGCCAACACACTTCTTTATATGTAATGTAGCAGAATTTAACATCCCAATCCCTTGTTCAAAAGCATTAATTGCTAACCAGATTTGCCAAGATTAGACAATTTTACAAGCCATTTTTGCAACTATTGGTAGTAATTCAAGCTTGCTTCCCTCTCCACACCATAAAACTGTTTCATGCACAAAATGATAGTAACTGGAAACAACTACAGTTTTGTTGTTTTTCAGTCAAGTGACTACACTGCTAGTTAACCACAGCTTTCTGCATTTTTCTACTATTGTCTCCACTGTCAATGCTACAATTGCGATAATAATAATACAAGATAACTAATGATTTATTTATTTATTTATATTTCAAATTTGTCACCGCCCATCTCACTGGTAACTGATAATGGAACTTGTCCAAAATATATTGTAGTTACTTATTTATTAAAACATTTCTATACCACCGTATGTTTAACAACTAGAAGCCACTTATACACCAGAAAAAAAAAAGATCACTGCATCAACATTAATACAATAACAAGTACAGACGCGGTCTAGGTCCACTGTCCATACCAAAACCTGTCGGAAGCTATACGGAAGAATTTGAGCGGGAGAAGTCCGATTTAGACAGCTTTTCCTACGCCTTCCGATTACAAACGGCAACTTTCTACAACTCCCTGTATGCGGACCAGGGGATGATAGGAGTTGTGATCTAAATACACCTTTCTATCTCAAACGCCGCTTCTCTCTATGGCAGAAGATACAGAGTACCGGACGTGACGTCCAGCCCGGAAAGCGTGAGGTTCGTCTTTCCATTTTGAAACCGAAGGTCAATGCAATGAGTGGCCAATGAGGAGGCAGAGAAAGTCGGAAGTGTGTTGGATGGTGATGACGGCCGTGATTGTTCCTTTCGGAGAAAGAAGCAAGGCGGTGCGGAGGTAGAGCAACAGTGAGTCGCGTGCAGCTCGGCGGTCGTCGCGGTGAGAGGAAAAGGTCTGCGCATTGCTGCGGTCGCGGCTTTGATTAAACTTCGGGGTCGTCCAGCCTTTCTGCGTGGCTAGGCTTCTGGGCCACGAGTCTCGTGGGGCTCCTTTTTCTCCTGTCCCACATTCAGACGGTACATAAAGAAGTGCTTTCTTGTGTGCTTATTGGGGTAGAAAGTCTGGCGTTTTCCTAATGCATTGGACTGCAGCTCTCATCATCCTTCAGCCCGCAGGCTCCTGAACGTACGAGTGCTGTGGTCGCGTGGGAAGGCTCTGAAGGGCGCCCACGTTTATTCTCTGCTCTAGCACTATTCCCCGCTGATCTTAGCTCGAGTAACCGGAGAAGGCTTCCTGCTGGGTCAGCTTCGAAGGTGTCTGTTTGGGCTCCCAGATTCCCCCTCGATGCCCCGAAAGCTTTCCAAGCGGCCCCGTGTTATGATTCCTGTTCGAACTCTTCTCGCGAAGACCTTTGAACTGATGAACAAGGGTCACTTTCTCAGTTTCTTACAAGCAAACTTAGTGGCGATGGGTTGCGGGGACGTGTCATTTTGTGGATTGCCAGCTGCTTAAAAATCAGAAAGGAAAGGATTAAATTAGCAGTTTTTTTAAAATTGTTATTGGAGGGAAGTAAGAAGAATCCACCAAGGATGTGTGTTGGGACTAGTGCTTGTTTAACTTGCTTATAGATGAAATTAACTTACTGGTAAGCAGTGAGCAGGCCAAGCTTGAAGATGGTACCACATTTTCAGGATATTTTTCAGAACATGGTTTTGAAGAACACTGGAAATATCTTTGTAAACTGGCAAACCAGTCAACCACATGGCAAATGAAGTTCAATTGAAAGTAAAAGTGTTGATGTTATAGTGCCATTATACAAATATATAATATGTCTGCATTTTAAATGCTATGTATAGCTATTGTCACTACATTTGAAAAGGACTCGGACTGCTTCCATATGAAAATGTGTGTGACTCTTCAGTTTGGAAGAGAGTAATTGAAGGAAGACATGATTGAATGGATAGCACTATGCATAGCATGGAGAAAGCCTAAGGGAGTATTTTTTTTTCTCCTCTCTCAAAGCATTATGACCAGGAGTCATTCAACAAAGCTGGTTGGAATAAGATTTGGAAAAGATGAAAGAAAGTAGTTCTTTGTACAGATCATACTTAATCTGTTAAATTCATTACCATAAGATGTACTGATGGCTGTTAACTTGGATAGCTTTAAAAGGCCATTGAATACCTTCATGGAGGATAGATATATCAAGTGCTTGAAAACTCACTGTTACCTTCAGGTTGGAGGAAGCAAGGTTCCAGTTATCAGTTGCAAAGAACAATGGTGGGAAAGGAGTATGTAATTGTCCCTTGCATGCAGGTACCATCTGGCTACTGTGAGAAGCAAAATACTGGAATAAAATGGGCCTTGTCTTGATCCAGGAGGATGGCTCTTCCCTTCATTTCCCTCCTTAAAACTGACACTTTTTACAACTACCTACCAGTATGATTTTTTATGTGTCATACACCAGTACAAGGAGAGTACAGAATTGGATAAAAGTCTGATCTCATAGAATTAATGCTATAATTAAATTGTTTTAATTGTTATAATTTATTACTTTATGTTATTAAAACAATGTTTTTATTTTTGTTTTGCAACAAATCGTTGCTTTTCTTTTAACAAAATGTATAAAAATGTTCATGGGTAATCAGTGTTTTTGTTATATTAATTTTTCTAAATTATTTGCTACATTTTTAAGGTCATGCAGTATGGAAAATCCTACTTTTGAAGAGGTCAAGCACATCACATTTTATAGTCCTTATATCAGACCATGTTGTGAATTGGTAAGTACATAATGAAAAATAGTATCTGTGTGCACTTGCTATAGTGCATAGAATGGGAATAACATATGATCAATTGAAATTTATATAGTGCATTTGAGTTGGGTAGATCTTTTATTTGCATGTCTGCCCAAATATTCTGACAAAAGTTTGGCATCACAGGCATGAATTGTACAATCAGGACTTTTAATAAATACATTATTAATTTTGAACATTAGGCTATTGGTAATGCTTTCTCAGCAGGTGGCAGCATATAACTGAACTTGTCTTGATCCAAACCTAAGCGAGGTTGGGCTTTGTTGGTACTTAATTGGAAGACCAATATCAGAAAGTATAGCCTATTTCAGGAAGCGTTTTATATACTTGCATTTTCTAATTATTAGTGTTTACCAAAAGTTATTTTAGGACAGGAAAGTTTATTCATTTTCCTGTTTCTAGGAAGAAAGTCATTTTTTAAAAACCTTTCTCCAGAAAAAAACAGTCCTTCTATTTGAGAATCAAAAGGTTAGCTAGCCTATGCAATGTTAAATCAGCTTTTCAGGATACAGGTTCTTTGTTAATATGCCTTGATAAACAAGTTGGTAGCAGGATGGTTTGCAAAGAGAAAACACAGTTTTGTACTTATTTATTTTGGTATTGGTTCATTTTGCTTCACATTATTTTAGAGCAGTACTTAAAATGTCTTTGCTTCTAGATGCGTGGAACATTTCATGAATATTCTCCAAAGAAATATAAACCAGGTACTTAAACTGACAATGCAAGCTAGCTTGCGCTCTCTCTCTCTCTCTTTTGTCTTCCATAGTTTGCTTACCTGTGCTTTGTTTAATAGTCTTTGTTATCTTGCTGTACAAAGGCAAGATAGCAAAATATTTGGTGCCAGTACTTCAGCACTACTTAGATCTTTGGACCTGAGGATTACTAGACCTTAGTTTTTGATCTTGTCTTTCCCTGCTTCCCCCACCCACTTTCCCAATTTTGTGCCATAGGTGATATCTGCAAAATGTGGTGCAGCATACCTGTTCTTCAGCTGCACAAATATTGCGATATAATTAAAATATGCACATTTAGACCACTTTTGTTTGTACCTATACGTGATCCCACTAAGAAGTGCCATGATCTCAGGTAAACAAATATTTATTTGCATTCAATATATATTATATTTTTGAAGATTTCAACATAGAAAACCTGTGTATGTTTTACAAGATCTTATTAAAAAAACAAGTATGTTAACAGTTATGGGATAAAGTAACAAGAAATATATTGGCACAAGTTATTCAGAGTGACATTGGGAAACGTAATCATGTTAAAGAACCAATTTCAGTGGCTTGAAGCTCTAATCCTAAAAATATTATGCACTGCGTCCCAAAATGCAGTTCTTTCATAGCATATGTGCCTAAGGATTGCCTTCCCTCATTGATTGCAGATATTTGATTTATTGAATAAATGAGGAACGCCTGTGGTTTTAGGCATAGGTGCAAATGGTGGAACAAATTAGATATTTATAATGTCTTTTTTTTTTAAATGTACATATTTTCAAGTGTGCAGAATTTCATAGATAAAAATGAAGAATGGATTTTAACATCTTTTCTTCTGCATTTAGCAGTTGTCAATTTGATGAGCTAAATTTGGAGAAACTCTATCAAATTGAGACTTTAGAAGATGTTACTGATATAGTCAAAAAATTTGCAGTAAGTAATTTTTTTTAAATTTTAAGCTGTCTAAAATGTTAATGCTGCATTAATACTTCAGGAATAGCACAAAAAGTGGCTGTATATTTCTTAAAGAAAGGTGTGCTTTTATTTTAGAGCGCTGTCAATTGTACCATTGTGTTCCTTAGGGCTGTTCTTTGCAAGTTCAGTTGAAGCTAGAAAATCCTTCATGTGATCGTTATGCTATAGAATAAAATTCTACAGCATTAGACCTTGTAGTGGTTATTTGAATCTCTTAGGGCTGTCTGATCTACTCCAGTGGCTTTATTTTGAAAAGTTATTGAACCAAAAAATAAAAGTGAGAATTGTATTTTAGTATTTCTGAGGTTGTGGTATTTATAATAATCACATATCACTGGAGTTTTCTATATGCTGTCCAAGATTAAGTACTGTACATTCCTGCACCTCATCATTATAAAGAAGGCATCATAACAGAAAGAAGGTGTATGATTGCTTTTGCTGGTAAGCCTTTTCTCCCCTTGCTTCCAGGATAATCAACTTTTCATCAGTGGAATATTGACAACTGAAACTGATACAGACAACGTAAGCTTGTTTTAAACTATTTATTCAGATGAACTCTTTGATTTGTTAAAATTCCACATTTTTCTTCTACATCTTTCTTCTTCCCCAGTAAGAGACTTTTATAGCACTGGCTTGATCATAATTTAAAATGAATATTTCAAATGCAGAAGGGTCCAGAATAATCATATCAACTGTCATAATGAATTTGATAGAAATAAATTCAATGTTTGTATATACTTCTTTACTTATAATGGACATGTATAGCTGTAGTAAAGAGAGTTTTACAGATATCAGTTCTTATTAATTTATAGGTTGCATTTCTTTTTATAATTTTACTTCTTTCTCTGGCATTTTGTACCAACCTGTTCTTTCCTAATTCACACTCCAACTGTGTGAAGATCAAGTTCACATATGCACCATGGTAGAGTAAGCTGTTTCTTCAAAAGAACAATGGTGAAGGTCAAAGAAATTTCCTTTCTGTGTTATAACGTCTGTATTAGACATTGTCATGACTAAGTTGGGACAATAGAGATTGAAGCATTCTGTGTGTGTTTGTGTGTTCCTGAGAGAAGAAATCTGACCTGAGCAATGATTAGTGAAACAGGTTCTGTAACTGTAACAGAAAGGATATTTATTTACAGGAAATATAAGTATAAGCCAAACTTAGAACTCAGCTAATCACATCCCTGAGAAGAGTAGAGCCTGTATTCTGTATGTATGAGCCAAGGAAGGCAAAAGGAAGTGACCTTAGATTAGTAATCTCTTAACCAAAGAGCAGGCAGAATGATAAATGTCAAGATGGCAGGGAGCGGACACCCAGCGTGAGGCTCCCAGCCATGATCAGCATGGGGGCTTGGAAGTATGGAGGTATGGAGTTTGAATGTGGGGAGAATGTAGAGAACCCCTTGCATTACCTTCATCCAATACTGGCCATCACAGTGGGGAGGAGAGTTGTGGCTGTGGCTGCTGGGCTGAGGACAAAGAAGAAAGGCCATGGGCAATGGGAGCAAGTACGGCAGTGGGTGGCACTTCAATCCGGGGGATGATGGTGGATGCGGCGGTGGCTGCGGTGGTGGGAGAGTGGTGGTGGTGGATGCCAAGGCCTCACTGTTGAGGCTGGGGGTGACACCTGGGCCTGAGAGTGGTGATAACGCTGGCAAGAGTCGGTCCAGCTGGGCCAGGAGTGACTGCGGAGCCAACACCCACACCCAATGCTATGGGTTTTGGCGGCAGCACCGGCCGTGAGACCACTGGTGGTGGCAGGATGGCAGCAATGACAGCACCTGGGGTGAGGCTGATGTGGATCCAACTATGATGGTGGAGCTGGAGGCCAGAGCCCGAAGGCCCACAGAGCCTGAAGCCCATAGAGACCCTAGGATCTTGCGGGGTCTGGGTTCTAACCACCTAACATGGCAAGGGGACTACCCCTTACCCCCAGAGAAGAGGCTGGGGGGACTGGAGTGGTTGTGGGGTGAGTTGGTGTGTGGATGCTTGATGAGTGTGCTACCCTCTTCCCAGGTATGAGGCAGGAAGAGGGTAGGAGTGGATGTGGCCCTCTTCTCACTGGCTAGTGAGAGAGGCTGGTTGAGAGAGGGAGTGTGATAAGGGAAGAGGGAGTTGGGGTGACTAAGCCCCTGTTGGTGCTGAGAGCAGATAGCTGAAGTGTCACATGGGCCCATCCCCCCCCCGATATTCCCCCTTGGTCTGAATGGCTTATGATATGGCAGACCCCTTAGGCCAGAGGCCAGGAGGGTGGGTGGAGGATCACCTTGGGCGATTCAGGGTGGGTATTCATGTGTTGATGGGCGTGGGACATTATGATGGGAGCCAAAGGGCAGGCCATTTCAGAGGAAGACTCCCCCAATGTGTTATACCAGTGGCGTGTTCCGGACCTCTGGGCTCAAACCCAGACCCTGGTCAGCAGACCTACAGAGGCCCAGGCTTTTGGCTGCTGCTGCTGAATGCCAGGTCAGTCAATAATAAGCCCCACCCCCCTTATTCATGACCTTATTGGGGAGGAGCAGGCTAACCTGGCATGCATTACTGAGACTTGGCTGACACCAGAAGGGGATGTTGCCCTTTCAGAAATGTGTCCAGCTGGGTTTAGGGTTTGGCACCAGCTAAGACCCCAGGGAAGGGACGGGGGTATGGCAGTGGTCATCTGGGATTCTCTGCTGGCCTTCAGGGGCTCTGCTCCACAAGTTGCTGGATGTGAGACCCTGTTCCTGAGGATGGGCTTGTGGGATCAGTTGGGAGTTTTGCTTCTGTACCAGCCTCCCTGCTGCATAGCAGCCTCCCTGCTTGAGCTGCTGGAGGCCATCTCGGGGTTGGCAGTGGAATTCCCCAGGCTTATGGTCTTGGGGGACTTTAATCTGCTATTCCTGGGGTTGGCCCCGGAGGCAGCTCCGGGAGTTCATGGCTGCCATGGCGGCCATGGGCCTATTGCAGGTCATCCATGGCTTGACTCAGGACAGTGGTCACACTCCAGACATGGTTTTCTTGTCAGAGCAGTGGCAGCGTGATCTGGTGGGGGATTTGATATTATCCCCTTTGTCATGGTCAGACCACTCCCTGGTGGCTTTGATATTCTCCTATGCTGGCCCCTTCCGCAGGGAGGCAGGACCTATTCGAACGGTCTGGGCCTGGCGATTGATGGACCCCCAAGGTTCCAAAGGGAGCTGAGGGTTGTTCCTGAGGCCTTGTTGCATGGTACAGTGGAGGCCCTGGCCGCAGCCTGGAATAAGGAGGCGGCCGGGGCCTTGGACAGGATCACACCTGTGCATCCCCTCTTGACCCATCACCCCCGGCACACCCTGTGCTTTACAGAGGAGTTAAGGGTGCTGAAAAGGGCCAAGAGACGTCTAGAGTGCCGCTGGTGGAAAACTAAGGATGAGTCTGACCAAACATGGGTTAGAGATGCTATTAAGGCCTACCTCATGGCAGTAAGGGCTGTGAAATGCCATTATTTCTCTGTTCTTATTGCATCCACAGAGTGTTGTCCAGAAGCCCTGTTCCAAGTTGCCCTGTCTCTCCTGGGTAAGGGAGGATCATTTACAGGGCTGTGCAGAGGAATTTTCCGATCATCTGGCAGATAAAATAACTTGGATCTGTTCCCAGTTGGAGGCTAAGCATGATGCAGGTCCAGTGGAGATGCCTGGGGAGTGGACTTACCTGGTTATCTGGGAACGGTTTGATCCTGTTGGACCTGAGGAAGTGGAAAGGGTCCTCAGGGCTGTTAGTGCAGCCATCTGTGCATTAAATCCTTGTCCTTCCTGGTTGGTTAAAGCCTCCAGGGAGATGACACTGGGGTGGGTACTAGTGGTGGTCAATTCATCTTTGCAGAAGGGGGTGTTCCTGACGACTTTTAAAGAGGCTCTGGTCCACCCCATCCTTAAGAAACCATTGCTGGACCACACCCTTCTGGACAATTTTCATCCAGTTTCTCCCTTCCCTTTTTGGGTAAGGTTGTGGAAAAGGTGGTCATGCGACAGCTTCAGAGGATCCTGGAGGAAACGGATTATCTGGACCCCTTTCAGTCAGGTTTCAGGCTTGGTAATGGGACAGAAACAGCCTTGGTCGCACTTTTAGATGATCTCTGGCAAGAGTGGGATGGGGGTAGTGTGTCCATCCTTGCTCTTGACCTCTTGGCAGCTTTCGATACCATCGACCATGGTATCCTTTTGGGTCGGCTGGGGGAATTAGGGCTGGGTGGCATGGTTTTGTGCTGGTTCAGCTCTTTCCTCAAAGGCCGACACCAATCGGTGTTGATAGGGAGCAAGAGATCCAGCCTGCGGCTCCTACTTTGTGGGGTGCCTCAGGGTTTGGTGCTTTCACCTCTCCTATTTAGAACCACTGGGTGAGATCATCCGGCACCATGGGATGAGGTATCATCAGTATGCTGATGATACTCAACTATATATCTTTATCCAAGGTGACCTAAGTGATGCTATGTCTACGCTTTCACAGTGCCTGGAGGCTGTAGGGGCCTGGATGGGGGCCAACAGGCTTCAACTGAACCCTGGTAAGACAGAGTGGCTGTGGCTACGGGAAGCCTCAAGATCTAGGAGCTTATCATCTCTGGTTCTAGATGGGATTGCACTACCCCAGACAGACCTGGTATGTAATCTGGGGGTCCTCCTAGACTCACGACTCCTGTTTGAAGAGCAGGTGGTAGTTGTGGCTAGGAAGGCCTTCATCCAGCTTCGTTGTGCATCACTTATGCCCCTTCCTGGATCAGGAGGCCCACCGCACAGTCACTCATGCCCTGGTTACCTCCCGTTTGGATTACTACAATGTGCTCTACATGGGGCTACCCCTGAAAAGTATTCAGAAACTACCACTGGCACAAAATGCAGTGATACAATCAATCTTGAATGTCTCTAGGGCGGCACATATAATACCTCTGTTATTGAGCTGCATTGGTTGCCTGTTTGCTTCCAGGTCCAATTCAAGGTATTGGTTATCGCCTCTAAAGCCTTTAATGGCACGAGACCAGGTTATCTGAGGAGCCGTCTCACCACAGTTATATCTGCCCACCCCACTTGGTCTGGCAGAAGGGGCATGTTGTGGACCCCGTCAATCCAGGAATATTGGCTGGTGGGGTCTAGAAAGAGGGCCTTTTCTGCCGTGGCCCCTGTCCTGTGGAACAGCTTGCCAGCTGGGGTGCGGGCTGCCCCCACTCTCCTAGCCTTCTGAAAAGGTGTAAAAACATTGCTATGCCGGATGGCCTGGGGGCCTGATGGGGGCTCGCATTGCTGGAGCTGGCTCGTGGGATGATTGATACTGCTTCCCCCATCTTCTTGATTTATATATTGTTTTTATAGATTTGTTATTTATGGTTTAATTGGGGGGTATTTATATTTTTATTGTTTTATTGCTTGGTTTTTAATTGTATGCCACCCAGAGTCACCCTCTGGGGGAGGTGGGCGGCATATAAATTTAATAATAAACAAATAAATAAATAGATCAAGAGAAGACACAGAGTACACAGATAGATCAAGACACACATAGATCAAAAGAAGACACAGGAGACACAGACAGCCTTCCGGGATAATTTCCCAGTGATTTAAAATTATATATTCTCATAATTCAATAATATGAATCTGAATTTCTGTATTGTTGAGCACATTTTTTTTTATGCACAAAGTTAAGGCACAATTCTATTTAACTTACTCCTTCCCCTTCAGGACCAGAGTGAACAGTTCAATGTCAATCTCTAGGAATCCAAGCATCAGACCAATATATATGCTTAGTACAACTAATTTTTATTAAAGAAATTAGTAATATTTTATGGATATTCGCACATGATCACTTACATAATGAAGAGGCTTTTTTTAACTTTCACCTTTAGCTTACAAAGAGCCATTCTCTCATTTGCTCCTGTTATTTCCATATCAGTACATGTCCAAGAGCCTGGTGTTCACTTCAGTAGCATAACATCTCTACTGTTTTCATTGACATTGTTCCTTGTTGCTTTCTAGCAGCCATATTATTAAGTTTCCAGCTTTTTTCTTTACCTTTTTTGTGTGAGAAACCTAAAAAGGAATTTTTGTTGAAAAACTTGTTTTGAGAACAGTATCTTTATTATCATTTTGTTGCAACTTTCTTTTGATATTCTTTGTTATCACTTCTTCATAACAATCAGAAACAGTTCTTCATGTTGACATCCTCACCCAGCTGTACTGTTACCTTATCCATTGATCCAATCTCATTGTTCACATTTGTTATTTTGTGTGCTTCACTTCAGCTATTTTAACATTTTATACTCATATGCTAAAAAAGTTATATATAAATCAGTGCTTTTTGCTGTAGCTTATTAGGTTATACACAGATCAATATAAAATATTATATAAATAGTAATATAAATTAGCATACACGTATCACTATATTTTGCCACAGATGCTAAGGGAATTGTAAAACTCGGGCTGGGGAATGCAGGTTGCCCACCCTTACTCAGTGTAGGAAGTACTGTTTGTTTATGACTTTGCTAAGTCCATTATACTGTATTATGAAGGAATTCCTTTGATATTCTAGTAAAAAGTATATAAGATAATGTATTGCTACTAATGACTCACAAAAATGATAGTCAAACATTGGACATGCTAATTTATGTTGTTTGCTGTTTGTTTGTTAAACATGGTAGCAACTATAAATAATTTTGTTAGGATGTACTATTGTTTTATTTTAAAAACGTTGCTTATATTGATATAATCAGTAAGTAAACTAATAAATACATTAATGGTCTTTTGAAATAGTTTAGCAACTGTTGTTCTTAGATGTGATATATTAAACATGAACTGTGTTTTTCTTTCTGTAACAGACAAGCATTTGTGAAATGGGGAACATTGTATGTGCTCAAATTTAATTATAATGAATATAATTATAATACTGATCTTTTCCTTAATTAAAATAGGGAATATTGAGTACTTCTGAAGTTTTTGACTGGATCAAATATGTGGATGACGTTGGCATTTTACAAAAGTTAGGGAAACTTGGAGATTATTGTTGGTCTTTCCTCAAACTGTTCTTTTTTGCGTGTGAGTATACAAACAGTTTACACTTCCTATAACCAGTATAGGAAGCATTTTTTTTCCCACGAAGGAAAGAGGATTTCTGTAGTCTTAAGCTGAAAGAAATAGCTGATCCTTAATGCAGATCTTGTTGTTCTTATATTTTATGGCTTGGATTCAGAGTTTCATCACAGAAAGCATTCTTACTAACACCTCTCTGTGATAGATGTCAGTCTTTCCCAAAAGTTGTTTGTCCTGAGAGAGCTGAGGGGTAAGGAAATAACACTCTCCATGCTGCAACACATCTCATTCTACAGCTGCCCTTGGGGAGAAACTTTTGCAAATCCTCTGAAAATGCCATTTCTCCCACCTATTTGTGCACAGATTTCTGGATCTAACTCCATATCCTATTGCTTCTCATACTGACTCACTTAGTGTCTACCATTAAAAAAGCTTCATTGTTTCCACTCAACCGAACAAGCATGAAGTACCGTTGCAGTTTTACAACAGGATAGGAAGTAATCATGAAAATGTTAGCAGGCTCATATCTTTCTTCAGTTAAAAACTAAATATTTACACTGTAATGTCCAAACCTAAAACTTGCTAACTGCTACATAACAATTTAGGTTTTGATCCAATAGTTCATTAATCAGTTTATGCCTAATGAAGTTGCATTTATCATCAGTGATGTAATAGAACTCTTTGATCTTTCTTCTCTTCTTTTTTAGTTGAAAAAAAATCAAAATTAAAAAGAAATATTGCATTATTAAATTTTGGTTAGATAAGTATACAACAGATGCTGAAATCTGTATAGTTAAAGATGAATTATTTTGGGTAGAGTATTAGTAGACAAAAACCACATTTAATTCAGGGTGATTTTTACAGTTATTAACGTAATCCACCAGAGCAGAGCAAAAGATTTTTAACTTTGGGGGTGTTTTACTTTAAATGCATGAATTATTGTAAAGAATTTCTTACTTTTCTGCAGAATTCATGTAGCTAGGAATTGGAAAGTTCCCTTTGAGCATGATAGGATGCTTCAGGGAGCTTTTATTAACTAACATAGAATAGAATTAAGAGTTTGAAACAATATTACCTTGTATAAGTTTTTCTTATTAATTCATTATTGGAAATGCAGTTTTATTTTTTTAAAATCCTGTGATTGATTTTATTTGAAGTAGATGATAGGAGTGGTTCACCTTGGTGTAATCATGCATTTGTTTTAAATTATTTTTATTACATCTTGTCAGGAAAAAAAGATGGAATGGCCCAATCCCAAAGGGAAAAAGCATCTAATATCAGGGTTTGTCTGTGCCAGCAACCATAGCCAAAAAACACTGAGTGTTTCAGGAACTGAGCTGGAATTCTTTCACTGGGCCATTGCTGTTGTGCTGGATTCAGAAGGTCTCCTGGGCCCCAATAGCTTCATTAGCTTTTCAAGATTCATAGTGGAGCATATGTGCAACTCAGGGCCCCATATGATTTTTTTTCCTGTATACAACTTGTAGGTTTATGTCCTTTGGACATTATTCCTCTATTCTGCTCCATCCTGTAGCATTGAAGGCCTTTTAGCTTCCCATTGTTATTAATATGGCATTCTTTCCTACATTTATGAACGCTGGCTTTGGCTCTCCCATTAGCTCATTTTAAGCGAAGGAGAACTTAAGTCCCTTTTTCCTTAAAAGGACTTTTCAACATATTTCAGTACTATACCTCTTAACAGCAAATAATCAATGCAATTGTCTTAATTGAGTGTTATTATGTTTCTTATTACAGATAAGTATTATATAAGTAAAGTTATTTTGGAGGACTACAATTTAGTAGAAGCCTTTGAATCTTATTATTGTGACAACTGTATGATGGTGAGTTTTTTTTTAATTACATTTAACAACAATTTTGAGGCTAATTTAATACTGAAGTGCTTTCTTTTTCTGTTTTGTCTGGTCTTTTGTAGCACCTATATATAAAATAAATTATCTGTGTGTTATGGAAGGTAAACAGACATTTCAAAACAACCAAACTAGATACCCTGATGCAGAAGCTCTGATGTACACATAGAGTGTGGGCTTTGAATGGTTCTCCCATTCATTTCAGTAAAATGTACTAATGTTTTACACTGTGTATCTTGAACAAAGATCACTGCTAGAGTACAGGTGAAACTCGAAAAATTAGAATATCGTGCAAATGTTCATTTATGTCAGTATGGCAACTCAAAAGGTGAAACCAATATATGAGATAGACGCATTGCATGCAAAGCGAGATATGTCAAGCCTTACTTTGCTATAATTGTGATGATTATGGCGTACAGCTTATGAAAACCCCAAATTCACAATCTCAGAAAATTAGAATAGTGTGAAAAGGGTCAATATTCTAGGCTCAAAGTGTCCCACTCTAATCAGCTAATGAATCCATAACACCTGCAAAGGGTTCCTGAGCCTTTCAATGGTCTCTCAGGCTGGTTCAGTAGGAATCACAAGCATGGGAAAGACTGCTGACCTGACAGTTGTGCAGAAAACCATCATTGACACCCTCCATAAGGAGGGAAAGCCCCAAAAGGTAATTGCAAAAGAAGCTGGATGTTCCCAAAGTGCTGTATCAAAGCACATCAATAGAAGGTTATGTGGAAGGGAAAAGTGTGGTAGAAAAAGGTGCACAGGCAGCAGGGATGACCGCAGCCTGGAGAGGATTGTCAGGAAAAGGCCATTCAAAAGTGTTGGGGACTTTCACAAGGAGTGGCCTGAGGCTGGAGTTAGTGCATCAAGAGCCACCACACACAGACGGATCCTGGACATGGGCTTCAAATGTCGTATTCCTCTTGTCAAGCTGCTCCTGAACAACAAACAATGTCAGAAGCGTCTTACCTGGGCTACATAAAAAAAGAACTGGTCTGTTGCCCAGTGGTCCACAGTCCTCTTTTCTGATGAGAGCAACTTTTGCATCTCATTTGGGAACCAAGGACCCAGAGTCTGGAGGAAGAATGGAGAGGCACACAATGCACGATGCTTGAAGTCCAGTGTGAAGTTTCCACAGTCTGTGTTGATTTGGGGAGCCATGTCATCTGCTGGTGTTGGTCCACTGTGCTTCATTAAGTCCAGGGTCAACGCAGCCGTCTACCAGGAGATTTTGGAGCATTTCATGCTTCCTTCCGCAGACGAGCTTTATGGGGATGCTGACTTCATTTTCCAGCAGGACTTGGCACCTGCCCACACTGCCAAAAGTACCAAAACCTGGTTCAATGACCATGGGATTACTGTGCTTGATTGGCCAGCAAACTCGCCTGACCTGAACCCCATAGAGAATCTATGGGGCATTGCCAAGAGAAAGATGAGGGACATGAGACCGAACAATGCAGCGGAGCTGAAGGCTGCTATTGAAGCATCCTGGTCTTCCATAACACCTCAGCAGTGCCACAGGCTGATAGCATCCATGCCACGCCGCATTGCAGCAGTCATTGCTGCAAAAGTGGCCCAAACCAAGTACTGAGTACATATGCATGCTTATACTTTGCAGAGGTCCGATATTGTTCTATTTCCAATCCTTGTGTTATTGATGTCATGTAATATTCTAATTTTCTGAGATTGAATTTGGGGTTTTCATAAGCTGTACGCCATAATCATCACAATTATACCAGAGTAAGGCTTGACATATCTCACTTTGCATGTAATGCATCTATCTCATATATTGATTTCACCTTTTGAGTTGCCATACTGATATAAATGAACATTTGCACGATATTCTAATTTTTCGAGTTTCACCTGTAAATGATCCAGTTTCATACAAACTGGTGTTTAAATTAGAATGAGAATGTTCATGGTTTTGAAATGTTTTTTAAAATATAAATGCTTGGCTGCAAATACTGGATGATTATTTACCAATATGTTGTACGTTATATAGCAGAAATACCTTAAAATAATTTAAAACAGCATTGTTCATGATGAATTTGGCAGACTAAATCTTGTGTATTGTCATTTGAAAATAACTTGCAGTTCATGTTAACTTTAATTTGTCATATTTTATTACAGAACAGTGAAAGTATGAAAAAGAGGGGAAATGAAGCATTTGCTAAGGGGACATTTGATACTGCAGTCACTTTCTATACAAAAGCTATAGAACTGTGGTAAGGAATAAATTATGTAACTTCACAAAAGCATGCAAATGTGCAGAAACTCAAATTTAGAATAATATAATGAGAGTATTATAATCAAAGAGAGAGGTGGGAGTACAATATTTTAAATTTGTAGGGCTTCCTAATATATCTGAAGTCATGAATAATTATGTTCATTTGAAAGTATATGTTTGCTTTCAGATTGTTGATTCTTGACTTTTACTGTCAGTAGCAGCATCTTTTAAAGGAATCACAGTGGCCATGTTAGTTGAGGTCAGCATTTATTCATTCAGACTGTTAAGACCCAAAAAGGACTTCTAAACATTTCAGATAGTGAATAACATCACTGGTTTGCTGACTACATCTGGAATAAGAATTTACCTCTGCAGACCAGCTAAAAATGGACTCTTCATTTTTTCATTTGACAGCCATAGTTCACTTGATTGTGCACACACATAGACAGCTATCTCCAATCAGCCGAGGTATATCTCTCCATGATTCAATGGATTGATTCTGCGATTACTACATCACAGTGCAGATTGACAAGGTCTTCAGTTTTGGCACCGGTCAACTGGCAAAAGCACACAACAGGATCACTGAAAGTCCCATTATGCCCTACCTGGATCCTACTCCCCAGCTGATTGATGTTGGGAACAACTTATAAGTATTCCAGTTTGAGAAGCTGAGGAAATCAGCTGGGGAATGGGGGGGGGGGAGCCAGCATACCAAATACAATTTGTATGCCCTATATGTTATAGCATTTCAAAAAACTTTTCTTCTCAGTAGAAATAGAGAACAATAGAATAAAAAATGGTCAGTTCTGAAACTTCTTAAGTAACAATAAATTTATGGGAAAAGTTATAACAGGAAATTATTATGGCGTGTGTCTCTTTATGCATAGCTATCAGGCTAGCATACCATAGGAAAAGTCAGTAATTACTGTAAGTCATAGGCAAAATTAGGTTTCAAAAAGCCAGCCCAAGACTCATGCTATAAAAAACAAGGATAAATCAAGAATGGCACTATTAATAAGACTTTGTTTCCAGCACTTATTGCTTGCAATTAAAGGGATTTCAAACTTTAGAGCCTGCATAAAACACTTGGATAAGCCTTTTGTCCTAAGTAAGACATGCCCTTCAAAAGTTGCATTGTATTTTTGATCCTGAACCTAAAAATGGCTATGTTCTCTAGGCTGGACAGGACTGTAGCTTCTATTTGATTTGGAGACAGGGGCTTAGACTTCATAGTGGAATTAGCTTGACCTTGAGCTCCTCATCTCTGCTTCTAAGGAAAGCAAAGCATGCCATATTTCCATTGATTCACCTTCATTTTCATCTCGACAGTCTTCTGGGTTGAAAGAGAAAACATAAGAGTAGATTCTCTATTAATAATTAATTAGGAATGGGTAATATATACACTGTTGTTATCACGGTCAGTTTATGCAAACAAATTGTGATATTTAGCTATATGTTGGCTAATAGTAAAAGCCACAGGTATGCCCCTTGAATTCTCTTTCTAGAGTCAATTCTCAAACATTTATTCTGCAGATAAGTTTTTTAAAAAATTGAGTATTTCTTCAAATTCAGTTTACAGATTAAATTTTGATATCTTGAACTTTCATTTGAAATAAATGTATGGCTAAGTGTTTATGCTTCACTTTCTGGCTTACAAATTAAATGCAGTATTATCTAACCTTTTTAAGGCCTGAAAATCACCTTCTTTATGGCAATCGGGCTCTCTGTTTTCTCCGAACTGGACAGTATCAGTAAGTATAGTTTTCTTCTGGAAATCAAGAGAATTGTTTGTTTGAATGTTTTCTTCAATCCTGTTGCCATTTAAGGCTCTAAATAGCTAAGAAACATCCAGTGTGCTCATCTGCAAAATTGCATTTTTCATAAGTAACTCAACATATTCTGCACCTGAGGCATAGAGTGCACTTAGGGCCATAGATTATTCAACAACTGTTGTGAAGTAGGGAGAGAGAAGTTGCTTTTATTTGAATATAAGGAGAGTGTTTTGTAGGTGATAAATTATATTTGCAATCTGTTTAGTTTCCAGAGATAGTTCCCTCTTTTAAAACATTCATTTCTGGAATTTCACATCTTGGAGATGTTCAAGGTTTATGTACTTGGTGCATATTAGTGTGAAAGGACAAAAATGCACTTTTAAAGACAATGTCCCATGAAATATAATCATCCTTCAGGAAGACTGTTGTGTAAAACCTCATAGACAAGCCCTTATTCTTTGTTATTGTTTATTGCTCTTTTTTCCCAAGTTTCTTTTTTATTTTTTTTATTTTTTTTTCTCTTTGTTCTGCAGTGTTTTATTAAATAAATGAAGCAAAAAAAAAAAAAAAGGACAAAGTCTCAATGGTCAGGTCCAAAAGCCATAGAACTAGTTTAATTTAGTATTTTGAAAGCAGAAATATCCAAAAACATATAACAGAAAGTCAAGATATTTGGGATTGTTGATCAATTTCAACTCTGCTTATGGCAAGATCGTAGGCCTCCTGCTGGTAGGCCTCTGAAGCTGACATGGCACAGACATACCTCCCTGTCAATTATACGTCATCCTCTATAACTGAACTGCTGGTGTGGCTGGGCAGTTTCTGGAAACCTGGGGATTTAACTAGGATTAGCAGCCAGAGAGATAAAGAAGTAGATTCGGAAGCTGCAAGCCTCTTTGATCCCTGAAGAATTTGGCCAAGGGAGCCAATCCTCCTTTCTATGAAGAAGGCAGAACAGAGCATTCTGACCCTCAGCCTTTAGTGAAGGAGAGTGAAAGCCAAGCCAGTTTATTTGACTCTTGACAGGTCCAAAAGAAGAGGAGAAATCTAGGTGACAGTGTTTCTTAAGTTACCTGCCCTATTTCTTCTCTCCTTATCTAGTCAAAGTAAAAAGTTTCTGGCAAAGTAAAGGGGTTGTGGCAAGTCCTCTATTACTCCCAGAACAAAGAAATAGCATGGGACACTGTACTTACCATTATCCAGAGCATAGTATATCAGCAGTTAGGTACAAACAGTACCTAACAGTACAAGAACAATGACTGCATGTTACTCCCATTGTCAGACTTTGCCAAAATCTGAGTTCTCAGCAGGGTGAAACTGATTTTGCCTAAGAACTAACTGATTGCTAGGGAAATCCAAGACATATTTCCAACAGAGATAGCAAAGCCAAGGAGCTTTTGCTAGCTGTTTCTTTTCACAATCTTGCTGATGGCTAGATTAACCCATTTCACCTGTTAACATAACTGTTAAACTTTGTTTCAAAGTCAAAATGCTTGAAAGAGCCCATTTCATATTTTAAACAGCAGTTTTGTACTCAAGCTGGGATATTTCATGAAATTTCACAATTGAAATGTTTTTAAATGAAATATTTTGCATACCCCAGTACACTCAATTCACCAGGCATTGCAAGATTAAACATGTCTGTCAGCAAATGCAGCTTGGAAGAAAACATGTACATTTTACTGATGTCATCTTGTAGCCTTGTCTTAGGGAATGATGCTATTTTTCTATATTTTGGTGGTGAAGATTGCTTCTTCTCTATCTGGAAGAATAAGGGAAATTTTGAAAAATTAAAGAACAGGGACATGTCATCTTCCCAGCAGAAGGTATTGGTTCAGGTTGAGAGTGGAAGGCAATATTAGATCTTTGAAGATTCTTAATTTTATATTATGTAAAATATTCCTAGTTTGCCTTTTATGCCCTAATTTTCTAAGCAACGTACAACATACAAAATAAGCTGCAGCAAAAATAAGATGATACAATACTGAAACATATAGAACAATAGCCTTCTTTTCTAGTTATACAGGACAGTTGCAATTTTAGTTGATATTTGTTAGGTTTTCCATTAATTTATTTGTATTTCTGAAGCGTCCTGAAAAAAGAAACTTGCAGAATTGCATTTCACAATAGAAGAAAGAAGTGAAGCTTGAAAGTGTCGTTTTTCCAAAACTACTGTGCCATGAAGGGAATGAAGCATTTTAGCTCTTCTCAGCTTGGTTAGGGAAGGCAGGGAGGTTCTCCCCCTAAGTGAAGTTAGAATGTGAATCTGGCTTCCAGAAGGACAGGAAGCTATCCCAGCCATGAAGGTGGCTTTGCCTGCTCTCAGAATGGAAATTTACAAGTGATAATCTCTTCTGAGATTTGTTAAAATCTTGAAGTTCAAAAAACTTTTCAGTTTGAATAAAAGCATTTTACTAAATCATTTGTGCCAAACATATTTTTGTTTTAGGAAAGCCTTGTGTGATGGGAAGAGAGCCATTATTTTGAAGCCCTGCTGGCCTAAGGTTAGTTGCATTTATTTGTAAATCTCTTTTGCTGTGATTCAAGTTTGAGATTATTGGACATGGAAATAATTTAATCATTTACATGAACAGAAAACTGATGAAGTTCCCATTGTATGTAACCCTGGCAATTCTGGAAGTTATGGGTTCTGAGGGCATTCCATTTCCAGCATTATGGGGACATGCAAAGAAGAAGTTAAACTGAGCTGTAATGTTTCCTGATGGTTGGAAATGGTAAGGCAAAGGGAAGCGTGCATTCAGTAATCAGACCAGAGAACAAAAGCCTTCCATTGGTGGTCTCTACTGATATAGCTGGGTCTTTCATCTGAGTGGGCAAGACATATTTGTCTGTGAAGTTGTCCAGGGCTTCAAAATCCATCAAAGGAGAGATACATGTCTGGGCTTGTTTGAAGGCAAACAATTACAAACAGGATAAAATGTCATTACTTTGAGTTGTACATCTGAACTCCTCTTAATTATCAGATAGCCCCTTTCTGAACTCTTGAAAGGGGTGCCTAGCTTGTTTTGTAGAAAAGCTGCTCTCAGATGATCAGGAGGACTTAGTTGCAAAGTGACCTCTTCTTCCACAAGAATGACATTTCACAGGGACTCAGAGCAAGAAGTTTGGTGGAATAACCAAGTACAAAATGTCTAGAAATTCCATAAAACAGAGATCAAACATGAGTGTGTTGCTTTTCTGTAGCTGATTGTGGGGAGGTTATTTACTTTCAGTTGTATAGCTTTAACTTTTGAATTTTTCAAAGAACAGGTGAAGGATGGAAAAGGGATATAGAGGGTATATTCTTATCCACCTTCTGTCTCAGATCTTTTATTCTGTCCGTGGCTATACAGCATTGGATCAGCAACTTTAAGGTTCCTGGAGTGCTTGGTCAGGCTAGTTCATTAGATAGGCTCTCTTTAAATTGGTCAGCTAGAGCAATTCATTCCAGCCTACATCTCTAGAGTAAAGTTAGAAGTCAGCTACATACAACATCACATATCTTAAGGCAATTTGCAAATGTCAGTCTGTCAAATCGTTTGAAGCTAGCAGATTCAGGAGATAACCACTTGGATTTCAGGAATGATCTTTATTGCTAACAGGGTAATGTAGCAAACTTGAAAGCCTGTCAGAGCAATTCCAGATCAACTTATACTTAGTGTATTGGCAGCTTTTTTGGTCAAAAGTAAAGTATAAATTCTACCAAGAATAATAAAATGAATGCTTTGAATTTCTCTGGACTACCATCATATTTATAAGACAAGGAATTTTGCAGGAGGTGGTGCAGCAGTAGATGGGAGTTAGATCTGTGCCATCTGCTGTATCATTTGGGTGATTGTTAGAATCAGTTTGTTAATCTGGACTTCTACCTAGTTCTTGTATGGGTACACTTAATTGCTGTAAAGGCAACTTGGTCAAAATTCAGTGGCATGGTAAAAGGATCAATCACCATGATTTAGTAGAGAGAGTAGGAACTTGTCAGAATTAATGTCAGATTTCCCTTGTAACAACTTGGACTTGAAATGGTTAGTCCTAATGAACAAATCTCTGAGAGTTCTGATTGGTGAGATTTATTAGGAAAAAGGTAAAAGTAACAGTAACAAGAATTCTAGCAAGTACTGTACTTTCAAGTGAGAAACCTATATAGAGACAAATTTGGGTAGGAAGGTTCTGTGTAGGGTTCCCCCCCCTTCAATGTAGAGGGAAGAAAGCTTGTCTCTTATGTGAAGGAGGGGCAGATTGCATCCTTTGATTATTTTAGAATAGAAAAGTTCAGAAGAAATAGAAATGGCTGAATTACGATGCAGAGAACTGCCTCAGTGAAAATTGAAGGTTGTGAGAAATTATAGTTCCGCCTATGGAGTCCTTAGCTCAGAGAACCCCAAGGACTACAAGCTACACATATTTGCTTCTATTAGTTCCGCCTATGGCAGAATACATGTTATTCATCCCTAATATCAACTATTTCCCAGGCAGATTTTGCTCATGGAAAGGGTATATTGAAAATTAGCAAAAAATTATTTCCCCTTCTGTTTACAGAATGATATCATTAAAACAGCTTGTTGTTTACCTGCAGATTCTTAAAAAACAGAGGCCTGAGAAAGAAGCATATAAAGCAATTATAACTTGAATATTAATATACTGATTCTTGAATAATCCAACTACCCCAGTGCAAGGAGGATAAATGTCATATTATATCTGTATTCTATAGCTCACTCTAAGGGCAATACAACTATAAAATTGTATTGATATACTCCCAAATCCTTTGTTTACATACTTGGATGCTTTGATTAGAATAGCAACTGGATAAATGAAATGAAACATTTAGTCTGCATTCTAATGCAAGTTTACATATGTGTATGAACAATATTGAATATAATATCTTATTCTGCTCAGCAACATAGGATTGGGTTGCAATATGAAGTAGCTAGCAAATTGAGAAATGTAACTGTTTGACAAAAACTCCTATTTTAGAGTGATATTAAACATTTTGCTCATCACTTTTTGTAGGGGCATTATCGATTTTGTGATGCTTTATCATTCCTGGGTGAGCACAGAAAAGCATTAGAAGCCAATGAGAGAGGTCAGGACCTGTGCAAAGAGAATCCTGAAGGAGTTAAAGGTCTTATTGAGCAATATGAGAAGCTGAAGAAGCAAATGGAAGAAGCTAGAGGTAACCATTTTTTTGCTCAAATTATTTATAAACTATTAAATGCTCTGTATGATATCAGTTATTCAGGTTTTTTTATGCATTTAGGTGTAAAACAAAATAAATACAGACTAAAGAAACAACTGTTGCAGAAAAAGTAAGTTTAATTCCAAAATTCATGGGTTCTCTGGGTTTCAGTACTCCTTTGTGTAATTGGCTACTTGACTTCCTTACTGAGAGGTCTCAGTCAGTGTGAGTTGGAAATAATATCTCTAGCTCTAACTCTCTGAACATTGGCTCCCCACAGGGTTGTGTCCAAGCCCATTGTTGTTCACCCTGAAGACCCATGACTGTTGGGCCAGGTTCACCACCAATTCCATTGTGAAATATGCAGATGATACAATGGTGGTGGGCCTTATCGGGGATAACAATGAGTGGGCTTATAGGGGGAGGTGAAGGGCTTGGTGGAGTGGTGTAATGAAAACAGCCTGGTCCTAAATGTGGAAAAAACTAAGGAGATTATTATAGATTTCAGGAAGAACCAGTGTAGTCATGCTCCACTTTTTATTAATAACATAGCTGTGGAGTCAGCCAGTAGCATTAGATTCCTAGGGGTGCAGTTAACAAATAGTCTGACCTGGTCTTTTAACACTGCATTTTTGGTAAAACGAGCACAGCAACGTTTACATTTTTTGCGCCGGATGAGGAAAGCACATCTCCCATCTTCCATTCTTCTTTCTTTCTATAGAAGCACCATAGAGAGTGTACTTTCTAATTGTATTTCCATCTGGTTTGGAGGCTGTATCGCCTCAGATAGAAAGTCTGTGCAGAAGGTAGTAAGGGCAGCAGAGAAGAAAATTGGGATCTCTCTGCCTCTCATCCAAAATCTAGCATATGCGCACTGTCTGTCTAGAGCTCGAACGATCATCAGTGACGCTTCCCATCCTCTTCATGGCCTGTTTTCTTTGTTACCCTCTGGGAAGAGGTTCCTCTGTATCCGATGTAGAACAGCCAGCTTGGGAAATAGCTTTGTCCCCCAGGCTATTAGATTCTTGAATGTTTAATAAGTCGATGTCAAATGTGTATAGAATGTATATTTTATAGTAACTATGATATCCTGATTGTACTTTAGTGTCTGATTGTAATTGTGAGCCAACTGCAATGGAATTTCATTTTATTATGCACTTGGTGTATAGTGTATAGTGTATAGTGGAATGACAATAAAGTTATTATTCTGTTTAAGTAAACAAGAATCTAATAATAACTATTATTAACTTCTACTCAGTAAAAACTGTTGTAGATTTTGTTCAAGGCCAGTTTTAATGCACATACTTATATCCATACCCATACTTACATTCTTGCATATGTATATATTTATCATGTTATTCCCTTTTGGTATTTACCAATGCTTAGAAAAACAATAAGTAGTGGACAAAAGAAATTTAAGGTAGGAGATAAGAGAAACAGCATCTAAATCTAGTATTACACCCACACCATTTACTGTATCTCTCCATAATTTTCTATCCTTGAGAACCATCCTTGCTTCCACTAGGTCTATAAACCAACTGATAAATTGCCTTTGTTTTTTAACCTTCTCCAAAAAACAGCACCATCCAATCACAATTTTTCCTGTCTTCCCTTTCCTCTTGATCCATTCACTTATCCTTCATATATTTGTTCTGCAATTTAATCCTAAATCATTCTCTCTATATAATCAGTGGTTACTCATACTAGCATTTCTTTCATAATGTCACTGATTTTTCTTCTTAATCCATTTTCATTCTATATGCAATCATTCTTGACCCTCTGTCTTTTTTCTTTAACACACACATACTTCTAAAGTAATCCATTACTATTGTATTTAACTAAATTGTTGTTTCTCCTAGTATACCCAATTCTCATTTCTATATAACAAAGAAAACAGAAGAAATAGAAATTTTCACTTTTTTTCTTTACTCACATACCCCCCCCCCGTTATGTTTCTACCAATATTTGATGTTTTAAAATTTCTCAGTGCACCCATTTTTAGTAAACATTTATCAAAGATTTTATTAAAATGTAATTCAATCAACCCAAAAAGTTGCTTACTCCTCATTAGAGAATTATTTACTTTATTAACCAAGATCAGTTATATGGTAGTTCTGGGTAGTAACTTAATTCCTGATTATTTTGTGTATTGATAGATGATAATTAAAATGATAATTGTCTTAAGAATATATGATCATTTATTTTTCTGTTAACTGTATTTGTGCTTGAGTGATTCCATTAGTTCTTCAGAATATGTCCCAGTTGGTAACCAAGAATCAAAGAAATTTCACAATGAAAAGAAAAAACTGTCTGATTCTCATGACCATCCTTGCCAGCAGAAACAAACAAATGTAAGTTATAAAACAATGTATGAGTGAAGGAATGCAGAGCTGACCATGAATATAGAGAAGGAATGAGCGAGTTGTTAAGGGAGGACTCTGAGAAAAGACTACTTGGCCCTGAGAAAGAGGAAAGCATGAGAAATAAACTTAAGTTAATCCCACCTTGAGTTTGCTTAGTATACAACGGGACAGAGAGAAACTTAGACAGGCTTATAAGATGGATGTCAGCCTTTTGAGGTAGGCAAGATCAAGATACAGGTATGGCAGGGATTCCAGAAATGCTTTTTATTGTACTTTGGTAGAATAACAGAGTCTTGAAAAACATATATGTTACAAATAGGAGTTATGGAACTATGCCAGCCAAGTATTCTGAGGGTTTATTTCATTTTTATCTTTCAAAAAACGAGGGGACTAGAGGGCCATTATGGATTACAAGTTTGTGAACAAATATGTTTAGTTCAGCTAATCAAGGAGGGCATCCAATTGTAAATGTGTCAGAGGACTATATACTGTAACTCTATTGCACAGAAAATATGTCTGTTTTTCTTACCACAGCAGTCATTTTCAGTTTAGATCCTTGCCCTTTGGAATGGCTTCAACACCAAGAACGTTTGCAAAAATTGTGATCATTTGGGATAGTCAGAATGTCTCCAGAAGGTGAATGTGTGTGTGACAGGGAGAGGGGGAGAGAGAGAAACATTTCTAGATCCTCCCCCATACAAGTTCAGACAGACCTAATCAAGACTGTCAGTGTTTAAATATACAGGTTTCTCATCAACACCAAGAAAAAAAAAAACCTGACAGAAAGTATTTGTTTAGAGCCCTGCCTAGACACTCAGAAAGAACTTTTTTTTAATTACCCAGAAACAGTTCTAAAGATTTAGAAGGCTGCCTGTTGAAAAATAATTGGAAGCAGCTCATGCATCTTACTTGGATTCTGGGATGGTGCTATTCTTATTTCAGCTTTGTTCCATGCTCCAGTGGCTTCTAATTCATTTTCAAACTGATATAGATAACGAAAAATGCATTCCAATCCTGCATGCCACAAAGGTCAAAATTTCATTTGCCTGGTGGTGCTAGAAATGAACATGTACATTTTTCACTAAGATGAGATAAAAGTTAATACAAAGAAATAGTGTTGCTCCTCCTTTGGGCAGAATAGCAAAGTTCATTCCTTATTGTCTCATTAGAACATGGGACTTTACATATAGAACCTGGTTTTCTCTGCAGAAACACACTGGATCCAGAGGAATGAAGTTTGAATCTGGTCATGTTGGAATTTCAGAGATCAAGTTTGCATCTTTTTAAAAAAGTGGACTTACTTGTCTTGTTTGCAGTTTGTAACAGAGTCTGTGGATAGCTTTAGCTCAAGAGGCCCTTTTATGTCTTTCCTGTGTTCCCACTGCTTGCCAGGGTCCTGTGTAAAATCAGGCAGCCATAGTGTTCCTAGTTATATTATATTGGCCATGCTGTCCACAACTGTCGAAGACTCTCAACTCTCTTAGCTGTAGGTCTTTCCACCTACTGCAACAGGATCTCATTCTTCATTCTAATTCCTAATGGATGCAATTAGATATTTGACTACTAAATAAGCATCATAGATAGCCTTAGTCCACACTGGTTCAATACAGAACTATTATTTTGTCGAGAAAGGACTATATTTAAATAATTTATGAGATCATTATCATTATTTGTTGGTACAGTAGGAAAGAGGTACAAGTCAATTTGTATTAAACAGGTACTTTCTTCTTTACCACATTGAATACTTCATAAACAATTCAGTTATGAAGTATTCATAATTGAATACTTGCACAGACAAATTTTGTCAGTATAATTAGCCCTTATCTCACCAGTTAGGGTTTTATTGGATTTCATCCTATCAACAAATGATTCCTAGAACAGCAGTCTTTTTAGCCCACTTGTAGAATACAGATTTCAATTGAAAAGCCTACATATTGTCCCTGAGGCCCTGAATATCTGGAATCTGTTTTCTCAAACTGCTGTTCCTGAAGAACTTGTTCCTTATAGTCATCACCACAGTAAAAAGGATTTCAGAGTTGGTAGCCATCAATCACCAAGATCCCTGTACTTCTTTCCAAGACTTAACCATTGTGAGAATGGATTCTTCCTTTGTTCCTAATGTCAATATGACTTTTACAGGTCTCAGGAATATATTTTCCTTCTCTTCTATCCTGATACCTCTTAACCCTCAAAATTTAGATGCCCCTGGAGCATTCACATTTCTTATAAGACTTAATATTTCACTTTTTTTTTTTTTTCTTTTGGTGAGCTTTCCATATTTCCTATGTGTTTAGCCCATTCCACCTACCTAGGAGTGCAAGTTTCCAATACTACCCTGGCCAGACAACTGAGAGGTTACATTTACACTATATGGTCTTTTATAGCCAGAAACTACCTGAAATCTCACATGTCACTACACATCACAGCAGCATTCTCCATTAATGACCCTTTTTAGAGTGAAAATCCTAAAACCCTTCCATGTTCACCAGCTATAACAAGTAGGATCTTTATGCTTCTGCAGAAACAGCCTTTGAATATATAGTTTTACAACAGATCTTATCTGTTTCACAAGGCTCAGTTAGTTGTTCCCACCTAACTTATATATACCCCATGCTTGAATGTTCCCAAGCATCACATAGGAATGAAAAATTGGTCGCCTACCATGAATGTTCCTTTGATGCAAAGAAGGTATTTAAGGCGACATCTTCCTTAAGATTGGGTTACAGTGTTTCTTTTATTTAAGCTATATTTGGAGGGGTTCCTTCTGGTTCCTTTTCAGCTTAGACATGAATAAAAACTGAAGGAAGGAGTCTAAGAGAACTAGTATAACAACTTAGTCCTATAATTCTGCTGCTTTTGTAGGCAGTTGGAGAGGCCTCTTTTGCATCAAACCAGAAGAAACTTTCTTATGGCATAGCCAGCGTTCTGTTCTCCTCTTGATATGTGAGGCATAAAAGGCTGAATTAATTATTATGTTTGCTTGGAAGATAGAAATCAAGTATCAGAAGAATTTCTACTATTCTTTACAGTTTGTTTGCTTAGAGCAGGAGCTGGCTTGTTATTCTCTACTTCAGTTTATCTCAAGCATTCCTCTTTACTTTTATAGCCTCTTAATTATTTCTCTCCCTTTTTGTTTCTCACCCTATTAAAGTACCTTAAAAATCTATTTGTTTCACTCCACTGCTTTTATTGTCTGCACTCATTAGTCCTTCCTTTCTTCACTTCCGGACATTTTTTTTTTCTGTGCTGGTACAGCTGGCTGCCAGAAGCAAATTAGAAGGCTATAAATCTGCCGAGGGTCAGAGATAAGTAAGCTCAGGCTCTATTGCAGCTAGCTGAAATGAAGCAACCTTTGAAAAAGTCCTTTTGCTGTACGTTTGAGGATAGACCATACTCATAGTCCAACAGGCAAGCAGGGATCAAGACCGGTGAACTCTCAGGCAACAAATCCAATGAAAGCAAGAAATAAAGTCAGAAATAAAAATAAATGGCAACAAGCTGAGTTTTTGATAGGTTGTTGTCAAAAGAGAGTAAGCACAACAAACGAGCCCCACTGAAAGTCCATCCAGCGCACTCATCAAACAGTGGCTGCAAAGTCTGTTCTCCTGTTAGCACTCACACGCCTTTTGACTAGCCTCTCAGATCTGCGAACTTCAGCTCTCTGATTCCGGATCTTCATTAAACACCTCTTCCTAGGACTAACTGGTTGATCCTCTGTGTCTGAATTACTATCAGCAGGGGTCCTATGAACTTGCCAGGTCTGTCAAAGTGAGAGTGGAATCACAGGCTCCAGTGCTGCTGGATTACTGTCACTAGATGCTTCTGGCTGCACTTCTTCCCCATCTTATTTATCTGAAGACATGTCTCCTAGCAGGGCCATACCAATCTTGCCTCAGTTAAAACTGAGAGGGGAAAAAGGCACATTAGAATTTATAAAAAATAACCAGCAGTGACTTTTCCAGTAAGAAGGGATGCTTCCTCTGAGAGTCAGGTTGCTGTTTGGTTTGGTTAAGATTGCCAAACTCTGGGCATTTTTGTAGCATATTCTGCCCAGTCTGGCTTTTACTATGATTGAGAATTTAGCTTCTGTTCTTCATTGTAGAATGTCAAGGCTTGCCTTCCACTACCATGTATCCTTTTTTGGAAGCCCAAACACCAAGTTGCTGCAGACATAGTACTTTTTCTACCTCTGATTCTGAGAAGAACTATTTTCCTGGCCATCAAACCCTCCTTGAATAAAACCAGAATCCATAACAACATTTTTATCCAACAAGTCTTGTTTGCTGCTCTTCCCCTCTCTTTACATCCAGACATAGCAGTCAGTGACACTGTATTTCCATCCTAGGAATGTATTAATGAATGGGAGGAAGACTTCCATTGTTTTTACCTATCTAGGAAGCCTGAAGCTCAGATCGATGGACCATTTTAGCTCTGAGGGATGTTTTCTAAAGATAATTGACAGAAGGAGAAATAGCAAACAAAAAATATCAAAATGTTTGGCACGCTTAGATTAAATTTGTTTAGTCTGGATATCTTTGACACATAATATATTCCTTTGTGAAAAAAGTCATATTTTATTTTTTATCAGGTGGTTGGAAATACACAAACTAGAGAAAATGCAGATCATTTATCAGTTTTTACAAGAGGTAAGTTAATACATTTTTAAAGTCATACGTGCTTATATTGAGAGGATCCCAGTAATGAAATAATTAGTGAAATCGGAAGATTTTAAACAGTTGACATAAGGCTGTATGTCTGAATGCATATTATCAATGTTAAAGACTATGTCTTTAAACCAATTATATACATGTTAGAAAGTATAAAGATTTCTAGTTGTCCATGTGATTAGATGATTCTGTGTACCTTGTTAGTTTTTTCACATACTTATTTCTATATTGCTTCTTATATTCTTTGGAACAATATTTGCAAAGCTGACTCTAAGTATGCAATTCTTTTAAAAGTAAGTAATGAGATGCACTTCTTTTCTCCCTATCATAACAGGACTGAGTGAAAATCTGCAAAAGCAAAGAAGCCAGATGGATGATTCTGAGAAAATGAAGTAAATATTCTTTTTGTATTATGTAGTGAGAGCAGATGTAGCAACACTGCTGTGATGGCATGTAGAACTTTATTTTATTTTAATGCTTTTATTGGACTAACTCATTTTTTTTAAAGAAAACAAGCTAAGAGTATGTAAGAGTTATTCAGATAAAGGGAATGAAAGTTCATATGTAGAAATGTCTAGATTAATATTAAATCAGTAAATTTGTTTATTACATAAAACTAACATTTGTTATGACAGATGAAAATGTGCGATGAAAACACAAATACATTACATTACAGAATCAATTACTGTGACATGTCTATATCCATAATTAGCACAATACACCCCAATGTACTCGTACATCTAAGGGCTTTTCCTTAAGTAGTGAAAATAATGTCTGGCTTCTCCCCAGTCTATTTGAAGTAAGCAAGTGGGAATGAGTTCCATAGAAGAACTAAATGCAATTTTAGAATGTTCTTAAGACCTTACTTCATTGCTAGAACTAATTGACTGATCCACGGTTCTTTCTTACTTCACATTCTAAAGTAAATTAATTTATTATTAGACTTTCCCAGTGATTATACATGGTCTGTTAAGAAAAAAAGTTTTGTTATACTTTAGCTGTAGATTATGGAATTAAATATTCCATCTTTCATATATCATTAACATATATCCAAAATTCCCTGTTTGATATCCATATGCTTTAATTTTATGAAATGTATTTCAGCATCTCTTCTCATGAACATCACTTCTCCTATCTCTTTTGATTTCTGAGGAAAAGAATCTAGGAAAAGAAATGTTTCTATAATCAATTTTAAGTTGTTAGAAATCTTATGTTCTAGCACATCTCAGTTCTTTGAAAAGTTGTTTGTATTTCGTCCCTCTAATGCATACTTTACTATTTTACTTTTGTAAAAGTTACTTCTTAGTAAACAAATGTTACTCATTTAACATTTTATGTCAAAACATCTTAGCAGTTTTGCTATTATTTTCAACCTCATATTCTTACAAATGTGTTGAACCATAATTCCTCCTGATTGGCCAGACTCTCTGTTATTACAGGAGTTATAGTCCGAAATATCATGCTTATTAGTTTTATATAGATTTTAAAGTGAATGTGGAAGTCCAGAGCTCAAATGCTTCTTGTGCTAGATGTAGGTGAGAATAACTGTATATTTATGGCCATCAACTTTGTTAGAAAATCAAAAATGCCATCATGGTCAAATGATCAAGAAAAATCAAGGTTTTATTCTCCTTATTCTTTTTTGTAAAATTAATCAGTAGAGTAGCCAAGGCTTATACCAAGATTAAATGGTTTCAGTCACTCTATTCAGTCAACAGCTCTTGATTGAACTGAACTGACATCATCCTACTGAGCACCATGTCCAAAAGGGATATTTGCGTAATTGTCACTATATTCTTCTGGGTTCAGCAAGCCAATGGCATTAAACAATGGCATTTTAAGTGGCATCTGAAGTTTGTTAATGATAATAGGTGATTATCATTAATAGTTTGTTAATAATAATAGGTGACTGGATGAACCTCTCCAAAGGTTCACATCCTCAGATTGTATCATCAGATTGGTCACATCCTCAAATTGTATCGGCTGAAACAGATTGTACAGTATAAGGCTAGATAGGTATTACTGTGGGCCCTTCTATAGGTGTAAAAAGGGAACATTGTAATTAATATAAATGTCACAAGAATTTCCAGTACCCCAACTTCCTTCTTAGTTGAAAATCTAAAGTCAAAAGTACATTCTACAATATATATTCAACTGGAGATATACTAAGATAGCTTCATAAGTATTGTAGTAGTGAAGTCTCAAACATATAAAGTGGCACTGATACAGATATTGAAATCCCCAAGGGCAGCTTCAGGTTTTCCAACAGCATGCCCAGTGCCTAAGAGATTAATGTGAAAACTCTTGTGTATGTGTGTATATTCCCATCCTTCTGATGTGATGCATTATTAAGGAGTGAAAATAACTAACAGGGTTGTGCAGCAGTCCAGATTTGAATAACATGCTGTGCCTGTAAGCAATTCCTTAAAGAAGCTGCATCTTTTCCTAGGCTTGCCTCATGATCCTAGGAAAAGATCCATTTGATTTAAGGAGATGCTGACATGTACAATATGCGCACCTATACCTGCTCTAGATTACCTTTTCTCCTTTGAATTCTGGATTATTGCAGAACCCTAAAAACTAATACCAACCCCCACATATAAAATTAAAGTAACTTTGAAGACAAGCAAGATAGATGAATTTCAAAAAGGTTATATAATAGGCACACTAGATAACATCAAGCAGTCAGAAAGTATGTTATCAAATCCCAAGAGAGAAATATACAATAGAAAAGTCTGTAAAAATACATTTTTCAGAGATTTAGAGAATGAAAATCAAGACCTTAACAAGGAATATAATTCTTAAATTGTTTTAATTGCAGAGAACAACTGAATTTGAAAACTGATTCTAAAAAAGTTCTAGATAAATACAACTTTCACTGTGGAAATATGCAACAGGTAACAGAATAACTAAATAATACATTGTTTTTAAACTGTGGGAAATATGATAGCAAGCACATGAATTTACTAAATATGTAAAATTTGCTGGATAGATTTTGTGATTATTAAGTTGATGAAAGATATGCACAGCATTGTACAGCAGTCTTGACTGAATAATTAAACTATGAATTGGGGAATTCTGTCACTCTTAATAATATAGTTTTCATTTGTCAGATTGAGTCCAGTATAGATCAGTGTGTTTCTCTGGAAGAACCAGTGTTTAAAAATATTGCAAGCAAGCATTCTATGGAAAGAAGAGGGTTTCCTCTTTAAAAGCCAGGAAACATCTATCATGTTGGCCATGCTGCCAAGGGCTTTACTTACATCTATTTTATGTTCTAATAGCCTTCAGACTAGCCTGCAATAAAAACTTGAGATGGAAAAGAATCTAGCAGACCTGTAAGATACAAAGCAAGTTTGTCTTATTCAAACTTATTGAATCATTGATTGATTCAATTATTGGGAATTGATTCATGATAAAAAAAAATAAACATTCAGGTTCTTTCAATGATTCTGTTATTATTCATGGAAAAAAATGTAGCAGGTCTCTAAACTCAAGAATAATTTTATGTAGCTTTTATCTACACAAAGAATCTTGAAGGTTCTTTGTGCATGCCATATAGTAGGGATTAGGACTATTTTGTGTAATGTTGTAAATGCCAAAAACATAATAGTATAACATTAAAACAACAGAAACATCTTTGAAAACCTAAATTAAAAAAATAAATGAAAGAAATATCCTGGGGTCATGCATCAATGCACAGATTCAATCAGCTCATGAAATTTTGGTGATTTTTAATTTTTTTAATTTAGAAGGAGGGTCATTGGAGCCATGTAGGTGTGTTGTGTTGTCTATGGCACTGGTAGTGCCACATTTAGGGTAGAGATGATCAATGCCTGATCCTCTTTATATTATTAGACTGTAGTTTTACATTCTTTCTTACTGTCCATGCGGTCTAGCTCTAATTCAGTTGAAATTCTGCTGGAGGGCTATTGCCTATCTCAGATATAGTTTTAAGTTTCCTAGAGGATTTTTCTTAATCAGCCTGCAAATAATTTTTTGATACAATAAAAATAACACTTAATCCTTGTTTTGGATTTTGTAGGTGGATATAATACTTTCACTAGAAATGTTGAAGACATATATGAAAAATGGATCAACATCTTTAATGGATCAATGCTTTCACAGTGCTGAACAATCATTTGCATTATCATTAAATATGCTAGATCCGTCCCAACTACAGGTAATAGAAAAGATGTTATAATCTGTTTATAATAATGTTAACTTCTTAATGAAAAAAACTTGTGCATATTTTCCCAGGATGCTAAAAAAGCAGTACATTTATAAAGAAGCTCATCGCTTCTTATATTAAAGGCGCCAATGTCAGAAAATATAATTAGATATTGGTAAAAAAAATGTTTCTGTCAATTAACAAATTATCTATAGGAAGAATATGCAAAACATTCTGAGTTGAAAATGTTCTAGATGGAGAAAGGCTTGGAACAAAATTTCTTTGCTTTAGATCTTTGTTGAAAATTTGGGTCAAAGCAGGTAATTTTACTCCGAAATTATTTGAGTGTGTTCCATCTGTCGTGTTCCTTTAGGAGTCATTAGTATCTGTATATGATACCTCTCAAATGTTTGTACTTCCTTCTTGATAATTATTGGCAGTGAATGTATTTAGCAGAGTAGTTTGGACCTGCTTCTGTTGACCTTTTGTCAAACAAATATAGACTTCAACTTAATGCATTTATGTGCTTTTATGAGTGTATGCTGTCTACAAATGATACTGCATAAGAGCTGGTTCCTCCAGCTCTTAAAAGGCTTGGTCCATCCCTCCCTCAAGAAATCATACCTGGATCCAACTGCATTGGACAATTTTTGTCCCGTTTACAGCCTTTCCTTTCTAGAGAAGATAGTTGAGAAGTGGTCTACAGCAGCACAGGACCTAGAGGAAGCATTATCTGTATCTTTTTCAGTTGGAATTCAGATTGGGGTATTCTACAGCACCAAGATGGCATTGACCAGACTTATAGATCACTCTGGCGGGATTGGGATGGGGGTAGTGCATGTATCTTTGCCCTCCTAAGTCTCTCAGCACTTTTTGTTACCATTGATCATGGTATCATTTTGGACTGGCTTTAAGGGTTAGGAGTGGGAGATACAGTGTTGCTGTGATTCTCTTTCCTTTGTAGCAGATTTCAGTTAGCATTGGTGTAGGGGAGAGATCTATACCCTGCTTTGTGGGGTCCGTCAGGCTCTCTCCACTCCTATTTAGCATCTAAATGAAGCTTTTGGGTGAGGGTATCCATCAGTTCAGGGTCAATAATCAGTATACTGACAATAGTCAATTATAATCTGGGCCAACCAAATAATGCATAATTTCCCAATGTTTGGAGACTGAGTGACTGCAGGTTTTGGGTTGCCCCAGTTGTAACGACCTTCCATATTTAGTTCTGGATGGAGCTGCACTGCTGAGACAAAACTTAGGTACAGTTTGGGGGTCCTCTTGGATTTTTAGCTCCTGCTGGAATTGCAGGTGGCAGCCATAGCCAAGAGGGCCTTTGCAGAAATCCATCTTGTGCACCAATTGCACCCATTCCTGGATGGGGAGTTCCTACTCACAGTCACTTGTACCTTGGTCACGTCTCATTTGGACTATTGCAACATGCTCTGTATCAGGCTGCCCTTTATGACCATCCAGAAGCTACAACTGTTCTAGAATGCAGCAGCATGGATAGTTATGGGTACACTGATTTACACTCATGTAACACCATTACTTTATGAGCTGCACTATTGATTTGCGGGTGCAATTCAAAGTGCTGATTATCACCTATAAAGCTCTTCATGGTACAGGGCCAGGTTATATGAGGGATTCAGGTGACCCCAATCTTTTTGACCTTCCATAAGGCCTTAAAACCTGGTTTCCTCCCCAAACTTTGGACCAGAGTGCTGAATCAGCCTGTCTTGTAGCTGTTTGGGGATTGGAGTATGTTTGTGACTTGGCCTGAATTGTGATCTCTCTCTGTGTTCTGTGTTTTCTTTTGTTTATATGTTTTTACTGTCATGTTAGCCTTCCATGCTATTTATGAGTTGGGAGGACATAATAAATTGCCAAATGCAAAATATAAGCACCGTTCATACACATTAGGAAAAAGTACCAATAGAAGATAATATCCGTAGCTCAGGGTTGAACTGTGGAGTCCTTGGGGTTCTCTGAGCTTGGTTGTTTTCTTGCAAATGTTTCATTACCCGACTAGGTAACATCTTCAGTGACATTAGGAAAAAGTGTCAAGCTGATAACTAGTGAAGTATATTTTTAAGTATTATTATATATATTATTATATTGAAGTTAACCTTTTGCTGTTTTGTCTTTGGCTCATTTCTCTTGAGTTAGTGCAGGCAGGTTGCAAAAAAGTGTTTTTTACTCTTGCTTCCATTGTTGCTATGAGAATTTTTAAAAGGGTTTTAAAAATATTAGCTATTTTGTATGTTAAGTAGTAGATAGTATTCAGCAGTATTACCCTAACTACTTTTATGCTCCTAGACCAAAAATTGTGGGAGCAAATAGCTAATTTTTAATTGATCTTTACTGTCACTACTACATATCATCATTTGGCTTTAAATCACATCTCCAGTCACTTAATGCTAAATTTACTTCTTGGCTAGATTTGATATCAATCTCCCTATCATGACTAAGCTAGATTAGAAACTTTGTGTAGACATGAATGAAGCCACAAACATAGCAGTTGAGTGCCCACTGTGGTACAAAAAAGTCAGAGACTTTATACAGTATAGTATAGCTTTTAACTGTGGCCTCCTGACCTTCCAAATTAATGGATATTTGGCGAGTCTCTTGATGGATTTGGAAGGCAGTTTTGTTTATGTAACGGTTCTCTATAGCCTGGGAGCCACTCGTTCTTGCCTCAGCAGCCTCAATCCTTTCCCATATGATGGAAGACTTGAAACATTACAAATTCTGTTTCTTTGGAAGACAACTAATTTCATACGCGTTCATATTCTTCCAGGATCTGAGTATTTCCTATAGGTAGAGTGAAACCCTTTTAGTGATTTTTAGCATTAAATTAAAACAAAATAATCGTGGAAAGATTAAGTTTTCAGAAAGTCTAGATACTTTTAAAGAAATGAGGTAGTAGGACACAAGGTAATTAATATCTTAATAAAATACCTGGCCATAGCTGGAAATCACATACTGATAAACCAATATGAACTGAATGAGAATAATCATCTTGGTGAATAACCTATGCTCAGGATTTGGATAGGAAGATTGCAGTCCTGTTAGATCTGAACCTCTCAGCAGCTTTCAGTATTATAAGCCATGATACCTTTCAAGATACCCATCTGAAATAGATTAGCTGATATCAGATGGGTTAATTGCTAATTCAAGGTATTCTAAAAGCTTGGTTGTTTATATGGGCTTTTAACTAATTCATTACATTTGCCCCATATTTTTATAATGGCCTAGTTTATATCTCATTCTAAGCTATGGGGGAAAGGAAGAGAGAGAGAGAGAGATGCCGCAAAAGCCAAAAAACTGTTTTATACTTCAGCATTATGTGTGATCAAACCTGTATATCTGCCACAATATGTAACAACAAACAAACATTTGCACATCTTCTAGTCAGTTGTTTTTTTTAAAATATTCCAGCTTCTGAACCTTGCTCTTGTTGATTATGTTGTGATCATGTACGGATATGCCAGTGCTCTCCTTGGAATAGGACAGCCTGAGGTAAGACTTCAAGCTATCTCAAGCTTTTTACAACCTACTAACATAGGAAAGTAGGGATTTAAGATGCTTTAAACAGGCATGAAATTAGTTTGAACAAGGCTTCTTCAGGCCAGCTCTTTGCCTTTTTAAGCACTTTCCTTACATCAAATTTGCTACAGCTATTTTTATCAGAGCTGACATATTACTTAGAAAAAACAGTATAAATGAAGAAAGGTTGTACATTTCAATCATTCTTAGCATGAAATTTGACTATACTTATATTTGTTACGATATATGATCATTTAAAATAGTTGAGGTTGAACATTTGAGAACAAAAGTGGTGCAATATTTTATTGATAATGGTTGCTCCTACAATATGATCTGTATCAGTTGCTTCTTAACTTTTTGTGTAGAAGCCACTATAATGGAAGGATATTTGAAAAGCTCCTGAAGTCTATTATAGTCTCCTGGACCAGCTGAATGTGCATCAGGGGAATCTCTACACATAACAGAACTGTCTCAACATTATTGTTATTGTTGTTATTTATTATAGCATTTCTTCTGCTGAGATAAGCTGCTTTCAAAAACTGAATTTATCTATTGGTGCCAATTTGTAGAATGAAAACAGCAAAATATATGCTTCATTCATTCTGCAACTATTAATTCTACAGTAAATGGCACACCTTATTAAAGCTATTTTTGTGTCTGAATATTTGCATAGTAATTCTCAATCTCTTTCATTTCTTCCAAAGGAACTAAGCAAAGCCAAAGATCATTTTAATAAAATAATTGAGCAATATCCAAAAGTGAGATTCAATTGCTTAGCACATTATGGAATTGGAAAAGTATATTTGAGACAAAATAGGTGAGTAGTACCATGATAGTGGTATAGTCAATAGTTAGCACCTGATGGGTTGGAGCTGATTCACATGATTGATTAGCAAGCACTTGCCACCAATTTTTTTTTATTTTTATTTAACAAATGCATAGGCCACTCAAGGCAACATAAACACCCCTCCCTCCTCCAATTGTTTTCTGTCTTCGTTAGCCCCTGGAAAGAGTCAGGGTCTCTGTATGCATAAAAGTAAACAGGGAATGCAGAATGCTTGGAACTTCCTGGCAAAAAGCAGGTCTGAAGAAGGCCTGGCAGTTCATTCAGCCTGATGCATTGAGTACTTTTTTGCTCCTCCTTGCTTCTTTTCTCTCCAAGGAAAGGGTGTGCTATCCTCCTGACATCTTATGAAAAACTGGGAACAGGAGAATCAATCCATAGTCTCTTGTGGATTGGCCAGAGAGCTGACAGCTGAACAGTCACAGTTCTCACATTCCAGAGGCCTGTCCTGTAAAGAGACTGGAAAAGTGTCTAGATTGCACTGAAACTTTGCTTTCCAAGGGAGGTGGAATCTGTATTTTCTTTCTTTATGAGTAATTTTTCTGAATTTGTACAACACACTAAATCACAACCCAGCCAACCATGATTTAGCTAGGAAGTTGGGTGAACCAGCTTACCTCATTAACTTATGCATTGTGCAAATCCAGAAAATAGTGTTAGGTGAGTAAAGTATGGTTAAATATACAGGTGAAACTCGAAAAATTAGAATATCGTGCAAATGTTCATTAATGTCAGTATGGCAACTCAAAAGGTGAAACCAATATATGAGATAGATGCATTACATGCAAAACGAGATATGTCAAGCCTTACTTTGGTATAATTGTGATGATTATGGCGTACAGCTTATGAAAACCCCAAATTCACAATCTCAGAAAATTAGAATAGTGTGAAAAGGTTCAATATTCTAGGCTCAAAGTGTCCCACTCTAATCAGCTAATGAATCCATAACACCTGCAAAGGGTTCCTGGGCCTTTAAATGGCCTCTCAGGCTGGTTCAGTAGGAATCACAAGCATGGGAAAGACTGCTGACCTGACAGTTGTGCAGAAAACCATCATTGACACCCTCCATAAGGAGGGAAAGCCCCAAAAGGGAATTGCAAAAGAAGTTGGATGTTCCCAAAGTGCTGTATCAAAGCACATCAATAGAAGGTTATGTGGAAGGGAAAAGTGTGGTAGAAAAAGGTGCACAAGCAGCAGGGATGACCGCAGCCTGGAGAGGATTGTCAGGAAAAGGCCATTCAAAAGTGTTGGGGACTTTCACAAGGAGTGGCCTGAGGCTGGAGTTAGTGCATCAAGAGCCACCACACACAGACGGATCCTGGACATGGGCTTCAAATGTCATATTCCTCTTGTCAAGCCGCTCCTGAACAACAAACAACGTCAGAAGCGTCTTACCTGGGCTACAGAAAAAAAGAACTGGTCTGTTGCCCAGTGGTCCACAGTCCTCTTTTCTGATGAGAGCAACTTTTGCATCTCATTTGGGAACCAAGGACCCAGAGTCTGGAGGAAGAATGGAGAGGCACACAATGCACGATGCTTGAAGTCCAGTATGAAGTTTCCACAGTCTGTGTTGATTTGGGGAGCCATGTCATCTGCTGGTGTTGGTCCACTGTGCTTCATTAAGTCCAGGGTCAACGCAGCCGTCTACCAGGAGATTTTGGATCACTTCATGCTTCCTTCTGCAGACGAGCTTTATGGGGATGCTGACTTCATTTTCCAGCAGTACTTGGCACCTGCCCACACTGCCAAAAGTACCAAAACCTGGTTCAATGACCATGGGATTACTGTGCTTGATTGGCCAGCAAACTCGCCTGACCTGAACCCCATAGAGAATCTATGGGGCATTGCCAAGAGAAAGATGAGGGACATGAGACCGAACAATGCAGCGGAGCTGAAGGCCGCTATTGAAGCATCCTGGTCTTCCATAACACCTCAGCAGTGCCACAGGCTGATAGCATCCATGCCACGCCACATTGCGGCAGTCATTGCTGCAAAAGGGGCCCAAACCAAGTACTGAGTACATATGCATGCTTATACTTTGCAGAGGTCCGATATTGTTCTATTTCCAATCCTTGTGTTATTGATGTCATGTAATATTCTAATTTTCTGAGATTGTGAATTTGGGGTTTTCATAAGCTGTACGCCATAATCATCACAATTATAGCAAAGTAAGGCTTGACATATCTCGCTTTGCATGCAATGCGTCTATCTCATATATTGGTTTCACCTTTTGAGTTGCCATACTGACATAAATGAACATTTGCACGATATTCTAATTTTTCGAGTTTCACCTGTACATTAGTCACTGTTTTAAGGGGGAAGGGAGAAAAAAATAACAGGTTTGTTATAATTGTTTAAATAAACTATGAGTCTTTTTATGTACACTGTAGATTTTCTGAAGCTCTAGACCAATTCATGAAATCAAAAACCATGGTTAATCTTAAGATTGTGCCTGGAGTACTAACATGGCCTACAACTTCAGTAGTTATCAAAGAGACAAGGTCAGAGAGATTACAAGTAAGTCACAATGCTGTTTTGTACTTTTTATTGAGCCATTATAAGCCATCTCACATAGTGCCTCTCTAGAATATATTTTTCATCATGACAATTGCATCAAAACAGAAGAGCTTTTATTCTTGTTAAGTAGAGGCATAGATAATTTTATCCATCCATTTCAAGAGGCAGGACTTGTAGAAACTGCTTCTACCTTTCAGAGGGGCTTGTACTGCCTCTGCTGGATAAGCAGGTTGCTTCAGCCATTGAGTTTGCAAAGCTCACATGTGCCCTTAAGCATGTCTCTTTGCTCTCTTGCTTCCTGTCAAAATAAACCTGCCAAATTTGTTCCTAGGTATAAACAATGTACTGCTGCATTATACATGTAGGTGGGAGCTGATGCTCTCTAGGCAAGGCTAATCAAACAACAGTAATAAATACCACAATGTTGATGATGATGCGGAGTAATCAGTGCAGCTGGAGAGGAGACAATAGGGTGGGTAGAGAGGAAATTGTTCCCTCAGGGCTGAAAATGGGGAGAATAGTTACAGGAGCTGCACCTGCCAGTATCTGTCTCTGCACAGGGAGGTGTTTTCCACATGAGAAACATTTGGATAAGTTTCCTGTGCGGCGGCTGCTCCTTTCACCTCCCCCAGTGACTTATCCCAAATGTCTCCTCTGATGTTTATAAATAGTGCTTAAGCTCTAAGGAGAAAAAGGTGGCTTTACTTTCTTTATGTGAGACTCACATTATAACATTTCCTCTTCTAGACCTTTCAAGGTAAGCAATTTTGACCAAGCAAGTGAACTTTCAGTAGGACCCTTCTCTATCAGTGATCAGATCCCCATTCATGATAGTACTCTTAGTACCAAGGAATTATAGTAATTGGTGCGTGTTGTATTCTTATGACCTGGATTTAGTTAATTCTCCTTTTGTTGAGTGTTAAACCTGTTAAGTGCTGCTCCTACCTTTAGGAAAACTGAATTCTCAATTTTGAAATCAAGACATATTATGTCTAAAACATTCCGGCAATTCCCAATGAAAAGTGATATAAAGGTATAGAACTGCCAAGCCAAGGATTGCAGCATGGGGTACTTCCTCTCAGGTTATATTCAGCAGGAGGAGAGAACTGGAGTAGAAGCGTTTGGGAGATACAGGACTTAGGGAGGCTCAGAATCCGAGCCTTGGAATACTTTTCCCTGTCAGGGAGACTGAATTAGGATCTTTTTAGTGCAAGAGGTAGGCTACTAGTGACAGGATATAGACAAAGCATTTTGAGGCAGTGCATCTGGCCCTGAAGATTTAAGATCTTTTAAGGCAATAGATATTCCCTGACTGTGGTTATCATCCTTTAATCATCCTTCCTTGTTCTCGACTTCGTAGTCTGGTGGAGCCATCCTTTTTGTGCCAAATAACTAGTTCTGTCTTTTCTTTGTTATCTATTAGCATTCTTTGTTATCTATTAGCATTCTGCTAATCTTCAAGCCTGGGCATATTTGTCCAGGTGTAGGAAATAAACCCAAACTATTTAATTGAATAGTTGAAATAACCCCTTGAAATAAACCCAAACTATTTAGTTGTTTAATGGGTAAAAAAAAGATCAGCATTTTAAATTGGGCTCAGACGGTACTCTTACATATTGTAAGATTTCCTATGCGTAATAAATTTGTACTTATTAGCTTAGGAACTTGATGGTTATGTTGAGAATTATAAAAAAATCTGATCCTTTAAATGTCTTTCACCTAATTTGGTAGATAGCTTCACTGAGAAAATGCTGCTAAAATATCCATGTTACTGCTGTAGTACAGAAGGAATTTTACATTGTTTTGATACAGCTGAAAACCTTGAGTCTGTCTTAACTGACAGTATAATTACAAGTAGAAAAAATCAGACACACTGATTTTCTAACTGGTGAAAAAAAGCCCTCCATACTGAAAACTGAAATTAAGATATTCAGTCTTTCACTTAATGTGTTACTTTATGTGTTACTATTGTGCAATCAACAGTGATAATTTGTTAGGACTTAGTGTGATGTATGTAGATGTTACTCTTGTTCATTTGCCATGAATTTGGTCTTTCAAAGTTGTTCTGAAGCTTAGTAATACTTAGCAGTACAATCTCCAGTGATGGTATATAACTTTGGTTTTTCTGGGTCATAGGTTATATTGGAAGGTTGTATTGCAGAATGCAAGTTTCCTCCAAAACCAAATGCAGTATGTCGTTACCAGCAATGCCAAGCGCATAAAGTCAAAATATATTTTAGTGACCCGGATTTCAAGGTAAATATTATATTTTAATTATGGTGTATCTTTGTTCAGATGCTTTTGCAAAACATATTACTTTTCTAGTTTCTAGATTTCATGTTTTAGTCATATTTTTGCAGGGTTAACATTTCTTTCTCCAAATTTCAGGGTTTTATACGTGTTGCCTGCTGTGAACAGTGTATAGTAGAATTTCATTTAAATTGCTGGAAAAAGGTGAAAGCTACAAGATATTGTGATAAAAATGATAAGGTAACATCTTGAAAATCTCTTCTTTGTAGAGGCTGCTTAATGTTGTATTGAACCAAATGGAATTTTATGAGTTAGGCATGCTTGATATGCATTTGTGTGATCGATATTTGCTCTATCATCATGACACTTTCACCCATAATAAGGGAAATTCATGGGTTCAGGGTTACATCGGCTTTAGGCCATTCAAAGAATGTAAGGAAAAGCTAAAGAACTGCTAATATGGCATTACAGGAGAAGAAATTATTTCTTGTGCTTTCTTCCCTTAGTGTATTTTGTTTGCAATTTGCAAAATAACCTAATGAATATTAGTTACCTGAACTCAGTTAAGGTCATGATGTCTTTAAATTCAGATTGCTAAAGATGATGATGAAAGTATGGATCCATTCATGATACAATGAATGTTCAGCAGTAGTAAATGTGTTAATTAATATTTGAAAGGAAACGAGCAAAATAATAAAATAATATATCTGTATGTCATTTATACAATGCTTAAATTTAGTATAAATTAGAAAATAATACGTAAATTTCACAAAACTTGCAGTGAAATCCTATCCACAGATACATTTTCTGCTAACATTCACAGGATATTCTTCAAGAGATGTGTTTCACTCCAGACTGTAGAGGCCTTATTTCTAAAATCATTGTCTTCAGTTCTTCCGGTATTGTCAAATGTGAGGTAAGCATTGATAAAATATTAGGTTTTTTAAAAAAAATTGCTTTCTTTCAGAGGAATCAAAATGCTAAGTTATTATTTTGCTGCAGACAGGAATTTTGGATTTACTTAATTATATGTGCTCATTATACCAGTTGTGAATAAGACTGTACATTTCCTAGTTCTGCTTTCTCCAGAGCAAATTCTTTCTTGTTAGCAACCAAGGCAGTTGAGGGATTCATGCTGAACAGCAAAGCAGTAGAGAAGAAGAAATACATAAGCTTGTAATTTGCTCCTAATCTCTTAATCGCCATTCAAAGAGTAGCAGTCTGTGGTGTTTCACCTTAGCCTAGCTCTAGAAAATGGACCTAGATGAAAAAAATCTATGCTGAATAACTATATTCTAATGTTGAATAAAATAATGTATAATCTACAATTAAATAACATTTGTGGTCTCAGTAAAGCATGCTAATATGAATTAATTTAATAGTAAAGCAGCATCTCCTTCATTTTAATAATTGTAATAAAATAGTGTTAAGGAAAAGGAATATTTGAAGCTGATATTTTTTGCTTCCCTAGTTTGAACATAAAATAACAACCAAGAGTCCTCCAAGGCCTATTCTAAAGCAGAAATGCTCAAGGTAAGTTTCCAGACTCTCCAAGTAAAGTTTCCAGAACAACATATTCCCAATAAGAAAAGATGATCTAGTAACTAAAAAATGCTATTTCTTTCGATGGGATACATAAAGATACTGCTGATAGAATGCTTGGGGTAACTGGGGTTACCCTGATTGCTTATCCTCCGGCCATGAGTGACCTATCAAGATTAATAGGGCTTCTCTAAGTCACTTTGAGGTAATAACTAATAACGTTCAAAAGTTTCTAAGCACTGTACGAATCAGCATTTATCAACCTTTTAATTGGATTTTCATTTGGAAAAGAATATCAGTTTTGAATGGGACCTAGTACTGTAAATACAATCAGTGGTCATACAAATTTGTGACTTTTATTAATGTTTATTAACATAGAATGTAGAATTACTTAGCCATGTTTAATTCTGTTGAGTGTAGTAGAGCTTTGTGGGAATGATGCCATTGTAGTTGTACTTGATATTTTTGGAATCTTTTGTGTCATTATATTTACTTTCATTCATAGTGTAAACCTTAAATGTCTGTATTAGCCCATATTAGGCTACAGACAGTTATCCAGGATACTAAAGTTCATGTACCTTTTAATTAATAAATATTTTATTAATGACATATTTTAATATTTAAAGATTATTTTACCTGCTTGTCACAGCACTCCTGAATTTCATCTTCGTTGAGAGCTGTCCGTATGCCCACATAGCTCATTAGCTAGCTCCTCTTTGCTTTTGTCAAATAGGAACTGGGCATGAGACTTTATGTACCTCAAGCACTGATGATTTTGACCTTTCAGTGGTGAATTATATGCATGTATTTTGAAATGTCTTATAAGGCTCAATCTTAAGTCTTTGCATCAGTTTTAGGAAGTTACAAGTAAAACAGGAGAAAAAATTAAGAAGAAAATTTATAAAAGAAGCAGTCTCCTTAACAGAACTTGCAGAAGTATTTCACAGAAGCAATGCTGTGGCGAAAGATGATAGCCGTAAAGGTATCTGGATATAGATCTTTCTTTTGAGAATATTTCATATCTCTATGTGTTGATGCCCTGTTTATATCACCAGAGTCTGGCCATCACAGCATTTGTTTTATCTTAGGAAATATGCCAAAGAATTTTTTTGTTGGGGATACAGTCCTGCAACTTATTGGACAGTATGCAGTGAATATACAAGGTGGTGTACGTGATGCCTTCAGACTTCTGACTGAATTGATTTCATGGTGGGTACTTACTGAAGAGGATTATGCACTCTTTTCAACAAGTTGTCTATCATCAGCTGAAGTAATGGACCAGCTCATAAGCTTTTTAATTGCTAAAAATGACAGAGTGAAGACAAGAATTTTTGTACATGTTGTAAGTGAACTTGAAGAAGTGGATCCTAAACTACATGATTGGATGAAACATCTTGATAATAATGGTATGGTCATGTTTTCTGTAGTCATATAATAATTTGAGTAGTTCTGTTTCACTCTAGGGCAATAGCTTGAATGAGGTTTGTTTATCTTAGAGAAGAGATGTGGCTTAGCTGTTGTTTGCCTGGAAATATTCTTACTAATTCTGATCTGCAAGTTCCCTTATGCTTTACTCTTAATTCAGGTTAAGGTTATTATTTAAATATAGAAAGAAAAGGCTGTATGAATCTTGGAAATGTGTGTCCTCAGTAGGCAACTTGGTAGTCCTCTGCACTGAGACCTCCAGCAAAGTGAAGTGCCTATTGCAGTGTTTCTCAACCGTGGCAACTTTCAGACATGTGGACGCCAGCTGGCTGGGGAATTCTGGGAATTGACGTCCACATGTCTGAAAGTTGCCACGGTTGAGAAATACTGGCCTATTGCATGCAAATGCATATGGAGGTAATCCAGGGCAACTTTCAAAGCAGCTGAGCAAGCCTTGCAAACGTGCAACTGCTGGAGTACTTCAAAGAATGGAACTTTATTTACATTAAAATGCTTTGTGAAGCACCCCTTAAATGCCTTCAAAAGCTCAATATTGTAGTGATCTAGGGTAAATATATACATTATTGCATCTGATGAAAACAAAGTATATCCTAAAACACATGTAACTGTACCTGTCATAACTATAGTCTTATCAAAATCCCTTAAAATCAGTCACATCAAATTTGGGGGGAGAGGAATTGGAATGTATCTTGGCTGCCAAGTTTTCTTTTAGGTTTCTTGTCAGACTTTCTTTCTAATTTGTTCATTATAAAATGCCACTTACAGTGGTATGTTTTTAATAGCTTTAAGAATAGGCTTCTGTATAAATTTTTAATGTTTCAGGGCAGTGTAGTATCCAAAACTAGATGAAAATTGTCACATTTGTTTTACTCTGCTGGCTTTGCTTCCCCTTTAAAATCTATGCCATTTTTAATATGCCCAGGCTAAAACCAGTATGTTTCTGGAAACTATATGTAGATTAAAGTTACTTTATTTACTTTGTAGAATAGGACACGTATCTCCATCAGTGGTTAACTTCTGTTTCAAAAGGATAAATGGCTTTTTTTAACTGAAATTTAATTTCTACATCTCTATGAGCTTCTTTGGGAGGAAGTGTGGTGCAAAAATAAAATATAATATTAATATGAAAATAATAATATAATATTCTCTAGTATAGAATTCTTAAAAGTGCTCTTTAAGAAAATTTTCTGAAGTGCTCTTAAGAAAAGCTATTCAGGAAATATTCAAACACTTCCTAAAATAATAAACAGATTAAAACTTACATACACACACACATACATGCACACATATATTATAAATGCCACCCAGAGGATAAATGATAATCTTCACATGAATCTTACTAGTGCTGCCACTGCTGTTACTATTGCTATTATTTTGCAGGTTTAAAAGCTACCAAAATTTTTCTCTCGGAATATACAACTTACATTTTACAGCTTGATTTTAGTTCAGTAGCAGTCCTCTGGAACGAGAGATATGGTATTAAGCTCAGCAGGACATTCACCTGCATATCTGAAGATATGACTGAAAAGCTAAAATACTTAGATCAGTTCTCGTTTATGGAAATTCGCTGTTTACTGTGGCTATTAGAAGAAAACAGACAGTGTTTCCCATTTCTTCATCAATGTTTAGATGACTATTTTGATAACCTGGGTAAGTATGAAAGGATGAATAAAATTTACTCTGAAATGTAATCACAATTCCTGGAGGTGTATTTATATTTGTCACCTGTTTGACAGAAATCCCCAGAAATAACCTGGCAGAGAGGAATAGCTGATTTTTCAAGTAGTGTCAGCTTTGTGAGGTAGTCCAGACAAGAAGCACACCCAGGAGTACTAGCTCTATCTTTATTGTAAGGTTACTTTAACAGAATCTTGCAAGTCTGAAAGTATCCCTCCCATCTCTCACGTTTATTCTCCTGAAAACTAGGGAGGGTCCCTTCTGAAACACTTTGCACTGCCCCCCCTCTTTCGGGCTTCCATTTTGTATATCAGACTGTTGTCTAGGGTGCTGCTTTTCTTCCCAAGGTCATTCCCACATACCATTACAAGTAGTAATATTTTGGGTAGGGTAGATTGTGATGCAAGTATAGAGATTAGGCAAACTGTAGGCAAATTCCATACTTGTGGCTGTATATGGATAATGTTGGGTATATAAAGTCCCAACACTTTGATGGGGATGGGATGGAAGTTTATTTTGGTTATACCCTTGACTAAGATTTGTTGTTAATTAGTTTGTTGGGTATGTAATGGTAGGCCTGTTGATGTGTTGATTTCTGTAGTCACAGACATGAAGAATTTTGTCTTCAAGCTCATTTTGCGTATTGTGCTGAAATTATTATTTGTATTTAATTCACTTATTTGAACAACTATTGAATTCTGACTGTAAAAGCATATGTGCAACTCTGATTGGAGTGGGTCCTGGGATATAGATTATTTTTGAGAATAATTTACAATGTTCTGTGCTTTTTTGTGTATTTTTCTTATAATAAATACAATTTATTTTTTAAATAGATAATCCTTTTATTGTGTTAAAGAAGGAATATACTGAAACTACTTCAGTAAGTTTGTTTTTTCTTTGTTGCAATTAAAACATCAGTGCATTAATAATTATTTCTAAGAGGTTTGGAAGAAATAGACAATGTTAATCTTCCTATGTTAATTTTAGATATTGCTCTCATACCACATGTATTATTTTACAGCTAATCCCATATTAACCAATAAATTTCAAAGCAAATAAAATACATTATTTAAATATAATTTAAGCATGGTGATAGTATGTGTCAAAAGCAACTCATATATTCCTCATTGAAAATAGCTCTAACTTTTTCTCAAATATTTGACATCTTCTGGGGCACACATTATCAAGGCAGTGTGTTCATGTGTTCAGAGTTAAATATAGAGTTCAGAGTTAAAATATCAGAAGCAACCCATTTTTCATTATGCCTTTTTTTCCTTTAGTCCTTATTCTCTCTGCAAAAATTTCTCCTTTGGTAGTGTTTACTATATTGTTGTGTTATATTTATAGTTGCGTTACGTTTATATATGTAGTACTGCTAACCACAGGTATCTGTAATCTGGATATTTAAATTGCTTCAAGCCCTGTTTTAAAAGTGAATTATGCTTAGTATTTCTATTACTCTTTATGAAATAAAAGAAATGTTATATAAGAATTGCTTTTGGAAATTGGGAATGACATTTGCAAAAGGAAACCTTTATATGGGATGGGAAGTCTCAGATTCCTGGCCAGAAGCAGCTCATAAAGTCTTCTGCCTGCATCCCAGGCAAAGGTCCCGCCCCCTTTGTGCAGGACAATTCAGGGAGTGATTGTTCCCTGCTGCACGGGAAAAAAGATCTGCAGAAGGAGAGTTCAGCCTATGGGCTGGATTTAATTCTCCACCCCGCAATATATTTATGCCCTACCAGCACATGCTGTGTCAGAGATGGGGCCAAGAGATGTAGCCTCATTCCTGTTTGCATTGGTAGAATAGAATCATGAAGCACCATGTGTACAGGATGAGGCTTAATACTGAAAAGGAATGAGCATGAATTTAGGAGCAAGACTGGCTAATCATTGTAAGAAATTAGGAAATGTGATATTTGTACTTAATTTGGTAGAGGCAGAAATTATATAATGCATTGTTATTTCACAAAGCTTTAACAGTATATTTCCAATGCTATATAGCTTTTTTTAATGTGAAACAACAATGTATTTTATCTGTCGTGGTACTGGTTATGTGAACTAGATACCTCTCTCTGATTTGGACTTTGCAGTGTAAGCTTGGATTCAGTTTTGTTAAATTTTGGTCAAAACAGTGTTTCCTGAAATTTGTATTTAAGCATTTATCAAATTGCTTTTTGTTTGGGAGGATCCAGATACATTGATAGTTTTTGGAAATATTGTTGGTTTTGCCCTAGATGTAATCAGTTAGAAAGGAGGGAGGATGCTAATGTACTTGTATGTGTCTTATGGAAGTCAAAGAACATTTGGTTTGTAAATCTAGGAACAGAATACTGGAGAAGATGATCTTTGGCCTGATTCAGCACAGTTCATATATATTTAAGGTTGCTGTTTTCCTACTTACATAATTTATAAAGAAACAGTATACTGGGTCTGTTTATTTCTTGTATGTAAATGCAATGTTTTGACATCATCAGTGATCACTGGCTTTTTTCAGTATTGTTCAGTACTGAAGCCTGTAATGTACCAGGACAGAAAATAAACAGTTCCCAATTTTTAAAATAATTATTAGCCTGAAAAAAAGAACAGTTATTTTTTTTTCCTGTAAAATATTGAGGAGACATGGTTAATGCTAAACATTTCATTTCTTTTTTCTTCTAGAATAATGCTATCAAAGTTAAAAACAAAAACCGAAAAAAGACAAAAGAATCCAAGGTATATAGTTTTAAAATGTATCAACAATATTGAATCTAGCAAATCACTGTTTACTTTCCTTTCTTTAATTTTCTCTCTGTTCACTGGTTGGAGACCATTTTTGTATGTTTTGTTTTGTGTTGTATTTCAAAAATAATGTATCTTTATTTCCATTCTTCCAACATTTTGTAGCTTTGATCATATGAGCAAACTCAATTTCTGGGCTATTTAGGGTTTTGATAGAAAGAAGAAATCTAGCTAATTAAAAACTCACTATTAATGTATTTATTTTAAAAATATGTGTAACAGAATAATAGTTTCAGAGAGAAAAATAATATTTTGACTCTAGATGCTACCAAAATGTTGGCAGAAGATATCATCTTAAAGGGGCATTCCTATCTGGTGAGAAAGTAGCTTTGGATTTAAATATTTTTATATTCTAATTGAAATGGAACTTAATGTGTTCCATTTAAGTTAATGGAACTTAAGTGTTAACTTAAGTGTTAAGTTAAGTCCACTGTTAAGTTAATGAGACTTATAAAAGTGCACAAAAATATCTATCAACAAAAAAATTAGACTCAGAAGGGTAATCATGTTAATTCCTTGAAACAAAAGCCTTGAATTAATGTTACATTGATGTATTAGGTTATATAATTTTACAGTCTACTTCATAGGACACCAAAGCTTAAATCATAATTCATTTGATAAACAATTCTTATTATTATTGTTTCAAATTTGTATAGCTGCCCATCTCACAAGAAGTGACTCTGGGTGGCATACAACAATCAAATAAAAACAACAATTAAAATACAATCATTATAAAAATATAAAACAATAATGATTAAAATTGAGATATATTAAAAAGCAAGATATACAAACCATGGGCATGGAGAGAATGAATATATCAATAGTGAAGCCATCTTACGTTGTTATCGGTTCCCTGGGACCCCCAAGCATGGTGACATAACCAGGTCTTGAGGGACTTCCAGTACATTAGCAGAGATAAAGCTAATTCTCCGGCGGGTAGGAGAATGTTCCATAAGGCAGCCACCAGGGCAGCGAAGGCCTACTTCCTGGGATCCACCAAATGTAAGTTCCTGGCGGATGTTATTTGCAACATGCCCTCTCTGCCAGATCGAATGGGACGGGCTGATGTAATCGGGGAGAGGCAGTAAACAACATTGATAAAGTCTTGGCTGGATCAAAACCTACAAAGCAACCCTAACTAGATTTTATTCATCAATAAATTATATCTGAAGAGTTAGCTAAAAGTAGTCGGCTTAGCAATCATTAAACCTTGAGTCCTTTTGGCTTCCTCATTCTCCAAGTTCAGGTGAGTCTGGATCCAGATGTAAATAACATCCTAGTTTAATGCAAAAGGGACAACAATTGGTATTTTTCTTAAAATGCATATCTAATTTTGAGGAATAAATAATCTTGACCAATTCTGGGAATGTAGAATGCTCCTATTTAATTTCTTGCTCATGTGTTAAAAGGTGTCTGCAGCGTGCAAGCAATTCTAATTATAGTTTGCTTGGTTTTTATTTTTTAAACAAGTTTCTTTGTTCTTAATTTAGGCTATTTTTGTTTTGTCTGGTGGAGTTGGTACAGTAACTCAAGAAGAAGATAATATATTTTCTGAAGAAAATACATTGTAAGTTGTATTGCATGAAAATGCACTCATCAAAAATCTAGCCTCAATTAGATTCAGATAAATTCTTTTCTTTGTGGGAACTATGTATATGCTCATAACTTTTCTTTAAGGCATTTAAAACATGCAGTGCCATACCACATATAAGACAGATACATTTTGGCTCAAAATAGTCATATTTTATGTCCAATTGTTCCCATTTGACAGTGAAAAGCTCTTTGATTAGCAGAAGCTTCCCTCAGAAGGAAAAGGTATGAGGTAGCTTTTGCTGATCTCCTGCTTCCTTTTGGAAACCTCTTAGGAATTGAATAGAAAATAATAGATGAGGGAGGAGGAGCAGCAGAATATTTCCCTTTCCTATTTTGCTAAGGGAAATTGGTGCTGGATCAAACAGTCCTTCACTGTTGGAGGGGCACCAGAAAGTACAATTAAATCATTATTTCTTAATTCTGTTTGTACCTTGAGGAAAGCTTTTATAATACACAGGACTCAATTCCATCAGCATCCCACACAAATATTGTGAAAGAATCTTGATTAATCTCTGCTATACAGATAGTTCTTGAGTTATGACCATTTGTTCAGAGACTTAGCAATAAAAATTCCGATCTCAATTGTGGTTGTAAGTTGAGGACTACCTGTAGGAAGTTTGTAAAAGCAAGCAAAAAATAGTGTTTCATTCCACCATTGAAATAGTATAAGATACATGTGGCTTTCCTAGTTACTGCTCATAATGTAATTGTAAATTGAGGTTAAGATTAATTTGCAACCAATTTAATGAACTGTTGGCGTAAGTTCATTTTGTTATAGTTAGAATTATCATTGTTGTGGCCTTGATTGAGCAATTTAACTATAAACTGTTAGGCACACCATAGTTTACAATGCATTATTTTTTCACGTAGAAGTAATCTGCTGTTCAAGTTTATCTTTTTTTTTTCTCAACAGAAGTTTTATGAATCCACATGAGCCTTTTAGAATCCCAGATGGTCTTCATGAACAAGTGATGATATTTGAAGCATTGTATAATACTGCTTCTTCTAACAACAGTTATCAGAGATTTTTGGACCATTATCCAGATCCAACTTGTGAAAGCTTATATGAGTATGTTCTTTATTTCTCCTTTTAGTTGAATGCTCTTTATTAAGCAAAAAGTATGGAGGAAGAGTTGGACTGAATAACAATTGTCAATTGTTAAAAGTTTAACTATTTGTATTCTTGCTAAATTTATGGAGAGGGATTCCTTTCTAAACCTTCTATTGAAGCCTCCCAAGCATCTGTTTCAAATGTGCCTTAGTTTAAAAGCAGAGCAATGGATTGCTATATAGCTAACTGAAATTAGCTTTCAAGATCATATATTATTGGCAATCCTTTAAAGCATTTTATTTCCTGTATGGTCCCTTTGTGAGGTGGTTCTCTTTTTTCCTTGTTTTTCTTATGCCTATCCAGTTCCTGTTTATGTTAGATTTTTTTGCTGGAAATTCTTTTTCTTTTGCTAGAAAAGTATTTATCCTGACTATGTTCACCTGTTCTAGCTTGGCACCAATCTATCAAAATATCTATTGTTCCCAAACTTGGATTTAATACAAAGTTTGTTAATTGTCTTAAGTTGCAAGTTGTCTCTATAGGATAAGATGCAGCATATTGGCTTCAAGAATCTAGCTTTGTTTACAGTTCCCCTTTCACCATGTATGTACTAGCTACACGGAAAGGGAAGTGGGCCTGCCCCAGAAGATTACTTCCTTGAAATCTCTGCATGTTTGTTTAACACTTGAAAGGGAGCCACACATTCATAACAGCTCCTTTTAAATGTGTGGGTGTTTAGGGATGCATTCAGACAGTGCTACAGTATCAGGAAAAATAGTCTAAATTCTTCCACAACATGTGATATTTGGAAAGCCCTATAGTGTTTGATACAAAATTATATAAAGTCTATTTTCTAATTTGTAGATATTTTTACATTTCAGATTGGAATTCTTAAAATTGTCACACTGTATTATTCTTGTAAAAGTGAGCGTTTAAGAAGTACATTAATAACAAACAGCTGACTTTTATGGCTGCATCATTGCCTATGGCAGTGATGGTGAACCTTTTGGGTTCAGTGTGTCAAAAATTCAGAAAATGCCTAACTTGACTCTGCTGGCATGTCACACATGAACAAAAGAGAAACAATTCTTTACTTATTCATTTATTTTCAAAAATACAGTCCAGTCATGTGTGGTGCTATGTATTATATTAAGAAACGTCAAATAATTACAAAAATGAAATATGAGTAAAACAAACTCAGTTTCTTTGGTAACTCAGGCAGAGAGAATAGTTGTTGAGTGTTGGTGAACACTGGTGTGTCACCCAAACTGTTGTGGCGTGTCACCTTTGACACGCGTGTCATAGGTTCGCCATCACTGGCCTATGGCAAATAAATTTTTGCCTCCATCTATCTGAAAATCATGCAATATTTCTGAATCTAATTCCTTCAGAATATACTGTAAGAATGACAGAATGTTCCCACTTCTTACCTAAATGCCATCTGTTCTAGACACTTCTGAGCAATCTTAATTGTGTATATATAGTTTATAATGCTTATTTGGATATTAAAATTATATTTTGATTACTTTCACAGCTATTTTTCTCAAATCTTGGAAGAACATGGTCCCATGGAAATTGATAATCCACTATTAGTTGGGGAATATGAACATTTTCCTGCAGACACTCGTAAGATAGTGGAGAATGCTGGTGGTCTGAAATCTTTTCTCCTAGGATCTCTACGTTTTGCTATGATGGATGATCTTATTGGATTGATGAAACATGCAGTTATGCTACAGGAAAATGCAGGACTCACTGGAATTGATGAAAACACTAAAAATCAGGAAAATTATTCAGAAGGCCTGTATTGTCAAGAAAACAATTTCCATAGCAAATCCAGTTTAAACCCAACTGCTAAGGAATTTAAGCCTGTCTCTTTTATTAATAAGCCTTATATTCCAGTATCTACAAATACTTTAGAATATGTGACTACTAGCCCCTCCTCATGTAGTCCTTTTGCTTCATCATATTCCTTTTCTAGTCAGACAACTGACACTGTGCCTGTGGCAAATGTATCTTTGTCTCCAACTGTAGCTGAAAGTCATGCAATATTTTTGAATGAAATTGGTTCAGAATATGTAAATGAGAGACTGTCTCCAGTTTTTACTCAAGTGCCACTTATGCCAGATATTTTTGAGCAAACCAATTATATATATGCAGATTATAATCTTGATGCTGATCCAGAAGAAATGACACGCAGCAAGTATACGGTTGATAAATTTACTACAGCTGATCAAACTTTTCAGAACACTCCATGCATAGCAGTGAAGTCTGACATTCACACTTGCAAAGATAATCCTGACCAGGTTGAGGATCATCATTGTAATGATGCTGAATGTGATTCTGTTACCAAAATAAAAACAGAGAATAAATCTCTAGCAAGAAACAATCCCCGTTCAAGGATGATTGCTATACAGGTGAGAAAAGTACATTAGTCTATGTCATGTATATTAATGAGCTAGTACTTTCATTCCTTTTCTACCTTTTTGACCACTTATGTATACACTGTACAGTACTACAGTGGTAAAGTATATTTTGTTTCAAACTTGAAACATATCATCACATTTCCAAATTTCTGCCAAACCTTTCTAGAGTGGCTATAGTTTGACAGAAACAAAACATAGAACGTTTTGTTTGTTCTGGGTTTCAGCCAAAACAGAATCTGTAAGGATTGATTTGCACATCATACTGGTAGACATAGACTTGATTTTGACATATCTCAGACGTATTAGTTAGCTAACTGTATATATCTAATTACTGAAAAATCAAGTGCAGCTCAAGTAATAGATTTTTGTATATTGGTGTAAGCAAGCTGTGACTCAGTTTCAGATCCCCTCTGCAAATGATGAGTCAGATCTTGGTGGTAGGACAGAACACAAGGAGATTACAAAAAGAGATGATTTGCCTTACCATATTTGGTTTGGTCCACTACTGTTACGTATTTTCCCACAGAGAATATAGACTTCAACTCAAACTCAAATGAGAGGTTCCACTCTCATTCTATAAGTTGAAGTGCTCCCCACCCCACCCCATCTCCCACTTTAACATGAGAAGAGTCTTTGTCCCTAGCCCAGCAGGAAGACATAAACAAAAAGCAACATAACTACAGCCCTCTGCCTTCATAGTTCAAAGGCCTGGTGTTTGCTAGTCACTGTCAAACTAGAGTAAAAATATAAGCTTCGTTAACTAAAGCCTGAACTTAGGGTCCTTGCTGACTTTTCTACTGCTTTGTATTATAATCAAGGTGCGCCCAAAGCAGTAAATATGTTTTGTGCTTAAAATGACAATTGCATGTTGGAAGTTCAACCTGATAGTTCTCGGTGATTTGGAATTTCTTAGGTTTGGCTCAGACAAAATCAGTAGGGGTTGTTCTGGGATGAGTAGGAAAAGCTTATCTTTTCCTCTTCTTCCTCCTCCTTTGCCACATGGCCTTGGTGCTGGGCCCTCCTACAACCTTCCCAGCACCTGCCTTTCCCTTATCTCCCTTAGCCACGGCCAGCACATTTGAATTCAAACATAGCTTTCCAAATCAGCCCATCCCTCCTAGTATCTTTCTAGTATCCCCAACATCTGATGAGGATGCATTTTTCCCACTGTCTCCCACTTTGGAAAACCTCTGCCAGAACTCATGTTTTGGGTCCATGCCCAAACACATTTTGAGATTGTCTCTGGATGAAATACGTGCATTTTGGACTGGGCAAGGACCACCCCGAATTGGTTGTTTCATTCACAGAACACTTTGCACATCTCTAATTAGAGTACTGTGTCAATGCCTCATTTATTGCCTTTGGACTCGTGTTAGGTACAGTGGTACCTTGGTTCACGAACGCTTCTGTTCACGAACAATTCAGTTCACGAACAGCTCTGGTCGCAAAGTTTTGCCTCCGTTCGCGAACTCCGCATCGGGTTACGAACAGGATCCGCGGCCATTTTCCCTCCCGTGACACGTGGTCGCGGCTTCCTGTAGGGAGGGGGACTCTCCCTCCAAGCAGTAACTGCCTCCCCACCCACCTTCCTGTCCTCCACGCCAGAAGTCGCCTCGAGCAAGGTTAGCTTTCTCTCTCTTTGTACTGTACTTTGTGTCATATTTTTGCGGTTTAAAAAAAAAAAACATATGGTTCAGAACGGATTAACCGTAATTACATTGAACCTTATAGGGAAATTTGATTTGGGATGCGATCAAAAATCGGTTGGCGACCAAATTCGTAGGGGTCAGAACGGATTAACCGTATTTACATTGAACCTTATGGGAAAATTTGATTTGGTTCACGACCAATTCAGTTCGCGACTGAAGTTGCGGAACGAATTAAGTTCGTGAACCGAGGTACCACTGTATTATCAGACCATTATATGCATTTTTTAAAAAAGCAGTCGAACAAAATAAATAATCAATGCTAATAGATAAAAAACATTCAAACCTCACAGATTTCAGCTCTTTAAAGATTGTGGGCTCTTCTCTCTGGGCTGCTTCTTGGGATGGAATATAGGTAGTCCTCGCTTAACGATAATTTGTTCAGCAACCGTTTGAAGTTACGACGGTGCTGAATGAATGGTACTTAAGCTCGGTCCTCAAAGTTCCAGCCGTTCCAGCGTCCCCACAGTCACGTGATCAAAATTGGGCGCTTGGCAGCCTGCCCACATTTATGACTGAAGGTGCACTTCAACTCCCCCTGCCAATCTCCCCCTCATCCCTGCCCTTTTAGCCACCCTGCGCTCCTCTCTGCACCCCTGCTGCCCTGCATTCTGCCACTCTGCCGTCCTAAGCTCCACCGCCTCCACTGTCCCTGCTGCCTTGCGCTCTTCTGCCCTGCCGTCCCCCCCCCGCTAATCTACACCATCTTCTTCCTCCCACTGCTGAGAAAATGCACCTGGCCTGGCCCTTCACAACTGCTGGCCACACGCAGCTTTGAAGCCTTGCAAGGCCTTAGGAAGGCAGGACAGCAGGGGTGGCGGAGCATAGGGTGGCAGGGGTGGTGGAGTGCAGGGCAGCCAAAAGGGCAGAGGTGGGGGGAGATAGGCGGGTAAGGGGACTTGAAGCAGAGGTTAGTGCAGCAGGGCAGGAGAAGTGTGAGGTCCTTGCCTAATGACAGTGCAAGTTACCACAACTGGGACTACCAAAACTGCCATTGCTAAGCGGTGCAGTCACATGATGTTTCGCTTAACAACTTCCAACTTAGTGATGGAAATTCCAGTCCCAATTAGAGTTGTTAAGCAATGACTACCTGCAAAGCCAAGGTACATCTTTCTAAATTACTATGTTTCAGTAACCTGTCAGCTTCTTAATATCTTCTTCTTTGTAAATATTAGAACCATTCTGTGCATCATACAGTTGCTTCCCTTTATGTTGTTTTTTCTAGCACTGTCATACTTTAGAGTTCTAAATATGTTCCATATGAAGATCATAATAAATGTACATACTCTTTTGAAAATATTTTTGGGACTTTACGTTGTAGGTAGATCAAGAACTAACAGATGTGGGAGTTAATACTTCACCTCTTCATCCTTATGAAACCCAACAAGTAAGTAAACTATCAGATATGTAGAGTGTGCCCAGGGAGGGGGAGGGAACAAAATGTATCTCAGGATTGAAGCTGTTGTAATAATAAAACGTTGCAGTTTTAAACTTCCTAATTGAAATTGCCAATACTTAGTACATTTGTTTGGTTAGCTTTCAAATTTGGATGAATATGTGTAATATGTAAGATCACATTAAAGGCTGGCTTGCTGTTTAAGTTCCTGTTTTTTATTGGGAGAGGAAATCAGATGTTTGTAGCAGAAATTGGTATTTCTTTAACACAGCTTTTAAATTATCAGATTATTTTTAAATGAATATTTATAGATAAAAGAATGTTTACATTTTAATCTATGGCAGCAGTAATAATCTTAAATTAGTTATTGCTGCTGCTTATGGTTATGCAGACTGACTAAAGCATTGTAGGAATGTAGGATGTAACACTCATATTTTGCAGGGAGATATGTTGCGTATGGAGAAAGAACATCATGTACTACAAGAACAACTTAAAGAAGCAAGTGAAAAATATGAACAACTTAAATGTCGAAGCTCCAAAGAGACCAATATTTTAGAGGAGGAGTTATTACTACTTGTTGAAGGAAACAAGGTAATGATTTTCCTATCAGGATTTTCTCATGGGAAGAAGGTCATCCCGTTCCCTATACAAAAAAAACAGGTGTCGAGATTATTCTATGAAGCTAATGTAAACAAAGAATCTTGTGATTCTGTTATGATTTTTACTGCCACCTACTGTAATGTGTATGTTAGTTATTCAGTGGGGGGGGGTGACATGCTGGCAATATAACGGGAGGGCTAAATGCCCAGCCTGTTCAGTCTGTTTGTCTTGTAAAAAGTTAATCATGTAGTTTATGGGTTATGTAGTCTTAACTAGTAACCAAGTAGTGTACCTCTTCTCTGAGAGTGTTTTTTAGCTAGAGACTTTGTTGTGGTTAAGTCTTGGAAGCTAAGGTGAGAAGAAGTCTTTGTTATATCCTATATTTTGTATGCAACTTGTATTTTGTAAAGTTTTGCATTTTTGTCAATAAAGACCAGTTAGTTTATATTTTCTGACTGGATTTTCTTTGGAAAGCTAATTATGGATATTGCATTTTGCAAGCTGTCATGCTGATGTGTAAGTTACTTGAGAGCAGGATTTTTTGGGACCTTTTTTGCTGCACTCTGCACAACATTTCCATCATTAGCAATTATACATGTAAAGGGAAAGAAATCTGGCCACCAACACCATTGTAACTATTATTGTTTGTACAGTCATAGGGCTAGCTGTATTTCATGGCTTTTTAATCTTTTGCTAAGAAAAACTTTACCATTATAATTCAGTCTGTATTTGAAATGAGATTATTTTAAAGCTTTTTTCATTGCAACATGGAAGATAGAGAGTCACTTTGCTGCATAGCAAAAGTATTTTAAAAAAATCGTAAGTAACTGATAGGGTAATAGAAACCTTAGCTGCAGCACCTAGCTTAAGCAATATTTTTTTCCTTTCAGATGTACATTAATAATTTTACTCATCACTGTTTTTTAAAAAGTTTTCCAAATAATACCTAATACTATTTTCATAATTAAAACTCGGATGTCTTGTTTTAAGATAGTACTTAATATGTGGGGGTTTTTTTAATAATTTTTTTGTTCGTTTGTTTTATAGCTCAGCAAGAGAGAATTGGATTGGTTTCATCAAGATGCAGAAGTGAACTTTAAAAAATGGCAACAAGAAAAAAAAGAAAATCAAGAAGGATTAAAAGCAGGGAAAAATAAAGTCAGGAAGCTAGTAGAAACCAATGAAATGTAAGTTTACTCTGAAAATGAAAACACATTTAGGTGGTAAGGAGGTGTATAGACTTCAAATCCAAATATTTTTGCAGATTTTAGTTTGTTTCTGAATACAGGTAGCCCTTGGGTTACAATGGCAATTGGGACCAGAATTGCCATCACTAAGTGACACAGTCGTAAAGTGTGACATCATATGACCATGTTGCTTAGTGATGGCAATCCTGGCAGTCCTCATTGCTGTTGTTAAATAAGGGACCATGCAGGTCATTAAGTGAAGACCTCACTGAACCACAATTTCCAACTTCCTGCTGACTTCCTCATTGACTTTGCTTGTGGGAAGCCAGTAGGGAACGTTGGAAATCATGATCACATGACCGCAGCTTGCTGTGATAGCTGGAACTCTGAGGACCCATCGTAGGTCCCCCTCATTCAGTGCTGTTGTAAGTCTGAATGGTTGCTGCGTGAGTGGTCGTAACCCAAGGATCACCTGTATTAGCAGGGAGTTACACAAAAAATAATATGGTTTTTATTCAACCTCAGAGAAAAACAATCCCATTCAAAACTTGCCTTCAGACTACATCATCATCATCATCATCATCATCATCACTAGATTTTTATCCTGCCACACATACATACATATTTGCTCAACTCAAGGCAGCAAACATATCTTTCTCCTCCTATTTTACCCACAGCAACAACCCTGTGAGGTGGGTTGGTGTGAGAGAGAGTGACTGGCCCAAAGTCACCCAGCCAGCTTTCATGCTTGAAGGAGCCCTAGAACTCACAGTCTTCTGGTTTCTAGACTGGTACCTACCAGTACACCAAACTTCTCAAACTACTTCAGTGATATTGTATTCCAGCAGAACAAAAATTGAGACATTTTCAATGTTCTATCATACAAAATAATAAAAACTTGAAAAAAGGCTCCTTGCTTCTTCATATTTTTATCCTAGGACTACTAAAGTTAGTTATGATAGTAATAGATGCTGAATACTACCTGCCAGAACAATTGGCTAAAGCAGGGGTCCTCAAACTTTTTAAACGGGGGGCCAGTTCACGGTCCCTCAGAATGTTAGGGGGCTGGACTATAGTTTGAAAAAAATATGAGGGTCCCTCCCGCGGAGTATGAGGAGAGGAGAGCCGCCGGGCCCGGCATACCTGTCATATAGAATAGTCCGGCTCTGTGATCTCCCTCCTCGTGTATCGCCTGCAGCTCCCGACACAGCCCCGACACTTCCGCTTGTGACAGACAGCAGCGGCAGCCAATCAGGCGGGTGGGCCGGATAAATGACCCTGGCGGGCCATATCCAGTCCGCGGGCCGTAGTTTGAGAACCCCTGGGCTAAAGTAACGATTCTGTAATTTTTGTAAAAACTTCCCACAGCAAGCAATAAAAGCAGCAACTTCCACATGCACAAATAACACCTAAATTGAAGCTACCAACGTTTGATTAATGTTGTTATGTATGGTCAAAGTTTATGATATTGTCAAAAAATAGGCTGAATGATTTCCCTTTATATATACTGACTTGTCTTTGAAAAATGCTAGCTATCATACATAATTCATATTGTTGAATATTACGCTGTCTGTGATTCAGTTCTGATTTTAGTATTTTCTTATATCGCTTATGGCATAAGCTGGTTATTTAATGTTGAGTGTTGACAAAAAAGGGAAAAAAACTGAATACTGTAATATAGTTAAGAAATATTGTATTCAATATCTATATGCTATGATATTGCTTGTTCCTAAAACATATCTATGTAATAAAACAGATATATGAGAAATATTGATGAGAAGGATAAACAGTACAAAGCATATTTGGATGAATTTCTGGAGATCAGGTAGGCTTAAATTTGCTTTATTTAATTAATCTTCAGCTAGACTTTAAAAGCTTTCCCAGATCATTTGATAGGGTTTGGTAGATGTACACTCTCCACTGAATACTCAGAAATTACTTTGTGAAAAGTGTAGTCATAAGCCCTCAAAGAGGAAGTTGTAATCCTGTCAAAAAATAAAGTGAAAAGGGCCCTCTATAAATCAGGTTAAATATGTTTGCTGTGTTCTAATTAAACTTCAATTATGTGTTGCTACTTAAATTTATAAGTAATTATATACTGAGTTAATTTTTTGCTTTGCATGATGTGCATGCACATAGAAGTCTGAGCATATGTTAAACTGTCTTTAAATTTACTTTTCAGTAATAAGTTTGAATGTGAAAAAGTAAAAATGGAGGAACTTATAAAGAAGAGCCAGGATTACCAGCAAGAATGTGTTGAAAGAGCAATAGCAGCAGAGGTAAAATATATGATGCTACTTGAACATATTTCTGATTCCTGCAAACTATTCATTGTCTTCATAATATTTTATCATGCTTGTCTAAAAATTACATACTTGAAGTAATACTCTTATCAGACTCCCCCCATGAGGACTCATCAGCAAATCACATTTCTCATGACTTTTCATGGCTTTGTTCAGTATCTTGACCAAACTTGGCAGAAGCAGCTTGGGCCCCTAAAATCTTTATTGTAAATAAGAAGGAAGCCATATGTAAGAATTGGTTGCCCACTGCCAGTGAGAAAATGTAAATGGCTTTTATAGCCTTTGGGTTTAAACATGTGGCTTCTTCCTCCTTACTTTCCAAATCAATGGATAGTTGACCCAGTGCTAGTTGGTCTTGAAGCCCAGCAGTTGTTGTATGTTTACATAATGGCCATCGCCGGCCAGGAGCTGCTGGTTCCCACTTTAACCCTCACACCCTTCCCCCCACCCCCAATTCCATTTTCCATCCCCCTCCCCCATAATTTGGAAGGATCATCTCTCTTTCCTTTCTTCTGAATTGAGCTGCAGGAGAGGTGTCTTCCATAGCTCTATCTCCATTTCTTCATCAACAGGTACTCCCTCCATTTTAGATATTTCATGACTCCTGGCGCCTTTTCTTCCTTGTTGAGAACCCCCCCATTTCAGAATTCTCCTCTCATTTTCAGTGAGAAAGCCTCTATTTCTCTCATCACTCATGCAGTCTCACTCCTCTCCATCAAGTCCTCCTCCCTTTCAGAGTTAAAATAGCTGGCAGATACAGAAACTTTATGACAAGCTTCTGTGATAAACTTGCAGTAATTCACAAAGTGTTGAGGTTTAAAGTTGTGACTTTTTCCTCCTGCCTCTCTAAATTAATAGAATACTTGTGTAGCACTTGGTGGTCTTGATACCGAGTGGTTATTGTATGTTTTTATAATAGCCATCTCTGGCTTGGGAACAACTGGTTTCCACTGCAACCCTCAGCACTGACTTAAGGGAGAGGGAAATAATGAAGAATTGATAATTACATATGGACAAATCAGCAGCTACCATTCTCATGGATAAATAATAATAAAATGGACTGAATTGGCCTGTTTTTCAGACCACTTTTTTGGCATGATTGGTGGGGTTTAAGGGGGAGGGGGAGCCAACAGCTACCATTCCAGTTCTTAGAACACTAGAAAATGGCCTGTAATCATCCACCTAAAATTGTTTTGCTGCCTAAATTTGGTAGTCAGAACTCAGCATGCTGAGGGCTGCAAGCAAGAAGCAAATTGTCCACCCCTCCCTTAGTTTTTGGATCAAAATGTTACTATTTAGAGTACGTTTTAGAACACATATGCAATTTTGGTGTTAACTGTTCTAGTTTTTAGTTTGTTACTGGCCTGTATTGGTTTTTAAAATATTTTTATACTGTTACATTTTCAAGATCACAGTTTCCAGTAATTAAAAAGAATAGTGTCATAAGTGTTTGGGATTAGTTGTATTCTAGTGTTACAAAGTTAATGTGATACACTGTTTTCTCCAGCATGATGTTTAGATTTATGCTAAATTAATTTTATTTCAGGTGTCAGTACTTGAAAACTGGAAAGAGATGGAATTATATAAATTATGCAGAAGGTCAGCAAATGCCAAAGCCAATCTTAAATATCTAAAATTCATGACCAGGTATCGTTTAGAATATACAAATATTCTATTGCATATGTGGTTATTGTGAAAGGATCCTGAATGGTACTATAAATCAGGGTTTTTGAATGAAACTGTGTCCATGGAACCTTAGGAGTCCATGAGAACTTGATAGGGTTCTGTAAGAGACTGAAGGGGGGAGAAAACCCACCTTCATCTGAATGCAGCTGATTTTCTTTCATTAGAGTCACCTCTTTATCATTAGAGTCACCTCTTGATCAAGGATCCCTGGAAATTTGATTTTTTAACTAACAGGTTCTATGACCTGAAAAGGTTTGAAAACCTCTACCAAATTACTCACCATTCGCTTCTGGCATTAGATTCTAATTCTTCTCCTAACAAATCATACCCGTTACTAAAATTTCTTCATGTTGTTGTAGGTTGCAGCGTAGAAAAATAATGTGATTTGTGAACTATGTATATGTATATTTGCTTCACTGAATTTGACTCTGGCAGCAAGTTATAGTGCTATCACGATTGTTCAAATTATCCTGAAATGAGTATCAGTTGATAAAACATTTGTTAACAAATTGTGCTGGCCATTTTTTTCCAGGAAGCTGATATAACTCCTTTTGATGCTTGGAAGGCCAACACACATGATTTTAGGGTTTTGCATTACTTTTTTCCTCTGAGAAAGCTCTTTCGACTCAGGCAGTTCATGGGGCGCAAAGCAGAATTTTCTCTTTTTCTGCCTAGGTCATGCTGTCTTATTTTGTCCTAAATCTTACCTATATAAAACCTTGATTAACTTCTCTTTTTCCTTCCAAAAAAAGTCTTGCCTTTCAAATAATATGAGGACCTACTTTTTATGTTTCAGCTCCATAAACTTGTTTTGGAAAAGAATGCTTGTAGAGAAAAGAATGCAAACTCTAATATATTAAGCAGCTATTTATATAGATTGAATTACTAGACTGTCATTTCATGGTTGGAATTATTTTTAATTATAAAAGCAGGATATAAGTTTTATGAATGGATTAATTAATATCAAAGTATCAAATTACATAAACTACATTATATCATTCTCCAGTCATTCTGCAAGGCCTCAGTCAAAGTTACAGATTGATTCTTGGGAGTCATTTATTTCCAAAATTGGGGAAGAAAAGAAAAAAATAGAGGTAAGTCTCTTGTAGTAAATTGTGTAGAATGCAGATTCTACAAATTAAGCGTTCTCTTAAAAGGCAGAAACAGTGGCTTCTAGGAAGCTGGCCTATTAAACTTGTTTTGAACCATGTTTTAATATCAAGATTTTTCTGAAAGCCAATAAACCTGGTTCAGATATACTAGAAGCTATATATTTTGGCTTCTGTATTTGTTTCCCTGGTCACAAAGGAAGGAGCAGTGCAGATACCTGTCCAGTCATAGCTAATGTGTGTAATCTTCCTCCTTGCAAAAATGACTTAATATTGCTTCTTTTATCTATTGGTAAAATGCATACATTTTCTTAATGTTGTGGTTATAGAAATAATCAAAATAGTATGTGCGTAAAAAATGCTATAGGGTTTTAAAAGTCTTTCCGGCATTCAGGACAGGGTCCATATTTTAATTGTATACTATAGGCATTTTCACAAAATGTTTGCCTTGGTAGGCATGGTCAATCAAAAGGTGAAAGGCAGGGTATAAATCTAATAAGTAAATAAAATAATAATTTTAGCAGAAGGAAGACTGCTAGGGTTGCCCCCCCAAATACCCCAGCCTCCCAGATTGCATTGTAACCACAGTGTATTACTGTCTTTCTTCTGCACAGATAGCTGTATCTACTTTTTTTTTTTTCTTGAAATGCTTCTGGGTCAAAAATGTGGTACCCACAGTATTAGTCTTATACTTTCTGTGTTCAAAAATGTATTCTTCTTCTTATTAAAACTAGTAGTCTATGGAACAGAGTGCCAGTCTTAAGCATAAATTTTATTTCTGTTAATCCTTCTGGTCCAACATATACCTTGCATGCATTTTTAAACAATAAAAAATGTTAGGGGACTTCAGATCACTGTTTGGAAATGTGCTTACTTGCCCAGAAAAAAACTGAGGGACTAGAGAGCATCATGGGAGGCTGGTTGGGAAGAGCAGTCTTGCTATTCTGTCTTCTGGTAAATGGGCATTTTGTTACATATTGTGCCTACCATTCAGTTGTTTTTACAGGTAGTGCTTGACTTATGACCATTCATTTAATGACCATTTGAAGTTACGATGGCACTGAAAAAAGTGACTTACTACTGGTCCTTGCACTTACGACTGTCGCAGCGTCCCCATGGTCATGTGATCAAAATTTGGGCACTTGACAACCGGCATGTGTTTATGACAGCTGCAGCATCCCGGGGTCATGTGATCAGCATTTGTGATCTTCCTAAGGGGCTTCTGATAAGCAAAGCCAGTGGGGGAAGCCAGATTTGCTTAATGATTGCAGTGCTTCGCTTAATGACCACAGCAAAAAAAGTTGTAAAATTGGGCATGACTCACTTAACGACTGCATCGCTTAGGAATGGAAGTTTGTTTGTTTGTTTGTTTGTTTATTTATTTGACTTGTCCCCGCCCATCTCCCCACAATGGGGGACTCTGGGCGGCTTACAACAAACTAAAATTGAAAATACATAGTTAAAATGATAAAAAAGTTTAAAAGTTATAAAAACCAGAATTTACAAAGATAAAGATAAGGCTAAAAAATCCAAGAGGCCGATAGAGGCCACACCAGGCCGCTAAGGGGCCAGCCAACCCCATTTCTGATATCCTCCCTCCCCGCCCCGGCCAGATGACAGAGCCAGGTCTTCAAATCCCTCCGAAAGGCCTGGAGTGAGGGGGTCTGTCTCACCCCCAGGGGCAAGATGTTCCAAAGTTCCAGTCCTGATTGTGGTTGTAAGTCGAGGACTGCCTGTACCACGGGCACTCCGTCTCAGTCTTGGAAAGAGCCATTTCAGCCACCCGGTCCGTTCCCCTGCTCAGTGCAGGAAGCCAAATTAAAGCATCCATCACAGAAGGCTGTTTAGCCTGTGCTTGAATACATCCAGTGAAGAAGAGCCCACTATTTTCTTGGGTAATTTGATTGAACTGGTGAATTTCTCTTACTGTTCAGAAGTTCTTTCTTTCATTCAGAATCTGCCTTCGTGCAACTTAAATCCATTATTCTATGTTCTGAATTCTGGAATGAGAGAGAATCAGTCCCAATCTTCTTTGTGACAACTGTTCAGATCTGAGGAGTGCTTTCATATTCTTCATTAGTTGTCTTTTCTCAAGGCTAAACATACCCAGCTCTAAACTAAATCTTAGTTTCTAGTCCTCAGGTTACCTTTATTGCTCCTCTCTGAACCTATTCTAATTTTTCTGAATCCCTCTTAAAATATGGTGTTCAGAACTGGATACAATATTTGAGGTGAGTTCTGACCAAGGCAGACCAGAGAGGAACAATTACTTCCCGTGAGGTGGAAATTATATTTAAATTGATGCAGACCAAAATTGTATTTATCTTCTTTGCTGCCACATCACTGGCTCATATTCAGTTTATAATGAAGTAGTGCTCCAAGATCTTTTTCACAAGGACCATTACCAAGTCAGGTATCTTCCATTCTATACTTGTGCACTTGTGTGTGCGTGTGTGTTTTGTAAGTGAAGAACTTTGTGCCTTTCTTTATAATTCTGATACTTGCAATTCATTTCTCTAACCTATCAAGATTGTTTTAAATTATATTTCTCTGTCCTAGGGTATTGCATATCTTGCCCAATTTTATATCACCCGCAAAAGTTATATGCATTCCCTCTACCTCATCATTAAAATTATTTATCAAAACCTTGAAGCATAGAGGACTCAGGAGTGATCTTTGTGGCATTCCGTTTGAAAAGAAATATTTGATGGCACTCCTCAAGTATGATCTTCAAGCCACCTATGTATATGTTTAGTCACCTGCTAATCAACATACCATGGTGTACTTTGTCAAATGTTTTGGTGAAGTTAAGATGTGTTATGTTTACAGCATTCATACAATTTATTAAAGTTACCCAGTCAAAAATGAAATAAGATTAGTTTGGCAAAATTTGTTATTAACAGATCCATACTGACACTAGGTAATTACCACAATGGGTTTTTATATTATTATTGTTATTATTAAGCATTTTAGAAAAAATATAATGTGCCAATAATAGAACTTCTCATACCAAATATCTCTGAATATAATATTTAGCGCAAATTTAATATTTTTTTCCATCGAAATTCCCATTGTTTCATTTCTATTACAGTATTCAAATTCTGTATCCATTTAATCATGCAATTTTTTGTCTGTTCCATCACATTGTTTTCAAGTGCTTACAGTTCAGTCTCTATCTGATCTGTTCTAGAATCTTCCCAGGTATCAGTTGAGACTGACTAGTCTGATAGTTTGCTGGAACTTCCTTTTTTAAAAAACAGGGACAATATTTACTCTGTAGTCATTTGCCACTTTACTATTTCTCCAGGATTTCTCAGGTAACAGATATGTATTCAACCAGGCCATCAACTATTTCCTGCAATACCCTAGATGTAATTAATCTGGCTTGGAAATGTAACACAGTGTCAAAGTTCTAAATGTACCCATGAGCTCAAAACATTTGGGACATCTTTGCTTTGAATTAACTGTGGGGTTCATAAACATTCTTGAACATAAAGATCATGGCTCTAGTGTTCTCTGGGCCATTCCCCACTGCCTATTTGATTGGCCTGCCCAGGCAACTGATGGGCCCAATTGGGTTTCAGAAGGAGCTTGGGGTTCTTCCAGAGGATCTGAAGCATGGTTCAGCTGAGGCCTTGGTTGCAGTTTGGAATGAGCATGCAACAAGGGCCCTGGATCAGATTGCACCTGTGCAGACTCTCTGTGTTTGCAGATCTCGTAAAGCTCCTTGGTTTACTGAGGAGCTAAGGGAGATGAAATGATACAAAAGATGCCTAGAGTGCCTTTGGTGAAAGACAAGGAGCGAAGCCAACCAAACATGGGCAAGAGCCTTTCTTAGGACTTACCTTGTGGTGATAAGAGCTGCGAAGCATACTTACTCCTCCACTCCTATAGCATCTGTAGATAGCTGGCCATCAGTCCTGTTTATGGTGACCAGGTCCCTTCTGGGTAAAGAGGGGCCAGGGAAGCCCTTGCTGGGCCTCTGTGAGGAATATTCTCAGCATCTGTTGGACAAAATCACTCAGCTTCACTCAGAGTTAATCTCTGTCTAGGCAGATCCTATGGAAGTGATTGAGGCACATTATCTGGGAAGAGTTTCAGTAGGCTACTCCTAAGGAAGTGGACAGGGTCCTTGGATCTGTTAGTTCTGCCACCTGCATGCTGGGCCCATGGCCCTCCTAGTTAGTTAAGGCATCCCAGGAGGTAGCATGTGGTTGGGCCCAAGAGGTGATTAATGCCTCTTTGTGGAAAGGGGTGGTGCTGCCTGTCTTGAAGGAGGCAGTGGTGCACCCCTTCTTAAGAAGCCATCTTTGTACCTGACCATATTAGACAACCTTTGTCTGGTTTCCAGCCTCCCTTTCTTGGGGAATGGTGTTGAGCAGATGGTAGGCACTCAGCTTCAGAGGGCCCTGGATGAAGTGGATTATCTGGACCCTTTTTAGGCTATAGCACCAAGACAGGGTTGGTCATACTTGTGGTTGACCTATAGAGGGTTTGAGAATGAGGGTTTGGGAAGTTCTGGCCCTCTCGATCTCTCAGGAGCTTTCAATACCATTGACCATGATATCCTTCTGGAGTGGTTCCAGGGGTTGGGAATGAGGGACACTGTTTTGTGGTGGTTCTCCTCCTTCTGTGACAGGTTCCAATCAGTGTGGTGGGGAGTGAGGGATTGAGCCCTAAGCCCTACAATGTGGGGTGCCTCAGGACTCGGGCCTTTTACTTCTTCTTTTTAACATCTGGGTGAGGTCATCTGCTGGCATGGGGTGCAGTATCATCAGTATGCTAGTGATATCCAGTTGTACATCTCCAGCCTTGGCTGACCAAGAGACACTGCCCCGGTGCTGGCTCAGTTCCTGGAGGGAGTAAGGTTTTGGATGGGGAGAAATTGGCTTCAGCAAAACCCAAGCAAGATAGAGTAACTCTGGGTTTTTGGTCCCCCCAGTTCAAGTAAAATACCTTTGACTCTTACCAGGGCTGCACTCCCCCCAACAGAGCTGGTATGCAGTTTGGAAGTTCTCCTGGACTCACAGCTCCTGCTCCAACAGCAGGTGGCAGCCATGGTTAGGGGGGCCTTTGCACAGATCCATCTTGTGTGACAATCGCGGTCACTCATGCCTGGTCAGTTCCTGGTTGGATTATTGTATTGCGCTCTACATCGGGCTGCCATTGAAGACCATCCAGAAACTACAACTGGTCCAGAATGTGGCAGCAGTGGCACAGTTATGGGTGTTCCATGTTGTGCCCACAATACACCACTGCTGCATGAGCTGCATTGGCTTCCAGTTTCTTTCTGGGTGCAATTTAAAGTGCTGGTTACCACCTTTAAAGCCCTAGATGGCATGGGACCAGGCTACTTGCAGGACTGCTTCTCCCTGAGGGTATCTGCCTGGCCCACCAGTCAAATAAGATGGGCTTGCTCCTCGTCCCCTCCCTTAAATGTTGTCATCTAGTGGGGCCTAGGAAGTGTGCCTTCTCCATAGTTGCCCTGCCTTGTGGAACCCCTTCCCCCAGAGATCTGGAGGCTCCTACCCTCCTTGCCTTCTGGAAGATCTTGACGAGCTGGCTCTTCCCACAAACATTGGGGTAGGATGAGGCTAGAGCACAGCATAATGGTGCACAGATGTGTGGGATGGTGCTGCCTTGGGATGCCAAGGAGTTTTTACTGATTTTATTTTTAGTTTGGGTGGCTTTGTTGGTTTTACTGTTTTGTACACTGCCCAGGGTTGTTATTACAATATGGGTGGCTATATAAATCTTTGAAAATAATAATAATAATAATAATAATAATAATAATAATAATAATAATAATAATAAGCTTGAGCTTAGTGATTTGCTTTGCAGGATATTTATTTCTCTTTTTTTAACTAATAAAAAGAACTTAGGCATATGTCATGACATCCCTTAAAGGACAGATGCTACACGTAATGTTAGCCTAAGAATCAGGTGTTCGCTTATATAGTTCTTACTGATGGATTATATTTTGGGCTTTCAGCCAAATAAGTCTACTCTTGATAGGGAGTTCAGATCTAAGAATGTTAAATGTACCTCTCATCTCTTTTCTGCAGAGTCAGTTTGAAGAGAGGATTTGTATAGTAAAAAATGGTGCTCTTCTAAACAAAATCACCCCAGTGGAAACTGCAGATCTTCAGCCACCTAATGGTTTATCATCAGTAAGTATTTTATGAGTGTTTTTACATCCAAAGTGAACAGATCGCTGCATTCTCACGATTGCAGATTTGAAGCATCAAAAAGATCAAGCAGTTCTGTAGCTTGCTCATGTTTTTACAGAGAAGTGTAGTACTCTCATCCTCATGTATGAACTGCCATGCGCCCTCTAGGGTTTTCTTTCCTGTGGGAAGACACAGTCCCAAGAAGCTGGTATCTGGCACCACCAGCACTGGTTTGAACAATGGATGGGTGGTTCTTCAGCTTTTTTTCTAAATTGCTGCCATGAAACATCATTTGAACACCCAGAGAGACTGAAATGAGAAGAAGGCTGTGATGTCCCAGTATGAGGTTCACTTTTCAATAGAATTAAAGGCTGTGATGTGTTACAATATTTTGGTAGAAAATTTCAAGCCCTGTTCTGCTGATGTTCTTGGTATATCATATGGAATCATATGAGAGAGTGAATATATATTGGCAGTCTTATTTTTCTCTAAGTAAGGCACTGTTATAAATATAATACCACATATAAGTAAATGATTGCCTGAGCAAAACAGGTGACATTAAAATACTCTTACTGTCTTTTTGATTTAATTTTTATTGTCCAGTTTTGTTTTATTTGGGAATCATTGGTGTTGGATGTGATATTTTAGTATAATATTTATTTTTAATATTTTTATATATTTATTTTTACATTGGCTTATTGCTCATGTTCTTCATGTGCCACCTAGAATCTTAAGGCTGAGGCAGTTTTTAAAAATTATAAATAAATAAAGACTTCAATCTCAAGCTGTCTGATGTGGCAGAAACAGTTTTTGAATGCTTGGAATATTTTTTCTCACCATATTTGGTCTTCTTTGTGCTATTCTTGTCCTTTAGGCAACTCCTGAGAAGTCTCCTATTAATGACCCAGCCATCATAATGTATTCAGCTGCTGCTCCACATCTGTTTGCTTCATTTTCAAATGTTAATGACAATTACCCCTTACCTTCCAAAGTTAAAACTCACCCTGGCAATCAAGATTCAGAGCCTCCTTCCAATAAAGACGTTGGAGAACTACCTTCCGAATGCAGACGAAACTCACTTTCTGATAAAGTATGTCTGCCTCAATCACCAGGGAATTCCAGAAGACATATTCAGAATATCCAGCTACAGCACAGCATTCTAGAGGAACCAGCAGGAGCTGCAGGACTGGACTATGCTGCAGTTCTAAGCAAACCCATTCTCGCAAAGCTATCTGAAAACATCATTGACCAACTTAGAACTATATTTCCACACCATACAAGGTATATCTACGCTAGAAAAAATGGGTAGCTCACACTTTAGTTGAAAACCTCTGTGTGTGTGTGTGTGTGTATATGTGTAAAAACTCTCCTATTTAAAATTGTACTATGTATAATTTAAATATTCTAAAATATACTCTGACACAAATCTTCAGAAATGATTATCTATTTTTGCTCCTCCTAGTACGATTTAAAGTTGATCCTAGAGAAAATCTGAAATGGCTCTTCCTGTCATTACATTAAACCAAGCAATTTATGTTACTTGAGACTTCTGCTTTTTGTGAACTTTGCTTCAGTATGGGCACAAAGTTCAAGACTTGGTGACAGTGCCTTTTGTACCATACCACTTATTACCATGTTTGTTTTTTTCCTTCACTTTATATTGGTTGATAGAAACTGAGCTGAGTCTCACTTCAGCATTCTGTTATGATTCAGTTCAGTTTTATCTTCAAGTCAGTGACTCTGTTACTCAAGTTTTTTTATTCTTAGAAGGTTTTTTTTAACAATAACAATACTGTATAATAATTTGTTATCATATTGAGTCCTTTGCCTGGGATTCAGTTATATGTGACCCAGTTGCATAAATTCTTCTGAAACAAGAGTGGAAAGTATTCATGGGATGAGTTGTAACATTACATAGCTATCTTTTAAACTCAGAGTGGAATCTTTGTTTTATCCAAAGAACTGTGAAAAATACAGTAGGTATCTTTAAGTTTTCATTGTTTTCACAAAGAAATAATAACTAGCTATTTTAAAAATATATATATTCTTGAGGATACAAATGGAGGGGGGCACAAAATGCAATTCAGTTTTAGATAGTCATGTTTTCTAAAATAAACCATAATTGCAGATAGTATTTATCTTCCACAAAAGCTCTGAATAGCTGTGTTTCTTGTCTTCTGCAGTTCAGATTTGGAAAATTTTATAAAAGAAATCAATGTCAAGAATAGAAACAAGTTGAGCACAGATGAGTTCCTAAACAGGGTAACTGAATTTATCCTGGATCATCCAAACACAAAAAAGGTAATTTGCAAGAAATGTTTATATAAGTACCAAAAAACCCCTGTGTAATACATGTGATATAATATGGCATATATGAGAAATAAGCTCACAAAAGAAAATCTAAATTGACGCATTCATACTCTACCTAAGGTGGGAAAGATATGGGAAAAAGTGTCAGGTTTTTCCTTATTTTCTCTCTGGGCTGCAGAAACTACGTTTACAGAAAAATGCTTGGCAGGTCTCATTTTGGGTATAGGAAGATAGCAGAATATTCAACCTGTCCCAGGCAAAATTTCAGGATACCAGTATTGCAGTTCCAAAGGCTGGAAACTGATTTGGAAAGTCCAATAGAAGAGAATATGTGTAGTTTAGGGTTGAACTGTGGAGTCCTTGGTGCTCTCTGAGCTTGCAGACATTTCATTACCTGACTAGGTAACATCAGTGCGCATCTGGAAGCAAACAAATAAGCTCAGAGAGCACCAAGGATTCCACAGTTTGGAAGTCCTTAGGTTAGGTTAGGTTAGGTTATCTCACATTTTGGAATATGTGTGAGAGTCCCTGTAGTAAATCTCATTTGTATAGGAAGAGAAGCAAACAATAAGGCTTTTTCTGTTACAGCTCAGAATGTTTTGAATGGCTTGCCAAGGAAGTTACATAGGTTTTTCATTTTTATTGGGTATTCAACATGCATTATCAAAGGCATCTCTTTTGCTTAGAGACTAAGATTTGTCTTGGTGCTAATTTGGAATATTTACCACTGATATATTCTATTTTGTTTGTTTGCTTTGTGTTCTTGCTTTAAATAATCGTTTGCTTTAATCCATATATTTGTCAACTGCCTAAGCAATGGAAGAATAAAGTATAAATTAAGAAGTATCACTAATACTTTTCCATTATCATTTTAAAGGTTCGTTCCTCTTCTGGAAAAAATGAAAAGTTATCCTCTTGTTCTTCAGGACAAAATGGAAGTCATACTCAGAAAGTATTAAAGACATTGGGACAAAGCAAAACAAAGTCTAGAGTTGCTAATGAAGGCAAAAATAAAACTAGCCTTCCACTTCAATCAAATCAGATGCCATGGAAAACTGTTGGTGAAACATCAAAATCAAAGTGGAAAAAATCAAATGATGCCACTGTAGGTTTTCTATAAAAACTATGGTTTTGTGAAACCATTTGGATAATTTGGTATTATTTTGGAGCAGTCATGTATGTTCTTTCCAAAGCCCATTTTCCCGCTTAGAATTTTAAATATAGGCTTTTTATCTTTCAAGGTCTTAGAATTTTTTCAGAGCTGAATTTAATAAAGATGAACAGCGTTCCATATCAATATGGTATGGGAGATTCCAAAATCTTCTTGAAGACTGAAAATGAATTTTTCTCAAAGGTTTAATGAGAAACTGCTGAACAGTAATAATATATCACTATTTTCAAAATGACAATTTTTTCACAAATGAAAGAGTTTTTAGAAAATGAACAGCAGGTTGCATGAAAGATAATTTTCCATGAATGGGAGGGAAAAATCACATAATTGTGAAAAGTATAGCCTTAATTGATTCCCTGAGCAGAATTCACTTACGGAACTTTGGATACAATTATTTTTCTAATCTGTTGACACTGAAATATACTCTGGATTATAATATTCTATTCTAGAATTAAGCAGAGAAATATTGCAAAGACTCATGGGTTAGAATGATGCCTTTTTATTTTGATGCTGCTAAATTAAATTAAATTCTGTTTAAAAGGTACTTTTTATAAAGTCAAACAGTTGGCCCATTTGGCTCAGTACTTTCTGAATCAGCTCCTTTCAGGGTTAGGGTTTAACCCTGCCACTTTAACAGGAGATCATAGAGATCTTTATGCATGTAAAATAGAAGATATGGGCATTAGTTATTGGATTCTTCTATGAGAGCCTGCATTTATTTTACCTTAATACTGTAGCAAGCCAATAATTTTTGAAGTATTGAAATAGCAATAAATGCATTTTTTTTCCTATAGGATAATGATCCATGTGTAATATGTCATGAAGAACTAACTTCAAGTCTGTTGCATGTGCTGGACTGTGGACACAGATTTCACAAACTGGTAAGTGAATTATCAGCAGAGAAAGGGTTGTATTTGTTCCATATGACTTTGCAAATTGTCTGGAGAATTGCTGCTGTATTGAACCACATTTTAACATGATCATACTTAGTTTTTGCAATATACACTGAGCGAATTAACTCTTTGAGAGCAAAAGCACAAATTACATTGTGGAAGATTAAATCACCCCAGTTCCCAGGATCAGCACTTGCCTTTCAGTACTCAGGCTGATACCTATAGCATGAAAAAGCAGCTTTTCCTTACAAATTCAAAGTATGTTTTATATGGGCTACATTACTTAGGAAGCAAGTTTGCCAATCTCAAAAATGGATATGACCATAATCATATGGAAATATAATGCTTTCATAGCAGTTCTTATGATTGCAGCTGTGCTTTTCGATAACTACTGTGTTGCTGTTCCTCTGGACAGACAGGTCAAAGTGTTGACTTCCATATAACAGCATCAAAAAATATATGAGTAGAAGGATGCTTATATAATGGGGATTTTCTGTGCCATTTCTCCAAGGACTCCAAAATATAATGTCCTCCATTTTTCTTGAGCTCTCACAATTCACAGGAGAGGTTATTTTAGTGGTCATGGTAGGCAGCAGTAGAAATGAGTTAGGAAAGCCTCATCTTCAGAGACTTACAGAATACATTTCTTAATCTAATAATTGAACCTCCTTGAGATGACTGAGGAAATACATGGTTGCCATTTCTTCCAGAGCCCTTTATTGATGATATCCTCCTCATCTTCCCTAAAAAGGGGAATGTTGGAGACTGGATGATAGTAATTTAATATGACCAGTCCAGGGCTGGCATCTTAAAAAAGGGTTGCACCAGTGCCGCCTTCTCCTTTGTACTCATACCAGCCAGGAAGAGATAGGGGTCCAGTCTGGAGGTGGCAGAAGCAGCAGCGGACAGGGTGAGAATTCAGAGCTTTACAGGAAACTACAACACTGAAATAGGTAGTTGGTGCCAGAAGCTTTCTGAAGGCTTTCCAAAGCATCACGAGAGCAGCACATGTGATTTGGAGAATGGTGGGTGCAGCCTTCTTGCGAGGTTTCAGAAGACCTCAGAAGCCTTCCAAAGCATTGCAAGAATGGCTTGCACTATTTGGAGAATGGTGTGTGTAGTCTCGGGAATAAGGCCTGGCACAGCCAGCAGCTGCCTTGCATAGGGTCAGGTTGGACGTGCCTCAGTAGCAGCGGGAGGAAGACAGCTGGGCATGGCAGGGCCTGTACAGCACAGGGCAGCAGGGGTGGATGGGGCTTTGCACTGTGGCACTGGGGTGGCTGGCTGTGGCATGAGGCTTGTGGTGACAATCCTCAGTGGCAATGCTGGGGCTCAAGGTGAGGCCTGGGGTCGGTGGCAGGTGGCTGAGAATGCTGAAGGCCTCAGGCTTCTACTTCAGCCCCAGCGCTACCACCGAGGAGTGCCACTGTGCAGGGTGACCAAAAGGCAGAGAACTGGGGCTGGAGACAGGCAGGTAGGGGAAATTGAAGTGCCCCTGCTGTCGTAAGTGTTGGTGGGCAGCCAAGTGCCCGAATTTTGATCATGTGATGGCAGGGGCACTGCAACGGCTGTAACTTCAGGGACTGGGCATAAGTACCATTCATTTGGCAGCGCCATAACTTCAAATGGTTGCTGAATGAATGGTCGTTAAGCGAGGACTACCTGTATACTAAGGCACAGAATATTGAAAACAAATTGGGAGAACTGGAGATCTTAATTCAGGAAGACAAATATGTTATAGAAGCTGACACTTGAGGATTACTCATGATTGGCACATTGCACTGGAGCCCTACAACTTACTCAAAATGGTAGACCCAACAGAAAAGGTGAAAGTATTGCACCATATGTAAAGCAAAAGTATACTTGTACAGAAATTCAGGAATCAGAGAATGGAAATTCTGTTAAAGTTGATAAGGAGAAAGAAACAGAAGTGATGACATTGTGGGAGTTTATTATAGACCACCAAGGCACACAAAGAATTTGGATTAGGCATTTCTGTGTCAGATAATCAGTCTTTCAGATAGGTATGCAATAGTGATAATGGCAGATTTCTGTCATCCTGACATCTGGGAATTTAACTCTACCTAGAATTAGAATTCGAACAAATTCTTGTTCCTTCTTGCTGACAACTTCATTTGTCAGAAGATGGAAGAAGAAATAAAGGGGTCTGATATCCAAGACCTAATCCTCACAAACAGGGAGAAATTGGTTGAAAAAGTGAAGTGACTGGGAGCTTGAGGAAAATGGTGGTGGTAACCTTGAATTCATGATATCTGGAAGAGGAGGCAAGCCTACACACTGGACTTCAGAAGAACAGACGTGACTGCAGAACTGTTCTTAGTAACCTTTCAGAAACCTAGAGGACTGGCAAATTCCCAGAATACTGGAGAAAAGTAATGTCATCCCTATCTTCAAACAGGAAACAGAGGAGAATCTGGGAAAGTAGAGATTGTCAGCTTGACATCTATCATGGGCAAGGTCTTCAAACATTTTATTAAATGGCATGGTTGTAAACACTTAGGCATTCTAAAATTCACAGGAGCCAGCATGGGTTGGTCACAAGCAAATTGTGCCAGGCTAACCTTTTCTTCTTCTTTGATAGTGTTACTAGCTTAGTAGATAAGGGAAATGCCATAGACTTAGTGTACCTGGGTCCTTAGCAAAGTCTTCAGCAAAGACTTGAATAAAGTCTCTTATGATGAACTCCTCAGTAGGATGGTAAAATATGGACTAAATGATACTACTGTTAGATGCATCACAGTTGGTGGAATGATTGCACCCAAATAATGCTCATTAATCACTCCATCAGCTTGGACAGAAATACTGAGTGTGATGCCATAGGGCTCTGTTCTGGGCCCTATGCTGTTCAACATTTTTGAGTGATTTGGAAGAGGGAGTTGAGGGGACATCTACCAAGTTTGCAGATGATACAAAGTTGATATTTTAGAGGAAAGAGATCAGAAGAGCTTGAACAGTGGAGTGAATTAATAGAGTGGGAATTAACAGGGAGAAATGTAAACTTCTGCACCTAGTTAGGAAATGAAAGATATTTAACTCCCTTGCCCTTGCAGACCCAGTATGTCATCTCATTCTCAATTAGACTGTGGATGAGGATGGACTTATTGCAGATACACCTGGCATCAATAATATCAACCTGAGCCCAAATACCCTGGTAATCCAGAAATCTGGTTCTTGAGATGAGAACAAAGGTTGAAAGGAAGGATAGATTGTAACTTTCCAATCCCCGTTCCCCTGTAATGGCTCACCAAACTACTCGTACCATTTCTCTCTTTGCCAGTCACTTCCTCTCCTTTTTGCCCCTTAAGGTCCCACCAAAGAGAAAAAATGTCTGGGTTTGTTTTTTTAAGAAGTGAAACAGTGCCTGAAAGATTTAAAGCTCTTTTTTAACTATAGAAACTGCTAAACATTTCACATTTTGTGAGGTGAGGGGGCTTGGGGTTTTGAAGCAGCATATTTTTGGTGCTGGCCTCCACTTTAGTTAATAATCTTCCTCCATATTTAGATTGGCACAAGACAGCTTTGCTGGAAAGCATGTGGGGAATAAATGGAATAATGCTGTCTATTTTGTTTTTGTTTTCTTTTTTGAATATTTGGGTGATTTTCTTATTTTATATCATTGAATGTTATGTTTATATTTTTTATATTAATCACTGGAAGTCTTTGGCATTAAAGCTACTTAATAAATGTCAGCCTTTGACAGAATGAATTTTAAACATTTTGTTCATTTTTATTTTATAAGAGCAGGTACTGCCCATATTCCATAGCCACATACATACATAGATACATACATACATATTTAATGAGATATTTCTGCAATCTTTTTATATCTTATACAGTGTATTGGGCCATGGATTAAGGAGCACAGTACATGTCCAACATGTCGGCGTCACATACTTTTGCGAGAAGATTATCCTGAGCTTCCTGGAAGAAACAGAACAACTTAAAATAATGTGATATACAGATTAGCAAGAATGATATTCAGATTATTTAGAATCATGATAATAAAAATTTATATATAACCTGTTCCTGTTATTTCCAGAATATTACATGTTAAATTATCCCTTTGTAGCTTGAGGGAAGCATATACGTAATGCTAGTCCTGCCATTTCCAATCAGTCAAGATGTGTAGTCAAACATTATATATCCTATGTTGTTAATCTGTGTCCACACTTTTGGCAGAGATATGTAATTTACATACCTAAGCATTAGCTACCTTTGTTATATCATAGCAGAGCAGTTCAAAAAGTTAACACAAAATATACCTACTAAATGTTGTCCCTTTAAATAAAAAACATATTAATAAAATTGTAATGTAGAATACAGATTTGTCTAGCTTTTCTAGCTACAGCTGTTGTGACTTTAACCTCATATCTTGGATTGATTATTAGCGAGCAATGATATTCAATACATTTGGAGCCAGATTCTTTTTAACTTTCACAGATGCCCCCTCTTTAGAAAGTAGTCTAGTTCACAAATTGCTTTAGGGTATAATCAATAAACCATGATTTTAAAAGTCATTATTTAATGTGATGTGTGAATGTGCTAGAAGAGGTGAAAACTTCGGATGTACCTTCTAATCTATCAAAAAAAAATCCTTACAAAAATAGATTAATCTGCCTTTATATTCTTGATATATATTAAATACAAAACCAAAGCAGAATGCTTGAAATTTAAGTAGAAATATTTATGTAATGGCAGAATTTGGGTAGTGCTATGAGGGACAGACTGACCTTTTGACACTTAGGTTATGTTCACAGAGGTGGAGTCCTTGGTGCTGTCTGAGCTTGGTTGTGTGCTTGCAGACATTATCAACTAGGTAACATCATCAGTGCTAGTGAGTGTGGGGTTTGCTCCGTTCTTATACAGTAGCTTGCCCTGCCAGTGTTGGTGGGGGTGTGGTTTTCTCCTTGGTAGTTCCTTGATTAGGATATTGCTTTCTGCTTGTTTGTCTGGTGTTAACCCCTGCTTATCTGGGTGTTGGCTGCTGGAGAGGTTGTGTTTTGTTTCCTCCTTAGTTCTTTTATTGTCTCTTTTGAATGGTGTGTAAATGTGGTTTAACTCTGTGTATCTATTGATGGCTGATTTGTTTGAATGCCAAGCTTCCAGGAATTGCCTGGTGTTTTTGAATTTAGCTTGGTCTAGGATGGAAACTATGTTGAAACTATGGTTGAGTCTGTTCATGTGTTGTGAGATTAAGGAGTTTTCATCATGTCTTCTGACTGCTGGTTGGTGTTCATGGATGCACTCTGCTAGTTTTCTGCCTGTCTGTCCTACCTAGTGGCTGTTACAGTCCTAACATTGTATGTTGTAGATGACTGTAGATGACTCTTACAACATACAACACTGTATATTGTAGGTGATGCTGTAGATGTCAATACCAACACCTTATTTTGCTGGCAAACACTGCAGAACTTTAAGTATGAATGTCATATCATCTGTATCCTTTGCACTTGTTTAGTTGCCTAGTTGCCATATTTCACAGCATTTGGAATTTCAGGATACTTTTCAAGGCTAACCCTACAGAATGTAACCTGAGGTGTAGCAAAAAACCTATCCTTTTATAATAGTGTAACCCCAGATTCATTCTCTGTATTCACTGTCTATGAGCTGGCTTTACATTGCCATAATGGAAAGGTTGACCAATATTACTGTGTGGCTAGGTTTAATGCTATGCTTAAATGCTAAACAGGTGTTTCTTAAGTTCTGTTTATATTTGCATTTTATTTGTCCTTGCTTTTTTTCTTTTTGATATTTTTTTCTTTCCTCTTTTTTTCTTTATATTAAAAATATGAAACTGAATATAACCAAGGTATGGATAACTATGATCATATCTAATTCTAGTATAAGCAGTGTACTGGCTGTAATTGTGCAAATGTGCTCTTTGCTACAGCCACCACATAGGAATTCATAGCAAATCTCCAGATTCTGGGTGGCCCAATACCCATGGCCAGTTGGTTTTGATAGGGTTAAGTCAAAGCCCATTTCCCATTCAAATCCCCATAGCCTCCAGACACTGGGAAAGCATTAAGAGAGGGGCAGAGTTGTACAGGTGAATAACATCAGCATACTGATGGTATCAATAGATGATCTCACCCATCAGCTTCATGTTGATGTTAAAAATAGAGAGAGACCCCTGAGACACCTAAGACAAGAACCTATCTCCATCCACCAATACCACTAGAAAATGATCATGGAGAAAGGATGCGAACCACCATAACACTGTATCTCCCACTCTCAGTTCCTTGAGCCAGCTGATATTATGGTTGATGGTATCAAAGGCCATTGAGAGATCAAGGAGGGCCAGGAGGGGCATACTGCTCTCATCCCAAGCCTACCACAAGTCATCAAAAAATGTGACCAATGCCATCTCTGGGCTAGATCTCAGTCTAAAACCAGACTGAAAGAGGTCCAGATAATCTGTTTTCTCCAGGACCCTCTGAAGCTCCAATCCAACGATCCTCTCAACAGCCTTCCCTAAAAGAGACAAGATTGGAGATGGCATGAAAATTGTCCAGCTTTGTTGAATCCAATGGTGGTTTCTTGAGGAGGGGCTGGACCACCACATCCTTCACAGCTAACAATCATCTGCCTTCTGAAGTATACATTTACCCCCACATGGATCCAATCTCATATCATATCCCAGGAGGCCTTGACCCCAAGGGGTATGGATCTAAAACACAGGTGGCCACACTTTCTGCCTTAAGGATCCTGCCTACTTCTTCAGGTCTAACACACTTAAATTCCTAAATTAAAATGTCCTGGTGGGCATCTGAGAAGAACAAAACATGCTCTCAGCTATTTTATGCAAATCAGTGACTCAGAGCTAATTGCATTTATTCGGTGAACAAGATTTAAAATGTATGAATGATTTATTCACACCATTAACAATCAGATATATGAGGAGTTAAGTAAAGGGAAAGTTTACTTTCTACAGTATTGCCAAGCTGATGCCACATCAAAAATGAATTGTATTCAACATATAGTCCAACACCTTCCCAAGATAGCAAAGTGCAATAATTCTATCTTCTGTACCCATCACACTTCCCTCTGGGCTGCTCCAAATTATTTTCATGTCGTAACACCAATTTGGTGAGAAGATGCCAGAACTGAACCATCTCAGCTCCTTATAACTAATCCTCCAACTGGTTATTAAGGTCACACACACACGTTTTTACTAACTAAGCTATTCCCCAAAGGAAACTGATGCAAAAAAGTGTTTCTTTAGATGCTAGCAGAGGTAACAGGAATGTCTAAATTCCACTTGTTTTGAAAAGTTTAGTTGCTTTTTTAGTATGTTAGTCAAATGTTTTGATAAGTGCACTTCCCATCATCTCATTCATATCTCATTCATTTGCTTAGCATGGTAGGCTAAGACATACATGCAAAATAATTTTGTTCAAAACACCAAATTGCTATATGCAACTCTTCCTCTCAATGCCTGAATTTTTTACTCACAGAATTTTTATAAACGAATAAAAAAAGATAGAAGTGTAGGCCATGTAGTTCCCATTTCAACTTAGATTAATGCTTGCAGCGCAGTGACATTACAGATGAATATGACTTAGTTCTTATTGAACACTGATTGTGTCATAACATTAAGAATGTTGTAAGTTAAAAATCTGGTCCATCATTCAAAATACTGAATTGTGACACTAATAGGGTTATGTTGCTTAGTTCCTGCAGTGCCAGTTTGTTGGATGCCCAACAAATGGGATGCATCTGGTTTGAGTGGTAGTTGTAAAGCAATCATAATCACATTCTGCAGAGTTTCAATGGAAAGTTCTCTGTGATGAGGTGATCATCATGCAAGAGGACAACAATGTTAACTTCAAATTCTGTGAGAAAAAGAAAAAAATCCTGGAATTAGCACAGATTATTGTATCTACCATCTGGGGTACCCCTAGTGCATATAAATAATGTTACTAGCATAGCAAAGCACAAGAGAGTATGTACTTAAAATAACCAATATTATTCTAAAATATTATTCTAAAATATACCTAGCAATCCAAGCTCTTGCCTTCGGAGATGCGTGCTGTGTCTGTTCCTGCACTGAATCTAAACCAGATGCTTAAGCTAAACTCAAGTTGGGAGAGCGGGTAAAGCACTCTAATATAGAACTTTGTATTGATAATGGCTTAACCACTGGAGCTTGAAATTGCTGCTTTTCTGTAGCAGAATCCGTTCTTTGGAACTACAGAAATCAAAGCTCCCTTCCTCTTAATTTTATTTTGGAAGTTGTTTCAAAAGTGAACTCTTTGGTAGAACATTTCTGACTGAGCAGAAGTCATCTATGTTTGTATGTTGCTGTTGATATGACCTTTTTGTTATGTACTGATTTGTTGTAATTTAATGTATTGTTAGTTTTATATTGTTTTAACCACAGACGTTTTATTGTTTTGCTTGCTGTGCATGTTTTATGTTATATATATGATATTGTTAACTGCTAGGATATGAACTGGATTCAGTGGTATACAAGATGTATCAATCAATCAATCAATCAATCAATCAATCACAGGCCTTTATAAAAATCTGTGGAGGAGCCACACTTGAAATACTTTTATACTGTAGTTGTAATCACTGCACTTAAAAAGAGATACTGTCAAGAAAAGAAAGATGATACAATATAACCAATTGGCTAGAGCAGCACTCCTATAAAGAAATAACAAAATCGCCAGCTCCTTTTTATCTCAGATAAAAGTCAAGTAAAGGAAGATATGGTGGAGATATGTACAGCTGATGTCCTACCTATGGGTTTTTGTTACAGGAAACAGGATGACCACAGCAGAAAATAAAGCATCAGACAAAGGGCTCTTTGTATGATCTGATAATTCAAAATGCCATTCTTACCGACTTTGAAGTTTGTAGTTTCCAGTGTAGGGCATGTAAACAGCCTTGGAAAGACCATATAGATTGGAATAGGAAGATTTCTGCAGACATCACCATCAGCAATCTGAATGTTCTGAATCTCAGTGGCATCTCTAGCATAACCTTCAGCACAGCCTTTGCAAAAATGAGATACAAGTGGCATTCAAAACTCCCAACTTACTAAATAATATATTCTAATGTAGGCAGATTTAATAATTAAAACATTTATCATCAAGATCTCTATGAGTCAGTCATATAGGTTGGGTGTCTTTGAGGAGCTGTGTCCACATCACTCCAGAGCTGCTGAAGGAACTTCAAATAACATCTATATTAAAAATTAATAAAGTTAATTTAGGATTACATAGATCTGGAACATTCATTTCAAACTTCTGGAGTGGGCTTCACTTTAGAAGTAATCAAAATTACATCAAAGCTTTAATTATTTTTATATGAGGTTGCTAACTGCCAAATAAATTTCAGTAATGTCTGTTGCTAATACATAATCACAATTGGGAACATCTGGATGTGGGTGAGGGCCCAAGTGTCTTCTAATCTGTCCAACTATCCAGAGTGACAGAAGCATTTGACAGTCACAACGCAAGGACATACTCGAGATTCTGTTCTCCCACACCAATTTATGCACTGGCAGACAAAGACATACCACAAGTTTCCACTCGTACCAGCTGGAGTTCAATGCTTTTAACAGCAGCATCTGAATTCACCACTATCAGCTCCCCTGTTAGAGGCTGTGTTATGACACAGTTTGTTGAACTGAGATGGCCTCTTATGAGAAATTTTGGAAGCAATGCTCTCTAAAATAAAAAGGAAAAGCAAAGAAAGATGTAATGGTAATTGAATGTACAGATTTTCTTGTTCTTTCCACATACTATTTTCATTTCATGACATGGCTATTTGTCCCTTATTGCTCATTAGTTCAGAAGGAAAAAGAGAAGAAATTCCTGTTTGCTCTTTCATCATTCTCCTTATCCCATTCAATATCTTTTCTTCAAAATAAAAATGAAATACTTAAGTATCACATGCTTTTCTAAGCACATGTTTAATGTAACTCCTCAGACTTTAAACGATATGCAAGGACTGTTTCTAATTTAAGTATAATACATAGAAAACTAGGCACTTCATAAAGAATGGATTGGATCCATACTTAGTCATCTTCATACCACACCTACTGAAATCAGCAAAACTTAAATTAATGATCATAAAGTGGGAAATACTTGAGAATAATCTCTACATCACCTATGTAAGCTTTATATAAAGAAAGGGGAATATTCCTCACTGCAAATGATGAGAATCTGAATCATCCATTTCAGGGAAGAACCTCCCAATGTCCTCTTCAGGAGTCTCAAGGACATATAAAGGACACAATCAAAGTAATACCTCCCAAAGCCAAGATCTACTTCAGCCTGCCAGGAACCCTTTGAAAAGCAGCTCCTTTGGGATGATTCTCCCAAATAGTGACGGTTTTTATTAACTGGTGGCTCTCTCAAACCCCATTTTGTTTAACCAACTTTTTTCCACAATAAGAAAGACCCATTTGAGAAAAGAAATCACTCCACCCCCACTCCAAAAAAATCACTCAGAAAAGTAAACAGGAGGAATCAATTTCTCTAGCTAGATCCTTTAATAAACCCATGCCTGCATTTTCTTCCCCCACTCCATATACTCCTATCCTTCCTCCGTCTTTCTATTTCTATACAATCATGGTTTGTACAAATCATGGTTTTCCCAGCTCAGATACAATGACAGGTTACATTCTGTCACTAAATCAAAAGTAAAAAGAAACTGGAGCACACAAATGAGGAATTACATGAGCACAACTACTTTCATATGGTTTCAACCTCTGGTATGGCCCTGCTCCCCTGCTCTGGGCGCTATTATACTTTTTTAAAGCAAGATTGTTCTGTGGAGTCCTTGGGGTTCTCTGAGCTTGGTTGTTTTCTTGCAAACGTTTCATTACCTGGCTAGGTAACATCTTCAGTGCTAGAATGGAATGGGGTTTGCTCTCTGTTTATATACAGTGGCATGCCCTGCCAGTGTTGGTGTGGGTATGGGTTTTGTTTTGTTTTATTTTTTCCCTCTGGTAGTTCTTTGATTAGGGTATTGTTTACTGCTGATTGTATGTCTGGTGATAATCTTGGTATTAATCTCTGCTTATCTGGGTGATGATTGCTGGTGAGATGTTCTGGTCTTTTGTTTTCCGTTCTATTGTCTCTTTTGAATAGTGTGTAGATGTTGTTTATCTCTATGTGCCTGTTGATGGCTGCCTTATCTGAATACCAAGCTTCCAAGAATTCCCTTGCATTTTTGGATTTAGCTTGGTCTAAGATGTTGACAGTTTCCCAGCTGAAACTATGGTTAAGTCTGTCCATGTGTTGTGAGATTAAGGAGTTTTCATCGTGTCTTCTGACTACTAGTTGTTGTTCATGGATGCGCTCTGCTAGCCTTCTGCCTGTCTGTCCTACATAGTGGCTGTTACAGTCCTTACACTGTATGCTGTAGATGACCTGTTTTTTCTTCTTGGGCTACTGGGTCTTTTGGTTTGCTTAAGATGTTTTGGAGGGCTTTCGTTGGTTTGTGTGCCACAGAGGTGCCATGTGGTTGTAATAGTCTGTTGGTAGTTTCTGAGAAGTTTCTGATGTATGGCAGTGTTATCCTTTGGTTGTGTTGTAGAAGGTTGAGTGGCCAGGCACTTTTTGATAAAGTGGCATGGATATCCATTCTGTTAGAAGATGTTGTATAGGTGGTCTGTTTCTTTTTTCTGCTGTTCTGGGTTGCTGCAGTGCGTTTGTGCTCATTTGAATAATGTTCTTACACAGCTCCTCTTACTTTGGTAATGGAGTACTTGATTAGTGTGGGTTGTCTTCTGATAGACTTGGGTTTCTAATTTGCTGTTGTTTCCTCTGCTGATGAGGATATCCAGGAAGGGTAGCGTGTTGTTGTTTTCTTCCTCTCTGGTGAATTTTATTCCTTTGAAGATGTTGTTGATAGTTTCATGTGTCTTCTCTAGTTGTTCCTTTTTTATTATAACAAAGGTGTCATCTACATACTGGATCCATACTTTAGATTGTATGTGTGGGAGTGCTATAGTTTCTAGGCGTTGCATTACAATCTCTGCTATGAGTCCTGACAGTGGTGATCCCATGGGTGTGCCTCTGATTTGTTGGTATATTTGTCCATCAAACTGAAAATAGGTAGTGAGGCAGAGATTGATGACGTCCATGATACTGGGTATTTCGATCTGGGTGTATTTGGTTAGGTCAGGTGTGTTGTGTAGCACTGCTGATATGGATTTCGCTAGTTCTATTTCGCTAGTTCTGGTTTTATGGATGTAAACAGTGCTGTGACAGCAAATGAGACCATGATTTCATCTTCATCTATGTGTACAACTTTGATATTCTGGAGGCACTGTAGTGAGGAGTTGATAGAATATTCACTCTTCTCTGTGAAATGTCCAAGCTTTTTTGTCAGTTCATTCGCTATGTTGTATGTTGGAGTCTCTAGTAAGGATACAAAAGATAAAAATAAACCACTACACCAAACTGGCTCTCTAAGATGGTTCTTACCTCTTTCACATTCTGTAGTGTTTCAGGAGTAATAGTAAAGTCCACCGGGCTTGGAGTTGGCTTACCTTTCTGAGGCTATAAAAGAATGAAAAGAAAGTTCAGAACTATACATCTAGTAGTCATTTATCTAGTTTGAGAAAGTGCATATTTGAAGTCATGCACTTCATGTGTTAGAAGAGCTAGAATGAGTCTCTACTAGAATAGGCTTGGCAAGATATTACCTTGTTAACAATTAATTTTAACCAAGCATCTGCATGGCTATACTATTTGAAGCATGCTCTAATCAAGCTAGAAAGTAACATCTAAAAACTTTCTACTCCTTCTAATGACAATGAAAAGCAAACTCATATTATAGCCAAGGCCAGCCTACTATTTTAGGGACCTGAGTGTAGAAATAACTGCACATATGTATAATGTGATATTTGGTTATTCCCTAAGTTTTATTTATTAGGTTTATGTCCTGCTTTTCATTCAGGAGTTCCAAGTGGCATACATAGCACTCCCTCCTCCTATTTTCATCACAACAAAAATCCTGAGTGGTGGAGTGGGTTGAGAGTATGATCGACCCAAGGTTACTCAGTCATCTTCCATGGCTGAGGGTGACCACAACCTGGATCTCCCTGCTTCTAATCCATGACTTTAATCACTACACTACATTGGCTCTTCCTTGGATCTATGTAGAATTTATTTAATATTTTAATTTGGTAAATGCCTATATCTAAGTACAATACAATACTTATTTTTCCTCCACAACAGCCTTGTGACATTGGTTAGGCTGAGAAAGAGTGAATGGCTCAAAGTCACTCTGTGAGTTTTTGTGGCTGTGGATGGATTAGAACCTGGGTGTCCCTGCTCTTAGTTCAACAGTTCCCATTATACCACACTGGCTGCCTATTGGACCTGTGTAGAATTTCTCTTCCTCCTGCTTCAAATGTATGTGTATATATATGTACATGTATATATAATTTTGTGTCATGCAAATGCTGGTAGAAGAGTAGTGTCACCTCCTGTAAGGAATAAATGTTGAAAAAATGTTAAAAGTATAAATAGGCGTGTAAAGCTTGTGCTTCTGCTCTAAAAAGTAAGCTGAATGCAGGCAGAATGAGATATTTTAAAAAATGTATGCTAAAGCAAGAAGAGATAAAGTTAAAAATGAATGAATGCTAAATGACCATGAATGATCATACCAAAAGTGATTGGTATGAAAGAAGTACATTGACGTGGCTTGATCATAAATAGTAGAGACGATGAATGGGGATCAAACTGTGAAACAATTGTATGAAAAAAGAGTGAATGGGGAGACTGAGAAAGTCATGATTGGATGAAGTTGATGAGATCTTGAAGAGATCCTGACTGTGAGGATTAGGACTGGGAGGCATGGTGTTGCAGTGGTTCTCTCCTTTTCGCCATAGCCAGTTCCAGTTGGTATTGACAGAGGTGGTGGTGGTTGAACCTGAGGCCCTGACTTGTGGGGTGCCATAGGTTTTGATATTTTCACCCTTTCTGCTTAACATCTACAAAAAGCATCTAGGTGAGATCATCTATCAAGGCCAGTTGTGTGTATCAACCTGGGTCGGCCAAGTGCTGCTGTTAAGGTCTTGTCTCAGTGCCTGAAGGCTGTTGGGGTCTGGATAGGGAGGAACAGATTAGATTCAATCCTGACAAGACCAAGTAGCTGTGTGTTCCTCGTTCATCTAGTGCTGTGGATTTTCGCCTTTAGTTCTTAATGGGGGTGCACTACTTGGAGAATTGGTGTGCAGGTGACAGCTGTGGCCAGGAAAACTTTACCAGATTCATTTGATGTGCTATGCCCCTTCCTGGACTCAGAGTTCCTTCTCACAGTTATTCATGCTTTAGTCACCTTGTGTATGAACTATTTCAATGTGCTCTACATGACACTGCTTTTAAAGACCACTCCGAAGCTGCAGCTTGTCCAGAATGTAACAGCATGGGCAGTTATGGGTGTGCTGTGTAGGCTGATGAAATACCTCTGCTGCGCAAGCTTCATTAATTACTTTCCTATTGTTTCTGCCCACCGTTTAAGATTCAACAGAGTGGGCATACTCCCAACTTCAAAGCAATGCCATTTTATAGCCCAGGAGGCATACCTTCTCTGTCACAGTATCCTTCCCACCACTGGAGATTCACATTCACTGGGATCAAGGCAATATTTAACATAAGATGCTCAAGCTTGTGCATGCACATACATTTCATTCTACAGAGAAAAAATAGCTACAGATCTGCTTAATTGCATTAATTTCATATGAGCTCCTCTGAGACTTTTCTGTACAATCCAAGTACAACTAAATGAGTAAATATATTCACAAGTCTCTAGTAATTAATTCCTAAGAGCAAACTTACTGGTGAATGGACAATAAATTCACAAGATTTTGTCAAATCCTTGGCCAGGAGAGAGCGCCGCATATCACATCGAAGAGTATACTATACAAATATGCAAAACAGAAAGGTTGTTATCCTCCCCATGAAATAAGAAAATATTTATTACTATTCAGTTCTAATTTTGCTAATTAGTATTTTATTTATATGTACTATTTGTATCTACTTTTGAAATCCTACCTAGAAATGTATTATTTCAAAATGTTCGTAATTTGAAATAAGATATATTCTAAAAATCTTCCAGTTCAAAAATTCTTTGGGCACATTGCTAAAAATCAAATCCAATCAAAACAGAAATTAAAAATGCAGAGTAAATACAGGATTCCAATCATTCTTTTCTGCTGGGCTAAATCCAATGATCCTCTTCCTTAAAACCAGAGCTCTGGAGTGGTTACACTCCTTCAGAGGAGATTTTGAGAACAGGAAGGATAACATAACTAACACCATATTTTGCTTATAATAACTAAGACAATGGATTTAATGTACTCCAGTGACCTGGAGAAGAGGTGTCCTAAGTAAAAATCAGTGCAATAAGCTCCTACATTACAATGATGGGGCAGAATTGATTCTTTTTGGAAAATATGTACTTCTGGAGTCTGACCAATTGTTGCATTACTTTATAATTATAATTATAAAAATTATAATTTCTAGTTTTTATAACTTTTATAATTTTTAAACCTTTTATAATTTAATTATGTATTTTGATTTTAGTGGTTGTAAGCCGCCCAGAGTCCCCCGTTGTAGGGGAGATGGGCAGGGACAAATCAAATCAAATCAAATCAAATCAAATCAAATCAAATCAAATCAAATCAAATCAATCAATCAATAAATAAATAATGGTTAATTATTTCATTGAACAGGTAAACTCACAGAAACAGGAAAAAAAATCTATCCCAGTGTCCCTGAAACTTTTCTTTATTGCTGAACACCATTTAACTTAGATGACTGGCATTTATTTAGCTGGGTTAAACTTGGTAAGCTAATAATTCCTTAAAAAGTAAAATAGATAGGATGAAACATTGCAAGACAATACCATAATTGATAAGGGAGTGTGTGGTGTATGCAGTGGCTCAAATTTGCTAGAAAAGAACTCTACAAATATTTCAAACAGTTGTTGAGATGCAGAGCAACCGCAGGTTTTGAAGTTTCAATCCACCACAATGAATATTTGCTTTTGCATTTTTTTCTAGCCAAATTCAGACTTCTCTTCATAATCTCCATTTTAGAGTTTAAATTTTTTACACCAATCATCATGCTGTACTCAGAGGAAAATACCTGATGTCTGTTTATTGCACTGCAATATCAAATGAAAAACCCTATGGGAACAAGGTAATTTATATCCTGAGTTATTAAGCCTCAAACAAACAACCCAATAAATATTTTACTTTTTTCTTGTAGGAGAGAAAACTTTGGGATGTTTTTTGTTAACAGAACTCATAACTTTTATAACCTGAAGATTTAACCAGGTATTTGAGTTTAGATTTGCTTCATTCCTTAAAGAAGTTGATAGTGAAAGAGACTGAAATTTACTGAAGAGCTAGTGGAATGCACAAGCCAATACACTGTAACATACATAATGGTTTAACTCACGGATTTTTCATGTTTTTCCATCCAAAACTGAAATTCAAATAAATTAACATCTGAATAAATTTGATCAACATTTAAACTTTTCCTATATTATTGTATTATTAAATTGTACCTCATGTTTGTATGCAATGACACCATAGTAATAATAAAGCCATTTTATTCAAGATTAGAAATAGAAAGTATTGCAAGGAAGAAGGGTAAGCATAGTGTTTTTCATAAGACTAGGTATATTATTATCTTGGATAGATTGAGCAACCTGCAAAAGGAAGCGAAGCAAATAGTTTTTTGTCACAAATTTCTGCAGTACAATCATTAGCTCAGTGGAAGTCTCCATCATAAATCCCAGTGAGTTTTGTTGATTAAAACTCCCATATGTTTAAGCAATAAAAACAGGTTAGGTATCAGGACACTGAGCCATATCAATTGTGAATTAAAAGTTTATGCCAGACAGCTTTGGTTGTGTTATACTGTAGCTTGCAGGAAGATGCCTGGTTTGTAAAGTCTGAGCCTACAGGTGAAACTCGAAAAATTAGAATATCGTGCAAATGTTCATTTATGTCAGTATGGCAACTCAAAAGGTGAAACCAATATATGAGATAGATGCATTACATGCAAAGTGAGATATGTCAAGCCTTACTTTGGTATAATTGTGATGATTATGGCATACAGCTTATGAAAACCCCAAATTCACAATCTCAGAAAATTAGAATATTACATGACATCAATAACACAAGGATTGGAAATAGAACAATATCGGACCTCTGCAAAGTATAAGCATGCATATCTACTTAGTACTTGGTTTGGGCCCCTTTTGCAGCAATGACTGCCGCAATGCGGCGTGGCATGAATGCTATCAGCCTGTGGCACTGCTGAGGTGTTATGGAAGACCAGGATGCTTCAATAGCGGCCTTCAGCTCCGCTGCATTGTTCGGTCTCATGTCCCTCATCTTTCTCTTGGCAATGCCCCATAGATTCTCTATGGGGTTCAGGTCAGGCGAGTTTGCTGGCCAATCAAGCACAGTAATCCCATGGTCATTGAACCAGGTTTTGGTACTTTTGGCAGTGTGGGCAGGTGCCACGTCCTGCTGGAAAATGAAGTCAGCATCCCCATAAAGCTCGTCTGCAGAAGGAAGCATGAAGTGCTCCAAAATCTCCTGGTAGATGGCTGCATTGACCCTGGACTTAATGAAGCACAGTGGACCAACACTAGCAGATGACATGGCTCCCCAAATCAACACAGACTGTGGAAACTTCACACTGGACTTCAAGCATCGTGCATTGTGTGCCTCTCCATTCTTCCTCCAGACTCTGGGTCCTTGGTTCCCAAATGAGATGCAAAAGTTGCTCTCATCAGAAAAGAGGACTGTGGACCACTGGGCAACAGACCAGTTCTTTTTTTCTGTAGCCCAGGTAAGACGCTTCTGACGTTGTTTGTTGTTCAGGAGCGGCTTGACAAGAGGAATACGACATTTGAAGCCCATGTCCAGGATCCGTCTGTGTGTGGTGGCTCTTGATGCACTAACTCCAGCCCCAGGCCACTCCTTGTGAAAGTCCCCAACACTTTTGAATGGCCTTTTCCTGACAATCCTCTCCAGGCTGCGGTCATCCCTGATGCTTGTGCACCTTTTTCTACCACACTTTTCCCTTCCACATAACCTTCTATTGATGTGCTTTGATACAGCACTTTCGGAACATCCAACTTCTTTTGCAATTACCTTTTGGGGCTTTCCCTCCTTATGGAGGGTGTCAATGATGGTTTTCTGCACAACTGTCAGGTCAGCAGTCTTTCCCATGCTTGTGATTCCTACTGAACCAGCCTGAGAGACCATTGAAAGGCTCAGGAACCCTTTGCAGGTGTTTTGGATTCATTAGCTGATTAGAGTGGGACACTTTGAGCCTAGAATATTGAACCTTTTCACACTATTCTAATTTTCTGAGATTGTGAATTTGGGGTTTTCATAAGCTGTACGCCATAATCATCACAATTATACCAAAGTAAGGCTTGACATATCTCGCTTTGCATGTAATGCGTCTATCTCATATATTGGTTTCACCTTTTGAGTTGCCACACTGACATAAATGAACATTTGCACGATATTCTAATTTTTCGAGTTTCACCTGTATGTTAGATGAATCTCATTAAAAAAAAACAGACTGTCTAAAAGCTCTGTACATTTCTGTTAAGAACCTCCCCTTACATATTCTCCTGATTTTCCAGGATCTTTAGTTTGCTTCATTTTAAGTAATGGGAATATGAGGGAAATATTTGAAGGTGCAGTTTTTCATACTTTTTTTGTAATTTTTAAATCTATATCAAGATATAGACCAAAGATCTCATGCCATCAGACCTCCCTCCCTCCCTCCCTCCCTCCCTCTCTCATGAACTTCTTTGGCTTAATCTTAAAAAAATAATAGCAATGGTGTATATTCTCCATAAACAGCAAAGTTTTCTTAGACTAACAACTGTTCTCACCTGGATATTGACAAAAACTCCATGGTAAGTTTCATAAAGAATTTTGCTTCCTTTTACTTGCAGTGGAAACTCAAAAGGAATTTCTGTTTTACCACTAGGCAGTTTTCCAGATTTTACCATTTCTACCGTATTATTAATCAGTTGGATAGGCTGCAAAAACAAAAAACAATACACAAAATTTAGGAAAGACTAAATGTTAATTGTCCTTCATTTTTGGTTGCAAGCAAAAGTTTATGAATTTCTGAAAATGCACATTTTTAAAGGTATCCTAAGAAACAGAGCAACAATCTTGGTTCAACTTTTTGAGGTTACAAAAGTATAGTGTACACTCAGTTGCAAACAACACTAGATACTGGCTTGAGCAATGTAAATTATGTTAAACTCAGGGCAGTCATTCCAAATGCTTACATGCTCTACTAAGCTGCTTCCACCTGCTCTGGTTATCACTTCCTCCTTTTCAACACATAAAAGACAAGAACAGGTAGCAGAGAGCCTCCAATATCTGTAAAACTTTCCAAATGGTTTCCTAGCCACTTACCTTTATTTGCAAAGTCTATAGAATAATTGAATAGCACTCACTTTTGCTTACAGGTCGGTTGAGTTCATCCTCTGTTGACCTCCAGTAGCACTCTAGATGTCTCTTCTCCCATTTCATCTCCCTCAGCTCCTCCGTAAACCATGGAGAGTGACAGGATCCATGGGAAGGGAGAGGTCACATGGCACAATCCAATCCAAGGTCACAGCCGCCCTCTCGTTCCAAGTGGTGACTAAGGCATTCACCGGACCATGCAGCAGACTGTCAGGAACAACCCCCAGCTCCCTCTGGAACCCTTGCGGGATCCATTAGTTGCCAAGGGTGGACCAATCTAATAGGTCCAGCCTCCCTATTATATATCGTATTATTTATATTCTTCTCATATAAAGAATACTGTTAGCGTTCCATAAGCCATGATTTTTATTATTTGTACCTTAACAGAATTGTAGAATGCTTCAAACACACCAACGCTTTTGGCACTGAGCTGCAGGTTTACAGATCCTTCCATTGTTAATGAGATTCCCTGATGCTGGATCGAATCTTTACTTGTTATGACCACCACTCCAGTGAGAACTTCCTAATTGAGGAAAAATTAAGAACATCATATAAATCACTTATGATGCTACTTCCCAGATTTTACATTTTACTGTACATTTCTTGATTAGAAAAAGTATATAGTAACATGAATAGTCTTGATGACAGAATAATTTGCGTGAATCCTGAACAAGGTAAAAGTGGTGTGCGATGGAAAGAAATTATGTAAGAGAATAATTGAATGCTTAGTGAATCATTCAATTCTGAGCAGGAAGATGTTCACTTGGTTGTTCACTGTATTTATGGATAAATGTTAAAGGAATGCATGTGACATTAAAAGTGTGTTGGTCAGGGACCTGAATGCATGCGTAGTTTTGTGTGAAGGCAATGCCATATTATTGGCCAAGAACTCAAAGGTTTTCTGGAGAATATCAGATAGATTGTACAATGCACCATGGAGTATGTATCTGAAAATTAATTAATAAAAGATTATAGTTGTGTTTAAACAAATGATTCAACATTTCCAGCAAATGTTAGAATGTACAATGCAATGAAGTGTATAGTTCTGAAAAATAAAGAAAACGTGTGCAGTTCAAATCCATATACTAACAAACCATGTGAAGCATTTCAGTGTAAAGAATTGTAATAAATCTAAGTAAACCAAATAATTTACTCTGAAGTTCTTCTCTCACATCACTCATATAAAAAAAGTACTATTAATGTAGTACTGCAAATAATTATCAAGGAAATATTTTGAATTCAAATTATAGGATCTTTTGCCTGCCTACAAAGTCTGGGATCCAAAACTTAGGGACCACTAGAGATGTATTTCTGGAAATATTCAAGCCATGAGGAGAATTTGTTTCCCCTATGGGTTTTACTTTTTTGGGGAAAAAAATATTTTCAAAAAAACTGAACTATATGCAATATTCCTTTTTTCTACCACCCTTTACTAATCTATGTTATTTTAGGAACACAAATGCAATATGTATTTGATTTACTCACACAATTATCATGGTTAGTGTATTTATTAAAAATAAAATAAAATAAAAATAAAAGTATAATTTAATCAAACAATAATTATTTTTTCTCTTTGCATTTAAAATGTTTTTAATTTTTCTAATAAATAGAATTATAAACTATAAGACTCTAAGACACCTAACTCTCAATTTTATCATTTGGACAAGTTGGGAAAAATGAAGTTCAAGACACAATAAACCATAATCGTGATAATAAATCAGAGTTATATTGTTTCAGCCTTGTAAAGAGCAGATTCACCAACCCCTAGATAAAAAATCAGCAAAAGAAAAACCACAAACAAAGCAGGCACTGAATCCTCCTTCTTCCTTTGGTGGAAATGCCAATGACTGCTGGGGCAGGAAAGCATCTTGCTCTTGTATTTTAGAATTGTGCCACCCTGTTTTGCCCTCTGTACAGGAACAATAGTGTTCTGATACACTAGGTAAAAAGTCTTCCTGTTACAAGTTAATATAAATTATTTGAGCAGGAATAAAGGAGAGCATTGCATGCCTTTCTTTTTTATTGCATTATTTTAAATATATATATATATATTTTTAAAAATTCCAAAATTTCTCAGTTCTCCCAATTTACTGGCAAAACCCCAAAGCTAGGTCCCCCCCCCCCCCAATTTGCCCTCTTTGTGTGTGTGTGTGGGGGGGAGGGTGTATCTGAGCCTTCACAACTTCATCTCAGCACAGAGGGAAGCATAACTTCTTCATACTAAGAGTCTATGCCAGTGTTTCTCAACCTTGGCAACTTTAAGATGTGTGGACTTCAACACTCAGAATTCCCCAGGGAACACATCTTAAAGTTGCCAAGGTTGAGAAACACTGCTCTAGGCAATGGGCTCCAATTCTGTTCTAAGACTGCAGAGGAGGAAAAAAGAGCCTTTGTACCACAGCCAGTCCTGCTATATTGTAGAATGGAAGAACCTGTTTCAGCTGCAGCATGGGAGAAGAAGAAATTGTAGATACACTGACAGGTATCTCAACAGTGCAACAAGTTTTTGACAAGTTGATCTCAGCAAGGAAAGACCAGGCAAACATATCATAACATAGCTACTTAGAGTTTCTTAATATCAAGCCACATATTTAGATAAAATAGGTCCAGGATGCTTAGCAAAGATCTACTAGATGACACCATAGAATTATAACAATGCCAAAAAGAGCATTTTTTTTTTTTTTGGGAAAGGACAGCATAGCATGCTCTTCCTTGCATTTTAAACATCTGATTTTATTCCTCTCATCTCACAGCCCCCTTTATCACTCCCAGGAACTTTAAAAAAACAGAGACTAATTAAACTCTGCATTCTGGGAGAGAACACGTAGGAACACATGTGTTCAACTGCTCCAGTCACCACAGAGTGGCTGGGGGAAACAGCAGTTGTAGCCCAACATCACCCAAATCCTTCTTTGTACTACAGTAAGTAAATTCTTAAGATTTCCGCCTGTCGCATTTTAAATAGTTCTTGCACCCTGCCACGTATACTCCATTAACTCAATTTATCCCTTCCTTGCCCATGTTAAACTTTGCTGCAAATGCAGATATCTTCTAAAATCTTGAAAAACCCATTATCATCAGGAACAACACCTTAAGCTCCAGTACTCCTAGTACATGCTTTTTTTCTCTGAACACAGAAGTCGTTGTCATGTCTTTCAAAGCCACTGCTGCAGTCGCAACTTCTCATAAAATTCAATCCATGACTGACTCTGGGGGAAAAAAGAGAGCCCACTAAATGTTAGGGTGTCCTCTACTTAGTAACTACACCAGAATACTACAGTAAAACTGTAGTAATCCTAATTCCTAATTCTTACGAAACAGTAATTCAGGTGACAAAGCAGTGTTGTATTTGTCTCCTTTGGAATGCAGCTAGGAGGTTACATACGAAACTGAACGTCCAGAAAAAATCTTGCACACAAGATGTCAGGAATATTTCTTTCTTTCTTTCCCTCATGAATGTGTCCCTTTTGCACGGGCAGGGATTTTTAATTCCTCTCCCTCTCCCAGGAGTAGGATTCCAGAATCATCCCACCGAGAGCGACCTCATCTGCTGCTCCATAGCTGACGCCCGGGTCCCACGGCTCCAGAAACCTGCAATCCTAAGAACGCTACCTCCAGAAACACCCGGCTGGAAAAACTGAGAGCTGGAAAGCGATCCTAAGCTCTTATGCGCCGAAGTCCTCGGAAACGCAACGAGTTAATTCCAAGAAAGATTGGAACAAGATTGCAGCGCTCCTTTCCGCCCAGATAAAAACATCCCTAACGCTCCTGCGTCTCCACATCACCAGGACGCGTACAGCAGCATCTGCAGAGAATGCTCACCCCGCAATGATACACCTTGTTAGCTCGTTTGATCTTGATGTCCAGCGTGGTACCCATTGCGACGACTCCCAATCTCCGGGCCACTCAGATCATGTGGCTTCCCAGCCGGCCCTTTCCACGTGACCTCAGCCAATTCTTTCTGGGCAGGAAACAGGAGGAGATTACATGTCTGGGGTCCGCTTTCTTTGATTTCCTCTCGCTAGACTCCACCCCTGCCACAGGGCGGGGCGCGCCAACTGTCACTTCTGAGCCAGTACCGTTGCTTCTTAAGGCGCCATTTATTTTTCAGACGGTGCGCGCGGGCTGCCTTATTCCAATAGCTCTTACTCCGCTTCGCCTGTGTCTCGGTTACCTAGCAGCAGAACAGGAGAAGACGTGGAGGATTTTTCTGTGCTTGTGCCTCCCCTGGAGCCGCAACACGAGATTCTAAATGGGGAATGCGAAGACTCCAACGAGAAAGAAACCAAGACTGCGGTCTCTGCCCCGAAAATCTACTGGACAAGGAACCACATTTCCCAGCATGCAGTGAAAAGGAAGTTAAACCTACCTGACGCAACACACATGCGCGATCTAGGTGATGGTTACGCCCATCTGAATGCTGTGTTTCGTTTTATCTTTTTAAGTAGAAATGTCGGCTAATGAAAGGTTTTTGTCCTATGCTTCTTAACCCAGTAGGAAGCTCTGCTAAAACTGTATTTACTTTTGATCAAACACAAACGGAGTCGTATTCTAAGAGAATTAAATAACAAAGATTGTAGAACCTTAAAAACGAAGCCGATTGACGCATTTATAGGAGAACCGGCTCAGTTGAAAACGGCAGACTCCCTTGTAAGTAATCATGGGCAGGATTACGCTGTAAAAGATTGTAAGCAGTCTTACACAGATTCCTCTGGAAACAACCCAGTGACGTGTGCTACTTCTCCAAAAAGTATAACTTTTTAACAGTGATAGGACATACTGTGCTAGCAATATGGGATTTAAATTAGGAGCCCTATTGCAACAGTTGAGTGGGATGAGATGGCTGCTTTAAATTAAATGAAGAACGTCCAAAATGTCCACCAGTTTATGCATTTAAAAAATGACATATGCCTGAATTCCAAAGATATTAAGAGATGTTTAGGTCGATACTTGTTCATTAGGCAATAGGTATTTTTAGTAGGTTCTTGAAACATAGTACTTAATCTTGAGAGTTCAGTAAATACAATGGTGAAAATACCTTTACCAATCAGCTTTTACGTAGAAGAAAACAAACTTCACAGTTGCTAATGCTGTAAAATAGTTCTCTCTCCAAACTCACATCAGTGTGAGCTGGTATCTCTAATAATCAGGAATGATGGAAGTTCTTGTCTAACAAATCAGAAGGCTGTAAGTAACAACTCCTGTGAGATAAATCACACACAATTTATAATAAGCTTGCAGAAGGAATCCTGCTGGATCAGGCCAAAGCTTATTAGGCCAAACAATGTATGCCACAGTGGGCATATTTACACAGCAAGACTGATGCAAATCACAGATAAGTGATTTACCTGGAGCTCTAGTGTTAATAATTAAAAAAAAAAGTCTATCCTGGAGAACAGCCATCTTTGATAGTTGCCTGAGCTACCTTTATCCTATGTATAGCTATAACTTCCTTTTTTTTTTTTTTTAGATAAAAATGTTGTGGTGAACTATGGTGAATCTGAGCAACCATGGATAGGGTGGGAGGGAGACTTTCTGTTCCTATTTCACACATAGCCTGGGTACAATGAGTAGGTTATAGATTAGTGTTAGGGTAGCAGGGAAGGAAGATCACATCCTTGGTTTTGCAGAGTATTTATCTGTTTTTTAGAGTATAGATCTGGACTGCAAAAATTCAGAAGACCATAGAGCTTTGCTGCCACCTAGTAGTCCCCCAGAGTTTTGCAACCCAGGTCTGGTAAACTCTACTCAAGCTTCCCACCACTGGAGATCATAAGAAAGGGATAACTTTAAAGTAAGCCTTCTGTTTTAGGCTGAGATGACATAAGGAACTCAGAACCATCCAATATTGAAAAAGGCAGTAAATTCCATACTTTACATTGTGTAAAGAAGGTACTTCCTCTTACTGATCCTTAAACTTCTTACATTTAGTTTCACTGGATTTTTTTAAAATTTGAATTTATAAGCTGCCTAACTCCAATGGACATCCAATGGATGACCCTGAAGTCCAGTATTGTAAGAGAAATAGAAAAACTCACACCATGCTGAATTTTAATAATTTATTATGACTCCCGTTAACCATATTTAGTCTAGATAAACAGAGTTGGCTTCTAAATGTCATTTTTTTTCTTCCCTCTCCCCACACTATGGGATTCTTTTGAAGGGTGGGTGGAATTAAGTTAATCAGATCCATGCTAGTGTAAAAGGGTGCCACTTCTAGGAGCTCTCCACCAGAGAAAGCTTTGGTCCTAGTTTCAAAGATCGCACCATCCCCAAGCCAGAATACTGTGTTTCATTTCTTCAGTCAATTAAACTTTATTGGTGTTTAGAATAATGCCCCAAAGTTTTCTGCTGGTATAAAAGACATGTAGGGCAGACCATACTCACACATCAATTTCACTGTTTTCTGTAATAGGAGTAGGGAAGACATCCTTCTCTTCAGTTCAACTAGTATTGTATTTGACAGATCAGAATGGATTAAATGTGATTAATATTCATTATAATATAGTGCCTAAAACTGAAGTGAAGATTTTGAAATCATTGATTTTTGAAATCAGTAATAAAGATACTGGTCTACAAATAGAACAATACATGAATACTTTTCATTCCTCTGTATTATGATGTTCGAGCTTTCATTATATGAAACAGGTAAATCTTCCTAGAAGGTTTATTAGATAAGGCATTGGAACTGTCTTTACCCTTGATCATTCAAATCATATGGCTCAACATTTCTGTTGCTTTTCATATTTTCATAGATTTTGGGTTTCTTTTTTATCTTTCATGTCCTAGGCAGCTGGGCAAAATCAAGGAAGCAAGATAGAAAACTACACAGATTTCAGTAAGCCATCTAATGCTAGTCTGAGGTAAATACAGAATCTTGGAAACTGTAAGAGGAATTTCCTACCCTCATTTATAGTGAGTTAATTAAGGTGGAATCTCAGTGAATAGTTTGAAATACTTCTTCACAAGTTACTTGCCACCTGAGCTAAGTTGCCATTTATAAGATAATTGGCTAACTTGCTCTCCATTTCTTGATTGTCTAAGATACTAACTAATCTAGAATTCTTTTGAGGGTGTTAATAAATGTAGATAAGAGTGAGCCAGTAGATCTCATGTACCTAGATTTTCAAAAAGCCTTTGATAAAGTCCTTCACCAAAGACTTCTCAGTAAGCTTAACAGCCTGGAATAAAAGGGCAAGTCCCCTTGAAGATAAGCAACTAGCTAAGGAATAGGAAACAAAGAGTGGGAGTATTGGGCATTTCTCACAATGGAGGGATGTAACTAGTGAGATCCCTCAAGGTTCATACAAACTAATGAGATAAGCGCTAACAGTGGCTGATGAGGAAAAAAATCTTGGAGTAATGGTAGACAGTTCAATGAAGTTGTTGACATGGTGTGCATTTGCTGTAAAAAGGGCCTACAGCATGTTAGGGATAATAAGGAATGGTACTGAAAATAGAGATGCCAATATGATAATGCTACACACACACACACTTACATACATATATATACATATATAAAAGGTGCGATCACATCTGGAATATTGTGTGCAGTTCTGGTTGCTGCACCTCAAAAAGGATATAGTAGAGCTACAGAAGTGTCAGAGGAGGGCAATTAAGATAATCAGTGGGGCTGGAGCAGCTTCCCTATGAGGAAAGGTTGTGACATTTGGGGCTTTTTAGTCTAGAAAAGAGGTGAATGAGAGGGAACATGATTGTGGTTCACGAAATTATGCATGGTTGGATAAACTGGACAAAGAGAAGCTATTTTCTCCTTCCCAAAATACTAGAACCAGAGGTCGCCCAATGAAATTGAATCCTGAAAGAATCAGGACAGACAATAGGAAATATGACCTCAATTTGGGACAGCTATGTTAGCTGCTAATAAAGATATACCAAGGCACTTTGATATTAAGAGCCATCGAAACTAGTAATCTCTGCCATTTTTAGAAACATAGTGTTGGAAAAAGCCAGTGAGCTCTATGGAGGTATCCAAATCAAAGGCTCCCCTACAGATGGCTATCTATTTTTCACCTGACTACTTTCAGTAAAGGAGAGCCCATTGGAACTTGCCTTCCTATTATTAAAACCATTGTTTTGTGTCTTGCATTTTAGAATAATAGAAAATAGAAACTTTTCTTCTTTATGACATCTTTCAAGGCTAAGCATTTCCAATATGTTCAATTTCTTTTCATAGGATTTAGCTTTTAAGCTCTTGATCATCTTCATTGCCTTTCTCTGCCCCTGTTTCAGTTCCTCTAAATTCTTCTTAAGGTGTGGCATTTGGAAGTGGACACAGCTTGTTTATTATTTATTTATTTATTTATCAATCCAAATATGTTGCTTAATTTTCCAATTCTAGGCAGTTTACACCTATGAGACAAAACATTAGTCAAATCATAAAATCCATTCATAAAGCCAATAAACAAAACTATTATAAAATAAATATAAGCTAAAGAAGAGTCTGACCAAAGCAGAATAAAATGGAACCATTACTTCCCATGATAAGGAATCTATATATGAACCTATGAGCTTCACAAGATGGATGTGTATTTCTTTATTTTTTTAAAAAATTAATTTTTAAAATATTAGAAACTAGTGAAAAACATCATATATGCTTGATTTTTGTTGTTCCAAGAAAGTCAAAAGTTAAATATAGACTTAAGAGGGGGTTGTTTACCAGTAAAAAAGGAAGGTATAAATTTTATAAATAAATAAATGAAACAAAATATTTACAGTTTTTTTACTGGTTTCATACACTGCAATAAATTATAATGTAGTTTTACTTATTTATTTTCCTTCTTTTTCAAAATATTTTTTATATTGCCACATTCCGGAAGGATACAGGTTGTCCACTAGTGTGACTAATCCTGTTCTGTCCCATGCCCAGGCCTCAACCCTAACTGGAAAGGGTTCTGCTCCTTCTAGGCCCCTTGTAACTAGAGTGCTATCACTATCTCTACAGCCTTTTTTCCAAAAGGGAAGATTGGACATTGGATAATAGTTGTCCAATACAGCTGGATCGGAGGGATTTTTCAAGATGGAGAGCATTGCTTCCTCTTTGAAGGCAGATGGCATTAGTGAAGCATTGACAACTTCCCAGTTTCAGCACTTATGCTTCCATCTGCTGAAGGGGCCAGGCCAGGTCAGGGTTCAACTCCAAGGTGGCAGAGCTTATGCAGCACCCTATCTACTTCTTCAGAATCCAAAGGATGGAATTAATCTTAGAGAGCATCACAAGACTTTACCTCTGTCATCAACATAGAGCTCATGGAGTCTAGACTTGGGTAAATTTGAATGATTTTTTTTCCAGCAAAATGTGGCCCTCAAAGCTTATTCATCCTGTGGGGCAACCTTCTTCACTCTCACTTCAAAAAAGTATTGACAAGGCTGCTGTGGCACAGTTCACTACCCTGACCACCATGGTGTAAACTTTTGCTGCTTCAGTGGCATATACAGAGAGGCCACTGGATAATTTTGTGAAATGCTATGATCACCACCATATTCTAGAGTTGAACCAGGCACTCAGAGGAACTGCCTTCCTGATTACTAGAGAACTCCTCAAGTGCCCTTTTAAATCCATCCTGATCCATAAGGCATGTGGGACAGAATCAACTTAATGAATCCCCCAGCTCTGTGGAGGTTCATGTGGCAACTAGCCTCAGATGAACCAGGGAATGATCTGATCATGGCAAAAGACTAACCATCACATTCTCCATATTCTGATAATCAAGCAGTGCACAGAGGTGAAGACCAGGTCTAGTGTGTGACCACGTACATACATCAGATCTGAGATTACTTGAGACAAACCCATAATTGCTAGTGGGGGCCATTAATTCTTGAACTGTCCCTGAACCCCATCTCAGGGCATGGAAATTGAATTCCCCCAAAAACTAAAAGCTGGGGACAGTCCAACATCAGCCTGGTAACAAAGTGCAGGAGTCCAGGAAGTGATTTTGCTATGCAGCAAGGTGGGAAGTACACAAGGAGAATTCTCCATTCTTTCTTATATCACATAAGGGCCCTCAGAAGCAACACCCTTAGTTGCTACAAACTTTCTCAGAGGACCACTGCTACTCCTCACCTTGGCATGTGGCTGATACAGCTCAGAAAACTTGGGAGAACAGATTTCAGTGAGTATTACATTGCCACCCTACCAGGTTTCAGAAACACACACTAGTTCTGCCTGTTCATCCATGACTAAATAATGGCCAAATGTGGTCTTATTACACAGAGCTGGAATTTATCACCAGCAGCCTGAAGCCAGGGCTTCCAGCAATCTGCTCACCTGACCCCCGGTCTGAGGACACTGTGCTAGAAATGGCAACCAGCACCAAACTGCAGGCTGCACTTGCTCTGGGATGCCCAGTGCCTACCATCATATTTTCTTCATCACCACTGAAATAAATCCACTGTTCTTCCATAACTTTCTCTTAGATTCTATCCCTTATCTCTCAAGCCAAGACAGCTATCTATGAGCCCAATCCCCTTCATCTACCAACTTCCCTCTCATCCACTGTCCCACACATCAATTTTCTAGGCAAGCTACTTCATTGGCTACCAGTCACTCATACCTGTTAAGTCTCCCACTTCAACTATGCATCCTCACTTTCACTTATCCACCTACCCTTTCCCATTCCTTTCCTTAAGGGTATCTCCCTATTGCATCCTCCCCCATTCCCACTCTCACTAGGGCTGATGAGGGCAGGATTCCCCACCTCTCACTCTGGGGGTGTGCATTCTTGAGTTTGACTCTCACCCGTAACTACTTGGTGCTTGCTCTGTGATGAGTGCAGTATAAAGGTTCTTGTTGATAGTCCAGTCAGTGATCCCGCCTTCTAAAGGTGCCCAGACTTCCTGCAGGACTTCTGGCAGCTGCTGGTGCCTTCCAGCCCCTCTGACCATTCTCATTTACACCAGATGCTCATGGATGGCAGCTCAGCCTTCCCAACCCAGGTGATGGTTCAATCTCCTAACCTGATGCTGCTAAAATGGAGGTGAGCTCAACAACATTTTGCTTTCCCTCCACCAGCTGCTCTTCCACCCAGTACATGAACCTCCATTCCAGTTGGTGCTCAATCATCATCTTTCACACCATACCAGTTCAGGTGTTGATAAATCCCTGCTGTCTTCGCTTTTTAAATCTAGTTTTCACTTTCCATCTTTTGCTTTAAATTTCATTCCACCAATCATGGCTTTCACCACCTTCTCTGTCTGCCTTGATCCTGTTTCATTTCAGACCAACTGTATGTGTGCATCTGCCCATCTGTTGCTGACCCACACAAAGGGATACCAGGAAGAATATGTCTTGTGTCCAGAATAGTGCAGAAAATCTTCAGAAACAAATAACCAGGAGGAAAACTTTGGAATGTCTGAATTTCCAAATAGCTGACCAATTGGAAACAGAGGCTATCTGGGAAAAACAATGAGCCTCTGAATGTTTTATGCTGGGGGGACTGCATCCTTCTCTCCCTTAATAAGTAATCAATCCAAGAAACAGTTTTTGCTGACATTTTCTTGGTCTTGATGATCTTTGTAATATATTCCTGTGATAAATCTTTTTCACACATCTTGTAATGGACAGAAGGAATAACCTTGTGGAAAGGGAAGAGCCACAACCAGTACAATGGTCAAATAAAAGAGGGCTTAGTCCAGGGCAGAAATGTGTAACTCAAGTAAATACCTCAGATAAGACCCTCCCTAGTTCTCACAAAGATAAAGGGAGGCGGGGTGGGGGGAGCACACCCAGACTTGCAAGATTCTGTTTCTGTAACCTTGTAATAAAAGTATATTAGCATGCATGACTTTGGTTTCCTAGTCTGGTCTACCCTGACCGGCTGACACATCTGCATACTGCCGAGAGAGCTCTCTTGCCAGGATTCTCATAACAGTGTTATTTGTCTTGCTCCTACTTCAGCCTCCCTCCTTCTCGTGCTGATGCTGATGCAAGTCTCCTTTTGGTTTAGTATGTTTTTGAATTCTGCCATGGTGGTTTATAAACAATGTTTTACGGCTTAGTAGTATTATGCAAGCCCAGCCAGTTAGACTGGATTCAGTGCATGAATTCAATATGCTGTATAATAGAATTACAATTTTTTGATACGTAATTTCAGGACATTTCCCCCCCCAGAATTTAAAATGCATCATAGATGCTGTCAAAAGTTATGGAATATGGTATCAAAATCTGGGTTAACTAGTTCAATGATTATTCAGTAATAAGATGTGATTTTTAAACCTATTTTCCAAATGCAGCAAGAGCTTCAGAAATTAAAATATAACAACAAAAATAAACTAAACTGTAGAAGATTGGAGTCCAAATAAGGATGAATAAAATCCTGATAAATTATTATTGATCATAATACATCATTATTTGTACAATTTTTAACATTATTTTACATTGCTGCATTCACTGTGGTCCTTATTCTATGTTTACATGTACAGATGTCTTTGTAATGTAAGATATGTAATGTAAGATAGTTATTTACAGTCTTCCTCTTCTGGTTAACTAGTTATAGAAATTGAAGTAATTTTAGTCACAACTTTTTGGGAGATCATGGTGACTGATAAAAATAAAACTAAACAGCATGATCTTCTCAGATAACTTTCTAGCTGAGTTTATTACCCAAATATGGCAGGAGTTAGTAAGCTATCACCAGAAAAAGATATCATGATCATCTTGAGAGTGGAATGGTTGCATTTAAAATAAAGGCTGAGCAAAAATACTTGTTTGATATTGGTACAGCCAAGTGGATATTCTCATTTAATAAGTGATTGGTTATTTCAGAAATGTTTTGTATTACATTGTACTTTTCTGGCTCCTTCAAAAGTATTAAGGCTGGAGTCCCCAGCTACTTCTAGTAGGAGAAAGGTGTTGTTAAGGTAATTTTTAAATGGTACAAGTCATTTAAAATATTTCTGGTAAAACTTAAACAGAAAATTAGAGGAAAAAGCAAATGGAAACTGCTTGAGGATACTTGAAAAAGATGTGGCAATGTCAGTTTCACTTTTAGCTTTCACCAATTTGAATTGGGCGAGACTGACATGAAATTGATAACTAGTTATAGTTATTTACTAAATAGTTGGGTGTAGAATTTTTGTTAATAAAGATTTAAGTTTGTTTATTTAATATATTGAATAAAGAAAATAAAATCACCATGTTCTCTCAGACTGAAGCTTTTCTTTTCTTTTAAAACCACATACACTAAAGACTTGCTAAACTATGTGATAATTTTAATTTTGGCTTAATTGTGTCTCAGGCTGTTACGATTTGTAAGCCATGGTTTATAGCTCTGGATATTATGCAGATTAGTGGAGATTTATTTACTAAACCATATTTTATCAATCTATGGTTTACTGAAAAATGCAAACCATCTAAGCAATGGCTTATTTAACAATAATTTGTTAAATAAGCAACAATAAGGTTTGGTCTGTAGATTATGCATACTTGGTGAAATCTCATAAATAGGATTTATTGGGACATTTTGATTCAGCAAAGAACTAGCAGGCAGAATAAAAGCTGATATTTTAGTATGATTTTAATTTAAAACTTTAAAATATCTGGCTTCCATTTTGAGTCTAACTGTTTAAACCAAGGATTATGGCTATAGAATAATGATATTTGTTTGTGGCTTGATACGTTATGTGAAGCCTGCAAATTGTGTCTTGTTCAGAAAAACTTAAAAATAAAATCATGGTTTAGCACACACATGAAGCCAACCAAAGGGCAACATGTATATTGTTACCTGTTAACTAGAATAATGCATGAATAGATACATAAAGGAACATGGCCCATCCAAAATAATTTAAATTAAAATAGTTTATTGTGGACATACATTTAGACAATTTAGAATTATATTTTTAAAAATAGAAAATATTTAAAATTATAATCAATCCAAACATCTGTTTATAATCTAATTCAATATTGTAATTGATCCCCCTAAATTCTATATTTCTGTCCCTGAATTTTTTTTCTTGTTGCCTATATAAATACTTAGAATAAAAACGTTGACAAACACATGTCTCCTTGACCTTTTGTGAATTTTATTTACACATAGTCTTTGTTAAATTAATTGATACATTCCCTTGCTAAATGATAAGTGTAAATATCATGTTCCGAGCTACCCTAAATGGTTCAAAAATAGAAAGGAAGAATGTTAGCATTTTCAATAGGCAATAAATACGGGGTTGTTAAATGTTATTACAAAACCCATGAGGAGGAGAGAGGATTTGTTCCTACCTTGTGGAGAGCCATGAGGAGAAGAGAAAGAAAATGAGGGAAACTGGAAAAAAGGCGGGATCCAAGCCCCTCCCACACAAAGCAGCAAAGCTAGGCCGCAGTGAAGCCACCCCTCACTTTGTGCTCGTGTGAGACAGGCCTGGCTGAAACCCCATATTTTCCAGCACCCCTTCTTTTCAACCTTGCATGTCTCTGTGTCCCACAATATTTAGTTTTTCTCTTAGTTCTTGATAACTGGTTCTTGACAACGGCTTCCTGAAGATGTCCGCTGTCATGTTTCCTGTGGGACAGTAGTCTAATTTGATTAACCCTTGTTGTTGCAACTCTCTCACCACATGACACTTTACATCCATGTGCTTAGTTCTGCCACTTACTTTCTCTGACTGTGAAAGTCTGATGCAACTCTGATTGTCTTCAAAGATTTGTATAGGGGTTGGTTCGTCTATACCCATGTCTTCAAGCAATAATCTAAGCCACACAGTCTCATTACATGTGTCTGTTACTGCCACATACTCTGCTTCTGCAGAGTACTGTGCTATTGTGCTTTGCTTGTGACTTCCCCAGCTCACTATTCCACCCCCATAGAAAAATACATAGCCACTAGTGGACTTACGGTCAGCAATGTTTTCTGCCCAGTCTGCATCTGTGAATCCCACTAGTCTAGGATTCTCAGTGGCTAGCAGTTTTAGTTTTAGGTGCATGGTCCCCTTTAGGTATCTTCCCATCCTCTGACACCAGTCCAGTCTCTCTGTGTGGGCATGCTTGTCTTTCTGCATAGAATGCCCACTGCAGCTGCAATGTCTGGTCTAATGGTGATGGCTAGATACAACAATTTTCCTATGGCACTTCTATATTCATTGTTCTCTGGCAGGAGATCACTGGGTTCTTGTTACTTGCGGAAAGCTGTCTTCATCGGTGTAGGCACAGGATTGGCATTTTGCAATCCTAAGCTTTCCAACAGTCCTAGAATCTTTTGGTTCTTAGAAGAAAGTTCCCATCTTCTTCTCTCTCGATCTGTATTCCTAAGTAGTAGCTGGCATTGCCCAGATGCTTCACTTCTACTTCTCTATTTAGTTGAGAAACAATATCATTAAAGTCCCTCTTGTTATTGTGGCAAATAATTAAATCATCCACATAACAAAGTATATACACATCCCTCCCATTTCTGTGTCTTGTGTATAGGCAGGGATCAGCTTTTCCTTGAACGAAACCCTGGTCAAGAAGAATCTGGTTTAACTTCTTGTTCCACGCTCTGGCCGCCTGCTTCAGGCCATAAATACCCTTGCAAACGAGATGCTTGGTACTGGGATTAGTGAAGCCTGGAGGCTGTGTCATGTAAAGCTCTTCTTCTATCTCCCCATGTAAAAATGCAGCTTTAACATCTAAGTGTTCGACGTCCATGTTCCTGGATGCTGCTAGACTTAGAAGCATTCTAATTGTGGTGTGTTTCACAACAGGAGCAAAACATTCACCATAGTCCTGTCCATATTTCTGTGAGTAGCCTTTTGCTACCAGTCTGGCCTTGTACCTTTGTACTTCACCATTCTCGTCCTGTTTTGCCCTGAACGCCCACTTACAACCTATGGCCTTCTTGCCTTTTGGTAGTTTAGTTAAAGTCCATGTTTTGTTTTTGTACAGAGCATCTAGCTCCTCCTGTGCTGCCCTTTTCCACTTAATTGCCTCATCTGCTGGCATTTGCAGCACCTCATTCCATGATGTGGGTTCGCTTGGTAGCAACAACCTTGTGAAGTAGGTAAGTCTGTCAGCCGGAACTCCTTTGTTGGGTCGTGATGAGCATCTCAGAGCAGGTTCAGGAGTGATGGTGGTTCACCCTCTTCTGCATCCTCGGCCTCATCATCTGTCTCTGGTGGAGTCTCTTCCTGGATTTCCATCTCCCTCTGGGTTGGTGTGGTTGTGTCTTCTGGTGTCAAGCTGAACATCTCAGGCTGTTAACTGCTGCTGCTGGTTTCTCCACAGTCATTATCCACCTGAGTGCAGCAGCCTCTCTCACTCCCATCAAAGTATACCACTCTGTGTACACATACTCTTCCCGTCTTTGGGTTCAGGATTCTGTATCCCTTGCTTCCTGGAGCATAGCCAATCAACATGACCCCTTCTTCAGCTCTAGGGTCTAGTTTGGATCTCCTTTCTTTTGGTACATGGGCATAGGCCTTAGATCTAAACATTCTTAAATGTTTGACACTTGGTTTTCGCCCATGCCAAACCTCAAAAGGCATTACCTTATTGGCTTTGGTTGGCAATCTATTTTGCAAGTATGTAGCTGTGACAACAGCATCTGCCAAGTATTTGTCAGGTAGATCTGCCTCTAACAGCATACACCTTACCATGTCCATAAATGATCTGTTCTTTCATTCTGCGACTCCATTACTCTCTGGCATGTAAGGAGTGGTTAATCTGCGCTCTATGCCTAGTTGTGTTAGGTACATCTGCATAGTGTTAGAAATGAACTCACCGCCTGTGTCGCTTTGAAGGGCTTGAGGGGTCCAGTTAAATTTATTCCTCACCGTAGCAACGTATGTCTTTAGCATATTCCCAGTTTGGGACTTTTCCTTCATCAGGCCGGTTACACAATACCTGGAAAAATCATCTATAAAACATATTATGTATTTGTTTCCACCTGCTGACGTTTGAAGAGGTCCACATAAATCAGTGTGGATAAGTTCAAGTGGTTTAGTTGCACACCTTTCCCTTTGTTTCGGTATGGCAGGCCTTGTTGCCTTTCTTCTGATACAAACTACACTCTTTGACTGGTATTTTTCGCAATTGCTTAGTTCTAGGACTCTTACCATATTTTCCTTCTTCGTCCTAAAAATTGCATCAAAGTCCCTGTGTGCAAACCACTTGTGCCATATGGTGGCGCTGATGTCCTTCTTTCTCTGCTGCTGTTGTCAGGTGAGGCTGACATTTGGTGTTGGTTGTTCACAGTTCACCTGGTACACTCCATTTTTCTCAAAGCCTGTAACATAAATCTGCCTACCACTGGTTACTTCACATGTTCTATTGGCTTTAAACATTACACTGAAACCTTTTCTGTTAAATGATCGCACACTCAGCAAATTGGTTGTCAATTGTGGTATATAATATGCATCTGTCACTATGAGGTCTTTGTATTTTTTTCCAGTAAAACATCTCAAGCCTTTTCCTCTTATTGAGATGGAATTCCCATCAGCAAGAGCAATGTTCCCTTGTGGCTCTTCATTCAGTTCACTAAAGTTATCTCTGGTCCCACAAAGATGTTGGCTTGCACCTGAATCTAAGATCCATTGACTTTTGGTTTCATTAGAATTAGCTCCGAGAGCATGTTCTGCTCTGAAAACTGTATGCAGAACTAATGTTTCTTTGGAATGCCTTCCTTTTGAAAAATCCTTTTTGTCTCAGCTTTTACAAAATCTAGCTATGTGCCCTGGCTTCGTGCAGGAATGACAAACATTGGGTTTATTGTTGTGCTGATGAGCAATCAATGGCTTCTGCGCACGTTTCCCTTTTTCTGCCAGGTAACCCATGTCTTTTGTTGACTTTTTATGGAAATACAAACAATTTTTCTGTCTCCTTGCTTCACTTCTAATTGCTCCAAACAATTGAAACAAAGTCATCAGGTAATATTTGTCAGGTAATGAGCTTAGTAGAAAAACCATTTTTAGTCTTTCATTCATGAGATTTTGAATTGTGCTCAGGCTTTCAAAGATAGACTGCATTCTCAATAAATGCTCGTTAGTATCCTCATTTTCTAAAAAACTAGATGCAATTAGTTCCCTTAGTAACGAAATAATCTTCTGATCATTATTTTCTAAATATAATGTCCTCAGGTTCTCAATCATTTCTTTGGCAGTGGGAAGATCTTTTATTTCTGCCAGTCTGTGATCAGGTAGTGAACTAAAAATTAAAATCATGGCCCTTTTGTTTTTCTCTTCCCATAATCTCTTGGCTTCCTCAGAATCCCCTGGTTGTGGTTGAGGGGAATCTACAATCTAGGCTGTCCCAAAAGTCCAATCGTAGTCTTAATCTGTATAGCCAATCTGACAAATTTTCTTCATTCAGCTTTGGGATGGGGGGAAGCCCCTCCTCCCTCTTTATTGTTAAAAGGAGAGAGAGAAAAAAATCTGAACTGAGCCTTTTTAAAATGTGGAAGCAGTTTCTTGGCTGTAAGACCTAAGAAACCTCCTGGGCTGATACGCTGGGCCCATAACCCTCTGTTGGGGGTTGTTAAATGTTATTACAAAACCCATGAGGAGGAGAGAGGATTCGTTCCTACCTCATGGAGGGCCGTGAGGAGAAGAGAAAGAAAATGAGGGAAACTGGAAAAAAGGCAGGATCCAAGCCCCTCCTACACAAAGCAGCAAAGCTAGGCCGCAGTGAAGCCACCCCTTGCTTTGTGCTCGTGTGAGACAGGCCTGGTTGAAACCCCATATTTTCCAACACAAATGACCTTCATGGTTTGAGCTCTTCATGGAACCCAGGTCACTGTTATGCTATAAATCAGAGTTCCATAGTAGGTGGATAATATCTAGGATAATTGAATCTGCATTGTTCCATCTATTCACAATTCTCAATTTTGTCTCAGAAATATAAATTGAAATATTATTCTGTTGTTCAACAAATGAAAGAAACTTGGAAATCCAGAAAGCAACACAACATTTTCAGGAAAATCGCAATGCAATATAAAAATAGTTGAAGAAAAAAAATTACTGTCTAGTTGGGTGATTTTGGAATTTATGTAGAGGTATTTAACACAGATTATCTTTTAACACATTTTCATTCCAAACTGGGAATCTTAAAAAACATAAAAATATGTGCATCTCTGTCCAAATCCAGTGCATATTTAGACAGAAATACTAAGCAATTGAAAGAATTTCAATATTTTATAATTTTCCAAAACACAGAAAATATGCAGTTTTTATTCTTTAAAAAGAGTTTTACTGCTACATTGGATGGAATTAAAACATGTTGTTTTAGTTCAAAACAAGACTGATGACAAAAGTAGTAGTAAAATGCCAAAGTTGTAAATAAATTACAAATTATCTAAATCTAAACCCTAACCCTAACTTGATTTTTCAGACAGCTACATAGGTTATATATTCTTGGGTTCAAATGGAAAAAACCAAATTTTATTTCCTTAAAAAGCATAATTGTGTGAAATTGTATAGTAAAATGGGTTTGATTACATATTCTTTTAACTTCTTTCAAAATAATTCCTTTCAGTATAAACCAAGTGTCACCTTTTCATCCAGATCTTTCCATTATGAATGTCAGAATATTTTTGTTTCCTCATTTTATTAAATGTTGTTCTGTGTTGTTTTAATGTATTGCTTTATGTATTTATGCCTGTTTTTCTTGTTAACCAAAATGCCTCAGCATATGACGTAGTAGAGAAATATAGTAAATAATAATATTTAAATAATAAATTTTGAGTGTCAATTGTTATTTCGGTTGTATGATATGAACACTCAGGGTATTTAATTATCTCCTCATTGGCAAATCCCCTAATATAGATAAAAAGCAAAGAATAGTTGTAAATCTTTTTTAGCACCTCCTTAGGTAGTCTATGCATACAGTCATCCAGAAAGATTTAAGTCCCGAATTGAGTAGGACTTGGAAATGCACAAAGAATTAGGCATGTTAATTCAATTTATATATGTTTAAAATTTATTTATATATCAAATTTGTCACTGCCCATCTTGTTGAAACGACTCTGGACGGTTTACAAAGCGGTTAAAATCAATTAAAATTACAATATACAATAATCTTAAATAAATAGAGAATAAATAGATCCAAGGGTAGTTGTTAAAATTGGCAGTCACTCAGGGAGCGCCATCAAGGTGCCAGCCATCCCCAGGATTGGATAAGATGGTTGTCACCCCACGCAAGCTGGCAGAGCCAGGTCTTTAATCCTTTCTGGAGGGCAGGAGGGTAGGGGCTTGCCACATCTCGGGGGGGAGAATATTCCAAAGGGCAGGAGCAACAGTAGAGAAGGGTCTCCCCCTGGGCCCCACCAGCCAACATTCTCTCGCTGATGGGATCCGCATCAAGCCCTCTTTGCCTGACCGGGTGGGATGGCTTGATGTGATGGGGGTGAGATGGTCCCTCAGGTAACCTGGAGCCATGCCATGTAGGGCTTTAAAGGTAATAACCAATACTTTGAATTGGATTGTACATAGGATTCATATTGGAAGTTTTCTGTTTATCCCAGTGAAATTTTATTTTCACTGGGTTTGGAAAGGATATATAGCAAAGTACCCAGAAAAGATTTGTCAATGTGAAGTTGGGGAAATAAGAATTAACAGTATGCTTTTTATTGTTGCACTGCCCCTTTAGTACTCTGACCTATTAATACACCTTCTAACAAAATGCAATAGTAAAACAATTATATAATCTACTATTATATTCATCCTTATAAAAACATCTCTAAGTTCTGTTATTTTATCATCTCTGTACATGGCCAAATATTAAGTACGTTTTACTAAATCCTTTAGTAGTCTATTGTGTTGAACTGTCATCTTATATAAGTAGTATAAATGTATCTCAGCGATAATCTACATCCCAACTTCACAGTATTACTGTGAAGATGAGGAGGAAATGTACAGGGATAGGATAGGCGATATCAGGTTTGATAATAGTATATAATAGTATATATTACATGTACTATTATATACAAGGATCTTGGAACTGATCATATGTTGAATATAAATCAGCAGGGGGACATAGCTTCTAGAAAGATAAATGCAGTTTTAGGCTGCATCAATAGAAGTAGAGTTTCCAAATCATGGAAAGTAATATTTCCACTATACAGTATTCTGATTGCCTGGACTCTGCTTTGAATACTGTATCGAGCTATGAGCACCTTTAAGAAAGTTTAAGAGAAACTGAAATAGGTACAAAGAACAATTGGATGATAGGGGGATTGGAAGCCTATGTAGAGACACTAAAGGAGTGGAATAAATTTATCCTTCATAAAAGAGGAATGAAGGTGGATATTATAGTACTTTTCCAGTACCAGGAAGGCTTGCACAAAGGACAACAAAGACCTGTTCTGCATTGTCCCAAAATACAGGATTTGAAATAAGGCACTTAAAGTATAGGAAGGCAGATTCCTTCCTATATTTCCTAGATTTATTCATTCATTCATTTAGGCCACCTATCTCCATAGCAACTCTGTGGTGTATACACTAAAAACAATATGAAAACAATATAATGAAGAAAGAGCAATGATGTCTGGACAGAGTAATAAAACATACAACCTATCACACATATTCCATAAGAAGTACACCATCCACCCTAGCCCAATGAAAGCAATGTTTTTAAGGATTATTTGAATCCTTGTAGGGGGTCATACAAATCTCTGTTGGGAGGAGATACTGTTCCTAAGAATAGGTATTGTGACGGAAAAGACCCACTTCCTGGGTCCTGACAGATGACACTGTTTGATCAATGGGACCTGGAGTATGCCAGCTCTTTCCAATCCTACAGGACAGGCAGAAATTCAGATAGCCAAGTTCTATAGGTGATAACCAATACCTTGAACTGCATCTGGAAGCTAACTGGCAACCAGCGCAGCTCATGAAGAGATGTTACAGCTACAGCTTCTGAGTAGTCTTCAGGGCAGCCCCACATAGAATCCACTGCAATAGTCCAAGCATGAGTGGCTGTCTGGATGACTTCCCAGTTCAGGAACAGATACAAAAAAAAATCTGCGTGAAGGCTTTCCTGGCCACAACTGCCACTTGCTCTTCATGCAGGAGCAGCAAGTCCAGGAACCCCCTCAAATTGAGCCAATTGTCCCAAACTGAGAAATGCAATCCCATTCAGGACTAAAGATGGAAATTCTCCAGGACCAGGAGGTCCAAATATCTACAGCCACTCCATCTTGTTAAGACTGGGCCTGAACCTGTTCCTTTCCATCCAGACCCTCTCAGCCTTTCCTAAAAGAGAGAGCATTTCCAAAGTAGAGTTCCCTAGGGAGGTCATGAACTGTCCTTTGCTACATGTGTTCAACTCTGTCAAGAACGTTTTAATATGGATATTTGCACTGACAATGGTGCAGCTATCCATATTAAATGCCTTATTCTAACTCTATGATGGCATGATTCTAATATTTGTTTTGGTTGCATTGCAATTTTTTGGATTGGAATATTAGATGCACAAAATAGTAGCCAGATCTGAAATAGATTGATTTTTCCCACTGAATTCAACGTGATTTCCACCCAAAGAAGCATGTATGGGGCTTCAACATTAAAGAATTAACTCTAAATATAGTACTAGTACTATAGTACTTTGGTTAGATTCTGTTCTCAGGAGGAACAATTTTTTTCTTATTTTATCAACTTATATAGTGTTGTTCTTTTTAACTTTTTCTTATTTTCTTATTTATACATTTATGTGCCAAATAGCAAAATAACAAAAATGTTTTGGATTAATACTGATAAAATTCAGCATGGGAATGTAGTTCAAAACATACAAAGTGCATCAAGTCTCTTATCCCCAAAGAAGCCATTTTCTAGATACTATACATGATTATGTTTACCTATGGATAAATGAAATAGAATTTATCTAGTTACCCATCATGGGCTGCGTAACACATTGTCCAACAGACTGATTACACAGGCTGGGTTCATCCAGCATACTAGGTTAAAATAGGATTGGCTAGATTGTGTTTCAGTGTATTATGTGAACATGGCCATGATGTCAGAGTAGAAGTGCTGGAGCACTTGGAGAAAACTATGGAAATTATTATATACACAGACATCTTTACTTAAAAGGCAAAAGATTATTTATATATAAATGTATACATGTATATTTATGCATGTATGTATGTATATAGCTTGAATTTCCTATATAGTATTATTTTTATTATTATAGTTTATGATAGCAACCAGTCTGTCACAGTTAGAAAGCTTCTAAAGTTACCATTTTTAAGAACATTAATAGAGACTGAACTCAGCACAAATACATGTATACATTCACTTAGCAGCACATGTATGCACAACTATTTCCTGAAATGTGGTAAAAGCACAGATTAATTTAAATGTGTATATGCAGCAAGCTAGACATGAAATGCAATAGTGCAGGGTGTAGTAATCCTCTTCATAGCAGGTTGGATAGAATTCGGGCCTCTTCCATAATACTCCATTCCACTTCCTCCTTCAATACTGTAATCAGTCAGTATTCTATAATCATTCTGTATTGTCAACCACCACTGGGCTGTTTTTGGAGTTCTTCCTCCAGGACTTTAATATACACATTTACTCCTGGAAACATTTTGCATGCTCTCAGTGCACCATTTCAATTTATTTATAACTGGAAATCCATGTTTTTAACAACTGATCTCTCCTTTTCAAAGCAACCATTCATACATTTGGGCATGAATAGAAATTGAATTGGTCTGTCTGGTGGGTGACCTGGGAATGGGATGCCTTGGTAAAGCCCCTGGGCATGGGATGCCCTGGTGGAGCTCCTAGGCATGGGATGGAAACTGCATTGCTTGCCCTGGTGTATAACCTGTCTTAGGACTAATGGGGGAGGAAGATAAACCATGTGCTTGATCACTTGTAGGATGCTGCAATGTTACCTTTTCCCCTGCCTCCATGTAATTTTTACATGATGTTGCTGGGGGAAGTCATCCATTAGTTCAGGGTGTCTAATCATTGGTATGCTGATGGTACCCAATTATACATTACCACTCTGGGCTGCAGTGCACCTGATCAAGTGTATAGAGGCTGTTGAGGTCTGGGTGGGAAGAAACAAAATGAGGTTGAATCCCTGTAAGACAAAGATGTTATTAGTTCAGAAACCTTCTAGCACCTTGCCTGCCAAAATGATAACCCAGGATGGGGAAGCACATCCCACAAAGGAACAAGTCCACAACTGGGCGGTCCTCCTAGACTGACAGCTAGTGTGCCAACTGCAGCTCTTCTTGAAAAATGATAAGTATCACCCATATCGTCATCACCTCTGAAGCTGACTACTGCAATATGCTTTAAATTGGCTTAAACTGAAGACTACCAGGAAGCTACAGGTAGTGCAGAATGCAACCGCTCATCTACTAGTAGGTGCCCTATATCACTGGTTTTGTGAAACCTGCATTGGCTACCATAAAGCTTCTGAGTACAATTCAAAGTGCTGGTTTTAACCTATAAAGCAGTTTATGGCTTGGCTTCTGAGCATCTGTAGGATTGCCTATTTCAGTTAGAACCAACCCATCTGTTCTGAAAGGGGATGCCAAGAGTCTCTTTCCCCGTCCCTCCTACAGGTGATATGAGAGGAGTGGGATTTAAAGCTCAAATTTTTCTAATCTCCTCTGATATTATAGAAGAACTTACCTGTGAAGATTCAAATGATGCCCTCCCTAACATAATTTTGGAAGCTTGTCAAAAGCTGGTTTTTGCTGGGGACATGTGTTTATGGTTTCATATTAAGCTTTTTAGTAAACTGTAGGGACTATTTATTAAGTCAACAATATAGAAATACCATAAATTAGGACAGCCCAATTAGAGCAGAAATGAGAAATGTGGTCCTTCAGATGTTACTGAACTGTACTTTCAAAACTTCTTACCCCATTGGCCATGCTGGCTGTGGCTAATGACAATTAAAGTTCAAGTTTGTTAACTTTTGTTAAGTTAACAAAATGTGTGTGCTCCAAAGATATAAGATATATCTCTATACAATTATTTGCACATAAAAATAAAAAGTTCGGTGATGAATGAATTGCTAGTTGGAATTACGGATGCATCTTCCAGACATTCCAGAATTTTGCACCATGATCAGTTGATATTTTGCAACAAGCCTGAAACTTGTTACAGAAATTATATTGGCCTCCAGCAAAATTATAGTTCCTTAAGCATCCTAGAGCCAGGCAATCGTGTGTTTGCAAAACTGATCATCATGAACAGCATATAGGTTGCAGTGGGACGCAACCCTGCATGTTGGATTTACTTAGGTGGTAGTCATACATAGAGAAAACACTGCAATCTCCTGCTCTGGACTTGATCTACACATACGACATATATTTGTGCCTGAGCTATTTCGACTGCTTCCCACCAAACTAGATCCATATCCAAATCCAAAAGCACACGAATACAGGTAGCAGCTACTCCTTGTATGGAACAGATTCAGGGACCTCGTTCTAACCTTGGAACATTCTTCCCAGATTAATATTGAAAAGGCTTACTCTTCACTCAGCTCCGTTCCCGAAAGAAATCCACCCAGATGATCGCAACAAGCGAAAGCGTTCTTCCAGCAAGTGCTAACGGCAACGAAAGCAACCCGTGCCTCGGAATTTATAATATCACAGGATTGGGAAAGGAATGAAGCAGCAGTCGCCAAGGCGACCAAGCTCCGCCTTCGGCCATGCCTTTCTCTCCTCTCCCTCAGCACGGATTCCCGCCTGGCATAGGCGGGACTCTTGTGGAGTGATTGACAGTTGCTATAGTAACAGGCTCTTCTGGTCGCCATTTTGTCAGTTGGGCTTTTTTAAAAAATAATTTTTCTTCCCGCCCGAATTAAAACTTTACGTGGATTATTTTTCCTTCGGGTTTCGGTGGCGGAGGGGTACCTTCCCTTTGGGCAGTTGCACCGAGACGAAGCGGGGCGACTCCGGGTGCGCGTGTGTACGGACTGAAGTGATCCGGAGCGCAGTTCCTGAGAAGCCGGTTCGGCGGCGGCGCTCAGAAGGGGGAGGAGAGCAGGCGGCTGGCTGGCTGGCAGCAAGCAGGCAGGGAGGGGGCGCGAGTGAGTTCCCGGGGGCTCTGTTCGGCGCTGCGCTGCGCTCCCCTCTCGCCCGCGCCGCTCTTGACTCTCTCCGCTCTCCCTGGCCTGGGCTCAAGCAGCAGCTGAAGTCGCCACCGCCGAGCTCTGCCCTGGCCCCGCTGCCGATCGCTGCGCAGGTTTGGAACGCGCGCCATTTTGTGAGCGATAGAAAATCTGCCCGGCCAGGAAACGCCGCGGATCCGCCCGCCGGGCCGGGCTGCCCTCCTCCCGGAGAGGGAGGTGCGCGATTGGCTCCGCTTCGGGGCCAAGGCCCTGCTCCCTTCTGCACGGGGCCCGAGCGTGTCGGACGAAGTGGAAGAAGCCGGGTGGGAAAGACTGCGGAGAGACTGCTGGGCTGGGCCGCTGGCTGAGGAGGGTAATGAACTGAACCCACCCGCCGCTGCCGCCACTCTCTCTCCTGCATCCCGAGAAAGGAGGCCTTGGTCAGGACAGGACAACTGCGGCAGCCCGGACAGTAACCAGAGGCGGCCACCGCCCCGATACACGGGTAAGTGGTAGGGCCTCTAGCAGTGGGGCCGCCGGCTCAATGGCATTGGGAGAGAGGGGCCGCTGCCATCTTGAAGAGGGAGCCTGGGCCGCTTCGGTGGTTAGGCAAACGAGGAGGCCGACCTAGCGGAGGGAAAAGCAGGCACCGGTTTCTTGTACTCTTTTATTCCCGATTAGTTTTACAGGGAAGTTCTCCTGTTCTAACTTATGAAGGTGACGTTGAGGCCCTTTCCCACCTGGGTAATGGATTGGTCCTGGTAACTCGGCGTTGCCCTTACCTGGCCCGAGGTGGAGGAGGAGGAAGAAGTTCTGTTCTTTCCGCAACCTCTCGGGCAGGTAGGCAGAAAATCAGCAGGTTTGAGTTAGCACCTGTTATAAGAAGAGACGATTGTAGGTCCTTGTCTGTTAACCTCCTAGGTAACTGGTGTAATAGTCCAGTGTAATCAAGGCAAGTCTTGTATTTCTATCCATCTAGGGTAATTGCAGCATATACATATTGTAGGGTCTTATCACGGGAAGGTTTTAATTTTAATACAAAAAGAACTAGAAATAAAATAGATTTAGTATCAAATATCAGCTAAAAAAGAGAACTTCACTAGAATAAATGTATTCAATTGATTTTTAAATTACATTTTATCTTGAACTGTACCTACTCAGAAGTAAGCATTGATTTCTACAGAACTCTATAATAAGATTGGACGTTCCAGTCAAATCTGTATCAGATTATTTGTCCATGGAGACTGGGTTGTTCATTATGCTTTTATTAACTTACCAGAAAACACAAAATATAGTTTATCTTCTGTAAACTATAAATCAATACTCTCTGGTTTTGCATAGCTACATACTCCCCAGTTTTATGCGAATTCTGTCCTGGATTCCACATTAGCAGAAATTGAACTCTGTAAGGTTACACTTATCAAGGAGCAAATCCTGTTGAAATGAATGAGAATTACCTTTGAATAAATTCTGTACACATAGGACTTGGATATGTCTTGATTTCCAAATCAACTGATAAATTCTTTTATTAGAACAAAAATTGAACCTGTTTCTGTGTGTAACTTCATAGTAACTGATTAGGACTATGGGAGAGCAGTAAAGAAAATTGATTTAGGCCATGTCAGAAAGATTAAATCTCAGTTCCGAATAATTGTATGTGTGTAGTTGTTTTCATTCTGAATAACATACTAAGAGATGTTACTATGGCACAACAAGCATTTTATGACCTCTTATATTACATTTATTTCCAAAAAAAAATTAGGATTGGGTACATTGCATTGTTTTACTGGTTAAAAAGTCTAGGAAGTGGTGCTTCTCTGAACCATATTGTTGGAAAATGTAAGCTTTATTGTACTAAATGTCTTCTTGTGGTATAAAATTTTGTTCATTTCAGTATTTTAAATCTGAATATTGACTTAATTTTACTTCTACTTCTGAAAGTGCTATGTCAGTGGCATGCAGTATTGAAAATTACTGGTACTGTAATTCTCAAGATCAGTGCCATTAGTTTAGAGATTGATTCATCTTGCACAGTCATAAATATTGTATACATTATTAAATAGATTTTTCATAAGATTATCAGTTTATTCAACTTAGCTTTGCATGATTTTCAACTAACATTGATTTCTAAATTTTTAAAGTATTTATTTTGCAGAAGTGCAAGAGGAAAAGTTAAAGGTTTTGCTACTAGAATGTAGAATCAGTGTCTTATAGTTTTATGTGTGCTTACTTCGCAATATGTCAAACTTTTTAAAGTGCATTTTACTTCTTAGTATTATATTTGGAATTGCAGGCTAACTTCACAATCTTGTCTGCCTGTATTAGAAGTAAATCAGTTGAGTGGAGTGTGCTAACTCAAAAATGTAATATTTTATAGTATAAAACCTAGACTATCTTCCTGTGGAGTATTAATTAGTAAGACTGTTCTGCTTTATCAGACAAAAATGCTTTGGTGTTGTTTTAAAGCATGTAAAACAAGGCATGTCAGAGTGAAATGTAAGTAATCACTCAGTTCTTGTTAAATTGTCTAACCAACTTTGCTAGAAGAGAAGTTGCTTTTCAGTTGGTTATTTATTACATGTATAATGAATGACTTGCATATTAAAAGATTTATAACCTATTTCTTACATTGTTCCATTGTTTTATGAATGTAAACTGTATAGAGTCCTGTGATGAGGAGGTATTATTAGATTTTATCCCTGCTTTTTTATGCAAATATTATATTTTTTTCTCTTTGAAAGATGTGATATCTAAGTAACTATCAAAATACGTGTAAGACTAAGTTACGTCTTCAGAGTTAAAAGTTCTCTTCCTAGAACAGAACAATAAGATTAAATGCAGAATGTAGATGGCTTTGTGATGATATATTATAGGCTACCTTTGTGCTTCACAAATACTGTTTATGCAACAGTCCTAAACATTGATTTTAAAGTGTTTTTAATTGTAGAATAATGAAATACAGAAGTTACCATTTTTATATGGGAGATTTTCAAAGACAACTGTATATTTAAATCAGGAATTCAAATTATTACAAATTGATACAAGATGGAATTATGACAAGAGTTATTTGCAGGCCAACCAAATAAATATTTACTCAGTAAGTCCCATTTAATTCAGTGGTGCTTCCCACTCACCCCCCATAAAAATGCATGATTTATTTTGAATGTTAACTGCACAATCCTGCATTTGTTTCCTCAAGTGAATTTAATTGTAATCAGAGGAGTTTATTCTCTAGTAAATTTGTAATGTTGCATCCAAGCAGGGCAATCCTAAAATCTTTCTTAGAATGTTCCGATTTGGAGGAGTAGCTGATAGTTTTTAGATCTGGATTTTCCCACTTGAGATTGGACCTGTTTCTCTAATAAATTGCAGGAGGAAATCTGACAATTCTGGAAGTATGAGACTGTGGTCTAAATATTATTTAGACTGTGGTCTAAATGGCTACTATTCTTGTATTACTTTCAAAAGTTAGCTTGACAGGTCTAATTGCTGGGGTGTGGATTTAGGCTTTTATATTGAATAGTTAATTATAATACGTAACTTTTGGTACTTATAAGGTTTATATAGTCAGAGAGATAAACTTTCATTTATTTACTTTCACATTCAGTATGAAAATATGTGACAATGAAATAATTTAGTTAATTTTACAGGTATTTTAGTTTTTGAACAATTACTGCTCTATTTAGAAATATTTTCTTTAATGTGGAAGAGTGTGCTAACTAACATGATAAACTGCAGGATTCATGAATTGCAGTTTAAAATTCTGTATAACCCTAGTTAGCAATAAGCTAAGTGGAATACACTTTATTGTCCATCTGGAGAATGAATTCTGTGAAGTTACTTCCTATTAATTAGATACAGGATTGCAGCCTTAACGTTTAAAACATGGAATATTTTATTTTGAAACAGTATAATTGTAAACAAACAGTATGGAAATTTGAAAGCTAGATTTTGTAATGCTAATTTTGAATTTGGTAGATTATTTTTCACAAATAGTTGCTCAACTTGAAGTAATTTAGGAAAGTAAATAAAAGTTTGTTGAACAAGATTTTCCTGTCATTGTCTGATAAGACTTTGATAGAGTCATATTTATTTATTTATTTTATTTATTATCAGACTTGTATGCCGCCCATCTCCCCCAACGGGGACTCTTTTAAATTCCAAATTTTGAAAACTGAGTATAATAATACTTACTGTCAAGATTCTGTAAAATAAACCAATTTCACTATAGAATCAATCTTACTTTCAAAGTTATTGCTGTTATGTTTTCTTATATGTAACACAAGTGATTGTTTACTAACAGTTTCAGATAAAATCCTAATTCTCCTCATGTCAATAATACTTCTGTTGGGTTGGAGCCAGACTAAATTAATTCCCATTCATTATTTCATTTTAGTAATGACTGACTTGTCCTGAGGATTTCAGTGTAAGCAGAGTAAACTGATAGGCAGAGCAATTGGTTGGTCCCAGGAATGAAGGAATTTCATCATCAGTAGAGAAGCATCCCTGGTATATGCCAGTCTGCTCTCCTGTACTCATAGTCTAGCTCGAATCCATTGATTCAGAATTCTGTGCTTTATTGTCTTATAACTAGTAATAAAGTATTACTGTAGACTGAACTTCTTCCAGTTAAATGCAACTGTAATGATCCTAGTTGAGGGAAGGCAAAATATTCTTAAATTCAGTATGCCTGAAAGGAAAATTATCTTGAGGGCCTGGGGCATATTTAAAAAAAGAAAAGTTGAGATGTGCATGAGAATAGTGGAAGAGGCTACTTCTAGCAGAGATTCTTAAAAAAGGAATTTGCTAGTATAATGTCCTTACAAACATATCCTGTGTGGCTGCATTTCAGAAGCTGCAAATTTGGACCATTATGTGTTGAAAGGATATTATATAACTGAAAAGGGTCAGGTGCAGCAAAGTGCAGTATGTTTTAGTAGTATCTCTTATATTTGCATGATTTTAATCAACAGTTTTGGTTACTATAAATAGTAATAATTAGTACATACTATTAGCTATTAACAATATTAAAATATGCTATTGAGTATTAGTGATAATTAAGAATAAGAGAGAATAGGTTGGAAAACGAGATTAAAGAGACTATCCTATAATATTTATTAGGAGTTCTCAGCTATGTAGGGCTCAGTTTTGAGCAGATAACTTATAAAAAATGGACAGTGTAAGCTTTTCCCTTAACAGATGTTAACACCTCAGTCCTAAATGCATTTGCTTGTAATCAAATCTGTAGCTTTCATCCTGTGGTGATTTACTTGAAGGCTCCAAATAATTCAGTTGAGCAGTGTTTCCCAAACTTTGTTTACATTGGTGTTCTGCAAGAGTTGAATAAAGGTTCTGTGGGGGGGGGGAGGGGGAATCATTGATTACTTGGTTTCTTGGCAACTGTGTCAAGAATCTACTCTAGGATTTCCTGTCCTACCATAGAAACACCAAGCGATTATTGGTGCCCACCATTAATGTTGTTAATTGTGTGATCTGGTCCAGTCCAACAGTTCTAGAAGTTGAAGATACAGTCTCTCTTTAGTGAACATAGTTCGTTCCAGAGAAATGGTTGCTAAGCGAAATGGTCACTAAGTGAACCACATGACAGAGAGAGAGAGACGCTGCAAAGATGACTGGTTACTGCTGTCTCATTTAGATAAAGTTATCTTGCACAGCATTGCCAGCATTCCTCTCACTCCAGTATGCATTGTTGTCAGGTGCATAAATTTGGTTGTAAGTGCGGGCATTGGTTGGAAAATGATTTTTTTTTTTTTTACTGTTTATTACCATCATATTTGCAAACAGTTGCTAACTGAGGTAGTTGCTAAATGAGGACTGGCTGTCTTTGCAGTGCCATTTTAGAATACCTCCATGACTTGTGCTTTGTTCTTTTAGAATGTTTCCCGCTGACAAACAGTATTTAGGTGTAAAATATATTTGTAATTGTTGTTAGACCAGCTCTCTTAGTAGCTGTATATTTGAGTCTGACTTAATTTCTGATCTCAGCTGAAGAAACTGAACAAACTTGCACTAAATGAATTTTGGAACACCCTAATTCAAGAGTATTCACATGTGGTGAAACATGCTGCTTGAATGCTTCTTCCTTTATATTTAATATACATTCATGAAACATGATTTTCATATTATCTCGTAACAAAAAACCAGCACATAAATTGACTTGATGCTATAGGATCTGACTTTCCATCATTACTTGTAGCATGAGTTTGTGATCAACTGAAGTAAGAATAGTCATCCTGTTCAGGATCTTTTGTGCAAAGAAATAAGGAGTCAATACACTGCACTCCTTTTGGATTCAGAAGTGAAGTGGCTATTGTGAGGTAAAGTGCTTGTGAGCCTAATTGAGGCTTGTCAGTATTAATATTCACTAATGCAGAGTTTTAATTGGTAGTTTTTTAAATCTTTAAAACCTTCTTCTCAAATTTTTCATCATAAAAATTTACTTTTGAATTACCACATGCAGGTAGTCCTCAGGTTATGACCATTCAGTGATTTTTTGAAGTTAGTCCTTGTAGTTCAGGCTGTTGCAGCATCCCCGCAGTCACATGATCGTGATTTGCAGCGTTCCTACAAGCAGTGTCAATGGGGAAGCTGGCAAGAAGTTGAGAGCCATCATGTCAGGTCTTCACTTAATGACCCGAGCAGTCCTTGCTTAACAATGGCAACAACGACTGCTGGAATTGCCGTTGCTAAGTGACATAGTCGCATGGTGTTGAGCTTTACAACTGCATCACTTAGTGATGGCAGTTCTGGTCCCAGTTGCCATTATAACCCAAGGACTACTGTACCTGTATGAGTTTCATTAATATTTGAAGTTCCAAAATCTTCTGTTGCAAAATAAATGTAGAACCGTTGTAATCCAATATATCAATCCTAAATATGTTTACTTGACATGAAGTGTGTAGCCAAACATACTTATTTGAAAGCTCATGGAACTCGATCTAATTAAATTCTGAGTAAATGATCATTGAATGTTTCTCACATGAAATTCTGTACATAATTTATGGGCTGTACAGCCACAGGAAGTGATGATGTTGGTAGCTATTGATGGTTTTTAACATTGATTATAAACAGAGGTGTGCGGTGTTTAGATCCAAAGTGGGGAAGGTGTTTCAGATTCAAATACTTCATACATTCTGTTAAACACATTCATAGAAAATAGATCAATCTGAGTTATATTCATGACAGTTAAATGATTTTATGTTTTAGAAAGGAAAACAGTACAGACTAGCAGTTGTGGCGGAGCTATTGCATCTATAGAAAAATGATACTGGATTAAGTAAACATTTGGCCTGGTACAGCAGTACTGTAATATATTTGGGTTGCAGTTCTAAATATCTTCTGTGTTTAGGTATGAAATTAAACTATTAATAAATTTATTATTAACTGAAGAAGAAAAAAAGTTTTGATTGATTGATTATGTGTCATCAAGTCGTTTTCAACTCCTAGACCACACATCCTTAACCTGGTCTACCAACAGTGGCACTCATTGCTACTGTAATTGAGTCCATCCATCTTGCTGCTCGTTGTCCTCTTCTTCTCTTTCCTTCCACCTTTCCTAGCATTTGAGGCTTTTCCAGAGAGCTAGGTCTTTGTATAATGTGCATGCAAAGTAGCATAATTTGAGCCTGGTCATTTGTGCTTCGTGAGAACTCTGGGTTGATTTGTTCAACGATCCATCAGTTTGTTTTCTTGGCTGTCTATGATATTCTCAGGAGTCTTCGCCAACACAAAAGTTCAAAAGTGTCAATATTGTTCCTATCCTGCTTCTTCAAAGTTCAACTTTTGCTTCCATAAAGTGTCACAGGGAATACCATGGCTTGCATGATCTGAGGTTTTTAGGTATAGACGCATCACAGCATTTGAATATCTTTTCCATGGCCTATATGGCTGCTCTAGCAAGTGCTAGTCTGCAGCATATTTCTTGACTGCTTCTTTCTTTATTGTTGAGATTGATCCTAAAAAGCAGAAGTTATCCACCACTTCAATATCTTCATTGTCAATTCTACGTCTGATTGTTCTATATGTTATTAGTTTTGTCTTCTTTATATTTAAAAGTAGTCTCTTTTTTTTTTTTTGCTTTGGCATTGATTTTTGTTACTAGAGCTTGCAGATCCTTTGCATTTTTCGCTGTTAGGGTAGTGTCATCAGCACAGCACAGATTATTCATGTTTCTTCCTCCAATTTTAAAACCATACTTTCTTTTTTCAATCTGGCTTCCTTTAATATATATTCAGCATATAGGTTGAATAAATAAGGGGAGAGTATATAGCCTTGTCTCACTCCTTTGCCAAGCTGGAACCAATCTGTTTCGCCATGTTCTGCCCGTACTGTAGCTTCCTGACCTGCGTATAAGTTTCTCATGAGGACAATGAGATGTTCTGAGATTCCCATTTTTGTGAGCACATTCTACAGCTTGATGTGCCTGACACAATCGAAGGCCTTTCTATACTTGATGAAACACATTCTGATTTCTTTTTGGCATTCTTTGGTTTTCTCAATTATCCAGCATGCATCAGCAATAATATCTCGTGTTCTTCAGCCTTTTCTAAAGCTGACTTGAGCATCTGGCATCTCTTTTTCCATGTAGGGCTCTAATCTGATTGGATGATCCTAAGCATTATTTTGCTACCATGTAAAATTAAGGATATTGTAGAATAGTTTGCACACTCAGTTAAGTCTCCTTTTTTTTTTTGGTATTGGAATGTAGATTGACCTCTTCCAATCTGTTGGCCGTGATGTGATTCTACAGATTTGCTGGCATAGCTTAGTTAGAACTTTCACTAATTCTTCGGTTGCTTGCCATATTTCTGTGGGTATTCCATCAGTTCCTGTAACCTTCTGACTTGGTAATGACCAGTGGTGATCTAACTTCATCTTCTAGTACTAGAGGTTCTTATAAGTAGGGAAATATCTTCCAGGGCGTTGTTTTTTAAACTTTTTGCTCTCAGGACCCCTTCCCACTTTTAAAAATTATGGAGGACCCCAAAAGAGCTTTTGTTTGTATGGGTAATATTTATCATATTAAAAATTAAAATTGATGCATTCATAAAATATTTATTGAATCATGTAAAAATAACGATATTAAACCCATTAGTTATTAAGAGAAATAAAATATTTTTTGTGAAAAATCCCTATTTTTTAACAAATAAAAATTATAATGAGAAGAGTGACATTGTTTTAATTTTTTGGAAATATCTTCAATATCTGGCAGATAATTTTGATTTTTTTTGGATCCCTGAGAGGATCTTGGGGGATCCCCAGGGGACCTAGGACCCCACTTTAAGAAACACTGTTTTAGGTTATCTTGAATGTTGACATCTCTACTGTACAGGGTTTCAGTATACTCCTTCCATTTTTGTTTGATCCGTTTTGAATCAATTACTATCTGTCCATTGGCATCCTTTAGCATACCAATTCAAGGTTGAAACTTCCTTCTGAGTTCAGAGATCTTTTAAAAAACTTTTCTTGTTTTTCCATGTGTGTTTCCATCTTCAGTGTCTCTACAGATGTTGTAGTACTGCTTCTTGTCTCTTCCAGCAGCTCTCTGAAAATCTTTGTTAATTTCCTTTCTGATATTTTTGTCTTTCTTGACTTTGGCTTCTCTTCTCTTCTGGGCAATTTCCACGGTTTGTTCTGAAATCCAGTTTGCTTTCTTCTGTTTCTTCATTTTTGTCAGTCTCCTTTCAACATTCATCCTTAACTTCTTTAAGTTTATTCCATAATTCCTCTGATTCTCTATCAATGAGGTTCAGGACTTCAAAGGAAATTCCTGATGTTCTCCTTGAAAATGATGGGTATATATTCAAGATCATATCATGGAAACTGACTGGCTTTCTTCTTCTTTTTCGTTAGCTTAACTTGGAGCTTGCACATGAGCAGTTTGTGATCTTTTTCACAGTCAGCATCTGGCCATGTCTTTGATGCTATAATTGACCTTCTCCACCAGCTTTGAGCAATAATATAGTCAATTTGATTTCTATATACTCCATCTGATGATGTCCATGTACAGAGGCATTGTTTTGGTTGTCTGAAGATAGTGTTAGCTATGAAGAAATCATTGGAATGGCAGAAATTGGTAAGTTGGTCTCCTGCTTCATTTTGGTTTCCTAAACCATATAAGCCAACTACATTTTCTTCTTTCATGTTTGCAACTTTGGCGGTCCAGTGGCCAATCCAAGCAGGACATATTGCTTGTATATTCTGTTGATTTGAAATTGAACTTGATCATAGAAATCATCAACCACATCTTCTTCTGCATCAGTGGTTGGAGCATAAACTTGAATTATTGTCATAGTAAAGGGTTGTCCACAAAGTCTAATCAATATTATTTGGTCAATTATTGCATTGTAGCCAAGTATTGTTCTTGCTGTACCCTTCCTAAATATAAAACCAAGGCTGTTCCTTCTTTGTTTTTCATGTCCTGAGTAATTAACAATGTGATCTTCTGACTGAAAGTATCTGATCCCAGTCCATCTCAATTTGCTGATGCCTAAAATGCCAGTTTCTGGTTGTTTCATTTCATGTATTACTGTGTTGAGTGTTCCCATGTTCGTGCGTCTTACGTTTTATGTTCCTACATAAAACATCTTTATAAATAAAATAATAAATAAAATTATATTATTTTATAAATAAAATAATAAAACTATCTTTGCAGCTTCAGATTTTCTTTTCCTGTATGGTAGCATCAGCAACTAGACGTCATGAAGGCTTAAATCTAGCCATGTCATAAACACCATTAGTACTCCAAAAGATTCTCAGCTCTTCCTCACTAGCATGTTGAGTGCCATCTGATCTGAGGGTCACTATCTTGTCAATCTTTTTATATTTTCTATCAATGTGGGGTTTTTGGTAAAAATACAGAAGTGTTTTACCGTTGCCTTCTCCCATGCAGTATGAATTGACACCTTTGCCATTGTCAGTAAAGTGATCGTCTATCTCTAGCATCTTCCTATAGATGCCTGCTTGCTGATGATCTTCATGCTTTTGATGACCCTGCTGGGAATATATCCTCCTGGCATACATTCCTGATGTTCTTCACGCATCCCTCCCAAGAACAGCTTCCCCACCATGATGAGGCAGCGCAGCAGGACTTCGGGAGGGGGGAATAAAGTTTAGCAGGCTACAGATTGGTAATGTTTTGTGTAAATACTACCTGTTCAGTGATAAATTTCTTGAATTGTTACCATGGCCTCTGTCCCTCACAACTATCCTTGCTTATATCCCTAGTTCCATTTCAGGTAGTCCTCACTTAGTGACCATAATTGGGACCAGCAACTCGGTCACTAAGTGGAAAATCATTTGACCTCAGTGGGCTGACTTATGATTTTACTTCCACCTTCTCTATTAACTCTGCTTGTTGCAAGCTGGTTGCAAAGCATGCGAATGATGATCACATGACCATGGAATGCTGCGATGGTCATAAATGTGAGGATTAGTTGCAAAGTTATTTTTTAGCACCATCGTAACTTCAAATGGCTGCTGCTTGAGGCAGTCGGTAAAGGCACTACCTATATTTCTTCATTTCTCCTTTCCTCCCCACCCCCCAAATCTCACAGGGATTTTCTCTCTTGGACTCATATGAAGTATTTTGCTGTTCCTGAGTTGCTAGCCCTCTCTGGTTCTAAGTCATGCTTTACTAGGGGCTACAGGAGAAGATTGGGAACATTGAGTTGTAAATAATTTAAAATAATCACTGACTAGAATAAACATGCTGGACAAACTAAAATAAACATTCTCTGGAAGTCAAATTCTGGTATCACATACTTCCATGGTTATTTTCTGTACCCATAGAATTAAATTATAACCATCATATTTTGTGCTGCAGTGTATCATGTTAACTACACAGAAATAACTGGGATTTTAAAAAATTAAGCATACTTTTTAACTTCAACTTCATTGGTATTAGAAACATATACTTAAAATGTATGTTAAAAATTAAGTATATAAACATGTTTGTTGCCCACTGGCTGACATTCCTAATTTTTGTGTATTTGAATTTGCAGTTGACATAATTTGTAGAACCTGGCTGACCTTCTTGGCTTGGAAGCAAGACAAATTTGGATCTGGTTCGTACTTGGATGGTGGAATACCAGGGCTGTAGGTTAGTCTGGGAAATCAAAAACATCCCAGAAGAAGGCAGTGGCAAATCAGTTCCATACTGTTGCTAAGAGAACTTCATCAATGTGCTCTTGAAGTTATTGTGAACCTGACTTGAAGGAAATTTTGCCTTTATCATTTGTTAAAGAAGTCATGTGCTGCTTCTGTTAAACTAGAGTTTATTGTAAAATGTTGGTCTTTTAATTCGGTTAAATTAACCAAATGATGTGACAAACTGTTGATTGGAGAAGTAATCTGAAGTTAGTTTTTAAAAGACAGTCCAGATAGTTGTGAAAAGGTAATGGCTCAGGGAAAATAATAGCAGGCATAGGCAAGGTCAGATATTCTTTATTTAAGATGTATATAGTTAATGTCTTGCATATAAGTTCTAGTTGCCATGGAGATAGTAATCCTATATACTTGTGTTATTCTGATATAAGTGCCTGTGGCTGTGATTGAATGCTCCTCCTCCTAAATGTGTATTTAGAAAACAGAATAGTGGCATGCAAAAAGTTTTTACCTCAAAACAGCCTGTTTGTTTCAAACTGAAAAGAAAACCGTAGGTTATGTGAATTTTGTTTCAAGTTTAGAATAAAGCTCACTGTTTTGTCTTTGGAACAGATGCTGGCCATTTTGAACATAGTTATTTGCTTTAATATTACAGATATTGCTTGGCTTTTGATTTGTGGCTTCTGATAGGATTGTTTTTTTTCCCCCAGACTTTTTTGTAGCCTAGACAGTTTAGGACCATGTCCCTATTGCTAATGATTTGAGCTAGGGTGATATAGGAATTTTGAAATAAAGGCAGCAACTAAGTGCATGGCTAGACAGAAGACAAAGCATGTTCATAATTGCATATCTATCAGTCCTCCTGGTTAGTTTTTAAAAAATCTTGCTATGGAGAAGTTAACATTTAGATTTGTATGTGTGTGGTACTGTGCTTTTTTTGCAGATAGCCTTGCCGGTAAAAGAATGCAAGCTAAAAAGAGATAAAAATACAAATAAAAAACAAACAGGTAAATGCAAAGAGTGTATGTGCATTTTTCTGTACTTAACCTGTGTGTTGCTAGTGCTGTTGAGGTTGTAAATACAAAGGCTACTAGTATAATGTTGAGCTTTCAGAGTACAACTAAAATGCAGAGACTGTTGATTCAGCTCGCTTATTTATTTAGAAAATTTATATGGCCGCCCATCTTAAATATATAACTCTGGGAAGCTCACAACAAACCATACACAGAAAAGAGCAACAGCCCATAAAACATAAACATAGTACATCAACTGAGGCCTTATAACACACTACCATGTAACTATACTTGTATTGGGCTTAATAGACATCCCGGCCTAGCACCTGGGGGAAGACCCATGTTTCTGTAGCCTTCTAGAAGGCCAAGAAAGTCAAGCCTTCCACATCTCAGCAGGGAGGCTATTCCATACGGCAAGTGCTGTGACAGAGTTTGTTGTTTCGTTGAGCTTTGGTTGGGTGTGTACACTTCAAGGCTCTTACGCCTTTTTATTACTAAATATTCCAAGAATATTTTAAAATGCCAAGACTGTGTGCAGGTTTGAAGGGATTGTTGCTGACTTTTTGCTCACTTTTTTTTCCTGCATAGTTTCATTTGTTGGGCATGGAGCTTGTGGAAGTAACTATTTTAAATTATAACAGAAACTTGTTTTGTTTTGTTTTGTTTAATTCAGGGGAGCATGCCAGATTTGTTACTTAAACTTGGTGGTAAGTTAGGTGGTAGTTTATGCTGATAGTCTGCAACATACTTAAAGAGAAAGTAGCAAGGCTCCCCCCCCCCCCTTTTTGGATAAATGTAGAAAACACTATAGGCATAGAAGGAACACATTATGCTTTGTGTCTGCCTGGCTGGCTGTTTTTCTCCAGGCCAGAGGTATTAATCTCAGCTGTTATTTTCAATGAACGGGGAAGAATACCAAATGTATTTTGATGCTTCAGGGTTTATTTAAAGAATAAAAAATACTTTGTTGAGAGGGATTATCTATCTATCTATCTATCTATCTATCTATCTATCTATCTATCAATCAGATTCTAGCTGACTGATTTTTCTATGGCTATTTCAGTTCTTTCCTATCGGCCTTTTAGATTTTCAAAATATATAAAAATCTTTCCTTTCACCATAGTTTTCTGCAAGGTTGATGCCTAATAGTTCTAATCGTGAGTTGCTCCCCGTCTGCTCTTGTGGTCATGGTATGCAAGCCAAGGGTTTTTTCTAAGTTCCCAGAATACTTGAGCAATTTTTAGGTTTGTCCCTTCAGAGGGAATATTTTGAGTGTTTCATGTTCAAAACAAAGTACATTTTCCATTTTGTCTATCCCTAAACAGAAGATTTAGAGAAAAGTCTAGAATGTAAGTAACTTTCCATTCTAAGTCAAATAGTATAGCCACTCCTCATTTAGTGACTGAGTTCTGTTCCAAGAACCAGGTTGTTAAGTGAAATGGTCACTAAGTGAACATGTGACACAGAGAGAGAGAGAGACTACGAAGATCACTGGTTGCTGCTGTCTCGTTGAGATAAAGTTTTCTTGTACAGCTACGCCTGTATTACTATCACTCTGGTATGCGTTGTCAGGCACACAAAATTTATTTGTAAATGCATGCATTGGTCAGAAAATGAATTTTTTTATTACTGTAATATTTGTGAATATTTGCTAACTCTGGTAGTTGCTAAACAAGGAATGGGTGTATTATTTCTATGAAAGCATTTGTCCATGATGTTGGTGCTGAACCTGATTGAGCTTGTGTACCTTGAATATTGAGTATAGACATTTGGATCCAGAGTTACCTTTATCAATATGTAAAATTTATACATTGCAAATACTGTTTGTACAAGTTAAATTAATGTCTGCAAGAGTGAAATAGAGAAAGATCTGTAGGTAGACTTCAAGGATGATGTTCTGTGGTAGATTCGATTGCACGGATGTAACGTCCAGCAATTCATAAAGTGATTTGACAAGTTTTAGTTTTGGTTTAAACAGGAATACTACATAATCTACAAGAAAAATAGCACTGCGTATTACAGCTAAATGCTATAATAGAAACATATATGCATGTTAGCAAATTGCCATAGTTGTAGCGTATTATACAAAGGTTGAATGAAAAGTATAGGTAGTCCTCGCTTACCAACTACTCATTCAGTGACCATTCAAAGTTACAGTGGTGCTAAAAAAGGAGATTTATGACTGGTCCTTGAACTTGTGGCTATCACAGTGTCCCCACAGTCACGTGATTGCGATTCAGGCACTTGGTAACCAGCGTGCATTTACGATGATTGCAGCGTCCCGCAGTTGCACGATCGCCATTTGTGACCTTCACAGCCAGCTTCTGACAAAGTCAGTGAGGAAACTGCAGGAAATCACAGTCATGTGATGCTGCACTTAATGACACTGGGCGATTTGCTTCATGACTGCGGCTGGAACTGACGTTAAGTCAGGCACAGTCATTAAGTCAAGCATGGTCATGTGATGTTCCACTTTACAACTGTGTCGCTTAGCAACAAAGTTGCTGGTTCCAGTTGTGGTTGGTAAGTGAGGACTACCTGTAATGCCGTCAGCATCATAACTTTAGTTTAAATAGGGATGTTCTTTTGTTACTTATGTTTATTTCTCCACATAATCATTCACTACATCTACCAACAATGGATAAGCTTATTAAAGCCATCACAAAAGAAGTCCACGTTTGATCTCTTCAACCAGGTCTTCACAATCCATTGCATTTCTTAATGTGTGTCAAACAGAAACACACAAATTTGGGGGAAAAGGTTGAAGTTGCATGGGGCCAAACTGGACTATGTGGGTGGGTGGGTAAGATGGTGAGATCCAGTTTCACAATTGTCTTTCGGTGGCTCGAGCTGTAAGCCTAGTGTCATATTGCAGCAAAATGTCCTTTTGCTTCTAAAGTCTGCTTAATTGTTACAAAATTTTGAGTGTTGCACCTGAGTGTTGCAAAAAAGCTCATTTCAAGGTTTAGTTGGAGGCATTACTTTTCATTCAACCCTTGTAATATACTTTTGAGTGCCAAATTCATTAGTTTGTCCATCTGTGTCTTGTAGCCCTGCAAAACAGAGTTTTGGTATAGAGAAAGAAAAATGGAATTTGTGAGATAAACTTGATTGCATTTCAAGAGGATGCCATTTAGTTTTTTATATCCATATTTGTGTTCTTAAAACACACTATACTCTGAGAAATTTGGTGCGTGTGCAAATTAGGACTCGCAAAAGCTGAAATTAAGCAATTGCTGTACAACATCTGAATAATTTTGTGTTCCTTGTTGATATTTGAAACTCCATCACTGCCAGGCAGTTCATGCTTTCCTCTTGGCTTGGCCAGTAGGCAACTTTCAAGGAAATCACTAAGTGGTTGACTGGTCATACCAGGTCTACCTGAGGAAGACACTTTTTAGATAAATCAATCCAGGAGCATGGCAAAAGTTTTTTCTCTTAGCAGTCTATCCAGGAATCAGTTACCGTATTTTTCCGACTATAAGACGATACTTTTTTCTAAAATCCTTACCCTAAAAATTGAAGGGCGTCTTATTCAAGGAAGTCAGCGAGGAGAGAACTGCGCGGTGGCAAAACTGCCCATACTTTGTCTCTGCAGGCAAGCTTCCTCCTATTGCTAGCCTCCAATCACGAGTGAAATAGCTTGTCTCCCAAACAGACTTCCTCCAATCACGAGCCTTATGTAACTGACGTCAGCTGATGCTGAACAAACCAATTAGAGAAGGCTGTTTGCAGAGAGAAGCTATCGGCAGTTTCACTCGTGCTTGAATGTAATCAGTTATGCAAAAGAGCATGGAAATAGAGCTGCAAGAGAAAGTTTGGACCTCCTCCCACCGAGTGTATCAGGTAAATGTTAACTAATTACTAAATAAAAATGTGTTCTGCGCTATCTTTAAAATATTGGTTTCTTAATTTGGGGTTGGAAAAATGGGGGTTGTCTTGTACATGGGGGTGTCTTATTGTCGGAAAAATACGGTAATTCAAAGAACAAGTCTCTCACAGATTTTTTTAGTAATATGAGGCACATTCATATGTCCTTTACATTAGAATGGGGTTATTGCACTATTCATGCATAAAATTGTAATTGGAATGGGGATATTGCAGTACTCATGCATAAAACTGTAAGTTTTTATCCATTGCATCTGAAGAAAGTAAGGTCCAGTAAATTGAGGGTTTATCATACAGGTCGTTGTCACTTAATGACCAATTATACAGCTACCATTCAAACTTGCGATGGCGCTGAACAAGTGGTAGTTATGACTGGCCCTCGGAGTTCCAGCTGTCGCAGCATCCCATAATTACATAGTCGCAATTTGCAACCTTCTCTGCCAGCTTCCGACAAGCAGAGCCAATGGGGAAGCCAGCAGGAGGTCACAGATGTCAACCAAGTGAAGTCCTTCCTTAATGATCTGTGATGGTTCGCTTAATGACAGCAACTGGGAGTGCCAGAATTGCCATTGCTAAGTGGCGCAGTCATATGATGTTATGCTTTAAAATTGTATTGCTTAGCGACAGCAATTCTGGTCCCAAGTGCTGTTGTTAACCAAGGAGTATTGTACAGTATTGGAAAAGCTGCAATTCTAGGTCAGCCCAAGCTCTAGGGCCAAATCGCATTACAAATTATGCATAGAGCTCTAGAAAAACAGTTTTTTGAAGGTTCAACACTCAAAGATGAACGTGAATTTGGCAGTAGCTATATATTTTCTTGATGATGGTGAAATACATTTTATGTGGTAGGGCAGTCAGTAATGTGAACCCTTCTCTGCTGATTGAAGCGTATATCTAGATATACTGTAGGTCTGTCACTTAATGCTAACTAGAGATGTAAAATTCTGGAAATATTGCAGCTGTGAAATTTACGGATATTTGAAAAAAATGTAATACAGGTGAAACTCGAAAAATTAGAATATCATGCAAATGTTCATTTATGTCAGTATGGCAACTCAAAAGGCGAAACCAATATATGAGATAGACGCATTACATGCAAAGCGAGATATGTCAAGCCTTACTTTGGTATAATTGTGATGATTATGGCGTACAGCTTATGAAAACCCCAAATTCACAATCTCAGAAAATTAGAATAGTGTGAAAAGGTTCAATATTCTAGGCTCAAAGTGTCCCACTCTAATCAGCTAATGAATCCAAAACACCTGCAAAGGGTTCCTGAGCCTTTCAATGGTCTCTCAGGCTGGTTCAGTAGGAATCACAAGCATGGGAAAGACTGCTGACCTGGCAGTTGTGCAGAAAACCATCATTGACACCCTCCATAAGGAGGGAAAGCCCCAAAAGGGAATTGCAAAAGAAGTTGGATGTTCCCAAAGTGCTGTATCAAAGCACATCAATAGAAGGTTATGTGGAAGGGAAAAGTGTGGGAGAAAAAGGTGCACAAGCAGCAGGGATGACCGCAGCCTGGAGAGGATTGTCAGGAAAAGGCCATTCAAAAGTGTTGGGGACTTTCACAAGGAGTGGCCTGAGGCTGGAGTTAGTGCATCAAGAGCCACCGCACACAGACGGATCCGGACATAGGCTTCAAATGTCGTATTCCTCTTGTCAAGCCGCTCCTGAACAACAAACAACATCAGAAGCGTCTTACCTGGGCTACAGAAAAAAAGAACTGGTCTGTTGCCCAGTGGTCCAAAGTCCTCTTTTCTGATGAGAGCAACTTTTGCATCTCATTTGGGAACCAAGGACCCAGAGTCTGGAGGAAGAATGGAGAGGCACACAATGCACCATGCTTGAAGTCCAGTGTGAAGTTTCCACAGTCTGTGTTGATTTGGGGAGCCATGTCATCTGCTGGTGTTGGTCCATTGTGCTTCATTAAGTCCAGGGTCAACGCAGCCGTCTACCAGGAGATTTTGGAGCATTTCATGCTTCCTTCCGCAGACGAGCTTTATGGGGATGCTGACTTCATTTTCCAGCAGTACTTGGCACCTGCCCACACTGCCAAAAGTACCAAAACCTGGTTCAATGACCATGGGATTACTGTGCTTGATTGGCCAGCAAACTCGCCTGACCTGAACCCCATAGAGAATCTATGGGGCATTGCCAAGAGAAAGATGAGGGACATGAGACCGAACAATGCAGCGGAGCTGAAGGCCGCTATTGAAGCATCCTGGTCTTCCATAACACCTCAGCAGTGCCACAGGCTGATAGCATCCATGCCACGCCGCATTGCGGCAGTCATTGCTGCAAAAGGGGCCCAAACCAAGTACTGAGTACATATGCATGCTTATACTTTGCAGAGGTCCAATATTGTTCTATTTCCAATCCTTGTGTTATTGATGTCATGTAATATTCTAATTTTCTGAGATTGTGAATTTGGGGTTTTCATAAGCTGTACGCCATAATCATCACAATTATACCAAAGTAAGGCTTGACATATCTCGCTTCGCATGTAATGCATCTATCTCATATATTGGTTTCACCTTTTGAGTTGCCATACTGACATAAATGAACATTTGCACGATATTCTAATTTTTCGAGTTTCACCTTTATATACATTGTTTATACCACTTTTTATTAGTCTAATGTCTTTACTCTGCTATTTTAAGTATTAACAGTTCAGTATGTATGATTTGGTTTAATCATGCAGTTACTGTGTTTAATATATTTATTCAATGAAAAGTATAATTTAGTCAGATAATTTTATTTACCAATTTCATCTACTTTGTTGTTATTGCTTCATTGTATTTCTTTTATCTTTTGAAGTTTAGTTAGTAGCAGATCTACTTACTTAAGTCAGCAGAAGACAGGACTACAAGCAAATAAGGAAATTCTCCTGCATGCCTGCCTGAAAATAGCAGTGCCTCCCGCTGCAGAAATGTATCTTGCTTTTGCATTTCAGAGTTGTATTGCACTGCTGATCCTCGTACTTTAGATAAAAGTCTTCCTATTACAAATTCATAGATCATAGATGTATGCAGTGATGCATATTTGTGCACTAATTTAGCACCTGTGTACAATTCCTTAAATAGCCGAGACTTTTCCCATGACCATGTGGCTCTACTTCAAAGCTGCAGTGTGATCCCAGGAATAGATGCTTTTGAGGGGATGCAGAGAAGTGCCATCTAAAGGATCTTTTACCCTTTGAATCCAAAGTGTTCCAGAGCTCTAAAAGAAATCATTTGGTAGAAATAAAGGGTAGTACTGTATTCTAAAAGAACATATTTTGGTGAATATTTTTTCCCCAAAATTTTTCAGTTTTTCCAGTTTTCTGTTTTTCCCCCCTAAACCCTCATACGTGTAGTGAGATGTAGGCCTCAAACAAGAAGTTTAGTATGTGTACTATATAGCTTGTTCCCTCAGAAATAGAACAAGGTAGTATAGAAATAATAGTGTTGACCATAATTTGAAGAATTACATCTTTTGAAAAAATTATGCATTTATATTTATTTAAATTACACAATAGACTACAAAATGTAAATGGTGCATGATATTTGTTATATCTCCTTTATGAACATTGTTGAAATGAAGGTCAAAGATCTGTATGCTGAAGTATGTTGAAAAAGTCAAAAATTTCATTGGGGTGTATTTACTTTTTCCCATGACTGTCCTTTAGCTTTCATGTGGGTTTCTTTCTGTGTGTACATAAAATTTCAGCCTTTTGTGCATTGTCTTAATGTCTGATAATACATTTTCATGATATTAGTAGTTATATTCCCAATTGTATGATGCTCTGGCTTAATTTTTGATTAATTCTCATATTTTTATCTTGAAGTCTTTCTGATTCTATTTGTAAGTACTCTACTTTTACTTTATATCCTCTCAGGATCCTTGTCCTGCTTTTGTGCTGCATCTACTATCAGTTTGTAGAGAATGATGGAGATGGGATGGGTCTTTTTGAAGGTTCTGCAGGTTTGATCAGTCAAGCTAGATTTGTTGTTGTTGTTGTTCAGTCGTTAAGTCGTGTCCGACTCTTCGTGACCCCATGAACCATATCGCGCCAGGCCTTCCTATCTTTCACTGCCTCCCTGAGTTTGCTCAGTTTCATGCTCATTGCTTCAGTGATGCTATCTAGCCGTCTCATCCTCTGCCGTCCTCTTCTCCTTTTGCCTTCCATCTTTCCCAGCATCAGGGTCTTTTCCAAAGAGTCCTCTCTTCTCATTAGGTGACCAAAGTATCTGAGCTTGAGCTTCATTATCAATCCTTCCAATGAGCAATCAGAGTTGATTTCCTTTAAGATTGACTGGTTTGACCTCCTAGCAGTCTAGGGGACTCTTAAGAGTCTTCTCCAGCACCACAGTTCAAAGGCATCAATTCTTCGGCGTTCAGCCTTCTTTATGGGCCAGCTCTCACAGCCATACATTACTACTGGAAAAACCATAGCTTTGACTATGCGGATCTTTGTCGGCAAGGTGACGTCTCTGCTTTTTAATATGCTATCTAGGTTTGCCATAGCTTTCCTCCCAAGGAGCAAGCGCCTTTTAATTTCATGGTTGCAGTCTCCGTCTGCAGTGATCTGGGAGCCCAAATAAATGAAGTCTGTTACTGCTTCCATTTCTACCCCTTCTATTTGCCAGGGATTGATGGGTCCAGATGCCATGATCTTAGTTTTTTTAATGTTGAGTTTCAAGCCAGCTTTCGCACTCTCCTCTTTCACCCTCGTCAAGAAGCTCTTTAGTTCTTCTTCACTTTCTGCCATTAGGGTGGTATCGTCTGCATATCTGAGGTTATTGATGTTTCTTCCTGCAATCTTAATTCCGGCTTGTGATTCTTCCAGCCTGGCATTCCTCATGATGTACTCTGCATATAGGTTAAATAAGCAGGGTGACAGTATACACCCTTGTCGTACTCCTTTCCCTATTTTGAACCAATCGGTTGTTCCATGACCGGTTCTAACTGTTACTTCTTGGCCCGCATACAGATTTCTCAGGAGACAGGTAAGGTGGTCTGGTATCCCCATCTCTTTAAGAATTTGCCACAGTTTGTTGTGATCCACACAATCAAAGGCTTTTGCATAGTCAATGAAGCAGAAGTAGATGCTTTTCTGGAACTCTCGTGCTTTCTCCATGATCCAGCGAATGTTGGCAATTTGATCTCTAGTTCCTCTGCCTCTTCGAAACCCAGCTTGTACATCCGGTAGTTCTTGGTTCACGTACTGCTGAAGCCTAGCTTGTAGGATTTTGAGCATAACCTGCTAGCATGTGAAATGAGTGCAATTGTGCGATAGTTTGAGCATTCTTTGGCATTGCCCTTCTTTGGAATTGGAACGTAAACTGACCTTTTCCAATCCCGTGGCCACTGTTGCGTTTTCCAAACTTGCTGGCATATTGAGTGCAGCACTTTAACAGCATCGTCTTTTAGTATTTTAAATAACTCAGCTGGAATACTGTCATCTCCACTAGCTTTGTTGTTAGCAATGCTTCCTAAGGCCCACTTGACTTCACTCTCTAGGATGTCTGGCTCAGGGTCAGTGACCACACCAGCATGGACATCAGGGACATTAAGATCTTTCTTGTATAGTTCTTCTGTGCATTCTTGCCACCTCTTCTTAATCTCTTCTGCTTCTGTTAGGTCCCTGCCTTTTTTGTCCTTTATCATGCCCATCTTTGCACTAAACGTTCCTTTGATATCTCCAATTTTCTTGAAGAGATCTCTAGTCTTCCCCATTCTATTCTTTTCTTCAATTTCTTTGCATTGTTCATTTAAGAAGGCCTTCTTATCTCTCCTTGCTATTCTCTGGAAATCTGCATCCAGTTGCTTATATCTTTCCCTTTCACCCTTGCTTTTCGCATTCCTTCTTTCCACAGCTATTTGTAAAGCCTCATCAGACAGCCATTTTGCTTTCTTGCATTTCTTTTTCTTTGGGATGGTTTTAGTTGCTGCCTCTTGTACAATGTTACAGACCTCCGTCCATAGTTCTTCAGGCACTCTGTCTACCAAATCTAATCCTCTAAATCTATTCATCACCTTCACTGTGTACTCACATGGAATATGATCTAAGTCATACCTGAGTGGTCTAGTGGTTTTCCCTACATTCTTCAATTTAAGCCTAAATTTTGCAGTAAGAAGCTCATGATCTGAGCCACAGTCAGCTCCTGGTCTTGTTTTTGCCGTCTGTATAGAGCTTCTCCATCTTTGGCTGCAAAGTATGTAATCAATCTGGTTTCGGTATTGACCATCTGGTGATGTCCATGTGTAGAGTCGTCTCTTGTGTTGTTGGAAAAGAGTGTTTGCTATGACTAGCTTGTTCTCTTGACAGAACTCTATTAGCCTTTGCCCTGCTTCATTTTGCACTCCAAGGCCAAACTTGCCTGTTATTCCGATTACTCCTTGAGTTCCTACTTTAGCATTCCAATCCCCTATGATGAAAAGGACATCTTTTTTTGATGCTAGTTCTAGAAGGTGTTGTAGGTCTTCATAGAACCGGTCAGCTTCAGCTTCTTCGGCATCAGTGGTTGGGGCATAGACTTGAATTACCGTGATGTTGAATGGTTTTCCTTGGATACGCACTGAGATCATTCTGTCGTTTTTGACGTTGTACCCCATTACTGCCTTTCCCACTCTCTTATTGACTATGAGTGCAACTCCATTTATTCTAAGGGGTTCTTGCCCACAGTAGTAGATATAATGGTCACCTGAATTAAGTTCACCCATTCCCGTCCATTTCAATTCGCTGATTCCCAAGATGTCGACGTTCAATCTTGTCATCTCATGTTTGACCACATCCAGCTTGCCTTGGTTCATGGATCTTACATTCCACGTACCTATACAATATTGTTCTTTACAGCATCGGACCTTCTTTTCGCTTCCAGATACATCCACAGCTGAACGTCCTTTTGGCTTTGGCCCAGCCGCTTCACTCTTTCTGGAGCTACTTGGAATTGCCCTCCGCTCTTCCCCAGTAGCATATTGGACACCTTCTGACCTGAGGGGCTCATCTTCCGGCGTCATATCTTTTAGCCTTTTAACATTGTCCATGGGGTTTTTTTGGCAAGGATACTGGAGTGGGTTGCCATTTCCTTCTCCAGTGGACCACATTTTGTGAGAACTCTCTGTCATGACCTGTCCATCTTGGGTGGCCCTGCACGGTATAGCTCATGGCTTCACTGAGTTACAGAAGCCCCTTCGCCACGACAAGGCAGTGATCCATGAAGGGGCAAGCTAGATTAGGCATGTAAAATAAAACCTCTCTGTTCTTATTTATACAACTATGAGAAATTAAAGTTTTCTTCAGCCTAAGCTTGACTTAGACATTTTTTAAAACTTACCAGTCCAGCGTATTGCCCTCATATTTCTGGAAGATCTCACTAACCAGAACTGATTCTCATTATTTTTTCAAGATCAGCCAGAGTTAGTTAGCTAGGCACAGACATGAGTGCAATAATATTATACAGTTTTTAAGATCTGACAATATAAAATATATAACAGAGAGGGCCTGTATGGCTGGCCCAGTCCAGGCGATAGATGGACCCTCTTGGGTTCCAGAGGGAGCTTGTGACTTTTCCTGAGGACCTGTCAGTCAGTTTGACTGAGGTCTCAGTTGCAGCCTGGAATAGGCTTGTGACCGAGGCCCTGGACTGGATTGCTCCTATATGACCTTTCTGTATGTGCCAATCCTGAGGTGCTCCTTGGTTTTCCAAAGAGCTCTGGGAGATGAAATGCCAGAAGTGACTCCTAGAACAGTCTTGGTGAAAGACAAAGAGTGAAGCTGACCGAACATGAGTAAGAGCCCATATTCAAGCCTACATTGTGGCAATAAGGATGGCAAAACGTCACTATTTCTCTGCCCTTATTGCATCTGCTGATAGCTGCCCATTGGCCCTGTTTAGGGCAACCTCTTTATTTGGCGGGAAGGGTCACAGGATAATCTCCAGGTCCGTAGTGAGGAATACTCATGCTATCTGGCAGACAAAGTTGCTCAGATTAGCTTGGAATTGGACTCTAACTGGGCAAGTCCTAATTAGTTGTTCAGGGCAAAGTCTTGTCATATTATCTGGACTGAGTTTGATTCTATTATGCCTGAGGACGTGGACAAGGTCCTTTTGTCTGTTAGTCCAGACACTTGTTTGTTAGTTCCTGGCCCCTTCTGGGTTATTAAAGCAGCCTGGGAGGTGACCACACAGTGGGTTCATGCAGTGGTTTCAGCCTCTTTGAGAGAGGGGGTGGTCCCACCAGCCTTGAAGGAGGCAATGGTATGCCCCGTCCTCAGGAGGTCATTGCTGAACCCTTCACTGTTGGAGGATTATTGGCCAGTTTCCAATTTTCCCTTTTTGGAAGAGGTGACAACTGGACTACAGCTGGACAACAGCCACAGAGGATCTTGGAGGAAATGGATTATCTGGACCCATTTCAGTCTGATTTCAGGCCAGGGTACAGTACAGAGTTAGCATTGGTTGTACTTGACCTTGGCAAAACCAGGATGGAGTGGCACATCCATCTTAGTGCTTTTTGATCTCTCAGTGGCTTTTAATACTGTCAACCACAGTATCCTTCTGGATTGGCTATGGGGTTAGGAGTGGGAGGCACTATGCTCCAGTGGTTTACCTCCTTCCTCAGCAGTCGGTTCCAGTTGGTGTTGATGGGGGAGCGATTACATTCATGGTCCCTCACGTGTGGGGTGCCTCAGGGCTCAATGTTCTCCCCTCTCCTGTTCAACATCTACATGAAACCACTGGGTGACATCATCCGCTAGTTCAGGGTGCAGTATCATCAATACGCTGATGGTACCCAGTTCTACATCTCAACCCCGAGTGATGTAGGTGAGGCTGTGATTGTATTGACCTGGTGTCTAGAGGCTGTTCAGAACTGGATGACGCAGAACAGACTTCGGCTTAATCCTAATAAGACTAAGTGGCTGTGGCTGTTTGGACTCCCGCGGTTGGGGATGTTACTATCCTTGGTTTTGTATGGGATTGCACTCCCCCATTCAAGACTGGTGCACAACTTGGGGGTCCTTTTCAATTTGCAGCTATTGCTCAAAGAGCAGGTGGCATCTGTGGCCAGGAGGGCCTTTGCAAAGGTTCATTGTGTGCACTAGCACTCTTTCCTTAATTTCAGACGGTCACTCATGCCCTGATCACCTCATGATTGGATTATTGCAGTGCGCTCTATGTGAGGCTACCTTTGAAGACCACCAAAATGCAGTAGTGTGAGCAGTAAAGGGTACCTCTCAGTGTGCTCATGTGTCACCACTGCTGTGTGAGCTGTGCTGGGTTTCAGTTGGCTTCTGAGTGCAATTCAAGGTGCTGGTTATTACCTATGAAACCTTGTGTGGCATAGGGCCTGGATATCTGAGAGACTGTTTGCCTCTAACTGTTTCTGCCTGCCTAGTACATTCCAGCAGAATGGGTGTGCTCCAGATTTCTCCATTAAACACTACCATCTTGTGGGACCTAGGAAGTGTGCCTTCTCTGTTGTGGCCCCTACCCTCTGGAATTGCATCCCCCCCCCAGAGATAAGGACAGTGCCCTCTCTCCTAGGGGTCCAGAAAGCTTTGAAAACCTGGCTTTGGTCCCAGGCTTGGGGTTGATGTTCACTATTTATTCAGTGGCCTCTGTTTTGTTTTGTTGATTTTGCTGTCTATTAGATTATTTTAGTCTGGGCTGTCTGCTTGATTTAATGTTTTTAGCCGTTTGTATGTTTTCTCTAGTTTTGTACACCGTTCAGAGTGCACTGGAGTTGGGTGGCCAATAAATTTAAATAAATAATAATAAATAGTAATAATTAATTGTATCTGCAGTTTTTTAATGTGTAGTAATCTTCATTAATATAATTTTTTAATTTTTATTCATTTATATTTCAAATTTGTCACTGCGCAACTCACTAGAGAATGATTTTAGTAAGATTTTGGTAATTGAAATACTCATACAAGATGTATAAGTCATTTAAAGTTGGATTTCTATTGTCAGTTAGAATGCACTCTTCTTAAAGGATGCTCTTCAGAAACAGGATTTTTAAAAGAGGAAAAAAATGAAACACAGAAAAATAGCTCAACCTGCATCAGTTCTTTCCCTGTCACCTTAAGATGTAGTTACTATACAATGTAGTTTAGAACATATCTGCATATTTTAGTATTTAATGCAGGTGGTAATTGTGAATGCTATCTGAGATGGGACATAGTTGCATTATGTGATTTGGCATAGTTCCACAAATTGTGTCTGATGCACACTGGTGTAAAAAACAGCCATGAATAGAGGATACGTTGATAGCTAATGTTTCAGCACTATCTACTGCGTCTCTTCCCTCCTTCCTCCCTACTTATACTTAGCACTTTAGAAGAAGTCTTCAGTCGTATTTGTTTCATAGAAATACTTACTTACATTTATGTAAATATAACTATTGAAGAAAATTTATTGAACAAATTTATATGGCCACGTATCTACTGGAGGAACTCTGGGCACAAACAAGGATGAAAGCATAATACAATTAAGAAATCAATTTAAAGAAAAAAGACAAAAAAAGACAAAAATCTCACACCCAAAGATCACACACAACCATGCCAGAGCTTCATTGACATTCTGGTCCCAGTGCCTGGAGGAAAACAGGTATTTACCATTTTCCTGCAGTCCAGTAGGATTACTGTAGCGGGAGTCTAGTCCATAAGGCAGTCACCATGACAGAGAAGGCATATTTGCTAGGCACCACCAGGTAACACTGCTTCATCAAAAGGACCCAGAACATGCCCACTCTACCTGATCTGGTGGGATGGGCAAAAATCACCAGGGATAGATGGTCCTGCAAGTAACCTGGTCCCATGCCGTGTGGGACTATAAAGATTACAACCAGCACTTTTGCTAGGATACAGGGCAACTCATGTATTAACAATGTTACACGGGCATACCTTGATGTGCCCAGTAGTACATGAGCCACTGCATTTTGGACCAACTGAAGCTTTCAAATGGTCTTCAAGGGCAGCTAGTATGACTTTACTAACTGATAGTGAATTTATAGGCAACCTCAGATTATACAACTGTTGTCCAAATATAAAAGTTGTTTTTTAAAAAATAAATTTGTGATAGTATGTGGTTGATCTTATCTAGCCTCAGAAAACAAGACTGAGCCTGGTTAGTATTCATATGGTAGACTAGTAGAGAATAATTGTAGACTAAACTGAAATATTGGGGAAAAACTTTCTGGTAAAAAGCAAAGCAGGTTAATTAACTTATCAGAACAAAACTTGAGAGAAATTTGAGAGAAATTTGACCTGCCCACTGAAATGGAGGTAAATGCTTACTTAAAAGTAAGCAAGCAAGCAAATAAACAAAAAATACTATAGCACTATTTAGGTGCTTGCTGCAACATATGACAGCTTTAAAGTATATTAAGGATGGGATGCTCTTGTTGGCTTTAGTCCTATTTACCTCCTCAAATTCAGTGAGTTCTATGATCCTGCTTTATTAGGGCAGCTGGCCAGATATTTATAATATTTAAATTCAGTGCTACTATTTCTGCTAGTATCGCATCACAATATTAATATATGGAATATTGTGTGGTAGGATGTTTTATTTTTCCAAGGAAATCCAGCTTTTCATAATACTATATGGTAATAACTTCTAATTATTTTAGTCTAATTTTAATTTGAATGTAATTCCTAGGTTATTATACAGGTGAAACTCAAAAAATTAGAATATCGTGCAAATGTTCATTTATGTCAGTATGGCAACTCAAAAGGTGAAACCAATATAGGAGATAGACGCATTACATGCAAAGCAAGATATGTCAAGCCGTACTTTGGTATAATTGTGATGATTATGGCGTACAGCTTATGAAAACCCCAAATTCACAATCTCAGAAAATTAGAATAGTGTGAAAAGGTTTAATATTCTAGGCTCAAAGTGTCCCACTCTAATCAGCTAATGAATCCATAACACCTGCAAAGAGTTCCTGAGCCTTTCAATGGTCTCTCAGGCTGGTTCAGTAGGAATCACAAGCATGGGAAAGACTGCTGACCTGGCAGTTGTGCAGAAAACCATCATTGACACCCTCCATAAGGAGGGAAAGCCCCAAAAGGGAATTGCAAAAGAAGTTGGATGTTCCCAAAGTGCTGTATCAAAGCACATCAATAGAAGGTTATGTGGAAGGGAAACGTGCGGTAGAAAAAGGTGCTCAAGCAGCAGGGATGACCGCAGCCTGGAGAGGATTGTCAGGAAAAGGCCATTCCAAAGTGTTGGGGACTTTCACAAGGAGTGGCCTGAGGCTGGAGTTAGTGCATCAAGAGCCACCACACACAGACGGATCCTGGACATGGGCTTCAAATGTCGTATTCCTCTTGTCAAGCCGCTCCTGAACAACAAACAACGTCAGAAGCGTCTTACCTGGGCTACAGAAAAAAAGAACTGGTCTGTTGCCCAGTGGTCCAAAGTCCTCTTTTCTGATGAGAGCAACTTTTGCATCTCATTTGGGAACCAAGGACCCAGAGTCTGGAGGAAGAATGGAGAGGCATACAATGCACGATACTTGAAGTCCAGTGTGAAGTTTCCACAGTCTGTGTTGATTTGGGGAGCCATGTCATCTGCTGGTGTTGGTCCACTGTGCTTCATTAAGTCCAGGGTCAATGCAGCCGTCTACCAGGAGATTTTGGAGCACTTCATGCTTCCTTCTGCAGACGAGCTTTATGGGGATGCTGACTTCATTTTCCAGCAGGACTTGGCACCTGCCCACACTGCCAAAAGTACCAAAACCTGGTTCAATGACCATGGGATTACTGTGCTTGATTGGCCAGCAAACTCGCCTGACCTGAACCCCATAGAGAATCTATGGGGCATTGCCAAGAGAGAGATGAGGGACATGAGACCGAACAATGCAGCGGAGCTGAAGGCCGCTGTTGAAGCATCCTAGTCTTCCATAACACCTCAGCAGTGCCACAGGCTGATAGCATCCATGCCACGCCACATTGCGGCAGTCATTGCTGCAAAAGGGGCCCAAACCAAGTACTGAGTACATATGCATGCTTATACTTTGCAGAGGTCCAATATTGTTCTATTTCCAATCCTTGTGTTATTGATGTCATGTAATATTCTAATTTTCTGAGATTGTGAATTTGGGGTTTTCATAAGCTGTACGCCATAATCATCACAATTATACCAAATTAAGGCTTGACATATCTCGCTTTGCATGTAATGCGTCTATCTTATATATTGGTTTCACCTTTTGAGTTGCCATACTGACATAAATGAACATTTGCACGATATTCTAATTTTTCGAGTTTCACCTGTACTTACTTTTTAGTCTATAGACCAACCCTGTGTAGAGATTAAAATGGCCTGTATCTTGGAACTTCTTGGAGGTTGGAGAAGATGTATAGATCATTAATAAAAATTACATTTGGTATGTAAAAGATGCTCATTCACTTTCTTCCATCTATTTGTACAGGAGGAAATGTCTCCTGCCTGAAACTGTGAAACTTTTTGTCAGCCTAATTAGCATTGAATTGGATGAGCCAGTAATATGGTTTGGTATTTAGACAGCTTCATATTTTTCTATGGATTAGCTTTTGCTTCTTAGGAAAAAGAATGTTATGGACAACTTGGATACATTATTGCAATCACCATTTAAAAATACACAATTCAGTATTTCTCAAACGTTATCCTAAAGAAGTATTCAGAAAATGCAAGGACAACCTGTAAGCAAATATCCCTTCCGTGTGTGTGCATGTGCATGCGTGTGTTTTAAAACAGAGTAATGGGATTTTGAATTTTTCTTCAAATAAAATAATAATTATAGCTACATTTGTGTATGCTTTTCAGTCTCCTTCATATAAAGCCCTTGGTTACATTAAATTTGATACCAGAAATATAATCCATTATATTATTTACCATTTGAACAGGGGTTAAAATGTTGAACAGGCTTTGGCCAGCTCAGTATTAATGAATGATGGGGTGGGTGAGAGCTGAGGGGATGAGTTGGCTTTAGAGAGCTAATTGTCAGGGGAAGCTGGAAGCTAGACTGAGATGGTGAGCTGGCTGTGGTTGAATGGCGAGATGGTGGATGAATGTGGGGAGGCTGAGATAGACCTTCAGAGACCACAGTATGATAATTATTAACTGTTGTTAGGAATTAGTCAGTGTTATGCCAATATAAAAACTGAGCATTTGACAGAATGGAGTTTAAAAATTAAGAATAGAATTAATAAGGATTAAAGACATTCCTTAAAAGTAAGGGCCTTAAGAGATTAAAACTCTTAAACTTTAAGGAGGTTGCTTGGAGATATATACCCTGCAGGGCTGTACAATGCTTTATGTTTGAAGGGAAAAAGTGCTTTGGGCTATGTGTGGGTATGGGCATAGTACTTGTTGGTAACTCTAAACCAAATAAAATTTTCCTAGGTTGGTTCAACAGCTGCAGAGGTAGTCATATGATCCCAGGATATGATGCAGTTGCTTTAAGTAGTTTTTAACAGGTCCTATGTAAGCATCCCCACAGGTCCAAACCACCTTTTTTAACCTTTGAATCTGAATTGCTGCAGAGCTCTGATAAAATGCTTATTTCCAATACGCTCTGGAGGATCCCTTAATTCCCTGTATTAGATTGGGGGGGGGGGGGGATAAATGGAAATCCATGTTGGTTATGAATGCTGTTGCATCATCAGGTGGTCACAGCGTGTGTGATGGATATGGAGATGAGTTGCTGGGATTTATCTATTTATTTATTTTAGAAAAAGATTTCCACTGCTTTGTTAATAGGACAGCTTATTGAATATGTTTGAGTTCAATTTACTAAATGTCACAAATGCTTGTGCCCAGTAGCGGGAAAAATCTCAGAACAAGGTTCTCGACACTTCTAACATTCAGGAAGCTTTTTAATTAATTATTTTCATTGCACATTTGGTCACTGAGGTGAGAATTGGGTCAGGGTATCTGCATTTCAGGTAACTATTTGTTTAATTATTTAGGCATCTTGGTGTTATGACTGTAATATTTAATTGCTGACTGTATATTCTATTTTTATATATTGACGATCTTGGTACTTTTGTTTATTGTTAAAGATTATATTTTGTTGCCTGTGAATCTTATGATTGAAGTAGCATAAAATGAGCTGTGATAGACTAATATCAAAATATAAACAGCTTTTTTGGCAGTATGAGATTAAAAAGAATTATAATAAAATAATAAAAGAGTGGACTATATAAAAAACAGATGTTGACTCACTGTATTAAAACCACTTTCCTTTATTAGTCGGTAATGGGATCATAGTGCAAGTTTGGTGTCTTACAGTCTGCATAGTGTCTGACCCAAGAGACTAGTGAACAAAGACCTTAAGAGCAGTCTGTTATGGCCAATCAACCACACAAGGAAGCCCGCTACATTCTCAGTAGTTGGCCTTCAGAGGCAGTCACATTAAGGCAGATAGGCATTGATCCCCATGACTTCCATGAATTGGTCTGTTTCGGAGGCCAGCGAAGCTGGTAGCCAGCGCCACATCTTGTGATAGCAAATTCCAAAATTGAATTATGTGCTAAGTTAAAAAAAAAAAAATCCTTTTGTCTATCTTGATTCTTCCAGGATTCAATTTCGTTGGGTGACCTCTGGTTCTAATATTTTGGGAAAAAGAAAATAGCTTCTCATTGTCCACTTTAACCACATTATGCATAATTTTTTACACCTCAGTCATGTCCCCTTTCATTTGCTTCCTTTCTGCACTAAAAAGCCCCAAACGTCATAACCTTTTCTCATAGGGTAGCTGCTCCAGCCCTGTTGATCATCTTAGTTGCCCTCCTCTGAAACTTCTCTAGCTCTACTATGTCCTTTTTGAGATGCAGCAACCAGAATTGCACACAATATTCCAGATGGAGTCACATTATTAATTTATGTGAAAAGTCCACTGCTTCTGAGGTACCTTCAGAATGCAGCTTCTCCTTCAGCACTTCTTTCTTACTGTTCTAAGCAACCTGACTGGCCCTCTCCATGAGATGAGAGGAGTGGTTACTTCAATGATTCTATCTTGGCTAGGAATTGCACATTTCACTTTACTTTGTCCCCATAAAAGAAATAAGGCTAGTTTGAGACTCTCAATTGTCATGCAGAATTTAAAAATAAGATTTGACTCAAGAGTGCATATTGGGCTGATCAGTGTTAAACCCATTTTCAAGAATGCTATGACCCAAATTGAGCTTCCAATTATGCAGGCAGTTTTGTTGGCAGGGCTAGCACAAAAGTACACTACAGTATTCAAAACAAACAAAGTTAACGTTTGTAGCAATGTTACAAATTGTGACAGGAGCTAAGAAAGTAAATAAGGGTAGTCCTCGACTTAGGACAGCAATGGGACTGGAACTTCCATCACTAAGTGACACAGTAGTAAAGCCTGACTGCATTGCTTAGCAATGACAATCACTGCAGTCCTGGTTGTTGTCATTAACTGAATCCCACGATCATTTGGTGAGACAACTTCCTCCAGCTTCCCACAACCAAGTCAGTGAGGAAACTGCAGGAAGTTGCAAGTCCCGGGCAGCTTGCAAGCAAGCTGGCAGGCAGGTGGCTGCTGCCAGGTGGGGGAGGGTGTGTGGGGTATGTGAGGGAGGCACAACAAGGGTTGGGGTGGATGCGAGTGGGTGCACAAGGGTTCTGAGGAAGGTGCACCAAGGCTTGGGGAGGATGTGCAAAGGAGGTGCAGTGAGGCTTGAGGAGGGTGTACAGGGATGCACGAGTGGCTGGTATAGTGTGAGCAGAGTGGCTGGGGAGAGTGCACGGTGGGAGACTTACCCCAGCGACTTGCAGTCTTCCCTGCCAGCTTCCCCATTGACTTTCTGGGGAAGCCAACAGGGAAGTTCGCAAACGGTGATCATGTGATCACGGTGCTGCAGCTGGACATAAGGTGAGCTGGTTGCCAAGTACCCAGATCGCGATCACATGACCACAGGGGTGCTAGGTAGCCACCATTCATTCATTGCTGCTGTAACTTTGAACAGTCACTGAATGAATGGTCGTAAGTTGAGGACCAACTGTAAAGGCCAAAGTAAATTAGCCTTATCACCCTGAAAGAACCCTGATAGGTAGATGGCTTAATGAGGTGATGCAACTAAGTATCAGAGAGCTTACTATACCAGTTAGCCTCTCATATTCTCCATCTGCTTTGGAGAATTCTCAACTTTCCTCTTCTAGTTAAATCTATAATTCAGTATTGTATCCTTCATTTTTGTGGAATGTTAGATTTAGGACCATATGGTTTGATTTGAATATAATGGGAAACACTGTTTCCTTTTTAAATAGTGTTTCTTTGCAATTTGATAAAACATGTTGGTTTCTGTACCAGCCTGATGGCAAACTTGAGTTCACTTTAAGCTAGAATGTTCCCCTGTGTTCATTGTTAAATATATAAATATAGATTTGAACCTTAGGTTTGTAATGCTCTTAGATTATAACAATACAGCCATCAAATGAACCCTCTGAGGATTTTACAACAAAGACTGGTGCAGAAAATACATTTAGAATAGACCTCAGAAGAAACCATTTTTTCCAGAGTTGTATGAGAAGAAGTCTAGAAACTTGTCTCACCCTCACTACCCTGAGAGTGCTTCTCTTCCTTTTGCAATGTAAGGATTCAATTTTCAATTCTTGAGAAAAAAGAAAAAGACAGTTCTTGAAGAATAAAGCAGTTTTCTTAGAAAGGAATCAGGAACATCGAGAATGACAAAAGGTCTATTTAAACCAGAAGTCCCCCAAAACATGTCATGGATGTTCTTATAAAAAGGTTGCTTTGGGGTGTCATAAAATATTAATTTCCTGAACACAAACCCATAAGACAGCAATGGAAACTCTGTTTCAAAATATAAAACTTTCATTATGAACTCATGGTCTTTTGTCCAAATACATGTTTTACAGCAGATAAACTGATAATTATCAGAGATGTGTAATTTGTCCAAGAAACTGACTGTATGGAAGAAATTAGGGGTGTGGATCTTGAATGCTAAATTAGATATTTGTTCTGCAAAACAAAATTAAAACTAGGATATTCACAGGTCTATTTGTCTTCCCTCCTAAGTCACCTATTATTGTGTGGAACTGGGCACATGTCAAAGAAGTGCTTCTCTGCAGCGCCCCCCCCCCCCATTATTATTTATAACAATATCTATGCACAGAGGTGGAAATCAAGATGGTGCTGGAGATCAGGACTTTAGTTAATTTAAAATATTTTTTAAAAGAAATTAAATAAATTGCTAAATATTCTTGGGCTTTATGTGAAGAGAGACAGATTTAAACTCTCATTTGACATGAAACTTCACTTGAGTAATACTGATGTGTGATGCTCCTGGTGCTTTTGTGTGCAACATGAACTTAATCTAATGTGTCCAGAATGTTCTATAGTTTTAATTTCTAAGTGTAACTCTTGTCCTGTTTTGCTAATCCTGTCTGTGCAATGGGAACAAAATTATTTCAATCTAAATTTATCCCTTTTTTCCTTCAGTGCTGTCCGTGGTCCTGCTTCCTTGCCTGACCTTTGGGACTGTTACACATTATCATAACAGGAAACTATGGTTTCTTGTATCTGAAATAGGCACATGTGTTACTTGATTAGCAGATTGTTGATCTTTTTGATGCATGAAGTTGATTCATGACAAAATTGAAAAGGCAGTGGCAAAAGTTCCTATATTTACTGTTGGCCAAGCATTCTTGACAATAATGAATTTTTAAAGGTTCTGCAAATTTTAGCAGGCTATCTAATAAAGGAAAAAAATATTCTTACTGAATATACTTGATAACATGCTATCAGTAATTTTGTGTCTCTCTAAAAATATACATATTTGTAATATTGTAAACTGTGCTGTAAAGTAAAATAAAATGACATTTATGGGAAGATAAATTTTAAGGACCTAATGCGGCCAGATTTGAGCTATAACACATTTTGTATAATTGGACATTAACATAAAGGTGTATACTAGGATGTATTTTGAATCAACTTTTAAAACCAAATTAGAAGAGCAATACGAACACTGCTTGGAGAATTCCAGTTCTCTTCTAATAACTTGCATTGTGGACAATTCTTATTTGCTGCTGAACTCAGATGATCAAGATGCCTTTTGTTCCTTGATAGGAGCCATGGTCATTGTCATAACCACTGAATAAATAAAACTCTCAAATGCAAGAAAGTTGTATAGAACATAGTGTGAAGTAAAGATAAATTATTACAGTTTAGTAATAATAAATTTTCTTGCCTGGCAAATATTTTAGAAATCTTTCACCTTAAAAAATAGTTCCTCTGCTTGATCCCACCAGAACATGGTTTTTGTGTAACTTAAAAAAATAAATAAATCCAGTTTTACTTGTCTTTTGACTTGCATGCCAGGGAGCATCTTCTAAAAGAAAGTAGACTAAGATTTGGGAGAGGGAGAAATGCGGGAATTTAGTTTAAATTTAAAGTGAATTAAGTTTACATTAAATATTAAAGATACATCTGGATTACTCACATATTTAATAGTTTCCCCTTTTGTTACCTTAATATCTGATGGCAACATTTGGAGGGGCTCTTCATCTACTGTAACAGGTTGGACGTGGCTTCTGCACTACAGTATACTCAAGGTATATAATCCAGGCTATAGAAATATTGATGAGAACTGGCTTGTTCCGTAGCAGATGAAATTATTGAATAGGTTTGATCCCTCTTCCACTAGTGTCTCTATGAATTTATTTTTTATTTCTGCACATGTTAAGTGAATGCCTCCCATTAATTCCCCTATAGAAAAATAACACAATATATCAGCTCATTTTAAAGAAAACACACACACACACACACACATACAAATAATCTTGTTTTTCAAGGCAATTATTTGCTCCTAGAACAAAGAATATTTGTTTACACTTATAGCCAGATGTTTCTCTTTTAATTTTAATTGCTTTTGCTAGTGTTCTTGCTTGAATAGAAATTAGTGGCTCTTTCACCTTTAGTTGGGAGCCAAGCCTGGGTTAGTTCTCCAGACCTAGATTAATCAGAACTGAGTATTCTGTCTGGCAGAAAGGCCAGCTCAAAAAGCCACACTGATCTCTGTCTTCTGTGCCCTAGTGATTTCTCTGGGATGCAAGGGATATACCTTCTGTATTGCTTAACCTAGCTTGAAGTTTGGCTGAAGTCTTTGAGATTTATTAAATGTGACGTATGTTCATTGTTTTATTGGAAGGTTTTTTCCCCACACTGTATACCTTTTAGCTGTTGAGTAATATTTCAGTCACACATAAGCTGATTGTGATTGCCATCAAAAGTACAAACTAACTTGGAAAGACAGTGACTGTTTTTGAACCAAGTTATCTTGACTTTTCAGGCTAGTTGACTCAGTGTAGGCACATAACCTAGATATTAATGTATGGCAGGGCTAAATAATATCAGGATGAAGTGTATAATAAAGAGAAATTTTCTCCCTTGATATTATCCATTTACCTGTACAGAGAAGATGAGGAATGATTCAGCTTGTGAGCATCGGATAAAACAAGAAGAGCCATCCTGTACCTTTTCCAGTTGGAAAACATGTGCATTGGCTGTCAGACAGACATGTTTTGGTCAGCTTCATTCTACCCTTTCCTCTCAAACTGAAATATGTTGGGTAGATGAAGAAGAAAAGGGGCATAGGCCTTGCTTGAGACCTTAGAGCTTGATATCTAAATTTGTCCAATAGGTTGCATATTTCCTTTTTAACACTTTGGAGATTTGGGGGGAGGGGTAAAGCAATAAAACTACGTTTGTGTAAAACTTCACAGTCTTAATGCACCTATTTTGAAATTACTCCTGGAAGGAAAAACTTGCCAAAAGTTTTCACTGCTGAGTTTCAGTGGTGAGATTTGGCCGCAGATATGAAACTCAGACCCACAAATAAGAACCTGCAGACTACAGGTTGCCAACCCCTGTTTTAACCAATACAGTGGGGTACAAACTGTTATAAAAGAAACGTTAGAAAAGAAACCTTTATAAGTGCTTGATTTATATTTGCCTTAATCTTGTAAATTTCATTCAATAATAGAATTTATGTTGTATCTATTTAGTGTTCTTGAGATTCTCAAATATATTTTCAGATCCTGTTGCAGCCTTCCTGAATCTGGCATATTCCAGAAGTATTGGAACTGCAACTTTTAGAATTCTAAGGCAACATGGATGATTTATTGTGTACCAAAATTGCTAATCATTATTCTCTTGGCCTGCTAAATTATAGTTTAGAATTATGAGGTGAACCATAGTGAGCCTTAGGCTTATGTTCTCCATCTTCTCTCCTCTGATGTGACTACAAGGAGAACATTGGAAGCTTTTATATTAGATTAACTGTAGTATAGTATGCTGTCCCAGCCTTAGCTGTGATTAATTTCCATTAAGCCAGTTTCAAACCATAGGTTTATTTCCCACTTTTTAAAATGGCATCCATCAACAGAATGCTAGTATTGTATTGTTTAATGATTAATTTTTTAAATCAAGGATTGCTCATATTAATATTTTATGTTTATTTATTTATTTATCAAGCTTATCCCCACCCATCTCCCCCCAATGGGGGACTCTGGGCAGCTTACAACAGATTAAAACAATAAATAAATATATAGTTAAAATTTATAAGAAAACACATTTGCACAGAATAAAGGAAGAGGAAAAATCCAGGAGGCCGATGGAAGCAACACCAGGCCTCTAGGGGACTAGCCAACCCCATATCTGATGACCTCCCTCCCCACCCCAAGCCAGATGGCAGAGCCAGGTCTTCAAGTCCCTCTGAAAGGCCGGGAGTGAGGGGGCCTGTCTCACCTCCGGGGTCAAGATGTTCCAAAGGGCAGGGGCTGCAGCAGAGAAGGCCTGCCTTCTGGACCCCGCTAGTCGGAGTTCTTTTGCCGAGGAGGTCTGGAGCATGCCCTCTCTGTGTGATTGGGTGGGACAGGTTGAAGTCGTGGGGGAGAGGTGGTCCCTCAGGTAGCCTGGCCCCATGCCATGTAGGGCTTTAAAGGTGATAACCAACACCTTGAATTGGACCCGGAAGCAAACCGGTACCCAATGCAGCTCATGGAGCAATGGTGTTATATGGGTCCTTTGGACCCCAAAAATAGCTTGCGCGACTGCATTCTGGACCAGCTGAAGCTTCCGGATACTCTTCAAGGGTAGCCCCACGTAGAGCGCATTGCAGTAGTCTATCTGGGAGATAACAAGGGCATGAGTGACCATTTTTTGAAGGGCATCCCGATCCAGGAAAGGGTGTAACTGGCGCACAACTCGGAGCTGTACAGAAGCCCTCCTGGCCCCGGCTGCCACTTGCTCTTCGAGCAGGAGCCGTGAGTCCAGGAGGACCCCCAAATTACACACTGGGTCTGTCTGGGGCAGTGCTACCCCATCCAGCACCAACGATGACAACGTCCCAGATACAGAGGAGCCATTAACCCGCAGCCACTCTGCCTTACCAGGGTTCAGCTGGAGCCTGTTGTTCTCCATCCAGACCCTCACAGCCTCCAGGCACCACGAGAGGGCGGTCACGGCATCACTTACCTCGCCAGGGATGGAGATATATAATTAAGTATCATCAGCATACTGATGATACCTCATCCCATGATGACAGATGATCTCACCCAGCAGTTTCATGTAGATATTGAAAAGGAGCGGAGAGAGAACTGAACCCTGCAGCACCCCACAGAGGAGGGGCCAAGGATGGGACCTCTTGCTCCCTATCACCACCGACTGGGACCAGCCCCAAAGAAAGGAGGTGAACCAGCACAAGACTGTGCCGCCCATCCCCAAGTCCCTGAGCCGTCCCAATAGGATACCGTGGTCGACGGTATCGAAAGCCGCTGAGAGATCAAGGAGAGCAAGGATGGTCACACTTCCACCATCCCGGTCCCACCAGAGATCATCCATAAGTGCGACCAATGCCGTTTCTGTTCCATAACCGGGCCTGAAACCTGACTGATAAGTGTCCAGGTAATCCGTTTCCTCCAGAACCCTTTGGAGCTATGATGCCACCACTTTCTCAACCACCTTCCCCAAAAAGGGGAGGTGGGAGACTGGATGGAAGTTGTCCGGTATGGTAGGATCCAGGGAGGGCTTCTTGAGGAGGGGGTGCACCAACACCTCTTTAAAGGGCACTGGAAACACTCCCTCTTGCAAGGTTGTATTAACTATCGCCTGGATCCAACCGCATGTTACCTCCCGAACTGTTTTCACCAGCCAGGAGGGGCATGGGTCCAGATGACAAGTAGTTGCATATTTTGCCCGAGCCTGTAAATAGTCATTTGCCTAAGAGCCTCCCCAACCTTACATCCTCCAGAGCTTTTGAATTATAGCTCCAGCGACCCCAGTATGCATGGCCAGTCTTTAGGGGCAAAGAATTTTTAATCTAAAACTTTTTCAGATACTTGGTTCGGGAAGATTGACCTATTGTTTTTCAAGCAACTAAGAATTTTTGTTATACTCTTATGGGTATTGTGCTGTTTATACTTTACATTGAAAGTCATTTGAATGAATAATGGTTTGGAGTGTTTTGATTCTTTTATAACATTTCTATCCTACATTAATGTTAAAAAACAACCCCCAAAACGATTAATCCATGCCTCCAAAGTCAGTGGTTAATTCTGGGAGCAGAAGAAAAAAAGGGACTTGTTTTTCTTAAATAGCAGCCCCTTTCTTTCCCTTATGTGACATTTTTTTTTTTTTTTAATTATGTGAAAATATTGTGATAAGTAGGGTTTTTTGGGGGGACGGGAAACTAACATCAGTCCACCACTTATAATAAAAATCCCATATAGCTGTTGTTATTCAGTCTCATTGTCATGGGTTCTTAATCACTGAATGTATGGGAAGGTTTAGCATGCATTTTTTTTCCTGGATTCATTTCTGTGTTTATTCTATAACTAATATTTTGACGTTTATATGAAATACTTTGCATTTGTAGCATTATGTTCTAAAAGTTAGCGTGTAACATCTGAAATGACAAAAAATCTTTTTTTTTTTTGTCAATTCAGCTTTCAGTTAAGATTTAAGAGGAATTGGATAGATAAATGTTTTAGTGAATTGTGAATAATTAATTCATTGACATAACCAGTTAAAACTAAAAAAATATTATATGGATTGTCTTATTAGTCCATTTGTAGATTGATTTTAGATTGCATTAGTAAAAGTTCTTATATTTAATATGAGTGAAATTAAGGGGAAAAATTATGGCAATGTGCTGACTTGGAAAGTATTACAGGTAGTCTTTGGGTTACAATGGCAATTAGGATCGGGATTGCTGTTGCTAAGCGATGCTAATTAAAGTGTGAGATCACGTGACCTCATGACTTAACAACGACAATCCCAGCAGTCCCAGTTGCTGTTGTAACGCATAACTTCATGGGTCATTAAGTGAGAAACGGTGGGAGTCCTAGGAAAGTAGTGTGGGGGTGAGCACAGGGGGTGGGGGAGGTTCAGGCCATACACAAATTGGGGGAGGGGGTGCTGCAGCACAAATGCGGAAAGGCCGGGGGTGGATGGTGCAAGCACAGGAATGCTGGGGGTCGATGGCACGGCATGAGTGCAGGAAGACCAGAGGGACCTACCAGAGTGACTTGTGACCTTCCATGCTGGCTTCCCAATTGACTTTGCTTGTGGGAAGTTGGCAGGGAAGGTCGCAAATGGCGATCGTGTGAATGTGGGACACTGCAACTGTTATAAGTGTGAGCTGGTTGCCAAGCACCCAAATCACAATCACATGACCACAGGGGCACTGTGACAGCTGAACAAGTTGTTGGTAAGGAAGGACGACCTGTATCTTAAAGAATCTGAAGAAGAAATAATGTTAAGAGGAAGACATGAATATTCTTTAAGTGACTTTTTTTTAGGTTTTCAGACCAATGGAGGGAAAGGATGTCCATTTAAAGCTGAATGTTTGTTAAAATGTATGTAAGGTACATAAATTCTATATAATTCACATCAAATTCATATAATTTTTGTGCAGTTTACATAAAATATATGAACATTATCTTGATTTATTTGCTAAACAGTAGACCGTCTCTTATTTGAGAAACAATTTTAATTTAGATATTGTCCATTCCATCTGGAATCTGCTCAGTAGGGAATGAGGTTTTACCATGGTACTAAAAATATTTGTGAAGTACAGAGTATGTTTTTTTTTAGCATTGTAAGCATGACTCATAAAAAATTAAATCTTAAAAAACTTGAATAAGGAGAATAAGAACCTTCTGCTTAGTAAGAAGGTCTGATTGTTCATATAATCAAGTTAACTAATGTATTGTATCCAATGGTTTATAGTATTATTAAGGATAGGTTTTAAAGGTAGTACATATATATAAATAAAACTAGAACCTAATTTTGCTAGGTAGTATTTATTTTATCAATATAAAGTAGTAGCTGGTTCTTTTTAAAAAGAACAAAAATATTTCACACTCCTTTTAATAAATCTGCTATCTATTTTATTAGCTGAAGTGTGATCAAGATGAGTTTAAAAAGATAATAACATTCAAGCAAGATTTTAATCTAAAAGAACATCCTCCGATTTAAAAAAAAAAAAAAGTTTTAAGTTCAAAGTCCAGACTCTGGTAAGCAAGCATGCACAGTAGGCATAGAAGCTGAATGGAATAATAATGCTTTAGAAGAATGACACTTCATCTAGGGATTGAGGTCCATTTAGGGATTATGGCAGTAATTTCACACAACATGTCCATTGCCTGAAAAAGTAAAACATGAATTAAATTTAAATCAATTAATTTAGGTTAGCTAAAAAGCATATGAAGTTTAATGTGATCATACAGATTTTGGAAGATTTTTAATTAACATTTTAATTTAAAAATATCTTTAAGTTAAAATATTTACTTTTTAAAAGTTATTGAATGTTACCTAGTGTCACTGTGGATTTTATTGCACCTGTAAGTACTGCTTTGCCAAACTTTCTCTCCTTGATCTAGAATGTTGTAACAACCTTGAAAGCATAGCTTATGTTTCCCCATAACTCCATATGGAGACAATGAATTTTAAAACCCTAATAATATGGAGAAGAATCTTTTGTGTAATTTGGTGTGATACACAGGTGTTCTGTGTGAAAGACTTCTTCCTGAGACCTTGGACAGCTGCTTCCATTCACAGTAACTAGTACTGGCTTGACTTGTTAAAGGCAGGATCATAGCCTTTTAAAAGATTAACTCCTGATACTGTCTAACTAATTATTCTTTATATTAACAGGGTTTGCTGCTGGCCTCTCCCCGCCCCACCCCACAGGATGGTATGAGATTTGAAAGAAGACGATGCATACAGGTAACTTTTTAAATTTCAAAATATCTGTAAAAATGTTTGGGGATTATTTATAGTATTCTTTGTTTTTATTTAACTTTAGCTCATAAATACCTATTTTTCTGTGATAATTAAGTTGAGTCCATTGGATAGTTGTATGTGCTCATGGAATCAGAGGTGGAAGCAGACATTGAATTCAGCATATTGCTTAGTACAGAAATCCAAGTTAAAGCATTTTTTATCAGTGTTTGCCCAGATATCCAGCAAAGGGGAATTCATTACCTCTCCTGGTAACTAGTTCTGTTGTCAAATTGTAATGACTGTGAGGATTTTTTTTTTTAATTAATCCACAGTCTGGCTCCCTGTAACTTAAAACCATTACTCTGTGTCATACCCTCTGGGAGGTAAAAACAAGTTTTGATCTTCTCCTGTGAGAGGTCAGAAGTATATCTAATTTCATCAGTCCCTCCATACAAGATTTAAATTTCAATTCCCTGATCATCCTTGTTGCCATACTTCGTATTTTGTCTAGTTTCTGTGAATCTTTCTTAAAATGTAATGCTCAGAACTTAATATATGAGATGGAAACTTATTGCTTTTAACATGATGTTGATGTGCCACATACTAGTTATTACAAAACACAGCAATGTCACACCCATGACACTTCCAAATGGCATCTGGGTCTGTAAGACTCCAAAATGAAATAAAACATAATAATTAAAAAGTAATAATGGAAATCATGCAAGTCTTTTGAAATTTTGGCCATTTAAAAAATGATGGTCTATGAGTTTATTCATGCACCTGATCAAAGGTATAGAGATAGCTATTCCATTCTGGACTATAAGCATAAGATACCAGTTCTGAAAGCCCCTCAACTCTCTACAGATGCAATTAGCTCATTAGATGTGGTGTACTGTCATTTTATAATTACAGGAGCATTTAATATGTAATATTCCATTTGTTGGCTGTAAGTGATAACCCTAGTTCTTCACTTAACCATGCTAGTATATCATTCTATTGTATATGTTTGTAGATTAACTAAAAGCTTTTTTAATATTTATCTCCAAAATATTTTAAGTTACCAAAGTGGCATAACATTGATAAAAGTATATTAAATGACAATTCTGACATTTTGAAAACAACCAGAAAAGTGTTGGAAGTATTCAGCAGTAAATCTGCTTGTAGATTATGATACTGTTTTTAGTTATGGTTATAGAAAAATTCTGACACATACACTTACTTTTATTCTTGCTCTGTGTTACTCGATAAATACTTTTTTATCCCTTAACTGGTGGTATTTAAATCAAATGTTATTTTTCAAAGCATTACAAAACGGTTAATAGTCCTTCTGTCTGGCATATTTTCTACTTAAATGAGTTTATGTTTCCCAGTAAAGAATAAAAAATCATGACTTTCTGGATAAACTGGAAATCTTGGTTAGGGTATTGCATGCCCCTTGTTTAAGAGAGGAAGCATAACAGATTGTGCTATATGTCATGAACTTTTGCAACATGATTAGTGTTTTTAAAAAATCATGTTTTTATGGTTAAAATTCTTTATAGTAAAACAGTTCAAAATGAGAAAAATGAAATGTGCTATATTTGTAGTATATTCGGCTTCTTTCACCTCCCCCCTTTTCTTTTTCAAGTAATTAGAAAAGATAAAGGAAGGAAAGAGATGCTAGTGTTGCTGGTACAGCCTCAATATTAGATCATAATACATGACATATCCTAGTTTCACAATTTCATTATGCCTCATCTTTCCCCCTTCCATGGGAGAAATGTGTTCAAGGAAAACATGGTGTGCTGTCTGCATTCCCTGATTGTTCAGCAGTTCCTGGTTGAGGCTCTTTATTTGGGCCTCACTTTTTCCCCTTCAGGAGGAATAGTGTATGGATAAAGTCTGCAGGAGCAGTCTAACATGATTCCTGTTTGTGGGATGCATCAGACTATTCGTGTGTTACCTGTGCGTCACCCTTCCCATGTGGGGTTGAAAGGTCAGGTATGTCCCACTATTTCCCTTTGATCCTTTGAAGAGAAAAGATGGGGCATAGGCAGAGGATTGGCAGAATAAGCTAAGATGGGGATATGGATATGGGTAGGCAGATATTGGGGAGGGATAGCATTCAGAACGTTGCAAACAGGATGGGTTGGCCTTGCACACTGGGGTTTTCCCATTGTTGGTTCTTAATTATTCTTCTGTGTTGTAATTCATGTAATTTTTATACCAATATGCATTTTGTGCAGATTCTGTAAGATTTAAGTTCTGGCTTCAAATACATGCTAACTGGAAGTACAGTATAAAGCCATGTTTTACTGGGTGAACTGGGGCTTTCATTCATACATGTACGAACAAAATAATTGTGAAGATAACATGAATGCAAGAAATAACTTTGTAAGCTATCATAAAACTCCTTGGATAAAGTTTAAGATAATATGCCATTAAACATATGTAAAAGAAAAATATACTTACTAGTGTAAATGGATTCCTGTAAAGTTTTTAATTAAACCAGTATCAAGAAAAATACAAAAGAAAGAATTAAAACAATTCAAAAAACAATTTGGAAGATTTATGTCTAATTGTGTATACGTTTATATGTGATGTTAAGGATTTGAATACATCTTCCTTGTAGCAGTTTGCATAGCCTTTTCTTCTTGGGTCAATTTTTTGCCCAAAACAATTTCCTATACTTTAAAATCCACTGATCCAAAGAAAGATATCTTTAGTTTTCCAGTATTTGAAATAACAAACCTGGCAGCTAAGAATAATTGAATCAAGTGCTTATGTTTTATCAGCTTTATGGTTTAGAAAAGTGGTTAGTACACAAAAAACAGGAATTAGTGCATAAAACTTTTGAGTGATTTATTGAGCTCCTTCAAAAGTTCTTAGCCAAAAGAAAAGAAGTAACTAGTTGGGCATTATCACCAACTCAGTCAACACTACCTAGAAAATGTATAAGTAGTATAATGTATCTTTGGCTGAATGTAGTATCACCTGTGGATTATCTTCATTGGTGAGTTCTTGATGACTTAGTGTGATAGATTTAAATGGTATTCTGTGCCACAAAGTGTTTCAGTGAGATTCATTGAGTTCAAATCCCAAATTTTCCAGACATCTTTCAGACTTCAAGAGAACATGCTGCACTAAATAGAAAAGTTTTATATGATATTGAAGAGTTTCTCTTGATGTTAGATGAAGTAGGTGTGTACAGTTATTCAAAGTTGTTAATAGTTATAATAGTAAGCTTATAAAGAGACTGAATATGTCTCATTTGAAAAAAGTCATTTGTGATCGTTCCTTTTGCTGAATATATTCAGCATCAATGGGTTTTCCATTAATAATCAAATCTCTAATTCTATAAAATCCTCTATCTTCCCACTCCTTGTATTGAACAAACTTATTCTCGTGCTTAAAAGAGGATGATCGAGGAATGGGAGAAGAGGAGAGAGATCAGGAGCCAAGGATTGTTTCCACCTTTTCAAAACTTCTAAAGTAAGTTTTAAGTATGAATATATAACAGTAAATATTAATTTCTTAATGTCAGGAGGAACAGTATAGATTTAACTGATAGGAAGTCCAGTGCTAATGCAGTATAGAACCTTTGAATGTAATTTTATTTCCTAATGATTTAATTGTCTTAATTTGAAAAGCATGAAAATCATGTTTCAATTTGGCAAACTTCCATCATGCTTTTGGTTATATTGTACAGTTGCCTAATTCTAGTTTCTTAAACTAATGCATAAATGAGGGGAATTCTTTGCTGTATAGGAAATTAAGTATTAGGTAATAGATTTAGGAGTGTTTGTAACAAGAAAAATAATATTCTAGGAAGAATCATGTTTCATGATCCTTTTCATTTAAAAAGAATTCATATCTTATCCATTGATGCTAGTTATTGCTTGTGCCAAACAAGATAGTTGGATTTTTGACATGCAGGGTCACTTAAAGCTTGGAACTGTAATCCTATGCGTGTTTACTAAAGAGTGAGTACTACTTATCATGCTCTTGTCCATTCTTTCTGTTACATAGGAGAGTACTTTAACCCTACTTGTTCAACAGATGTTCATCCAATTTTAAGATTTAAATTTAGGCTTTAATAATTTTACTAAACCTGATATACTTTTAAACTGATTTATTTTCAGAAAAGGTCTTTTCAAGTAAAAAAGTAATGTCCAAATTATTATTTTTTGCAACTTACTAATACATCACAAGAAATGTTTGAAATGATGGTTCTCATAAACTCCAGGAGGTATATTGAGGTTCTTTTGTTCATTTCTTACACTTTGGCAGATGGGGGATGGTAGAATGAATTGTGCCTCTCAGTTTAATCTGGGTATTTGGAGAATGTGTATGCCTGTCACTAAAGTTTGAAAAACATAGTGTTACTCTATAGGAATCAAGTTTAAACAATGAGTATCCAAATATTGGTTAATTAATAATTAAATCCTTCTTCTAGATATTTATAACTACGTTCTGTAGATAGTACTGATCATGTTTGGCATTTATTATATGTAAATTATACTTTAGTATTTCATGAATCTGCTACCAGTGCCATGCCTTTGGAGAGTTTACATTTTCTTTTGTATCTGTTCATGTGGGTGTATGTATGGAAGAGAAAAGGAAGTCAAAAGTATTTATGTACACATGCAGATGATCTCCTGATTAATAATTTTTCATTTTATCAGTCATTTAGTAATTCAAATGTGTACATTTTTCATTCAGGTACAAATTTTTTATTTCATAATACCTTAAGAGTTGGAAGAGGCCATTTAGGCCATCAAGTCTCAACTCCCTTTGCAATGCAAGACTGATTTGAGGGCTTTGTTTTATCAATTCATGATCTAAATGGCAAAATGTTTTTTTTTATATATGTGTGTGTGTGTGTGTGAGAGAGAGAGAGAGAGAGAGAGAATGGTCACTGAGTAATTTGTAAATTATTGTTTAGATCAACACCTGAAATCCTGTTAGATATAAGCCATGATAAGTAATTTCCACTCAATGAATTGCACCTTTTTCACTGAGTCTTTCCAACTTTCAAATGGTGTTGACCATGTAAACCTTCTTTATTCATTTTAAACCAGAAACTGTTGCTTTCCATATGTAGAAATGTGCTCCTTTTATCTCCATTGAATTTGAAATAGTACAGGTGAAACTTGAAAAATTAGAATATCGTGCAAATGTTCATTTATGTCAGTATGGCAACTCAAAAGGCGAAACCAATATGAGATAGATGCATTACATGCAAAGCGAGATACGTCAAGCCTTACTTTGGTATAATTGTGATGATTATGGCGTACAGCTTATGAAAACCCCAAATTCACAATCTCAGAAAATTAGAATAGTGTGAAAAGGTTCAATATTCTAGGCTCAAAGTGTCCCACTCTAATCAGCGAATGAATCCATAACACCTGCAAAGGGTTCCTGAGCCTTTCAGTGGTCTCTCAGGCTGGTTCTGTAGGAATCACAAGCATGGGAAAGACTGCTGACCTGACAGTTGTGCAGAAAACCATCATTGACACCCTCCATAAGGAGGGAAAGCCCCAAAAGGTAATTGCGAAAGACGTTGGATGTTCCCAAAGTGCTGTATCAAAGCACATCAATAGAAGGTTATGTGGAAGGGAAAAGTGTGGTAGAAAAAGGTGCACAAGCATCAGGGATGACCGCAGCCTGGAGAGGATTGTCAGGAAAAGGCCATTCCAAAGTGTTGGGGACTTTCACAAGGAATGGCCTGAGGCTGGAGTTAGTGCATCAAGAGCCACCACACACAGACGGATCCGGACATGGGCTTCAAATGTCGTATTCCTCTTGTCAAGCCACTCCTGAACAACAAACAACGTCAGAAGCGTCTTACCTGGGCTACAGAAAAAAAGAACTGGTCTGTTGCCCAGTGGTCCAAAGTCCTCTTTTCTGATGAGAGCAACTTTTGCATCTCATTTGGGAACCAAGGACCCAGAGTCTGGAGGAAGAATGGAGAGGCACACAATGCACGATGCTTGAAGTCCAGTGTGAAGTTTCCACAGTCTGTGTTGATTTGGGGAGCCGTGTCATCTGCTGGTGTTGGTCCACTGTGCTTCATTAAGTCCAGGGTCAACGCAGCCGTCTACCAGGAGATTTTGGAGCATTTCATGCTTCCTTCCGCAGACGAGCTTTATGGGGATGCTGACTTCATTTTCCAGCAGGACTTGGCACCTGC